>OW388080.2:37478518-38678518 GCA_936449025.2 Sarcophaga subvicina
AGATTATAGCCGAATAGCTCTCCCTATTATTTCAAATTTGAAAAAAGGTTCAATAATTGACGCTAATGACCAGAATTACATTGATTGCTTTAGTAAATTAAAGACAATTTTATGTACAAATCCTGTTCTGGCATATCCCAAATTTGACAAATTATTCGTTTTAACAACCGATGCTAGTAATGGAGCATTAGGAGCAGTGCTTTCCCAAAATGGACATCCAGTTTCTTATGCGTCAAGGACATTAAGCAAGCACGAACTTAATTATAGTGCCATTGAAAAAGAGCTCTTAGCAATTGTTTGGTCAGTTAAATATTTTAGGCCATATTTGTTTGGCAGAAAATTTAAAATTCAAACAGATCATCGTCCCCTAACATGGCTAAATTCATTGAAAGAGCCTAATATAAAATTACAAAGGTGGAAGATTCAACTGAATGAGTACGACTTTGACATAGAATATATTAAGGGCAAAACTAATGTAGTAGCAGATTATCTTAGTCGTCTAGAAGTGAACGTTCTACAGGAGGAGCAAAATCCTAGCTCGGATTTAGCAACAATTCATAGTGGACAGGATAATTTAAATAACCATATTTTTATTTCAGAGTCACCTATAAATATATATAAAAATCAAATTATAATTATGTTGGGAAATAGTTTCAGATATGAAAAGGAAAACGTATTTAAAAATATAAGACACAAAATTACATTAAAGTATTATTTTGAAGAAAAGTTATTGGAATTTTTGAAAAAATATTGCCAATAAAGGGTACTGTAGGAATTTTTTGTAGTAATTTGGAAATATATAAAAATTTACAACAAACGTTGATCCAGTTTTTTTCTAATGTACCAGGAATGAAGTTTGTTAAGTGTACAAATTTTATAAAAGATGTTTTAGAGAAAGAAAAACTATTGAATATACTGGAAAAATTTCATAATGATAAGAATCACAGAGGTATTGAGGAAACCTATTTAGAATTGAGAAAAATAGTATATTACCCGAATTTGAAAAAGGAAATACACAAATTCATTAATAATTGTGTCGTGTGTAATATGTGCAAATTCGACAGATTACCTATTCGAAACAAGTTTTGTGTGACTGAAACACCCTTAAAATCAAATGAAATTGTACATATGGATATATGGTTTTTAAATAGGAATACGACATTTTTATCATGTATCGATAAACTGACAAAACATGTATCTATACATTATTTGACTGATAAAAATTCTGTAAGTATTGTTGAAAAAATTCGAGAAAGATTTGCCATTTTAGGAAAACCGGTAAAAATTATAGCAGATAATGAATTTAATACTGCTCTTATAAGAGATTTTTTGAGGTCAGAGAATATAAATTATCACTTTACTTCTCCAAATACACACACAGGAAATTCAGACATTGAACGATTCCATCTTACACTTAATGAACATATTAGGTTGTTTAAATTGCAACAAAAGGATCAGGATCTCGACGATAGGTCTTTGGTATATAAATCAGTAGAAATTTATAATGATTCAATTCATAGCACAATTGGTGTTAAACCTAATGATCTATTGCACAACAAAATTGACTCATCAATTTGGAAAAATTTACATGATACTGTTCATGGAAAAAAACTAAAAAGAATTGCGAAGGCTAATGAAGATGGCCAAGATTGTCATGAATTTGGAGAACGAGAATTTGTTAAAAATTTAGGATTTAATAATTTAAAACAGAAACCAAAATATATCATAAAACAAGTAAAAGAAAAGAAAGATACACATTTTTTGGACGAAAAAGATTGTAAACGTGATAGACAAATAATAAAAAGAAATTTTAAATATCAAAATCAAATACCCGATGAAAAATTTGAAAGAAAATTAACCGGCAGAAATTATACAAATAAAAAAAATAAGATTCATAAAATTTCCATTCCATTCCATTGTTCATTATAGCTCTAGTAAAACTTGTTACACAAATAAATATACATATATAAAAATTTATGTAAAACAAAGAGAAAGAAAATTTTAAATTGTATACATATATTTATATCACTATATATTAAAAATATTGTAATACAAAAATAAAATAAAAAAAATGAAATATTTAAAAACTTTGTAAAAAAAATTAATTGGCTTTAAGCAATATACATTTTTGTAAAATTTATGTTATATAAATAGATAAAAAAAAAATATATTACTAATTATTTTTTGAAATATGTACATATAATACATTCCAGGAGTAATGTATTGTCGAAGGGTGGGGGAGTTATGTATAAACATACATATGTACGCCACTCTAACATTATAATGCTATATCAATTGTAATTCATTAACATAATTTATTCTTCTTTTAACATTTTTCTTTAATTTTCATTTTTATCAAATATTTTCTTAAATATCATTTATTATGTAATACTCTTTATTTTTAATATTATCAACTATTTTCCTAATTACTAATTATCTCTTTTTACTCTTTACTTATAAATTATCAAATATTCCCTTATTGTTAATCCTGTTAATCCCGTTAAATCATACGATTTTTGTAAAGTATAAATAAGCTTTCGTTTTTAAAGATAAGTTAATTAAGAAAAAATCGTTGAAGTGACAACATTAAATAAATATTGATTCTAAATAAAGATCATTCTTTTACTCTTGGGGGTTTTCTTTTTAATGAAAAATAAAAAAGGTAACAGCAAACATTGGTTGACTTTACATTTTTTTATGTTCACTGTGTCTTCTCAGTAACTTGTTGCACTCATTCCACTTCTTATGCTCTGTCAATTCAGTACACACTCTTGTATTCTCTTCATGTATTTCAAATCCAATTTTTAAGTATGCAATGGTAAAATCGAAGCATAGAAAAGTGTCGTAAGTCTGTCAGAGCAACTGGTCAGTAAACAGTAAAAGTTAAGATGAGTATAGAAAAAAAAAACGGTAAACTGATATCACTGCTATCCTTGCAGTGGTGAAGATGTTTAGATAACTTTTTCAATCTGAAGATTTTCCAACTGATATCCGTATGGTATAAAAGGTAAAAGTTTTTGGTCATCTTAGTATCGTATTTATTTTCTTTATTTCTTCAGATTTCTTTATTCTTGTTTTTATTTGCATACCTACGCATATAATTGTATAGGATTGTAAATACAGAGTTTCTTTCTTATTTATTTTAAGTTACTTTATAACTTTGTTGTGTTAGGTTTTCTATTTGTTTGTTTATTTTGCTGATTTGATTTTTGTTATGTTTGTGTTTGACTTGATTTCGTTTTTGTCATAAGTTGGATTAAGTTTTTACAAGAAGAAGTTAAAACGAAAAGCTGAAAAGCTTTAAAATACATTTTATTTTATTTTTCGATTTAAAGTCCTTATATAAATTTATATACATGTACCAGAGATCAGCAATGAGTATTCAAAAAGATGAGTAGATTTGAATCATACTCATAATTTCTGATACTTATACGCATTCATACTTATTTTACTTTTTTACTCATACTACTCATATTCAAAATTTGAAGTACTCATACTTAACAATACGTATGATGTTGTTGATTTCGACTCTCCATGACTCAATATTTACAAGAATCACAAAATAGGTATGACTCGCGTACGAAAAATACTTACTAGAAGGTTGTGTGTTTGCTTTGCTTGCTGTCTTTGTCTTTTTCTTTCTTCTTTTTTTGTAAATGCAACAACAACTAAGACTGTAAATTTTGATGAATGATTCGAATCATTCGAATCATTTATAAGTATTATAAGCATTTTTCTAAATTTATGAATCTGAATGAGTAGGTGTATGAATCAAACATATTTTAAATGTTATGAAGTTGATGTCAACGTTGTACTCATACTCATTGCAACCTGTACTTATAAATCAAAGTTGTAGTGAGTACGAATGAATCAGAGTAATTGAATTTCAATACTGTTGACTCATCTCATACTCAAAATTTCATGAGTACTTGTGAGTAGCGAAAAAACGATCTCTGACATGTACAGTTATGTGTAAATATAGGGTGTGTGAAAAGTTTATATATAAAAATGCAATAAAACAAAATTGGGTGATTTTTTAGCTATTATCTTTTTGGCAACACTGGTTTAAACAGCTCACGCACGTTTCGTGTTTTGTTTCACTGTCAAACATCTTCAGTTTGGTCTATAATTTAACCATGAATCGTCTTACAAACGAACAACGCTTGCAAATCATTGAATTTTATTATCAAAATGCGTGCTCTGTTAAGAAAGTTCATCGCGCGCTTCTTCCATTTTATGGTCAGTTTAATCGAACCACTGAAGCTGCTATTCGGACTATTGTGACTAAATTTCGCACCAAATTTACATTGTTGGACATTAAACCACCAACACGCTTACGTAGAGTGCGAACTGAAGAAAATATCGCAGATGTATCGGCCAGTGTTAATGATCATCAATCAATTATCGATTCGTCGCCGTTCGCAGCAATTGGGCCTCTGTTACTCAACAACGCGGAAAATCTTGCGGAAGGATTTAAGTGTGAAGCCTTTCAAAATACAGTTGCTGCAAGAATTGAAGCCGAACGACCTACCGCAACGCAGAATTTTTGGAAAGTTGGCCGTAGATCCATTCCTTTACCGAAAAATTGTGTTCAGCGACGAAGTTCATTTTTGGCTCAATGGATACGTAAATAAGCACAATTGTCAATTTTGGAGTGAAGATCAGCCAGAAGCATTGCAAAAGCTACCAATGCATCCATAAAAAGTCACAGTTTGGTGCGGTTTATGGGCTGGTGGCATCATTGGACCGTACTTCTTCAAAGATGCTGCTAATCGTAACGTAACTGTGAATGGTGAGCGCTACCGTGAGGTCATATCCAACTTTTTTTTTTGCCCAAAAGGCAAGAGCTTGACTTGCATGACATGTGGTTTCAACAAGACGATGCCACATGCCACACAGCACGCGTAACAATGGACTTATAGAGAGGCGAGTTCGGTGAACATTTTATTTCACGTTCGGGACCGGTCAATTGGTCGCCTAGATCGTGCCATTTAACGCCTTTAGACTATTTTTTGTGGGGCTATGTTAAAGCTCATGTCTACACAGACAAGCCCGCTTCAATTGACACATTGGAAGACAACATTGAAGCATTTATTCGTAAGATACCGGCCGAAATGTTGGAAAGAGTATGCCAAAATTGGACTAAGCGGATGGACCATTTGAGGCGCAGTCGCGGTCAGTATTTGCATGAAATAATCTTCATACATTAAATTATATGGACCGTACTATCGATTCAAATAAAGATTTCATGCATTTTTCTGAATTTTATGTGTCTTTTTTTAAAATTCTCCTATAGCTCTTAAAAAATCACCTACTATAATCAAATCTGGTTAGAAATGGAACATTATTTCACTCATATTTAGTGCACATTTTTGAGCGTATGGGGTCGTATCTCGTTAATGGCATCACGAATGTTGGTATTCAAATGCTCAATTCTCTCTTTGAATTGTCGGCACAATACTTTTCATTTACGGCGCCCACTGAAAATAGCCCAACAGTGTCAAATCGTAGTTTCTTGGTGGCCGGTTTTCACCATTTTGGCTACTTAAACGGCCATCAAACGTTTAATGCTATAAATCGATTGTGATATGAAATGTGTAGCAACTTGTACCATCCTGTGGCAACCAAACATCGTTCACATCAATACCATTAAGAAAGGATACAAAAAAATCGGTTATCATGGTGCGATAGGTGTCTTTATTAATCATAATGGTTACGCTGTTCTCATTTTCAAAGAAATATGGGCCAATTATGCCTCTGCCCCCAACAAGCTGTGCCTTGCAATGGGTGCATTGGATTCTGTAGGACCACCTGTGGATTTTCGGCAATTTTGCTTATTAAAGTATCCACCAAGATGAAAATGAGTTTCATAAGAAGATTTTATTTTTGGCAAAATCAACATCATCGTGCAGTATCTCGTTGGCCCAATAAATCCCAAAGCTGCTCAAGCGTAAATCGATTCATTACGTTCAGTGGAGATAATATACTGAATTTAATGACAGAATAGAATGACATAAGATTCGAAATAACCGATGGTTCAAATTTAAGTCGATAGATGGCCCACCCGATAAATAAGGAAACTCAGATAAAGTCGTTCTAATCTAGTGGGTAGTGTATATAAGTATTATAAGGCCTCGGTTCAAACCCCAGGTCAGACATCAAAACGAAAATATGAAAAAATATTTCATCGGCGACTTCCTCAGCAGATATCTGGCAAAAACTCTGAGAGTAAATAAAATTGTCATGAAAAGTTTCTCAAAAATCTGTCGTTCGGAGTCGACTTTAATCTGTAGGTCCCGCCACTCATGTATAAAAATTAACGCACACAACATAAGTAGTGCGAAAAGCTAGATCGAAATCCTGACTGAAGGGTTGAATGACTAATCCTGTATGTATTTACATGAACTGGAAGCGATAGGCTGAGAGATAATTTTGCACGTCTGAAATACTGTTTGATCGCTTAAAATTAAATTATTTTTGCATTGAATTCTCATTGTTGATTCACTACGACAACCCCAAGTACAAGAAATTATATGTGAAAAGCGGGCAACGAGCAAAGTCTACGGCTTAGGTCAGAAGGGCTGTGAGCCATTATGACCTGTACAGACAACATTTAATTCGTTTAATGCGAGCATTAGACGAAAAACGGGTTGCATACGCATACAAATGAATTCATCAGAATTTTTCATTATGACATCGCTCGGCCACTATTTGAAAAACAGTGAATAGGAATTTTTACCTCACTCACCATATAGCGCAGACTGTGCCTCTTCCTGACTACAATTTGTTTCTCAATGGAATGCATTCCTCTGCCAGATATGAAAAATTGACTCGATTCATTTTTAGCCTTAAAATACGGCGTTAAATTTTTTTTTGGGATGGAATCCATAAATTGCCTAGAAGATGTGTTTAATTAATATACACTCAGCCACAAAAGTATACATACGGTTAACAAATTTCAGAAATTTTTTAACCAATCTGTTTTCGTTAAAAATCTTTATAATTGTCTGACAACTTTCCTCGTTTTTTGAGACGGTCTTGGTTACAAAATCTATGAAATTTGTTAACCGTATGTATACTTTAGTAACTGTGTGTACATGCATACATAATTCGTCATTGTGTGTGTTAATTTTATACATTAGCGCTGTGACCTATAGGTTAAAGTTGATTCCGAAAGAGATTGAGAAACTTTTCATGGCAATTTTATTTACTTTACAGAATTTTTTTACCATAGTTAGTTTTGTTGGAGACGTCTAACCTGAGGTTTGAACCAAGGCCTCACGTCTAATAAGCCAACTCACAACCTGCTAGGCTATGTTGACATAAAAATTGAATTGTAATCCTAAATTTTATACTGAATTATTTTATTAAAATTTTTTTTTTAGAATTTCTAATTAAAATTTTGATACCAACCTTTTTGTACAAGTGCAATACACTTTCTGATAAAAAAGACAAGGAAGGGATATTTATTCTTAAATGGTACTTTTTATTGCTTACGTGTGTAGTACGTTCTTAAACATGTTATATTAAGAGAACAGAATATTTTAACAAATAAATCAAATTTGGAAGGAATAACAACAATAAAAACAACATTAAAGCTTGCGTGTTATATTTTAAAAGTTGTATGTACTGAAATTTTGGTATATTTACTCTCTGCCTTAAGAGCGTAAGAAAGGAAGTAAGAAAAGGATGTTATAGAGTACAATAAACTGTACGTAATATAAGAGTAAATTTTTTTTAGCATTTTAGGAGTATAAGAGCAAAGTTTTTACGTTCTCTCTACAATGAGTGTGTTGCATGTATATGTACACGGAAATGAATGAGAGGCAGGAAGCTTTCAAGTTCAATCAATTCGAAGAAGGCAACGTTTTTTCTACTAACAGATATAATTAGTGTGTGTATAAATCCATGTGTATTTTTTAATATAAGAGCTTAACGTAATTTGTATACAAATAAAATGTTAGTCATCGATAAACAGCACGTAGATGCGCTATCAGTTTGGTAAAAAACCTTAAGGAATGCGGACGGGTTTAAAAAAAATCTGAATTGCGGATATAAAATCTGAAACGGATATAAAATCTGAAACGGATATAAAATAATTTCGCGAAAACAGTTAAAAGAAATGTTTTACCAAAAAAATTTCTAAATGATATATTTTTTTAATAATAATTTAAAACTATTGCAGTTTAAAACAAAACAATAAAAATTAAAATTTATTGAAAACAATAAAAGTTAAATAAAATTTCCAAACAAAGCTACTAGGTGTACCGCTATAAAGTAAGCGTTCTTTTGTGAAAATAAAATGTGAAACACTAATTTTTGATGGGAAAATAAAAATCATTTAATTCATACAATTGCAATTGCCATATTTTAAAGTTTACCAATCGGAATGCATGTTCAATCGATAAAAACAAACCGTCGGAAGAAGCAAAATCTAGTGAATACGGCATGATTCTGCTTTGTGTCATGTTGCAAAATCACCTTGCCTTGCCTTCAAATTGATCATTTATTGTCGGTTGCGATCTGTATTAACGATTTCACCAGGTTTTTGCAGTTTGTAGAACGCCATATTTTTCTGGTCCACCACCAGACACGCAGCATTGCCTTCCTGCCCTCTCGATCTGGTTTTGCAGCCGAAATTGATGGTTGGCCCGAATTAACCCATAATTTTTTCCGTTTCGGATTCTAAAAATAAATTCATTTCTCATCGCCAGTAACAATTCAATGCAAAACTAATTTTCTAACGTGCCTTTGAAGCAAAATTCCACAAGTGGTTTTTAGTTTTCTCTCTTTCAGTCATTAAAATCATTTAGCACTCATTTTCCAGACTTTTAGATCTTTTCCATAGTTTTTACGCGGTTTGTTGTCCACAATTTAGTATTTCTGGCATTTGTTTCTGACTCGAAGTGTTGCCTTCATACAATATTGTTTGTAATTCAGTGTCCTCAAACTTTTTTGATTGTCTTCCATATTTTTTATTTCTCTAATCAAAGTCGTCATTTCTGAATCGGTGAAATCATCTGCTGCATGTTGCTTTTGATAAAGCAATCCTTTTTGAAATAACCACAATAAAATTAAAGCTTTCTGCAAATCATCATTTTCTTGTGCAATATTTGCCAACTTTAATACAATGAAAAAATACGATGTCGGCTGTTCACTGAGTTGATATATGCCGAATAAGTTTGACAGATTTCTTCGCCAAAACAAAAAATAAAGTTTCTCAAGTCTGTCGTTTGCAATCATCATCCTGTGATGCTGCCGGCCTAAGAAAATGAATAAGGCTGGAATAAAATACGTCTATGGACTATATAAGTTCGACCGTATATCTAACTTTGCTTTTCCATTTACACAAATTCAAATAAACCCGTGAATCAAAACAATTTTCTTCGGTCTCACAGATCAAATGATATCATCCGAACCTTAGTATATGAATGGCAATTTATTATCTCTCTCTTATTCGTTTTTGGAATTCATTACCTACGGAGACAAAACTCCTAAGCAGTGCTTTACAGTTTTAAGGGCCTCTTTTCCAATATTATTCTTCATCTCATTGTAATTAAACAGATTGTTATTCAATTAATTGTTTTAGTATAATTATTTTTATTATTGTTATCTGGTTATTTAATACTACTATTATAGGGTGGGTGATTTAGAAGTATAAATTTCAAAATGCAATAAAACACAAAAGGTTTAAAATTTATTTTTTTTACTGTGAAGTACAATTTTTTCGGTTTTATTCATACGGCTACCGCGGCTGGCCTTACAGTACCTCATTCGATCGGACTAATTTTCGTGCACTTTTTCGAGGGATGGGATGAATGCAAACAAGGTAAAGTTTCTGACTGTGATCAACGTGGCGACCACCAGGACGATCCATGTTTTGCTGTGTTCAAGTTTTAACGCAGCCTCCACATGGCCCCTTCTGTATAGCATACTAGCACCCGCTAGATGTTAACTAATGTGTGCAGCGAAGTCTAATCACCTGGACCTTAAATTTAGGTTGTGCGTAAGGCTTGGAACCCACCATGTAAAAATAAAAATCCAATGAAAACCAAAACACAAGCCTCTATAAAGATCCCCGACAACGGCAAACGTTTAAAGATGTTTGGCAATTTGCACCATCCTGTTGGAACCAGAAATCGTTCACCTCAATACAATGAAGAGCGGGTACATAAAATTCGGTTATCATGGTGCGATAGGTGTCTTCATTAATCGTAGTGGTTGCGCCGTTCTCATTTACAAAGAAATATGTACCAATGATGCCTCCGCTCCACCAGTCGTATCAAATAGTCACACGTAATAGGTGCATTTGCTTCTATAAGACCGCGTGTGGGTTTTCTGAGTCCCAAATACGGCAATTTTGCTTATTAACGCACCCACCAAAATGAAAATGAGCTTCATCCGAAAAAATAATTTTTTTTTTTGAAAAAATCATGTTCGTACAGTTTCTGGTTTGATCAATAAATCCCAACGTTGCTGAAGTGCAAATTGATTCATTACGTTCAGTGGAGATAATATACTGAATTTTGTGACAGAATATAATGACATAATGACAGAATCAAAATAACCGATGGTTCTAGTTTAAACCGATAGATGGTCCACCCGATATTTTTTTATTGTAATAAAGATTTTAATTTTTTTTATTTATAAGTTGTGAACAAAATTCAAGTTCTCTACTATGATTATAAGACCATCCTTCAAGTAAAGAAAAATTAAAAATATAAATAAATAAATAACTGTAGGTCTCGCCGCGCATGGATAAAACTAACTCACTCAAAATGGGAAGTGTGAGAACCCATGTGATGACCAATTAACTAATTAAGTAAGTAATAATTTCTTATAATTAAACACTGACCATATTCTATTTTTAAATAATTGTACTAAGTAAACTATTATTTTATTGTAATCTGCGAATGTAAATATTGATCTACAGTATCGGCTAAAACCTAAGCACCCCCTCCGTACATATTTTTTAAATGATAATTTTTTTACCTTAACAAAGTTATTAAATTGTTTTTTTAATTTTTTTATTTATTTATTTTCTTATTATTGAAAAAAAAACAAACTTAAGGAATTCATAATTCAATAAAAAAAAGTTGAAATTAAAAAAACCATTTTAAGTCGCAGATATAAGCGGACAAAACTAAAGTACCCCCAACTTAAGGTACAGAAAAAAACTATTGAAATGAAATAATTGAAATTCGTTGCTAATCCTTTATTATGGATGACGCACGCACATCTCTTAGGCACAGAGGATATTAAATTATTAATTATTTCAGGTGATATTGCTTATAAGGCTATTTTTGCGGCTTCAAATAAATCTTCTTTAGTTTTCCAATTTTCTCGGCTGATTTTTAAGTTAATGATGTCCCACAAGTTCTCGATTGAGTTAAGATCAATTGAGTGCAAGATATTCGATCAACAGATCAATTATTTCTAGGCTAATTAAAAAGTTTTTGCAGACTGGCCGCACATCTCCTACTCATTCTAGAGGAAGGCCACGTGAAACTTCGCGACATTAAGACTCCTTAATTAAAAGGGCAAGCCAAAATGATCCTACAGCATCTTCTAGTCACATACGAAACCGCATAGATTTAAAAATTAACGAAAGAACGATTCGCAGAAGGGCGGTATATGTATACAAATCCTTCTAAAAATTTTATATATTGTTACGAAAATGGAAAAATCTAGATACTGGTGTTACTTCGTTTAACATTAAAATTATAAACAAAAGCTACAAAAACAAGTAAACAAAAATATACTAACAAAACACCGGCATAAAAATATGATAAACAAGTAAATAAAAATGCAACAACAAACACTGCAAGAATAAATGTAAACAAAATGCACAAACATCAATAATGAAACTACGATGTTTACATTTATAGACATCTTGAGAAGGCGACGCCACGAACTTTCGCCGACTGAAGATTCATCAGACTGTTTACGCTGCCAAGGCAAAGCAGGCAACTGAGTTGGTAAAAGTACATTCAGTCTTGTGTGAAGACGCGGTGTGTTTGAAGAGAGTAATTGTGGTTTAAAGATCTCCGTTACAAAGATCCGTCGAACAATTGACTTGGAATTGTTATTGTTTATGCAAAGAGTGTAAACAAAGGAACAACAAACAAAGCAATTGTTGTTGTTTACATCTAGTGTGATTAGTGGCACACAGAATTGTGCGAACAATAAAGAATTTATTTCAAATTAAACACAAATTTATTTTTATTTTATTTGCAATCTACGAGCTCATATTTTAAACGTTTTTAAAAGATAAAAACGTATTTATGTTAATATACGGTCATTTCTAATGATTATCATAAGGAAAATATAAAATTAAACATAAAATAATTTCGATAGCCTCCAAGAAAGTTTAGCAGTTTTATACAAATAGAAACAATCTCATAAGTCCTTACAAATACATACTGAATACATACATATTTTTATTCACAATCATTCTGTTCTTCCTATTCTACAAAATTTTTCAATTCAAGGCTAAAAGTAGACTAAACACATGTCGTTAAACCAATGTGTAGCTGTGCCGTCGTGGTAAATAAATATTTACGTAACATACACAATTGCGCTAAATGTAACTGGGCGTATGGGTGATATTAAATTGTGATGTTGCTAATACCACTGTTACAACGACAGCTGAGATTGCGTTTGCATATTAGACTTTTTTAAATGTGCTAATTTGCAGCAATTAATAGTTAGTCGTGTTAATTGTGTTATAAAATTATTTTCTTAGAGTATTAAGTAAATACAGTTGAAGTTACTTATTTAACGAAATGAAACATATGTGTGTGGCGAAATATGAATATTATCTTTAATTTTTCATACATACAATTTATATTGTATAAACATATCAGAGATAAGCAATGAGTATTCAAAAAGATGAGTAGATTCGAATCATACTCATATCTTCTGATACTTATATGCACTCATAAAATTTAAGCAGCTTGGATATCTCCATTATTATTTTTTCATCAAATTTTAGTTGTTGGATCAGTTTTCGCTCGGCATCGGTATTCCAAGTACCTCTGGCCATTTATAATTAAATATTTCTGTGTATTCCAACATAAAATAAAATAAAACATTCGTTGCTCAACGTTTAGCTTCAGAAAACACTAAAAAATCACTTCAAAACCAGATATTTGTGAAATGTCTTAAATTCGTGGCCAATTTCAAATAAATGTTTTTACAATAATATGTTAAAAAAGCAACAAAATGTAAACAGAAAGAAAATAAAATAATGGTACTTTTTCTTAATATTACAGGGTACATAGAAGGATAAAGAATATCAAATTTGATATTACAGGATTGTAAATATTATCACAACTATGTCAGTCATATGTCGTGTCTTAAATTCGTGGCCACCACCGTATGTACCTACTATAACTCATTTGAATTTTTATAAATACATAAAGTTAGTTATGGTATTTCACCATCAACTACAAGTATTTGCTTGTGAGAAATATAGTAAAACCAATATGTTATTCTCATTCTCTCTTTATCCACTCACACCACAACTGCTACAAATAATAACAACACCAACTTATACCTGAAACCCATAAACACTCATCTATACGCACTCAGTTCAGTATACACACTGAAACATGTGAACCGTGTTTAAGAACTGTAAAAATTTAAAATTCCGGCTTTTATTAACAAGTCACATGTCCAAACTGATTAAATAACCACTAATTTGTGAAAGATTGAAATTGAAATCAGAAATTTTTAGAAATTTTATTGAGAAGAAATAATGTGGTAGAAATTTTTATTCAATTGTTTTCTGTTTATGTACGTTATATTATCAGGCGTACATTGTTGAATATATTGTGTGTTGAAATAATGAAAACGTTTGTGTTGACTTTTATATGCGCATTGTTATCTGGCGTAATAAGTGAATGGGTGTGTAACGCTAAATAAAACAACTACAACAGTTACAGTCAACCTGTAACTGTGTTTAACAGACGTAATTTCATTCATTTACTTGTTTTATTTATTTGTCTCTCTCCTTGTATTTTATTTCAGTCTGTATTTGTATTTGCTTTACTTGTCTTTTTGTAATTACATTCTAGTTGCTGTTTGTTTGTACTTTTTTATAATTTGAAAAGCATTTTGTGCATAAAAATACTCACAAAAATGGTTACAGTTTGTTACAGGTTTGAATTGATGACGACTTGTCTGTGTTAGATTCAGCTATGATTTGTTGATTTAAGTAATTCTCCTTTGATGTTGTGAATGTCCTCACTTTTAGAAGCTGTGTCTGTTCTTTCATATTTCTTAACATTTTGGCCTTCGCAAGCAAAACAGAAGCATTTTCTTTTGCTTTTTTACGATTCAGTTTTTATATCTTAAGATTAAATGTTATTTGATTATGCAAAGATTGATTATCCTTTTTATTATACTCTTACTCATGACTCCATCGAGGGGACAGCCACTTCTATCTACCTACCTGCACTGGGCATAAAAAGCCGACGTAAATGAAGTTATATTAGTAACTGTATAATAAAAATTTCTAAAAATTAAAAAATAAACTAAAATTAAAAATGTTTTTAAATTTAATATCGTTAAAAACGAAGAACGTATACTTAAAGATTCAGTTTGGTGATCTCAAACAGAAAACAATTTTTATACGTGACCCTTTTGTTTGGTATGTAAGCACGTGTATCGTAAAAAGTAAATTTCCGAATTGATTTTCCTCAATGGCTAGAGTTTGTAATAGTATGGGTTACCTTTCCTGTAAGCAACAAAGAATACAGCAAATACAAAAATTGGCCACTTCAACTACCATTAAGAAAATAACAAGGTTTTCACGACTTGCAAGTACCAACTGGAACTTGGTAAATACTAACGTTTCTTACAAATGTTGTCTCCGTATGCTACTCATAGTATACTCTTATTTTTATTTATTCTGCTGGTAAAATTTTGGGTAATAGCGATAGCTAAATTACATCGACAAGTACATATACATGTATGTTCTTAGTAGAGCATAGCTGCCAGATAAATAAAGCATTAAATCGTTAAATATTAGAAAAAATCGTCAAAGACGTTCATTGAAATCATAAAAAAATTGTCAGAAAAAATAAGTAAATAAATTGAAAGGTTTTTTATAAAAAATTATTTTCATTGTACTAAAACATATATTTTAGTTCATAAATAAAACATAAAAACACATTTCATTAGCTGAAGAATGTGATAACACTAATATTTCTTGATAAACTTGGTCAAAGCTGGAAATTAAAAGCTACCATCTCTTATTTTTATACCTGATATTTTTTCCAAAAATCGAGAAGTTTTATACAGCTTTTAGGGAAAAATTGTATAAGGTTTAAACAATCTGTCCCAGTGTTGTTTATGGACTCATAAGCGCGGCAATAATATTGCATCATCTATTTCTATGGATGGTGTAAATATTAGGGCGTCAGTAGATCTTGACGGCATGGGCATGAAAATTAAGTGTGATGTTCGCTAAAACTGACACATTTTTTAGTGTCTTGGCTTCTGAAGACGGTGCAAGAAATATTTCATATCATCTGAGCTTCTTCCTATTTACACCTCTTATATCAGACCGAGAATGGATGGGCCGGTGCCTCAACGTCTATTGAGGTACAGGTTGACCGGGTATAGAAGAGGTTCACGTTAATGACGAAAGGTATTCAACTCCATTGATTCGTTAGAGCATCTACGCAATGAGACTTGTAATTCACTGTTCTATCGCTACTACAACGGATTTTTCTCGACCGAAATAAGGGGACTTATTCGCGAGAATCATGTAACACACTTCTTTCTCGGCGAGCATCTACGTCTGTGGCCGATTGGCCACTGACACCACACTGCATTACAGACAAAATTTGTTTTTTAGTCGGACTATTTGTATGTGTTGAAGTCGACATAGTCTAACAGGTAGTGTGTTGGCTTATTAGACGTAAAGCCAGGGTTCGAGCACCAGGCCAGACATCAAAACAAAATACTAAAAGTGCAAACAATAATTGGTGCAAACAATATTGGATGAAGATGACGCTTGGAGTCAGAAATAAACGGCCAAAATGCTTATTGGAGCACTACAAACAATTTCTGGCAGTTTAGAAGTTATGGCAAAGGTGCAAAAGTCTGGAATATGGGTGCCACATGAATTTAATAATCGACAAATGGAAAACAAAAAAGTTATTTTGAAATTTTGCTTCAAAGATACGATAGAAAGTCAGTGGTGCATTAAATTGTTACTAGCGATGAAAAATGGATTTATTTTCGGAATCCTAAATGGATAAAACTATGTGTTCATCTGGGTCAAACATCAACATTACAAAAACTATGCTGTGTATCTGAGGGTACCAGAAAGGTATGGTGTACCACGAGCTCCCAAAACCTGGCGAAATCGTTAATACAGATCGCTATCTACAAAAGACGATCAATTTGAACCAAATATTGATCGAAAAACGACCAGAATAGACCACAAGTCACGTCAAGTTAATTTTGTCATATTACAATGCAGCTGGCACACAAAGCAAAACCGGTTCAGGATACAATCAAAGCATTAGGTTGAGGACTGCAACCGCACTCGCCATATTCACCAGACTTGGCTACGTACGACTAGTATTTCCTTTTTTCTGGGGAGTATAATTCCAAATTAAAAGTATTTTAACAAGTATTTTATTTTTACAAAAATGGAAATGGTGTTGCGTCGTTTAACATTAAAATTATAAACAGAAACTACAAAAACAAAAACAATGAACTTCTTTACATGATAAACAAGTAAACAAAAATATATCAACAACATCAGTATAAAAAAGGGGATAAACAAGTAAATAAAAATGCAAACACGTACACTGAAAGAATATGTAAATGTAAACAAAAATACACAAACAACAATAATGAAACAACGATGTTTACATTTATAGAGATCTCGAGAAGGCGAAGCCACGAACATTCAACTTCAAGACCATTTATCAGACTGTTTACATTGGCATATAAAAGGCAAGACAAAGCATTAAACGGAATTAATAAAAATCAGTCAGTCTTGTGTTAAGACGCGTTGCATTTGAAGAGATTAATCGTGGTTTAAAGATCTCTGTTATTAAGGTCTGCCGAACAATTGTTATGCTGTAGTTACCCACACGTAACGTAACGTACCGTAGCGAACATTCTCTTTTTAGTATATGGAGAACAATGTAAACGATTACAGAAACGTTCTCTCTCGTTAGCAAAACGGAACGATCTGTATAAAACTGAATTCTCCCACGTTTTTACGTGACATTTGAACATGAGAGATGATGAGCAGTGTTGTCACGAAAAAAATATTTGGTCAATTCACACAAGCCGTTGTATCGTTGTATTCATTGTATTCTTGGAAGAACATACAACAGTGTATGATTGTTGTTGATATTTTTCATATAAAAATCCGATACATTTTTTCCATATGTTTTTAAAAGTTGTATTGGCTTCGTGCTATCAAATTGTGTGAATGAAAAAAATGTGTATATGTTTTCTAATGTTTTTAAAAAGTTGTGTTGGTTTCGGGCTATCAAATTGTTTGAATGCTACGAGATACACAATACAGCATAGTATTGAGCGTTCACAAACAAACAAATGTATTCAATACAACATACACGATACAAAGTCGTGTGAATTGCCCACTTGTTACCATATACTATAACTACTCAAACGTTTTTAAGGCTACGTACATTACGATTTTACGTTTCTTACGCTTGGGTAACCAAAGCATTAGTTTTTACGCAAACAAGTGTAAAGAAGAATAACAAACAAAGCAATTGTTGCCGTTTACATCAAGTTGTGAACAGTGGCACACAGAATTGTGCGAACAATAAAGAGTTTAACTAAAACTAAACACAAATTTATTTTTATTTCATTTGCAATCTACGAACTCATATTTTAAACGTTTTTAAAAGGGTAAAAACGTAACAATATTTTTTAAAAATCTTAAATTCTCACATCAAACCTCGTAACGTGTTAATACTGGCATATGTATGTATACATTGTATGACTAAAAAATGTTGAATATAACTTTTGACTTCTTTTTTATAGTTTGGGTTTAAATTTAAGACTGTATATCAGCTAGTGATAAGAATGTTTGAATAAGTAAGTGGTTGTATAAATTTCTTCATTTCGACAAATGCTATCCTTCCAAATTGATGCCTTTATAGTAAATTCCATAGCGTTTATTTTTAGCGTAGAAAAAGAGTGTATAGAAATATATGTATACATATGCATGTGTTCAGGAAGGGGCGGAAACCTTTTTCTAAAAAACTTAAAATCAACAATTTAAATAAAAATCAATAAGTTTCAATATCTATGTACTTAAGAATTCTTTCTTACATGAAAATCATTTCAAAATCTATAAACGGAGTATGAGAAAAAAATTAAATTAATTAAATTATTTTCAAACTTTATGAGTGAAATACTACATCTATAGATATTTAGTATAGATACAGATGGAGTTATTAAAATGCCTTAACAGTAAAATATAACTTTGTATTGTAAAATATTACTTTTCAGCACTGATTCTCATCAATTTGCTTATGAAATTCGCAAAGGTAACGTTTTGAGGAACACACGTAGTGCACAGAATTATGTATGTCATACACTTTTCTTTATAAAAATTATACTTACTTACTTACTTAATCATCGCCAATTCGCACTGGACCGAAGATCTTACATAGAATTTTTCTCAGGTCTGCTGGATCAGTTTTAATAGAGTAGTCCATGCCTCTGCGCCATGAAGAAGCACGGATAGGATGAGTGTCTTGTAGGGTATTAGTTTTGTCGTACGAGAGAGGTCTCTGCTGCTCAATTTCCTATTGAGACCATAGTAGCATCTGTTGGCAAGAGTGATTCTGTGCTTGATCTAAAGACTGACATCATTTTTGGTGGTAACGGCGGAGCCAAGATAAATAAACTCCTTGACTATATCAAAAGTATCGGCCGTAATCTGAGAATCAATACGCCACACGTCTCTACTTGTCGATAACATATACTTTGTTATATACCTTTGTTAGATACCTCGCACGGTATCAACAGTTTTGGGGAGGTCCATTGCTACCTTTTCGGAGCTGCAGGTATTGCTCAACATCATTTTGCATAGCCTTATCAGTTTCGCAGGTATACCGAGCTCAGACATTGCGTCCAATCATTGTTTTGTCGACTGGCTTCAGTCGTTCACACAATACACCCGTAAGAACCTGTAGTTGTAGAATCTCCCTTTTTCAGTACAGGACTGAGGTTCCAATCGTTAGGCATACTTTGGTCTAGCCATATTTTGTAAATAGCTGGTGCATGTGCCCTACCAACTCATTACATCCGGTCTTAAACAATTCAGCGGAAAGGCCGCCAGAACTTGCAGCTTTATTGTTTTTAAGATGCATAATCGCGACTTTGACCTGTTCATGGCTAGGCTATGGATCTCCACTCCGCCATTATCGATCGGGTTCGGAACATCATCTCTAAAGGCGGTATTGGTGTCGTCATCGCCATGTAGCAGAGTAGAGAAGTGTTTCCTCCACAAACTCAGCACCCTCTGCGGAACTGTTACTTAGTTTCCATTCTCATCTTTGCAGGAAGACGCTCCGGGCTTACAACCGTAGGTTAGACGCTTAACCTTTTGATGGAATTTTCGAGCGTCATTCCTACATCTATACATCTCGACTTCCTCACGCTCACGCCTTTCCTGCTCCCTCTTCTTGCGTTTGAAAAGGCGACAATGGCTCGTACCATCGAATTCGTTGGGGCGGGCGCTCCAAACCAAGGACTGTTTCTGCAGTAGTGCGCAAGGAGTGGGAGATGTTGGCCCACAGTCCACCAATGTCGCTGAGATTAGATGGGGAACGACGAAGCTTATCCGAGAGTTGAGCGGAGAACGCCTCAGCTGTAATTTGTGATCGCAGCTTCTTAACGTTCAGCTTTCGTAATGTACTAGAGCGTGGAGACCTTGAGGCGCTAATGCGCAATCGAGATTTGGCTGCGACAAGGTCGATGTTTGGACCTCTGAATGTGCGTACTTCTAGAACACTGGAGACGTGCCTTCAGTCAAACACAATGTGATCAATCTGGTTGGATTTTGATCGTTCGGCGAACATCCAAGTGGCCATATGAATGTCGAGATGCTGAAAATTGGTGCTGCGTACTATCATGTTACGCGCCGCGTCGAAATTGATCATCCTCATACCATTGGTGGTAGTAGTCGCGTGGAGGCTGAATTGTCCGACAGTGAAGCCAAAGATACTTTCCCGCCCGACCTTCGTATTAAAATCTCCGGGGACGAATTTGGCGTCATGGGCCGGGCACTTATCATATACATACGTCCTCGAGTTTAGCGTAAAAATTATACTTGATTGCTAAATTATTTCAAAATTTGTTTAAATTAAAGAAACTATTGTTTAAGTTCTAATGCATAAAAAACTAAGTGTACCGGTATAAAGTGAGCGTCAAGATACAAATTTCTCCATATATATTGGGAATATATATTGTGAACGAGCCTTAAAATTTAACTTTTTGTTTTGACGTCAACATCTATCAAACATATTCGGTATACACCAAATTAGTGCGCAAAAAACATCATATTTTTTTACAATTTTCCAATTTTCTCCAAATCATCGTTTATAGAGTGTAAACAAGAATCAATATTCTCCCTACGAGTACTAGTATAAAGCTGCACACAATCAGCCTACATATGAACATTACAGTCAACCAAAACATCTGGTAGATCATTTACATACACGCCGAACAACAGAGACATCAGTATTAATCCCTGGGATTCCATGTCTACTAATATTAAGCGGATCCGAAATATTGTAATGAACCTTTTGACATCTGTTCAACGGATAAGAATAAATTAGACTACCGTCAAAGTTAGAAAAATTAAGCAGTTTCAATAAAACTTTGTGATCGACTGTATCGAAAGCCTTGGTGTGACCAAGAAGAACTAAAACCGCTACACTATTTTCATCTTTCATGAATCCCGACTGATTAACAGTCAAGTAATTGTGGCTTTCCAGATAATTATTGATTTGTCTAGCAGTAATATTTTACATTACTTTTGACAAAAAAGGAAGAATAGTAATTGGCCTGAACTCATTGTTAGTTTTGGGAAAGGGAAGGATTTTAGCTAGTTTCCATTCATAAGGAAAAGTAGATTTAGTTTGCACAGCATTGAATAAGTAGGTATAATATGGCAAAAGTCTAGGTCTCAAAACTTTTAAAAACAAAGGATCTAAAGTTGCCGAATTCCAAACAATATTAGCTGAACAAACAATATTGGATTGTGAAGTCGCCGTAGTCTAGTAGGTAGCGTGTTGGCTTATTGGACATAAGCCTTTGGTACACACCCCCGATCAGACATCTACCACAACATGAAAAATGAACAAATATTTCTTCGGTGACTTCCTCTCAGCAGATTTCTGGCAAAAATCTGAGAGTAAATTAAAAATTTGCCATGAAATTTGCCATTTTCTCAAAAGAAATCTGTCTTTAGGAATCTACTTTAAATTGTAGGTCTCGTCACTCATGCATAAAAATAACATGAGAAACTAGTTCGTAATGCTGACTGCAGGCTTTTAATAACCGATTATATATGTAAGTATGTATATATTGGATGAAGACGACATTTTAGGACGAAATCTTTAATGGATCACTACAAACAACTTCTGGCTGTTTAAAAATTATGGCAAAGATGTAAAACTCTGGAAAATGGGTGCTACATGAATTGAATAGCAGAGGGATTGAAAACCAAAAAAACCACATGTGAAATTTTGCTTCAAAGACGCGATAGCAAATCAGTGTTACATCGGTTTTTAATGGTGATGTAAAATGAATTTATTTTTACAGATCTTCACAGAAAAAAAATAACGGATTGATCGGCAAAATCAGATGGATTCTTCAATAAAACAATGCTGTGTCTAGTGGTGGACCAGAAAGGAGTGGTGTACTATGAGCTCCTAAAACGGGGTGAAACCTTTAATACAAATTGCTGCCACCTGCCCTTTTCACAAGATACTTTAAATAAAATGTTTTTCCTTTCCCATTTAAGATTATTTCGGATTTCGGCCTGCCGCAACACATACAAGGTCGTTGAACGAAGGGGTTATAGGGTAGGGTTAGGATGAGGGTAAGAGGGGGTAGGGTATATAAAAATAGGCACAAACCTTTTAGAATGTAGGTATGTATTTATATATGTGTGTCTATATGTTAATGAGAAATATTATTTAGAGTTTTCTATTTATGTATTTTCTGTAAACGTTATAAAGTATTTTATTTGTATTTGCATATAAGTTCACAATTTGTATTATTTGTATATTGGATTTGGGTTTGGAGATAAGTTAACAATTTGTATTTGTACATTAATTCACAATACTATTTTATTATTATTTCACAATATTTAGATATATTTACGTATATATTTTATAAATTATTAATAGTTCAAATTTTATATTATTTCAAAATATTTATTAATTTTGTTCACTGTAGTGCACTCGCGTAGTGCTTGTTGGATTGTTTAGTATCGTTCAAGGATCGATAATCAACTGATCTACAAAAGCTGTGAATATTATGTTGAAGATGCTAATGCATTGTGTATGTTGATGTAAGCTGTGAATGTTGATGTGTGTTGGTGATGTTGTTGTCATTATGTGTAAAGGATATTGGAAGGCAAGATTAGAGATGAGTAAATTTGTTCACTCGTGTGAACAGTCGTCCTCTTCGCCGACTTCCGCAGATCCCCGCATCAAATACCCGTCTCGCCTGAGCATCCTCCTCCATTCGAACGAAATGGCTGAGCCAGCGTAGACGCTGGATATTAATACGCCACACAACGTCTATGTCGTTGAGGAGCTCATACAGCTCACTGTTGCATCGGGTGCGGAAATCATCGCCAACTCGCACTGGACCGAAGATCTTACGTAGGACTTTTCTCTCGAATACTCTCAAGGCTGCTACATCAGTGCTTAATAGGGTCCATGCCTCTGCACCATAAAGAAGCACGGGTAGGATGAGTGTCTTGTAGAGTGTTAGTTTTGTCATACGAGAGGTCTCTGCTACTCAATTGCCTATTGAGACCACAGTAGCACCTGTTGGCAAGAGTGATCCTGCGCTTGATCTCCAGACTGACATCATTTTTGGTGGTAACGGCGAAGCCAGGATAAATAAATAGTTAGCGGCGGTAATCTGAGAATACGCTGCACGTCTCTACTTGTCGATAACATATACTTTGTTGTGCCCTCATTTACTACCAGACCCATCTTAGTAACTCCCGTTCAGTAGCACTAAAGGCAGGTGCAGTATTTAATACATTAAAAATATCGGCCCTTTTCAGGGACATAATATATTTTGAAAAAGAGCATAAAATTTCATCAAAAATTGTGTGTATTATTTTATACATGAGTGGCGGAATCTACAGTTTAAAGTCGATTCCGAACCACAGAGTTTTGAGAAACTTTTTATGGAAATTTTATTTACCCTTTGCGTTTTTGATAGAAATCTACAGAAAGAAAGTCATTCAAGAAATATTTTTTCATCTTTTGTTTTGTTGGATATGTCTGTTGGCCTCACGTCTAGTAAGTCTATACGCTACGTACTAAAATTTTTTTCCGTATTTTCAGGAAATTTTGAAAGATTTTTGCATCACTTTTTCATTATACTATGTAATTGAGCTGAGCATTTTTACTTTGTCGTTGCCAGTAAAAAAGTTTTTTTTGTTATTAACGTTCACTTTTCAATTATATAAAAAATTCTTTTCACTTTCTTCAAAAATTATTTTTTGTTAACCCTTTCATGCCCGATGTTGCCTATAGGCAACATTGTACATTTTTGTTCATAAATTCCGTAATTTTTAATTTTTTTAAAAGATTTTTTTTCTTGCAAACAAGCTTGGTTAAAAACGTGTAAAACCAGAATACGCAGGACTCTGAATTTAATATCACTTCATATTTAGGCCATGACTAACAAACACATGTTCTTAAAAAATTTTAGCTCAGGCTCAAAAAATTCGGGCATTAAAGGGTTAATAAGGAATGAAAATGATCAAACTGATAAGAAAAGTTAAACGTGAAATTTTCAGATAAACAAACAAGATCTATCAAAAATTCTCAAAATTTTTTAACTAAAAGTTCATTTGAAAAAATTTATATACTCGTATATGAAAAATATAACTCGACTATTAGACTCTTTCAATAATAAATACGGTAATTTTTGTCCTATTGGATCAAACGAAGTGTCAATCTCTTCACAAGATAATGCACTATCAGAATATCGTCACTTATTTCCTATTTTTGAATTAAAGAGTGCTACTATGAATGGACAAACTTGAAAAAATATGAAAAAATTCGCATTTATCAAGTTTACCTCATCAAATCTAATAGCATATTAAGTCAAATAATATACACACAGTTACTAAAGTATACAAGTTTCAGAAATTTTTTAACCAATCCGTTTTCGTTGAAAATCTTTATAGTTTCATTGATGTTAAGACGGTCTTTTGCATTGGTTAAAAAATTTCTGAAATTGAACTGAATTGTGGCCCTGCACAGGCCCACAAAAGTATACATCCGATTAACAAATTTCACAAATGTCTGAACCAATGCAAAAGACCGTCTTAAAATCCAGGAAAGTTGTCAGACAATTATAAAGATTTTCAACGAAAACGGATTGATTAAAAAATTTCTGAAATTTGTTAACCGTATGTATACTTTTGTGGCTGAGTGTATATATGTATATCGTTTTAAAAGCCCATCTCTCTGCTTTCTAATAAGGTTTAAATTTTGGACATCGGTTCAGAAATGCTTTTTTAATAAATAAATTTGTGCATAAAGTCACACAGTCACATTTTTTGTCAAATAAAACAAGTTTGGAGAGTTCGAGAAATATAAAAAAATATTTATTATTATATTCTACTCAAGAAAACTCACAACTTATTTAATTTTTTTATTTTGTCGCAATAATGTAATTTTTCAATTTCTTCATTTTGTTATTCTACCGAGGAAGAGTTTAATTCGTTTATATTAAAATTTTAGCAGTGAGTACACCAAAATGTCTAATGTTTTACGTTCGTCCTTTTCTATGTCAGAAAAGTTTTTAATGTTTGACTATTTGATGCGAAGAACAATTTTAAACTTCACCTTCACAATATTAAAATCAAGTTATTTTTTGAAAAGATAATTCGTTTTTTAGGGTGAATATGACATCCTCCTTTACCGCGATAGGTAGCATATTTAGTAATCTTCGCTATAATATCCGGCAGATTAATATTCTCATTTATGTTCGAATTTTTGATGATCGACTACTGCATGACTAACTCAATGACATATCCAGGGTATAAATTAAATATGAATCGGTTTTTCAAATACTACCCTGCGTCAGTTATCTCCTGAGGAGGACTTTCTCATTAACGACAAATTTCTGACACATAAAATAGTGTTTTCAACAGCCTGGGTATATTGGAGTGCAAAGTTATGAATGAGTCGTTCGTGCGTTTCCCTGAAAAAGGGAGCAGTAGTAATTTTCGCTTCAAAATCTTTTCTAATGAGTTGCACTAATTTATTTAATGATGCCATGTTCTTTTCTGAATGCAAATTAATGATCTGAAGTAGATCTGCTTGCATTTAAAGCAATAAACACAATAAAAGCAACACAACAGCAGTCTCTCAAAAGTATGGAAGTAAATTGTTGTTGCAAAATTGCTTTGTTTGCTGCGTTGCATTTATTGTGTTTATGGCATAATATTGGCGTGAGTTTAGATATCAGTAGCTTTTCACATAGTTTTGTTAATAAACTTATAGGCCTGTAAGGATCTGCTTTTGTTAGATTCTTGGTAGGCTTACGTATCAGTTTACTTCCATTCATGAGGATAATATTCGAATTTTTAAAATTGAGTTATACTATCAAATAAGAATCATCATGACTGCAAGGGGCATTTCGGATTATCAATTACAGGAGCTGTTTTGGATTGTGTTGTGAAATAGTTCTCTGAATATCTCTAAAGTCGAACCTTAGGGAACCGAGCAATCACAAGAAATGGACTAAGTTTTGCCTGAAGATGGCTTTGAGTAGTCCACATACCGATTTACTTCCTCAATAACATTTATGGCTTAAAGAAAACCTGCCTTTCAATATTCCTAGCTAAGCACCACAATTAAAAGTTCGAATCTGGAGTAGCGTTAAGACTTTCCAAATATTTTGTTGTTTATGGTTTTGAATGGAAAAGAGCATTTCATATTTACTAGAACGGTTATGTTGGCCGTAAAATGAACAAACTGCTCCATGACTTTCGTGAACAGATTAATTTATCTTTTTCAAAATAAATATTCAGAATTTGAAAGCATTGTTCTGGCCTTAAACGATTCAAGATGACTTGCCAAACCATACTGATAAAAAAGTGTCAACACAGTTTAACATTCTCAGTTGTCGTTATCGTTCATCGTTGTGGTCATTATCGATATTTTATGTTTATTTTCATATAGCATTGTGCAAATCGTTTATAAGAAATTCAATATTTATAACTATTTTCCATATCTTCAATGACTTCATTACTTTACAACGTTAATTAATGTCCTTCATATGTGTCAAAGGAGTAAATAAATGTGCGGTTTCTTTCCGCACATTTACAAATATTGTTTCTATCACACTCTAATGGCAAGTTGGTTTTGCTCCAAAACGCAAAATTCATTTTCGTATTCAATTTAATTGCAAACCAAATTTTTAAGTGTGTTTTGCCCTCAAAAAGGCCACAATAGTCAGGGGAAAATAAATTTACATGAAAGTTGTGGGAAAAAATATTTCACTTCAGACTATACTTTGATTTTTGTGTATATAAATAAAATAAATTCTATGTTTACTACAATGTTTTATTTAATATAATTTAATTAAATTGTTCAATATAACCAAAATTCAATCGACAGATTTAAATTGGCAATGAAAACTAAAACAATTAAGAAAATGGTTTTTGAAAATTTCAAAGGGTAGAAGGCATTGTAGTTTGTTTTGAAATTTGTATTAACCGTAGATCGAGTATTGTATCAAAAATGATACATTGAAATTTTTGAGACCATGTAACTTTAATTCAGAAAAAGTTAGATTCCCGATATTTTTTTAATTCGTTAGTATTGTTATCGCCATTATTTTAAACCAAAGAAAAAAGAAAATTTCAAACATTTCATACTTTTAAATATTTCATACTTTCCTAGTGATTCTTTAATCTGTTGTGTGTAATTTTTTTAAGTTTTCAAAGATTTTGTGATGTTTTATCGTAATTAATACATTATTTATGGTATTTGAGAAGGAATTGAAAATTAGGTGTTCGATGAAAGTGAAGAGATTAAATTATCTGTTCTTGATATTGATTGAAGAAGTCGTAGTGTAGTATGTAGCGTGTTAGCTTATTAGACGTCAGACCAAGGTTCGAACCTCATGTCAGACATGATAAAGGGTCCGCCAAACAACTTTTTTTTTTTTTTGAAAATGCTTTGAAAAAAAATACTGAATATTTCCTCAAATTTGTTTTTTTATTTCAAAGTACAATCCTTCCGGTTAATAATGGAAAATAATTTCATTCAAATGGCTGCCTCGGCAGGCCATGCAGTAGTCTACACGATCGGTCCAATTTTTAAGCACATTATCGATTGTGTGCAGTTGTATTTCACCAATGGCTTCACGAATATTGTCCTTTCAAGCGTCAATTGTCTCTGGCTTGTCGGCGTAACACTTATCAGCTCTGCGCCTGATAATGCGATCTTCAAAAACAACAAAAAACCCGATAACGATCGCCATTGATTTGCTCATTTTCGAAGAAAAATGACCCAATTATGCCCCTGGACCAAAATTCGCACCAAACAGTGACTCGTTTTGGGCGCGTCGGCTTTTCAATGTATGCGTACGGGTTTTCTGTGTCCCAAATGCGCCAAGATCAAAATGAGCTTCAACTTAATTTTTTTTGCTAAAATCGGCATCTTCTGTAAGTCGATCGCAGGCCCACTTAGCGAAGCGAAAACGCATTGGATGGTCAATTGGCTTCAACTCCTTAACCAATTGGATTTTGTATGGCGTCATACCAAGGTCTTTATGCAAAATTCGTCTCAATGATGTCTCCGAAATGTTCAATTGTTGAGAACGACGGTGAATTGATGTTGATGGGGCTTCACGCACAGTCTCTGCCACAACAGCAATATTCTCGGGTGTACGCACTGTTTTTGGCTTTTCACGCTTTGGACCTGATAGCTAAATCCAAATTAATGGGGTATACTTTCTTTTTAATTGAATTTGAAATATATTACTCATACGCATCATATTACATGTACTAGAATTGTTATCCTGAAAAGTATGCAATAAAATATCTTCGATTTTGTCTTGTATGAAACTAATGGAATTAAATATCACTTATACGTCATATATGTACCTGTCATTAACAAATTTTTCATATTAAATATGTTTGAGCATAATGTGAGAAGTCGCCGTAGTCTAGTAGGTAGTGTGTTGGCTTATTAGACGTAAGGTCACGATTCAAACCCCAGGTCAGACATCAAAACGAAATATGAAAAAATATTTCCTCGGCGACTTCCTCTCAGCAGATTTCTGGCAAAAATTCTGAGTAAATAAAATTGCCATGAAAAGTTTCTCAATAATCTGTCGTTCGGAGTCGACTTTAAACTGTATATATAAACATGTATAAAATTAACACACACAACATGAGTGATGTGCGAAGCTAGGCCGTAATCCTGGCTGAAGGGTTGTAAGGGGCAATTATGTATGTATGTATGTATAATGTGAGTAAATATAATGGCTGGGTGATTTTTTATTAAATTTAAATTTAAAAATGCAATAATGCAAAATTTGTTGTTTTGCTGTGAACTACAACAGTTCCCGTTAGAAATGCAATATTATCTAATTCATATGGCTGCCGCGTCTGGCCTCACATTCGATCGGATCGATTTTCGTGTACTTTTCCGAGTGTGTGGGGTCGTGCTGACTAAAGGGTTGTAATGACAAATTATGTATTATGTATGTACCTTTAAAATATCGATATATGTAGAAGATTTGTTTCCATATATTTCTGCAACTACGATTTCATGTTACCATACAATTTTGAAATCTTTGACAAGGGTATTCCGGCTATCTAAAAGGTATTAAACAAATTTTTTTTTTATTAGAATTTAAACATTTAAGAAATATATTCCAATAACATGTATTTTAGCAGAATCTAATTTTTTCCAATTTGGTTTCTCAATCCTGAAAATTAGAAATTAGTTGCCAACAGAAAAATGTGTAAACTTTAAAGGAAACATCTTCCGTTTACAAAATGTTTTAAATAATAAATATTTGTACGCAAATCGAAACGACCTAATATCGTTTAACAACAAAAACGACAAACAAAAGCCACACGATACAAATACACACTAACACTAAGAATACAATGAACGTGTTGATTATCTAAAGCTGCACACACACATATGTATGTACGGCGAACCTGGTTGCGCCTGGTACCAACAACAACATGTATGTGACAAAAAGGGATGGACAACATAAGCAAGGTACACAAACAATAATGTACTAGCAATAGAACTCTCGAGAAGGCGAGAACACGAACCTTCCACTTCCAGAATGTTCGTTAGACTGGTTGTCTCGGACTATAAAAGGGCTGGACAAAGCAGGCATCAGTCACTGTTAATTCAGTCTGCCTTGTGTGAAGTTGCGTGTGAACAAAACAAGTCGTTGTTGTAAAGCGAATAGTTGTGTGAACTAGTAAAGTGAATAAACAGATTATAATCTGTATAATAATATATATAATAATATAACAATAATAATTATAATTGTTGTATCGTTAAGTTGTATACGGTGGCACACAAAAGTAGTGTAAAGAATAAAGAGAGTTTAACTGAAATTAAACACATATTTGTTTTTACTTTGTTTGCAAATAATGAACTCATATTTAAACGTTTTTAAAAAGGTAAAAACGTAACAATATTTTTGAATTTATAAGGCAAGAAATTTAAATTTAATCATTTAACTAAATTTGATCGGGCTTGCGATACGTCTTAATTACAAAATTTCTCAAAACTTTGACTGAATCATTTTTTTACGGGGGGGGGAGGGTGTGATTCGAAAAAATATATTGTTACGTTTTTACCTTTTAAAATCGTTTGATATATGTGCTCATAGATTGCAATAAAAATAAAATGTTCGCACGATTCTGTGTGCCACTGTTCACAACTTGATGTAAACAACAACAATTGCCTTGTTTCTTATTCCGCTTTACGTTCCTTTGCGTAAACAATAATAATTGTTCGATCGATCTTTATAACGGAGATCTTCAAACCACAATTATTCTCTTCACGTGCAACGTGTCTCACACAAGACTGACTGAATTTTTTCTGCCTGCTTTGCCTTTTTTATATGGCGATGTAAACAGTCTGATGGATGATTTTTAAGCCGAATGTTCATGGCTTCGCCTTCTCGAATCTCCATAAATGTAGACATAGTTGTGTTGTGTATTTTGTTTCCATTTATTCTGGTAATTTTTATTGTTGCTTTTTGTTTACTTGTTTATCCCCTTTTTTATACTAATGTTGTGGCTATATTTTTGTTTATTTGTTGATCATTATTGTAACCAGTGCATTGCTTTTTTGTTTTTGTAGCTTTTGTTTATCATTTTAATGTTAAACAATGTAACACCATTTCCATTTTCGTAACAATATCTTTTTATTTTGTGCATCACCCTAATGTTCATATACAGCATTAATAATAGCTACAAAAATAACTTGAAAATGAATTTACTTTTACTTTTGGTAAAGTAGTTCTATTATTGCCATTCCATTTCGTTTTTAAATAAATTTTACACAATAGTTGTCAGTGGGTTCTTAAGCCATGACATTAAAATATAGTCACACTTTTTATTTTATTTTAGAATTCAAAGAAATTATTTGTTGCTTTTCTCTTGGTAGAGTAAGCGTATTATATCATAATGTGCTTAAGTGGTTTTAAAATATTTTATAAAATATGGTCTTAATGCGGTTCCATTTAATATATAAAATCTGAGTGATTTATTCACAACGCAATACAACAAATGAAAATGTTACGAAAAAAACGTTTTCGTATAAAATTATTTTTCATTCATAAGAACTGAATATACAGTGAGTGGCGACCATATAATTAAAACATAAGTAAGTATTGCTATAAACACAATAGACGTAAAAGCAAAGCAGCCTTTAAAGTAACCACTTTCAAATACACCCATGCATTCTAGTTTTGAGAGATTCCTGCGTTGCGCTTATTGTGTTTATAGCATATGTTTTTTTTCAGTTTTCGATATGATATCATGATATCTTTGAGTGGGACTTTTTTTTTATTAGAAAGATAACTTGTGTAGAGATACTATTTCGTAAAGACAATAGTTACACAATGCGGTTGCAAATAAACCATTTTGTAAGAAAATTTAGTGCCATTATTACAACTTGCCGTTAACTAAAGGGAGGATTTTAACGGAGAGATAAATTGTTTTTCATTATTATAAGTGGACAATATGGTAGAAGTGAGCTTTAAAAAATATTGTTGAAAAAGTTAACTTTATTTTATCATTAGCTTGTAATAACGAAAATAAGTTAAAGGTGACTTTAAAGTTCACTTTAGCTAAATTTACCTTTAACTAAATCCAACTTTAACGGAAAGTTGCAATAATGTTTGGCACCACTGTATATTTATGCTTCTGTTTTATCGTTTCAGTTTGCCTCCTAACAATTTGTCAACGTATACCAAAGTTTTACTTGAATTGTATATTTTTAATTGTGGAAATTATAGCTGCATTGAATCGATAAAGTGTTGTTTCATTGTTAACTTAAGTGCAGTAGCATTGTTTGCAAATGAAGAAGAAATATATTTAAATTACTCGAAACATTTTACGGAGAATTATGTTGTGGGTTTAATTTTGTGCAACATTTTTTTTGACTATAAACTAGATCACTATAAATAGAACACTCGTAGGAAAGAGTATCTAATTTTTTTGTACGTTTCACCTAAAATATGTCTATATGTGTTATCATAAAATTTGTTACGTTTTTACCTTTTTAAAACGTTTGAAATATGAGCTCGTAAATTGAAATAAAAACAAAAATAAAATTGTGGTCAGTTTTAATTAATTTCTTTATTGTTCGCTCAATTCTGTGTGCTACTGTTCACAACTTGATGTAAACAACAACAATTGCTTTGTTTGGTTATTCCCCTTTACACACGTATGAGTAAAAAACAACAATTACTAGTAAATTTGTTCGATAGACCTTTATAAAGGAGATCTTCAAACTACGATTACTTTCTTCGAACACCGCGTCTTCACGCAAGACTGACTGAATTTTTACCGACTCTGTTTCCTGCTGTCTTGCCTTTTATATCGCAGGGTAAACAGTCTGATGAATGCTCTTCTTCGCCTTCTAGAAATCTCTATAAATGTAAACATGTTGTTTACATTATTGTTGTTTATGTATTTTGTTTATGTTTGTTCTTGCAGTGTTGTTGTTGTAATCTTGTTTACTTATTATAATTTTTTATATTGGTGTTTTGTTGGTATATTTTTGTTTACTTGTTTATCATTTTAACAAGTCCATTGTTTTTGTTTTTGTAGCTTTTGTTTACAATTTAAACGATGTGAAAGCAAAATACCATTTCGATTTTCGTAACAATATAATGTACGGGTTGAAATCGCCATAGTCTAGTCAGACAGCTCCAACAAAACGAAGTAAAAAAGAATATTTCTTTGGCGAATTCCTCTCAGCAAATTTCTGGCAAAAATTCTGAGAATAAATAAAATTGCCATGAATAGTCTCTCAAAAACCTGTTGTTCGGAATCGACTTTAAATCTTAAAGTTCTTACTTAATGGTGTAAGAAGCTAGGTCCCAATCCTGACTGCAGGGCAGTAATGATCAATTATGTATGTATGTATGTATGTATGTATGCATGTATGTGTGCATGTATGTATGTATGTATGTATGTATGTTATATATGGGTTAAAATTACAATGTTATGTATAAAGAAACACATTACAAACTTAAGTTTTAAGCTGTACTTAAAAATCCTCTTAAGTTTTGAAAATCATTTCAGTTTGTTTAGTGTAATCTGTAAACCAATTAAGAACATGTCTGAATTTCATAAAACTCGAATCATTGAGGTAGAACAACAAAAGTGTAGGCTTACATGCAGAACACAATGAATCGTTTGACTCTGGTGTAGCATTAAGGCTTTCCAAATATTTTGTAAGGCTTGCTAGAACTTTTTAGCGCTATTTTATGTACCTCATAAGCCTAATTTTCTGTTAAGATAGTCTAAGCTATTGTCATTCTCTTTAACATTTATTATCTACAGAAGTGGAAAGGTGTCTGTATATAATATTTTCTAACATCCGAATGAAAAAAATGTTCAGGATATTCAACAGCTTTTTTGAAATCTTTATTAGCACTGGGGAATTTTTAATATTTAGCGAATCTCTTTTGATAGAATTTTATTGAGCTTTGCTGTATTCCTACTCTTATTACAATATTAAGAAGCAAAAAAATGAAAAGTGCTGTGTTGTGCAGTAGTGCATCCTCCAGAGGCATGATGCTTAAGGTTTTTATTTATAATTTTTAGCAAAATGACATCGAAAAAAATGAAAAATGATTTTTAACGTTACTACAACAACATACTCGTTAAGATACAAGAAAACAGAGTAGAGAACAAATGAACCAAGGAAAAAGAAAATGCATTAGGGATTCATGCAATAAGCGGGTAATATTCTATCACTTTTAACTGATTCATTCGTGAAATCATTCATTCACTTTTCATACAGGTATGAGTGTCAATTGTATTAGCAGTTCTCATGAGAAAATATCTTTCCTTTCTGGAATACTTAGACGTTAACAAATACGGCAAAATAAACAAATTATCGCTAATTTTTGGTTCCTAATAAGCAATAATTTTCTACATTTTAAAATGCCTTAAATACTTTCTCTTATAACTTAAAAAAAAATCGCTCCGTGGGGACTTTTATATCACTTCCTATCATACATACAATCTAGCTTCTCACACCACTTATGTTGTGTGCGTTAATTTTGTTACGTTTTACCTTTTTAAAAACGTATAAAATATAAGTTCGTTGATTGCAAACAAAATAAAAACACATACATATGTGCTTAGTTTCAATTATACTCTTTATTGTTCGCACTACTTTTGTGTGCCACCGTTTACAACCTGATGAATCCAACAATAATTAGCATTATTCGTTATATATAAGTGTAAATAAACTTCTGTTCGCGTACACAGTAACAAATGTTCAGTAGATCCAAGGCGAATTCATAGGAGGTGGGACTAATATTACAATAAGTACAACAATACAAAAACAACATGGATTTTTTGTTGTTGAGAAGTGGTCATCTTGTCAAAAACAGCTGACTAAAGAATGACGATGGGAAGAAAAATGTTAAAAATTTTTATAAAAATGATTGAAGAATGACGATGGGAAGAAAAATGTTAAAAGAAAAAGAAGAAAAATATACAAACTTCTGACACAATAAGAAAAAACGAAATTGATTATCAAAACAAAATACACAAAAAACAAACATTTTTTGACATTGTTATTTCTATCAGCTGGTCTTTCGCTCCCACCTTCTATGAATTCACCTTGGGTAGATCTTTACAACGACGATCCTTAAACCAAGACTGTTTTCTTCACACGCAATGCGTCTTCACACCAGACTAACTGAATTCTTACTGCTCGTTGCCTGCATTGTCTTGCCTTTTATATGCCCACGTAATCAGTCTGGTGAAGGTTCTTGAAGTCGAACGTTCGGGGTTTCGCCTTCTCGAGAACTCTATCGCGACTTCATTGTTGTTAGTGTATTTTATCCACATTGCTTGTTGTTGTGTTCTCGCTTTCGCTTTCGTACTGATGTTGTTGGTTTACTTGTAACAAGTTCGTAGTATTTGTTTGTGTAGCTAAACGATGTATACCGTTTCCATTTACGTAAGAATATTAAGAGACATAAGACCTACAGCTTAAAGTAGATTCCTGGCGACAGATTACTTTCTGTTAGTAATTTTCGATGAGATAAAGTGTTTGTGGGATATTATCGAAACTTTCTCCTTCTTTTGATAGGCCTATTGCTGCCATGATTCGTGGAATATAACATCATTCAAATGTCCGCGACGACTTAGCTGGATAGAGTGCATTTGAAATATTAAAATATTTATGACTCTGCCATATAAATCAGACTGAATTTGACTGATGGATAGGTTATGCTGTATTTGAGAACAGCTGTTTTTTGGACTTATTCGCTTACACCTGCGACTTAAGAGAACCCCCTAAAAAAATGCGATTTTAAAATTTTTTAATGCAAATTTTGTTAATTTTATTTAACTTTTTTTCCTGTATTTCTTTTGTTTTTCAGCTTTCATTAAATTATTAAAACATTTAATATTAGCATGACAAAATAAATTAAAAAGCTGAAGTGAAATGAAAAAGTGACAAAAGAAAAATAATGCTAGCACATTGCAAATGACATCCTAAGTGTGATTTTCATCAGTTTAACGCAGTGGTGCTCAAACACAAACTAATATAGTTTTGGTTGTGTTGGTAAAGCAGCGGAGAACAAAATTCAACTTAATTTTTGAGAATCGTACACTGGGAAAATAAAAAAAATTGGTTTATTGTGTTGCTTGTATGTTATTACATAATGAACTTATGTATTGATGAATATATTGATGTATGTGTGTATGTATGTATGTATTGATGAATATATTGATGTATGTATGTATGTATTGATGAATATATTGATGTATGTGTGTATGTATGTATGTATTGATGAATATGTTGATATATGTGTGTATTTATGTATTTTTGTATGTATGTATATATGTATTGATGAATACATTGATGTATGTGTGTATGTATGTATGTATTGATGATGATGCAATAATTTTGAAGTCCTATCATTTCCTTTAATATTGTCGAAAAATCCATGGCTAGCCCCGTAATGTCTTTTTATAAAAAAAAAGAATTACGTTATAAAGTGCGATAACACATAATACATTGTGGATTACCATCCATATTCTCTATAAAAAAAATCATATTCCCAATTTTCATCAAACATTTTGTTGCGTGTATTCGCAAAAAACAAAAAATCATTCAAAAAAGTTGTGTAGCGAGGTCTTGCTTCATCAAGACCTAACATGAACTGAATTGATTTTGTTCTCTGAGTTCAACACACAACACAAACAAAACAACAAACACACGATCATTACAAGAAACCACACAAGTAAGCTTATAGTGTAGGTGTGTCAACGCAGCGTCAGCAGAATTTTCTTTGCCTATCACATGTGATAGGAAATTTGGATTTTTAGCATCACTGGTTTAACGCAACTGATGATTTCATGGATTTAAAATTTTATATTTTCCATGGTTTGGTTAATCCTTTTGTTACCAGCGCCGGATTTAGACGGCATTAATTTCCGTTTTCCGTGTGTACCAACACCGAATTTTTCCAGCATTCATTTGCCGTTAATTATATTGTAGTGTTATTGAATTAATTCCTCTTATAGCGGAATAAAATCCTTTGTTCTTTGTGCCTGTCAGATAGAATATGTACAAAATTTAATTGCTTATACCATATCTTCTACTATAATTGATAGCGAAAATATGGAATAAGGAAAATCGAGAATAATTGTTGTAACACTTATGAAGCCTTGTCTAGGAAAAGGTCATAATTTTGAGCTTAATTCGATAAATATTGCAGAAGTATCTCCATAATATAAATCCTGAACGTCTAGCTGGCAATAATCATCCACTAAGGTTAACCGAAAAACATTTTCCTTCGGTTTATAAATCGGTAGGGAAAAACCGAAGTAGAAGTTGCGTTTGTTTGCAGTGCAAATGACAAAAGACGGGAATCTAAATATGAATGTTAAGATTGTAATGTGGACTTATGTGTAGATCCCTGTTTTAAGATATATCACAGTCGAATAAATTATGTACTAAGAATTATCCTAATTTAAATTGTTATTTAATATACAACCAAACCTTTAATCACTTAAATTCGAACATCAACATGCTATCAGGCAATGTGCACACTTCGCGGCGTGCTGCCCGGTTCAGTAGCACTTAATAATGAATAAATTTTTTTAATTCTATTTGTAACAAACTTTCAATAAAATATAGGAGAATTTTATTAAATAGTTGCAACAGTAATATCACATCCAGCCTAAATTGTGTAAGCAGAATAAAAAAAAACAGATTTTATTTTATTATTTTTTATATTTTATATTTTTTTAATTTTTTATTTTGTCCCTCTAATTTGCATCGCCTTTTGTCATTCCTAAAATAAACAATTGCCTAAGTACCGGTATGAAACGAGCGATTTTTTTTTGTGTGAAAATAAGCACTAAGCATTGGCCATTGCTGACTATACTTTTTTAACTTTCATGCAATTTGTGGATCCATGCCAATAAAACTATCAGTCACTCAATTTTCCAATTCATCGTTGGAATTAAAGTGTTGCTCAGAAATCGTGTGTCCTATCAATAAAAGTCGCCGTAGTCTAGTAGGTAGTGTGCTGGCTTATTAGACCTAAAGCCAGGATTCGAGCCGCAGCCCAGACATCAAAACAAAATACAAAAAAAGCATTTTTTCGTCGATTTCCTCTCAGCAGATTTCTGGCAAAAACTCTGAAAGTAAATAAAATTGCCATGAAAAGTTTCTCAAAAATCTGTCGTTCGGAGTCGACTTTAAACTGAAGGTCGCGCTACTCGTGTATAAAATTAACACACACAACATGAGTGGTATGAGAAGCTATGGCGTAATCCTGACTGAAGGGTTGTAATGGCCAATTATTATTATTATGTATGTATGTATGTATCAATAAAAGCAATTGTAGTTGACGGTTGGGCTAGCAGTTCCCAGCCTAATGCTTTGATTGTATCCTGAGCAATGCCATGTTGCAATATTAACTTGCCGTGTCTTTTGATTCATTCTGATCATTTTTCAGTCAGTGCGTGTTTTAAATTAATAATTTGTTGCCGGTAGTGATCTGTATTAACATTTTTAGCAGGTTATGTTAGTAACAACTCGATAGAATTCTGATCACAAGTGGGTTTTCATATTCCGCGAGTCTGTAATATAATTTAAGTGGTACCCATTTAGCAGAACTCCAGTGAAGGAATTTCGAACAAAACGAAATATAAAAAATACTTCCTAAGGTATCTTCCTCTCAGCCTCTGGCAAAACCTCTGAGAGTAAACAAAATCATTATGAAAAGTTTCTCAAATCTGTCGACGCTAAACTGTTGGTCCCACCACTCATAAATGAATTTCAACACCCACAATATAGGTGCTGTCAGAAGCTAGGCTATAATCCTGACTAAATAGTTGTAATGTAATGCTTTAATGGCCTTAACTTGCCGTTAAAGTTGGGTTTAGTTAAAGGCAACTTTAGCTAAAGTGAACTTTAAAGTCACTTTTAACTTCTTTACGTTATTACAACCTACATATAAAATAAAGTTAATTTTTTCAAAAATATGGCAGTCCCGGAGCCATATTGAAAGTAATATATGTAATATGGCAAGTTCAAAGATAAAGTGAACTTTAAAAGTTAAATGTAGGATGATCTTCCCTTTAGCTGAACGCTCACTTTTATCTTATTGTGTACTCATAATAATGAAAACCAATTTATCTGCCCGTTAAAATCCTGCCTTAAGTTAACGGCAAGTTGTAATAATGGCCCTTAAAAATTTTGTTTTTTGATTTTTTGTTTTACCTTTAAAAGTATGCGACGCCTGTTTACTTTAAATCCTTTAAGCTGGTGTTGATGGCAATAAATTTAACAAAGCTAACATGAACTGTCAACTAAAAAGCCAAATGGCTTTTCTTCAGAGAAATTGTTTCTACTCCATGGAGTGGGTGGTATGGAAAGTATTGACATTTTAAATCGAACAATTTTAAATAAAGCACGAACAATAAGTTGCTAAGACCAAGGAAGTGGAGACAAAGGGTTATACGTACTATCACCAATAAACAATCACAGATAATTCCCGCAGTTCAATTTCATGCGCAGCTTCCGTTTGGAGAAAAACACACACAAACTGTGCCAGTTCTTATTCAGGCTGTCAGTGGTATAAATGTTAGAGAGAGAAAACATTATGTTGTCGTTGAGTTTGCCATCACTTAAGGATGCTTTAACTTCTTTCAATGGAGAACAAAATTTATTAAAGAGTAGAATAATATCGAGGGTCATTACGTTGATAAAACAATTCCAATAAACATATTGGCGAATGAGACGAGGAGGATCTACTTTCGCCGTCTCGAGGACCAAGGAGAAACTGCGGCGATATAAAACGGAGTAACGGCAGTTTTCCATGCGCAAAGGGCAGTCAAAAGAGAAATTGACATCCCGCCTGATCCCTAATATAACTCCCTGTTTGCAGAAGGAATACTGCAAGCTGAGACCCAGTTAACTGATCATGATTACATCAGGAAATACCTGGGGGCTAATTCTCGCATTCGTATACGAACGAGTGCGAGTTTTTTTAGTTTTGGGTTTCTCTTATTCGTTATCGAGTAAAGTGTATCGAAATTTCTAATGATGGCATTCGATAACGTGTGATCATTCGAATGCCACCTTGCGAGTTTTTACTCGTAAGCACTAAAGCTTTCGAATTAACGTTTTTCTGCTGTAAAGGACAAAATGTAAAAATGTAAGTAACAAGTTCATAATAATAAATGAATAAAAAATTTATTCCAGTATTTGTAGGTCAAAACTTTCAAAAATTAATTACACCCATAAGGAAATTCTTGGAAATTTCATGGTTAAGCATTCCGAATTGGCAAAGAGTATTATATCAAATACTTCTCAGGGAAAGGCAAGAGTTAATCAGCTATGGGAACAGCTCACTGCTCAGCTCAATGCTTCCGGCCCACCAATCAAAGATGCAAAAATGTGGCGCAAGGGAGTTTAACAAACTCTTGTTTGGTTTAAAATTTTGTTGAGGGTCTAAAAAATGTCCAAACTTTTGGGTCTTCAAAAACATCAGAAGGCAGCCCAAAAGAGAATTGCGACAAAGAAAATGTTACTCCAACAACTTCACCAAAAAATAGTATTCCTGACGTATCTCCTTGCTGTTTATCGGATTATGAAGAAGACATAATGAAATCTACCATATCTTCTTTTATAGAATTTGAAGATGATACTGCAGAAGAAACTTTAGCTCCAGCTAATAATAAATAAAGTAAAACCAAAATATATTATCCATACGAAATAGTACAATTTTAATAAAACTTTTCTTCCTTGGATTAATTAAATTTCTTTTATTTGTGTAAGAAAACATATGTTTTTTGTTTACAATTTTTGCTTTTTAGTCAGTGCTGTAAAACGAAATAATTAACTCGTTTCACAGCACCTAAGCAACAAATCGATTCGTTTCGTATCGAATAACATCATCAGAAAATTTCTCGCTATCGAAATTATTTTCTATTCGTATGCAATTTCGATCACGATTGCGAGAATTAGACCCCTGATTTGAACATGATAGATCCCACATATGCCCAATAATGTGGGCGAGGATGAAAATGGGGAGTATATTTTACTATGTTGCCCGAGATTTAGATGGCTTAAGGAAATTTCAAGTCAGACCAGCTTATGAAGATGATATTGAATTCAAGCATTCTATGGAAGCAGTACAGTCAGGGTTAGCTGAAATTAAAATGGAACTCTGAATGTTGTATATACAAAGGCTAAATTTGATGTGAGAAACCTTTAAAGTTTATCAGACCTCCGCGAAGTAGTTCCTAACGGTAAATCGCCGGAGGAAGAGCGTTTGAAGTACATAGTTGTCATTTATTCAGTCTGTTTGACTAAATCACCATAGATAAAGACATAGTTCGCTGAATGAGTTAATCAGTAGTTGGCAAATTTTTATCGTAAAATCATTTTCATTAATGTGGCCTTTTCTGAAATTACGGGTGAATGAACAAAGTTGTAGAATTTGGGACAGTACCAATCTACACTACATTCAAGCGAGATTCATTCCGAGAAAGTCGTCGGTCCATATTTCTTCGAGGACCACATTGGATAAGCCAACAATGTTTACATCGTGCACTATACGTCGGGGATTACTAGCTACTTTCGGAATGAATTGGATTATATGGCTACCAACCACAAGTGACATTGATTATTCTGCACGATTGATTTGAGGGCATGATAACCTCAAGTGGAGCCAATTAGTGAACTAGCCACCGAATTCATGTAATTTGGCCCAGTCAGAGTTTGTCTTGTACAATTTTTTTAAGTTGCACTTGTTTGCGAATAAATCACAGACTAGAGCGGTCCTAAAAACCAATACGGCACATTCCAGTGGTCAAATTAAACCTGATTTATGCGCCATACGCAGAAGTCGCCGTGGGCTAGTAGGTAGTGTTTGGCTTATTAAATGAGAGGCCTCGATTCAAACCCCAGGTCAAATATCTCCAACTAAATGAAATATGAAAAAATATTTCTTCGGCGAGTTCCTCTCAGCAGATTTCTGCCAAAAACTCTGAGGGTAAATAAACAATTGCCATGAAAATTTTCTCAAAAATCTGTCGTTCGGAATCGAATTTAAACTGTAGGTCCCGCTACTCATATATACAAATTAACGCACACAACCTAAGTGGTGCGAGAAACTAGATCGTAATCCTGATTGAAGGGTTGTAATGACAAATTATGTATGTATGTATGCGCTATAGTCATTGAAAATTTGACATGTCGGTTGTGCTCCATCGAGGGAAATCAATAGTGTCCACAGATTTTTCATAAGAAATTTCGAATATATCTCAAACACGTTTATTTATTTAAGTTTAAAAATTTGAAGCGGTTAATTTGATACCCTATACAACATTATAGAAGTCGCGGTGGTCTAGTAGGTAGTGTGTTTACTTATTAGACGAAAAGCCAGGGTTCAAGCCCAGGCCAGACATCAAAATAAAATTCAAAAAGTATTTCTTCGGCGATTTCCTCTGAGCAGATTTCTGGCAAAAACTCTGAGAGTAAATAAAATTGCCGTGAAAAGTTTCTCAAAAATTTGTCGTTCGGAGCCGACTTTAAACTGTAGGTCCCGCCACACATGTATAAAAATAACACACACAACATAAGTGGTGTGAGAAACTAGGTCGTAATCCTGACTGAAGGGTTGTAATGACCAATTATGTATGTATGTATACAACATTATAATCCTATTTTTATATGTGTTAAAGAGTACATATAATTATTTGAAATTGATATGCAATATTTATTCAACTATTTAGGGTCGTTAAAAACAAAAAAATTTTTATCTTTTGCTTCACTTGATAAGGGATTGACGTATTTTTTTAACAAAAAAATTCAACATTATTTGAATATAAAATATTCAAACGAATATAAATGCTTGAAGGATTACAATTAACCCTTGTTACAGTAACTAAAATATGTAGTGACAAGTTCGAAAACGCACTCCTTATATTAATGCCATCGTTTTAAGGCACATTCAAGTTCCTAACGTATTTTTTGTATATATTATAATTAATTTAAATTTCTACTGTTAGTCAGCGAATTGATTAATAAAAAAGACAATAAAAATAACTTTTCAAAAGCGTGTAAATTTGAAATTAGTAAAGAGAAAAATGGGGGTGTACTGTAGCAGTATCCGTAAATTCTTAAATTGAATATTCTTAAAGATTACAGATTAAAAGAAAGGGGAAGGCAACAAAAAAAAAAAGGAAAAAAATGGAATTCATTTTTAAAAATTACACTGTGACAAAATTAAAAATGAAATACACCCAGGTAATGACATAGTGTAAGTAGTGAGTTTTGTTGAGTAGAAGTCAAAAATATTTTTTTTATATTCCTTAAACCCTCCAAACTTGTTTTATTTGGAGGGTTCGAGAAATATAAAAAACATATTTTTGTGTTCTACTCAACAAAACTCACAACTTAAACATGTGTTTCATTTGCTTTTAAAAAAGAAACTTTAGCTGTATTCATTTAATACGCTAAGAAAACAATTTCGTAATATAATTAACACGATTAACTATTAATTGCTGCAAATTGACTTAAAGACCACACCCGCAACGTAAATTATTACCAGAAAGTCTAATATGAAGACACAATCTCAGCTGTCGTATTAGCAACATAACAAAATAATAACACTCATACGCCCAGTTACTTTCAGCGCAATTGTGTATGTTACGTACATAAATATTTATTAACCATAATGACACAACTACACATTGGTATAACAACATGTGTTTATTCTACTTTTAGCCTTGAATTGAAAAATTTTGTAGAATAGGAAGAAGAACAGAAAGACCGTGATTAACATATGTATATGTATGCACTTATGTATACAGCATCAGTAAGGATTTATGGGATCGTTGGTATTTGTATGAAAGTGTTAAACTTTCTTAGAGGCAATCGTAATTCTTTTTTTTTAATTTCATATTTCACTTGTGACAATCATTAAATTCGAAATGAATAATATAAACATAATATAAACATAAGGACATGCGTAGATACATATGTATAGATCGCATATACATACATATATCAATATTTACGTAAACAGATTACTATAACGTAATGTTTTACTTATTTTATTTATAAATTAAATATTGGATATAAACACATAGACGATAGACGACCGACGACAGAAAGCTGCCAACTTTAGAATGCACGCGTTTTTATGAAGACAATTATATTGACCGCAGAACATAAAAAGCCAAGACAACAACCGAAGCTGTTACTGCCCGACTTAGGAAAATTTCTAGAGCAGCTGAAAGCAGATTAGTGATGCCAAAACAACATGAAATAATAATTAAATAACAGCCTAAGTGCCATTATTACAACTTGCCGCTAATTAAAGGGAGGATTTTAATTGGCAGATAAATTGTTTTTCGTTATTATAAGTGGACAATAAGGTAGAAGTGAGCATTAAGCTAAAGGGAGGATCATCCCACCTGTAAATTTTAAAGTTAAGTTTATGTTTCAACTTGCCATATTATATATTATTTTCAATATGGCAACTTCAAATATAAACAAAGTGAGCAAATATACAACAAAAAAGAGGAAGCCCATCGTTGCTATTGCGTTTAAATAAAACTTGTTTAATTGAGCAATGTTATCGAAATTGCTCCGACACTGCCATATTTTTGAAAAAGGTAACTTAATTTTATCATTAGGTTGTAATAACGAAAAGGAGTTAAAGGTGACTTTAAAGTTAACTTTAGATAAATTTACCTTTAACTAAACCCAACCTTAACAGCAAGTTGTAATAATGGCCCTAAAATATTAGGACTACACTCTTACTTCTCATTTTGAGTGCGTCAAGTTTATCCACGAATGGCGGGACCGACAGTTTAGTATTGACCCCGAATGACAGATTTTGAAAATTTTTCAGGACAATTTGATTTACTTTCAGGGTTTTTGGGCAGAAAACTGCTGGGAGATAATCGCCGAATTAAATATTATTTCATATTTCGTTTTGTTGGATTACTGAGCTTTTATTTGCACTCGTCATTGCAGTATGCGATCTTGGTATTATTTAACAATATAGCTCTGTAGGAGGGCCGGTATTACCTTCAGAGATCAGCATGAATCGGTTTTTTCGCTACTCATAAGTATTCATGAAATTTAGAGTATGAGTGAGTCAACAGTCTTGGAATTCAACTACTCTGATTCATTCGTACGCACTATAACATTGATTTATAAGTACAGGCTGCAATGAGTACGAGTACAACGTTGACATCAAACTCATAACATTCGAAATATGTTTGATTCATACGCCTACTCATTCAGATTGCTAAATTTAGAACAATACTTATAATACTCATAAATGATTCGAGTGATTCGAATCATTCATCAAACTTTACAGTCTTAGTTGTTGTTGCATTTACAAAAAAAGAAGAAAGAAAATGACAAAGACAGCAAGCAACAACCTTCTAGTGAGTATTGTAGTATTCGTACGCAAATCATACTAATTTTGTGATTCAAATCATCAAATCAACAACATCATGCGTATTATTAAATATGAGTACGGCGCGTACTTCAAACATTGAATATGAGTAGTATGAGTATGATATTAATATAAGAATGAATGCGTATAAGTATCAGAAATTATGAGTATGATTCGAATCTACTCATCTTTTTGAATATTCATTGCTGATCTCTGTTATTGATATAGCAATCAACGCATGTTTTTTATGCTGATCTCTGGTTACCTTCTAGAATTTTATAGTACATTCGGTACAATTCAAGTGTCATTTCTTTTGATATAATACATCATATTATTGCAATTTTTAATAGTTTATTGCAATGTGCAAGAGATTGTCTTTCATTATGTCATGTAGTTGTTATCGCCTAATGTTCAGTCTAACTTTACAAAGAGCTCCATATTAGTTTTCTAATGGGCCTTTAATTATTGTTTCAAAATATAGAGACTTTAGAATGAATTATCTTTTCCAATTTTAATTAATTAATTTTTTTAAATGTTTTTTTTTTAAGTTAAAAGAATCGCAACGTAGTTAAAAATGCTCTTAGAGTTTAATCCAACTTATGCTGTATTTTGGTCACAATTTCGCCAAAGGAGTGTAAACGTGGATACACTTAATACCTTGCATGATTTCCATTAAAAATTTAGTTCAAACATTAGTTTCACATTCTAAAACAATTTTAAGGTTTGGCAAGGGTAAGTACAGTGGTGAAGAAAACTGAAAAAAAATCCTGAAATAACAAACAAGATTAGAATTTCTGTTCAATCTGCGTTATTTTAAAAATAATAGTTTCTCACATAGTGTGGACGTCTGTATTAAAAAAGACTATATTTAGTATAGTTATGGCAAAGTCACAGCATACATATATCGCATACAAAGGTAGTTAAAACTACATTTTCAAGGAAACAACATTATTGACTTAGATTTTCTAATTTAAAATTGTTTAAATATTTTCAATTTTACTCCACTGTTAAACCATTCATTCAGTTCTACCGACGTGCTAAGAAGATTAAATTGGTACTTAAGTCTGCGTATGTGTGTGCAATTTGTTATCAGTTGCAGCTTTAAATTTGCATGGAAGTTTGTATATTGTATAGTACGTGTATGACTATATGTTTTGCTAACATTAGATGTAAAGGTGTGAAACCAAACAAATTCTTATGCTTTTAACCTTGAATGCAAAAAAAGTTTAAGGATTTTGCAACGATTATTGAGAATGTATAAAGGATAAGAGTATTATATATTGAATTAATTTTGTCAGGAAGTAATTCAACAACGTGAGCAAAATAAAATAGTATCAGTTAAGTATGCGGCAGGAGCTTTAGTTGGCAGAAACTGTAAGTGGCATGTTTTAAACTGTTACGAAAATGGAAACGGTGTACATCGTTTAACATTAAAATGAGCAAAAGGTATACAAACAAATAAAACTAAGTTGTTATAAGTAAATCAACAAAATACACAAACAACAATGAAACAACTACGCTTACATTTATACAGATTTCGAGAACGCGAACTCATTCTCCTTCAAGAGCATCCATCAGACTGTTTACTCTGCCATATAAAAGGCATGACAAAACATTCAATGGAGTCAGAAATATATTTGTGGTTTGAAGACCTCCGCTATAAAGATCGGTGGAACAATTGTTATTGTTTACGCAAACGAATGTAGAGCAGAATAAGAAACAACAAACCAATTGCTGTTGTTTACATCGAGTTGTGAAGAGTGGCACACAGAAATTAATTAAAACTGAACACAAATTTATTTTTATTGCAATCTACGAGATCATATATTAAACGTTTTTAAAAGGTAAAAACGTAACAGTATGTATATAAGTATGTATATATGTATGTATATATGTATGTATATATGTATGTATATATGTATGTATGTATATAGTATTTATATATGTATGTATATATGTATATATATAAGTATGTATATACGTATGTAATTTGACGGATGTAGTTTTAACAAGATGACTCTTTTTAATTGTAAAATTTCGAAAGTCCCTGGTAGAAGACCCTATATATTCCAAAAAAATGTTTTTTTCTTTTGGGATTTTAGTAGTCTAATCTACATTATTTAAATCATAATCAAATGATTTGATCACTGTGTTTAAAAATCATTACAAAAATTACATAAAATCACATAGCGTGTCTTTAATTTTAAATATTTACAATTACAAAATATTTATTTAATATTTAATTATTAAATTACCCCCATTTGTTATTGAATTTTTTTGAATCATATAAATAATAAGGAAAAAACCAGTTGAATAGACCACTTACATATGTACCAGCCATCCTTTATGTTTATTGTTGATGTCATGTCCATACATTATGACATGTCATGTTTATAATGGGTAAACGACCATATAAAACAACATTATAAAGGAGATTGCAACTATAAAAACAACTATGAAAAATGCTGATAAAAATGTTATAGTTACTGTCAAAACAATAGCACGATAGGAAATTATGTATATCAGGTCAAATTGTGATTGTAGCAGCAAAGAAACTGTAGATTAGTTTTGATGTGTGAATGAAAATAAAGAAAAGAATTTAAATTTCGAACATGGATGACTTTTAAAATCCTATTTTCTTACAGATTAAAAAAATTTAAATTAATTAATTGCGCCTCAAAAGAAACGACTCTAATACATAGTTCATATTTAATTATCTCCAATTTAATTGTGAATTATATTCATAAAGAATTCTATTGTATATGTATGCATACAGTGGTGGGCATATAATGGAATCATAAGTATGATACAATTTGGTTGGTTTTTATATGATTTCTTGATGGACGGAATTTTTTTTACGGGAAAAATAAGTTTAATCTCTTTTACACTTGATTTCTTCTTAATTTTTCTATTGTATTCAATTTTTTTTACAAAATAAAACTGAACAATGCTGTTTTTCAAGAAGCATAATTAAAATATTTTTACTTTTGCTATTTAAAGAATAACACTATGCGACAAAATAAAAAAAATTGAATACACTCAGCACAGCTACACTAGTGAAAGTTCTGAGTTTTGTTGAGTAGAACTCAAAAATATTTTTTATATTTCTTGAACGTAAAATTGACATACGACAAACGTGAAATTGACATATTTTGCGATAAACAACCCAGATCCATATATTTTGACTGTAGCATCGAGTAATTGATTTAGTTTGCTTTTTGTAAGTTTATTGGTACTTACATAGATACATATATATTTGGACATTACAACCCTTTAGTCAGGACTACGACTTAACTTCTAACATCACTTATGTACATATGTTATGTGTGTTCATTTTAAACATGAGTGGCATAGACTTTAAACTCAGAACGATGGATTTTTTTCTTTTTAAGAAATTTTCATGGCGATTTTATTTACTTTCAGAGTTTTGCCAGAAATCTACTGAGAGGCAGTCGCCGAAGAAATATTTTTTGTATTTTGTTTTGATGTCTGTACGAACTAGGCGTTTTTCATAAGATGGCAACCTTTTATTAGGATCCCATCCATTCCATAAACCACGAAGACAAAATAATAAGAACTGTATTTGAACTGATTCGATTTTGTGAGAGTGTACAGCGTATTGAGGGTCCCATATTACGGATTAATATTCAAGAATTGGGCGAACCAGTGTGGTAAACAATTGTTTGGTAACATAAGGGTCAAAAACTGTTTAGCCGATGGTTTGATAAATCCCAGGATACATGCAGCTTTGCTAAAAGTTGATGTGATATGATTTCTGAAGTCCAATTTACAATCGAAAATTATCCCTAAATCGTTAAAGGAATCAACTAGTTCAAGAACAGAACCATTCATTGTATAAAATCCATTGGTTGGATATGATCTAGTGAAGCACATATATTTACATTATTTAACATTCAGCTCCATTAAATTAGTACTACAGCAAGAGGTTAAGTAGTTAATATTCCCTTGTAAAAGTACTTGGTCTTCAATGTTATTAAATGATAAAAATATTTTAACATCGTCTGCATACATTAATGTGTTTGAATTTTTGATAACAGAAGGGAGATCATTTATAAAAAGAGTAAATAAGAGCGGCCCAAGATGACTACCCTGTGGTACGCCTGACAGTATATCAATAACGTTAAATTGCGTATTCCTGAATTTAACGCACTGCTTTCTGTTTACTAAATACGATTTAATCCAATTTAATAATGATAACCTAAAACCAAGTTGATTAAGCTTATGAACGAGTAAGTTATAATTTACTTTATCAAATGCATTACTGAAATCAATATAAATGACGTCAGTTTGTTTGCCTAGAACAAATCCATCATTTACCAAAGATTGGAAGGTAAACATCCAAGAAATACTTATGAATTGCGGCAAAACATCAAAACGCATTGGAGTTATGTTCCTCGAACCACCAGAATGTCTTGGGTAACCTTAGTTTTTAATAGCATTTTCCCATTGATTTGGCACTTCTAACTACGTACCCACTCTTAGCAGTCATCTGGCAAAAACCCTGAGAATTTCTCAAAAATTCTGTTGTTCGGAATCGATTTTAAACTGTAGATCCCACCACTAATGGATAAAATTAACACACACAACAAAAGTGAGGTAAGAAGCTAGGTCGTAATCATATCAGAATTAAGTAAGTAAGTAACTAAAGTGGTGCTATTATTGCGACGGCAATTGTATAACGAAAAATAATTAAAAACTGACAAAAGCAGCAGTTGTGAACAACTGAAGAACCTCTTTAGATGAAAGTGTCTAGAGTATGACATTTATTTAACACTTCACATATAAAACCGAATGAAAATCATGAAAGCTAAAAACACCCATCAAGAGTACACAGCAACTACACTTGACTGTACATTATGAGTCTCTAATGGGACACTTTAACTTTCATTGCCAGCGTTTTTTAATTTAATCGTTGCTTTATATTGCTTTAATAAGTTTCTAATAATTGAGTATGAAAAGTAGATAGCCGCTCTCTATGAATTTCTTATTAAAAACTGCAAGAGAATTCTAAAATAAATTCAAACAAAAAAATTTTTTTTGGTTATCTATGCAACTGAACTACAACATGGAAAAATTGTTCATTAAGTCCGTCGTCATACTTATTAGTAAAAACATATAACTATTTACGCTCTGAATTCCACAGAAATCTATCACCTTTTTCTTCTTCCGAATTGTAAAAATTTCATTAAGCTTAGAAATTGTTTCTGGTTTATTCGTAAACTAGGTGTACATAGCGCGCGTTTCCTAAAATAAGTTTGATGGAAAGACATTACACAAATATCCAATTAATTTTGAATCATTGATTTTGTTCAATACATACAATACATACAAATTTTATCCATTTTTTCAATGACGACATTTGGGTTAAGACTGTAATCACTATTACTGTCATAACGGAATGCAGCAAAATTTAAATCAGCGTGCAGTGTTCGTCTTGATCGAGCCGTGCTTATTCGAATATTTTGCAGCCTTCTTTCCTGTTGTCCATATGATAGAGACTAACGGGCCTAAGTAGTACGCTTTCGATCAGTTTCTAATCTCACTGATCGTTGTTCAAGTGATTCATGCAAAAGGGTCTCAGAGGCGTGTACTCGAAGATTTTCCAGTCACAATGCTCGTTACTCGTTTGATTCTGAGGCTCGTAATGCTCTTTTCTGCCGTGCTTGAGATGTAGGTCGTCCAATTGCTTGTCGCTTTGGAGGCATGATTGCATGGGAACGACGTGAAAAATGCGTTTTAATTTATTAAAATCACACAATGTACCCAATCCAAATAAAACTTATTTTCAGACATGGATAGAAATGTTAATATGGACGGTGATAACCAATTCGTTGAGGGAAATAAGAAGTGGCAAAAAGTAGCATTCGAGAATTGTTAAAATCGATGTTGAAAAGTTTGTAGAAGAAATTTAAGCATTTATTTTTGTGGTACCTATTTACCTTATATCTCTTCCACAATATATATCTACATACATGCATAACTGGTCATTACAATGCTTTAGCCAAGATTACGATCCAGTTTCTCACACCACTTATTATGTGTGCGTTAATTTTTATACATGACTGGCGGGACCTACAGTTTAAAGTCGACTCTGAACGACAGATTTTTGAGAAACTTTCACGGCAATTTTATTTACTCTCAGAGTTTTTGCCAGAAATCTGCTGAGAGGAAATCGACGAAGAAATATTTTTTCGTATTTCGTTCAGTTGGAGATGCCTGACCTGGGGTTTGAACCGAGGCCTCACGTCTAATAAGCCAACACACTACCTACAAGGTCACGGCGATATATATCTATGTATGTTAAAAGAAGGAAAATTAAAAAGATGTCTTGTCTTTTTGATTAATTTTTAGTGACGCCATTAGGCGTAAATTAGTCGCACCAACTTAAAAACCTTCGTCGTCTCATGCACAACAGCTTTGCTTAAGATCATTACATAATCAAATGCATATGCAAAGTTTACGATTCAATTCATTTTGAATAATTTTCAGTGGCGGCATCTATCGGAAATTAATCGCACCAACTTAGAAACATTGAAAATAATACATAATATGGCAAGTTCAAACATAGACTTAACTTTAAAAGTTACGGGTAACATGATCCTCCTTTTAGCTTAACGCTCACTTCTACCATATTGTCCACTTATAATAATGAAAAACAATTTATCTGCCCGTTAAAATCCTCCCTTTAGTTAACGGCAGGTTGTAATAATGTCCCTAGAGTATGATTTGGTTGTCAAGTTGATCAAGTTAAATTTATTAAAATTTTGATTTAAAATCCTTAGGAAACTTAAAAGAACTACCAAAAGTTTTATTAACAATATGTTATGAATTACGAATTGTGTGCTGAGACTATAGTAGCACTTGTTGGCAAGAGCAATCTTCTGCCTATGCCTAATATCTAACATTATTTTTGATGATAGCGGCAGAGTATAGTTATGTCCAATGTTCCTATTTGCCGACAACATATATGTTATTTCGTTTTGCTCTCATACCAGACCTATCTTGATAGACTCCCGTGCAATAGCGCTAAAGACAACAGTGACATGTAGCATTATGCACCCGATGATCTCAATGTTGTTAACCTACACAGACAACTGGACACTATTGCCGTTGTGATGTACTTCCGCCTTCGCTCTCTATGACGAAGTTGAAGAGATCGTATGATAAGGGATTGTCTTGCCAGAAACCACTCACGGTATCAAAAGGTTCGGAGATATTTATTCTCATCTTGACGGAACTACAGGAGTTGCCTAACATGATTCTGCATTTTTTTTCATGGACCTTCTCCCTGGTTTGACGTAATGTAAAGATATGAAGAACCTGGTATTTATTTTAAATGTTTTAGGTACAGAATTTTATACTTTTTATCTCCATATTTTTTTTTTTTTTGATATGCGTTTATGAATTGTCTTCAATTCTGTTGTTAACGATGAAAGTAAATACTGCATTTTTGTAATAAAAAAGGTCGTTTACTTTTTGGGATGCAACCTTCTACAGCCTGCGATTACAAAAATTTAAAGTCAACATCTAAACAGTGGTATGGGGGTTGTTTGACAAAGGAGGAGTGATTAGTTTAAAACTTATACAAACGATATTAGATCCCAGGATCTATTTAGACATTCTAAAATATAATCTCACCAAAAGTGGTATTGGGGATGATTACATTTTTGAGCAATATAATTATCCATAGCATAGCATACAAGGCTTTGGCTGATGTATATTATACAAAATCAATTAAAAACTCCACTCCAGTTGCCAAAACTAAGCCGCATTGAGCATTTTTGGAATGGGAATGAAAAAATACAAAACCACTTAATAATATGAACAACGTTGAGAGTACTCTGAGTCGAAAAAATATTTAAAAATGGTACAAGCTTTTCACAGAAAGTCCTGAAGACGTCAATGTCGACGATCGACATCAATAACCTATGAAATTGTTGAAAAAGTGAAGAAAAATCGCTGAATTATGAACAAAAAAAAAAAAGGTCGCATGAGCGTCGCTTAGGAATTGTTGGATGACGTCCTTAATTCCTAAAATTTGATGGAACTTCTTTGATTCAGTTTTTCAATAGCAGAAAATCGCCAATCACGCAAAATACTTGTCTTATTTATACCTCTCACAAATGAACTAAACAAGCTGTGTAACCAAAACTGTGAACATATTGTTACAAAAATGGAAACGGTGTACCATCGTTTAACATTAAAAACGATAAATAAAAGCCACACCAACAAATACAACTAACTTGCTTGCATATATCAACAACATCAGTAAGAACAAAAGCAACAACAAACAACGTAAGCAAACTACACAAACAACAATGTAGTAGCGATAGAACTCTCGAGAAAGCGAACACTCGAACATTCCATATCAAGAACATTCATCAGACAGAATACGTGCGCATATAAAAAGGCAAGACAAAGCAGGCAACGATTCAGTAAGAATTCAGTCAGTCTTGTGTCAAGACGTCCTGCGTGTGAAGTAAACAGTCGTGGTTTGAAGATTTCCGCTATACAGATCTAACGTACGATTGGTATTGCTTACGCAAAGGGTGTGAGCAGGGAAGAATAACGAAGTAAACAGATTATTGTTGTTGTATCGTTAAGTCGTATACGGTGGCACACAAAAGTAGTACGAGCAATAAAGAGTTTAATTGAAACTAAACACATATTTGTTTTTATTTTTGTTTGAATCAACGAACTCATATTCTGAACGTTTTTAAATAGGTACAAACGTAACAATATGTTCGAGATGAGAATAGCAACATAAAAAAAATAAGTTATTAAAAGTCGAACGTACGCAGTTCGCGTAATTTGAAGATTCAACTTATTTTTTGAACACAGCTGGCGTATTATACCCGTGTCACATATATTTTCAAACTTTTGCATATCCTCTCTAATTTAAATTTATTTATTTATTACTTATTTAATTTATTGTCTTAACATTTTTTAAACATTTAAAAACATTCTTTGTTTTTAACATTCAACGGAAAAATTTAATATTAAATTCATACAAATTATTTTGCTGATATGACTGCTTGGAAGAAAAAAGCTAATCATTAGACTGGAACAAAAGAAAGGATGACTGCCATACATATGTATGTATATTGAAATTGAAAATAACACATTTTGTGATGGCGACGTAAGATACAAAAGCGATGGTGACCAAGTTAACGCTGACATGGGGTTAAGCTAATTTTGTGCTCAAACTGCTGATTAATTCAGTATTCTTTTGTTGTCATTCTATTTGTAGAGTTGTTGTCATAGTGAAGTCGCCGTAGTCTAGTAGGTAGTGTGTTGGCTTATTAGACGCAAAAGCCTGGGTTCGAGCCCCAGGCGAGGCATAAAAAAGACAAAATACAAAAAGTATTTTTTCGGCGACTTCCTCTCAGTAGATTTCTGGCAACAACTCTGAGAGTAAATAAAAATTGCCATGAAAAGTTTCTCAATAAATAAAAATCTGTCGTTCGGAGTCGACTTTAAACTGTAGGTCCCATCACTCATGTATAAAATTTACACACACAACATAAGTGGTGTGAGAAAGTAGGACGTTGTAGAATGGGTCAATTCGACCTCCGGGTACTGCACTTGTCTTAATTGGCAAGTACACGTCCTCTAACCTAACCTAACCAGACATAAAAGTGTCATGTCTTTCATAAGCCATAAAGATTTGATAGCACTGAACAGCACCGTAAAAACTACATAAAAAAACATACAGTGGACAGCAAAAGTCTTAGTACGGCAATATGTTTTGACAAAAAACTCTCCACAGGCTTAATACTCTTGCACAAAGTCCGGATATGACTTCAAGAGAGTAGCAGATCATTTGAAAGAACGGTTACGTAATAAACCTCATGCAAATGCCAACCAAAAAACTTGCTCATGGTGCCACCAGAAAACACTAAACAAAACTTGTATATTCAATTACAAATGGGTTAAATGCAGTCCTTGCCCTTAAGCGATATTCTACTAAATACAAGGAATAACATATTCATATATTAGGCCTTTGAATTTACTCAGGGTTCTCCTTGGGGGTACCTATGAAGCCATCTGAAACTTTTCCTAATTTTTCTCTTGTTTTATGAAAAACATTAAAAAATTGCCTATTTTTTAATAAAACAGAAATAAATTATTAAAATAAATATATAAACTATAAATTTTTATACAACCTTTTGGTAAAAATTCTTGAAATTGTCAAAATATATTGGAGTACTAAGACTTTTGATGTCAACTGTACATGGATTGCTATGTCAGTAACAGAGATCAGCAATGAGTATTCAAAAAGATGAGTAGTTTCCAATCATACTCATAATTTCTGATACTTATACGCATTCATACTTATTTTAATATCTTACGAAGTACTCATCGCACTCATACTTAAGAACACGTATGATGTTGTTGATTTCTACTCTCCTTTACTTAACATTTACAAGAATCACAAAATAAGTATGATTCGCGTATGAACACTACAATACTCACTAGAAGGTTGTGTGTTTGCTTTGCTTGCTGTCTTTGTTTTTTTATTTCTTTTTTTTTGTAAATGCAACACCAACTAAGACTGTAAATTTTGATGAATGATTCGAAACACTCGAAACATTTATGAGTATTATAAGTATTTTTCTAAATTTATGAATCTGCATGAGTATGTATCGAATGTTAAGTGTTTGATGTCAACGTTGTACTTATAAATCAATGTTGTAGTGATTACGAATGAATCAGAGTAGATGAATTTCATACTCGAAATTTCATGAGTAATTATGAGTAGCGAAAAAACGATTCATTGCTCATCTCTGATCAGTAAAGAAAATAACACAACGTTTTAAGTAGTAATTTTGAATTTAAGCATCTCTATCTTTGCCAAATTGTTATACAAAAACACATTCTTTGTATTAATGAATATTTCCTATTTTGTATTTTATTAATTTTCCCATTAATTTATTGGTTAGTTGGTTTAGTCTTCTGAAGAAGACTAACCCAGATGTTCGTCTTCCGAATTGGCGAAAGCATTGGGTAAACAAACATGGTAATCTCTTATAGGTACTACTTTATACTATTTGTAGATTGAATTTTATCTTAGCTTTCTCTCGTTATTCTTACCATAGTCTTTAAAGCCGTACATTGTAATTTTAATTCAGTGGAACTTCCAGCACCGCTGTAAAACAAGTTTTCATTGCCCCTTTTATACCAACATATGTTACTCTCTGTATCTCCTGCTCAACTCTATTTAAGCTGTTTTCAAATTAGGTAGTCCCTACACTGACGATGGCCTCGTGTCACCTGATGGTCACATCATGCTATATAAATAAGCCTATCATGTTAGCTTATAATCTAATGAATTTTTCAAATATTTTGCCTCCAGTTTCTGAAGCATTAGCTCACCTAGGAAGTTTTTTTTTCTATTTAGGAAGTTTTTTCGATCTTGTAACTGAAACTATTGGGTTCTATTGGGCACGAATTTATGCTAATACACAGTGATATGCATTATTGACTTACAAACATAAGGTCTGCTCAAATGATGTCGCAAAGATTACCTTAACAACTATATTTAGCCATCAAGAGCAGATCATCTGCATATTCTGCTTAGAACGCTTGCCTGTCCTGATGCTATAAAAATCAATTGTTCAGAATTTTAGTTTCGTAGTTTTGATGCCGTATTTTAAAATCAAAGATCTTGAATGTCTATATGTGTGCTTGATGTTGTTGAGGCTAAAGTATTTACTGTTTGTAGATTGAAAATTGGAAAAATGTTCAGGCTTGGTTGATACGAGCGTCATTTCGCTCCTCCGCAATGCCAGCTGAGATAATATTTGTCTTCTCAAATGTTGATTTACTTGCTCTTAGTGCCGTGAAAAAAAGGCGCTAATAATACCGAATGAGCATGTTCTCAAATACTTTGGAATAAATTGATAATAAATAATGTGTGGGTGCCCTGGTATTCTAGTGAGTAGTGTGGTGGACTATTAGCGTGAGGGTCGTGTGTTTGCTTGCCATCAGAGACTTTGGTCTGTGACGCTACACCGAGCATATGGTCAAGTTACTTCGCTCGTATATAATTAAAATATAATTTGTAATCGTATTGTAATAAATAAATAAATAAATTGATAATAAATAATGGATGGTATCTAAAAAATCGATTCAAGCCACTTAGACACTTTTTTCAATCATGGGAAAGCGAGTTTCTATTGAGATTTTATTCAAAGTGGCAATAAGTTTTTAAGAACTTAAGTAGTATCATTATAACCCCTTAGTCAAGATTGCAACCTAGCTGCTCACACCACTTGTGTTGTGTAATTCATGAGAGGCGTGACCTAGAGTTAAAGTTAAGTCCGAAGCACAGATTTTTGAGCAATTTTTCATGGCAATCTTATTTACTCTGAGTTTCCGCCGAAAAACTGCTGCTGAATTAAGCTGGTGAGAAATATTGTTTATAACGTTACTGGACTACGACGACATCCTATTATTTTAATTAAATAATGTCTAAAATTTTATACATTGAATGAATAACTTTTTGTAACACATAATATACACATTGAAGTCGCCGGAGTCTAGTAGGTAGTGTGTTGGCTTTTTAGACGCAAAAGTCTGGGTTCGAGCCCCAGGCCAGGCATCAAAGACAAAATACAAAAAAAAGTATTTTTTTCGGCGACTTCCTCTCAGTAGATTTCTGGCAAAAACTCTGGGAGTAAATAAAAATTGCCATGAAAAGTTTCTCAATAAATAAAAATCTGTCGTTCGGAGTCGACTTTAAACTGTAGGTCCCACCACTCATGTATAAAATTAACACACACAACATAAGTGGTGTGAGAAACTAGGACGTTGTACAATGGGTCAATTCGATCTCCGGGTACTGTACTTATCTTAATTGACAAGTACACGTCCTCTAATCTAACCTAACATAACCTAACCTAACCTAACCTAATATACACAGGCTGTTGAAGGTCTTCTACAATAATTACTGCAACTAATTGAGTTGTGAAAGGTATCGTGCAAGTTAATCATTTCTCATATTGTAAGAAATGTTCGTTTTTTGGTTTTTTTTTTAAGGCTTTTGTTCCTAATAACTTGAACTGTTTGTTTCAGACAAACAAAATCTCTACATTAGTACGTATACTCGTTTGAAGAAAGTATTTGTTAGCCTTGTTCAAAAGCTTCATTGACACAACTCAAAGTTAAGTCCTTAACCTAGACCAATGTACATACATATGTAGTATACTCAGTATTTGAAGTCTGTTAAATATGAACAAACATTCTTATATACTCTCATATAAGGAAATAAAATAAGCCCACGTATACAGTGTTTCTATGCACTTTGAGGTGGTTAGTTAGTGTAAGTGCAGGATTTCATTTTCAGAAGGAATATATTTCAAATAATTACTCAGACTTAATTATCAGACATGTGTGGATGTGTTATGCTGTATAAAGCAAAAACGCAAAAGTCATTTGACATGCTTTAGTATGGAGGAAGAACAATAAAAAACTCAATTTAAAGAACTTGCGTGAAATAGCTTCAATTAAGTTTGCCTTGCCTAGACAAAGCATGCAACGAGGAATAAGAATTCAGTCTGTCTTGTTGTGAAGCGTTGCGTGTGTAGAAAACTGTTGTGGTTTGAAGATCTCCGCTCGTTGTAAAGATCTGCGTTGTAACAAAGGAGAATAGCGAAAAAGCAATTATTATTCGTCAAGTTGTAAATGGCGGCACACAAAAGTAGTGCGAACAATAAGGAGTTTATTTGAAACTAAACACAGATTTGTTTTTATTTTGTTTCAATCAACGAACTCATATTTTAAACGTTTAGAAAAGGGTAAAAACGTAACAATATTGTTAAAGGCTCCACAGAAGGGAATCGTATAGCCTTTCAGTGGAATGTAGTGTTTTACAGCCGAAGATTGTAGGGATTGTTAATGCTACTGAATTAGTCAAGAGTAACGAATTATTTTGGATTACTATGGGAGATGGTCTAACAATGTAAAAGACTACTAAACGATCTTATTTCCGATTACTCAATTAGATAATGTAGTCTTATTTATTAGGCATGTCGTTTTTGTGACTTTGCTGGTGGATGAAATCGTAACTTCGGGATTGGCTTTAGAAGTAACCACATTAGAGAGGCCATAGATACTTTAGACACAGGATCGATATATAGAGCAAGGATATCTCTGATATCTATGTATGCTGTATGTAAAAAGGCAGAGATAAGAACAGTGGGTCATATTTTATAGCTGCGTACTTTTCTGCATCTACTTAGGTAGAAATGGCTTGGAAGTGTATTTGTTGAGGAACTGTAAGCTCTAGGATATAGTAAGATATCTTTAGCAGGTTACTTATCTATGGGACAATATTTTACTATGCGGCATGATGGTTATGGGATGTCTAACCTTACTTTACTCTTTCATTTTGCTTTTCTCGCTCTTCAATCTTTCTTTCTTTCATATCTTTTCCTACTTACTTATTTAATTGTCATAACAACCCATCAACCCATCACATCCTTCCAGGCGCCTCTGCTTCGTGCGCATCTACGTCAGTTGGTCACACCAATCGATGACAGGGCTTCCTCGATTTGGTCCTTCCAACTGATGCAAGGTCGTCCTCTTCGCCGACTTCCGCAGATTCCCGCATCAAATACCCGTCTCGCCGGAGCATCATCCTCCATTCGAACGACATGGCCGAGCCAGCGCAGCCGTTGGAGATTAATACTCTGTACAACGTCTATGTCGTTGAGGAGCTCATACAGCTCACTGTTGGATCGGATACGGAAATAATCGCCAACTCGCACTGGACCGAAGATCTTACGCAGTACTTTTCTCTCGAACACTCTCAAGGCCGCTGCATCGTACTTAATAGGGTCCATGCCTCTGCGCCATAAAGAAGCACGGGTAGGATGAGTGTCTTGTAAAGTGATAATTTTGTCGCGCGAGAGAGGACTCTGCTACTCAATTGCCTATTGAGACCATAGTAGCACCTGTTGGCAAGAGTGATCCTGCGCTTGATCTCCAAATTGACATCATTTCTGGTGGTAACAGCGGAGCCAAGATAGATGAATTCCTTGACCGTATCAAAAGTATAGTTATCGGCCGTAATCTGAGAATCAATACGCCGCGCATCTCTACTTGTCGATAACATATACTTTGTTTTGCCCTCATTTACTGCCAGACCCATCTTTTCATAAGTCGCTTTTATTTATTTTTATTATCTACTTTCTGTTTCCAGTTTGTGTCTTATTCTGTAGGTCTTTGTCACAATGGATTTCCGAGTGAAGGCGTTCCACTGCTAATACAGTGGTACGCGACCCAATCAAACCAAACGTAATTGTGTTAACCCCTAAAAATGGAGACATAGACAAGGATAAAATGGATGGTACCATTACTGTTGTTATATTTATTACTTGTGTTCTTTGGAAGCACTTTAGAAATTGTAGTATTCCTTGCATTTTTGTTTACTTCTGTTTGTTGTAAGCCAATATCTAATTCTTGTGATTTCTTCCTTCTTTAGGTGGGAGTTTGTATTGTTGTTACTACAATCGATTGAGTTTCACTAAATACAACTTAAAGCAGATATAAAATACAATACTTGCTGTTATCAATTTCGCTAACATACATACATAATTGGTCATTACAAACATTCAATCCGGATTACGACCTAGCTTCTCACACCATAATTTAAAGTCGAATCCGAATGACAAATTTTTATAAAACTTTTCATGACAATATTTATTTAGTCTCAGAGTTTTTGGAAGAAATCTGCTGAGAGGAAGTCGCCGAAGAAATATTTTTCATATTTCGTTTTGATGTCTGACCTGGGGTTTGACCTTACGTCTAATAAGCCAACACACTACCTTCTACACTCGGGCGACTTCCCACCATGGTGTAAGAAATATAGAAGGTAGTTTCAATCAAAATTTTTTTCATAAAATAAGGTTTTTTGAAGTTTTATTTTCTCATAAACTATACATGTAGCGTTGCCATATTTATAATTTTGTTGTATATTCTCAATAAATTATTTATGAAAAATGTGTAATTTATAATTTTGTATATTTATGTACGAAAAAATGTTCGTCCAAGATAAAACCTTATAACAATTTTTATATCTAAATTTATATTAGTTAAGTCCAACAAGTTTAACACGTAATTTGGACTAGTATTTAAAGAATTTCCTTAATTTAAAAAAAAATTGAAAATGGGGGAAATTTAAAATTAATATGGTAGCATTATTTTAAAGAAAACGTCAAAATCCTTAAGCATGTCAGATAGTGAATTTTAAAAAATAAAGAGAGAATGAAACTACCTTCTATATTTCTTATACCATGCTTCCCACATTATGCTCATAATTAATATGTAAAATTCGTTAATGACAGGTACATATGTGACGTATGAGTGATATTTAATTCCATTAGCTTAATCAAGACAAAATCGAAGATATTTTATTGCATACTTTTCAGGGTAAAAATTCCCGCACATGTAATATGATGCGTATGAGTAATATATTTCAAATTCAATTAAAAAGAAAATATACCCCATTAATTTGGAATTAAGCTATGATATCAGTATTGTCGATGGATTTTTATAAAATTTTAATTTTTCCTAACCTAAAAGTAAATACAAAAACCACAATTCTAGGCTATATTATCTTCATGATCTATATCTTCCACATCTTTACAACAAAAGAATAAATTTGGCAAAATTTCAAACCCATTTGGTGTTATGGAGTACAGCTATGGGGTACTGCCTCAGCTTCAAACGTAGAGAAAATTCAGAGGCGCCAAAATAAAATTTTACGAATGATCACTGCCGCCCCTTGGTATATCAAAAACTCGAATATTCACAAAGATCTGGATGTCACGCTGATTGAAATGGAAATAATTATATGAGCTGAAAAGTACTTAGATAACCTAGATGGCCACATAACTCCGTTAGTCCGTGGTATTTTACGTCACACTGGCCATATTCGATTAAAAAGGAAGTATACCCTAGCGCTCGGCCGAATATGAGGGAGATGAATACTTTATTTTTGAATATTTTATTTTATTTGGCAATGGCTAAATAAATATAAAATTTTTTCTTTTGAGTTTTAAGATTTCCTTTTAGTTTAAAATTTTCTTTGTAGTTTTAAGATTTGAATAATTATTGTTAGTTCATAATTAATGAAGATTCAATAAAAAAATAATAAATGAAAAAAACTATTTAGTTTTGCTGGAGATGTCTAAACACGTCTAGTAAGCCAACTCACTGTTTTGTGATTTGTTCTGTCCGCCTGGACAATTGCTCCTTAGGTCAGTATTGGTTCGACCAGCATTGTTTATATCCTGTGCATAATTCCGGGATTGCAAACTTAGTATTTATTGCAAGTCTTGTGCATATCATTATGGCGTGTCTGCCCTTTCCTGTAGTGTTCTCCATGAGAGCTCTAAAAGTCATTTTACTATCCAGTATTATCTCAAGATATTTTGCGAATATCCTTCCATTTACGAATATAACTGGTCCATTGTAGACTTTCCTGGGCTTATCTTTAGTCCTACTGTCTTCCATGAACGACTTACAATCTCAAGATCACTTTGAATCAAGTCTTTTCAGCAGTTAAGATGCATCATATGTAAATGAATGTCCTTTTTAGACAATTTTATCAGAAGTTTATCCACAACCAGCATCCTTTAGTTTTGTCGGCTCTTATTATCCAGTTTCCTGCGTATGTTTCGGCAGATTGTGTGTATAGGTCAGAGATCAGCAATGAGTATTCAAAAAGATGAGTAGATTAGAATCATACTTATAGTTTCTGATACTTATAGGCCTTCATACTCATACTACTCATAATCAAAGTTTGAAGTACTCATCGTACTCAACAACATCATGTTGACTTCAACTCTCCTTTACTCAACATTTACAAGAATCACAAAATAAGTATGATTCGCGTACGAACACTACATACTCACAAGAAGATTGTGTGTGTTTGCTTTGCTTGCTGTCTTTGCCTTTTTCTTTCTTCTTTTTTGTAAATGCAACAACAACTAAGACTGTAAATTTTGATGAATAATTCAAATCACTTGAATCATTTATGAGTATTATAAGTATTTTTCTAAATTTATGAATCTGAATGAGTAGGCGTATGAATCAAACAAATTTCGAATGTTATGTGCTTGATGTCAAAGTTGTATTCATACTCATTGCAACCTGTACTTATAAGTCAATGTTGTAGTGAATACGAATGAATCAGAGCAGTTACATTTCAATACTGTTGACTCACTCATGCTCAAAATTTCCTGAGTACTTATTAGTAGCGAAAAAACGATGCATTGCTGATCTCTGGTATAGGTCTCTTCCTAATAAAACTGTCAAAGTGAAAAATAGTAACTTTTACATATCAATGAATAAAATCTTAAATAAGCACACAATATTGGTCATTACAACCCTTTAGTCAGGATTATGACCTAGTTTCTCACACCACTTATGTTGTGTGCTTTAAATTGTATATATTAGTGAAGGGACCTACAGTTTAAAGTCGACTTCGAACGACAGATTTGTGAGAAACTTTTCATGGCAATTTTATTTACTACTCTCAGAGTTTTTATTGCCAGAAATCTGCTGAGAGGAAGTCGCCGAAGAAATATTTTTTCATATTTTGTTCAGTTGGAGATGCCTGACTTGGGGTTTGAACCGAGGCATACTGTCGCGATTTCATATAACGAGTGGCCAAAAATAGAGGGAGTAATAGTAGAGCAATGAAATTTGGTACACCTATATTAATTGGTAAAACATAATCATGCCTAAAATTTGGTTATTTAAAGTCAAATGATTCGTGTCCTTTCCATATATCCTAAAATTAAAAATTGCTATAATTTGGACGAAAAAGAAGATATGTTATTAAAATTTGGTACACTTATTAGTTTTAACATCCTTAGCACTTCCTCCAAATTTTGTTCAATTTTAAGCAAGGATACCCCTGTCCTTTTTCAAAAAAGTATTAAAAAGTCATAAAAAAATTGAATATGTACTTTTTTCGAATCGCAAATTTTGATTTAAATGTTTTACTAACTCATTAAAATTTAATTTTCTCACATTCCGTATATCCTTAGAAAATTTTAAGGATACATTTTTACCATAGCTGAAATATTAATTAAACAATATTTTATTAAACAATTTAAAATTTGTTTGTTGTATATTAAAATATTTAAATTTATACATATGTATATGTGAAAAGACATTATTTAGATGAATAAACATACTTTAATACATATTATATATAGGCATATTATAACTATTTTATTTATTATCGCTGGTACCATCACTCTGAGAATCCAACAAGCGTAATGGCACAAACGATGTAACAAATAAAAATTCATCAGTAGCATCTCGGTTTTCAAATTTTTGTTTATAGGCACTATGTCCGTTGCAAATTAATCTCTGCAGAAGTTTCTGATATATGAATACCATCAGGAATGATTTTTTTAGCTTCTGCAATTAAATAATAGGAAGGAAAACAATCCTCGTGTATTGAATCTACAACCTTTCTCGTCATGTTGTAATGTTTGACTGAGAGATCCATATCAATGTATAAGGCTAAAGCTCTTTCTACTGATATTTGATCTTTTTTGGACTTATATACTTTTCCTGCTGCTTTAGTAAAACCATCAGCAGAAGTGGACGCAACAAGCTCTTCGATTCGTCTTCTTTTTGTTCGCTCAGATGGTCGACCCTTACCGCTACATGTACTTGGTTTTATGTTTAAATATAAAAAATCGATGATCTATAAAAAACTTACATCACAAATATCTTTACTAAATAGCTCATTATCGAGCCAGGTTCAAACCTACTTTTTCCGCATCTATATTTTGTCCAATTATTACTAATTTTTAAAAGAATGAATTTTAGTTTGTCCTTCTACATATCTGTTAGAAATCTCTGAATACGACTTTCCACAAATTGTTCAACATGATGCATTCAGTGAAGTTGACACTAAAAAACATTTATAACGCCCACAAAAGCAGTCAGAAGCAGCTGAAATTTATATATGTTAAAGTACATACTTGTGGCAATAAAATATAAAAACATTTCAAAAGTGATATTGTGTGTTTTTTTTAATTCATTACTGAAGTTAATAAATGAAAATAGTATGTAAATGTTATAGTATGTTAATAGTATGAAAATCTTAATTTTTCGAAGACCTGTATTTTGGCTAATGGTATTTCACATATGATTAACATTTGTAAACAATTACAGCGTTGTAATTACAATTACATACCCGGCTTACAATTCTATTACAAATAATTTAGCCGTTACCAAAAGAATTTTTGAATTTTAACTATGACAAAAATATGACAAATTTTCGCACAAATTTTCCATATTGCATGGGGAAATTAACTTAAAGTTACAATAACTAAAAAACTACGCAAAATTTAAAAAAAAAATTTTTATAGAAGTGTTTTCTATCAGATAAAGGCAAAAAATAATGAATATCTCACATTGACTTTAACCATTTTTGGCCACGCTCGCGACAGTGTGCGAGGCCTCAGGTCTAATAAGCCAACACACTACCTACTAGATCACGGCGACTTCAACACAATATTTTAATAGAATTTAAAAATACAACAAAATAACGATACATTACATAGAGAGAGATCCATTGCACTTACGAGTATGTCCAGCAACTGCTTCATGCAGAGACAAACTGAAAATAAGGATACTTATACGTTAAAACGTTCTCTCAATCTTATGAGTTTATATATATATGTATATGTATATAGATGTGTGTAATATAGATGCACGTAATACAGATGTACGTAAGTGCCTTTATAACCATCATAAAACATACGAATCATAAAAATTACGAAAAAAATAAGTACATGTATCTGACTGTGAATTTGACACTTGAAATGTTTTTAACTGTAAGAGTATAAGAATTCAATAGGAGATGTGGAAAGAGAATTGCGTGACTGAAATTTTTGAAAATGTATTACATGCCTGTTTAGCTCGTTATTAGTGGTCCGTTACTGTGGCTTTTCCGCCACATTACTTCATGTTGTCTTCTGCTTTGTCGCAATTCCTGTTGTTTTTGTTGTCGTCTTTTTACGTTTATATTCCGTTAATAGAAGTGTATATGTATTTTTGAATTCATTTAAGTGTTAGTATTTTTAAGTAAGAGAGTGGCAGTGTTATACGTCACAATTCACTTAAGTGTTGATTGGCTACGTGGTGTAAGAAAACAAGCACTGGCATTATTTTTTTCTTTAATTTCGTTATGCTAGAAATATCTAACCTGGAGTTTGAATCGTGCCAACACACTACCTGCTAGAATTCTCTACAGCAGATTCCTATAGCTCTAATACCGTTATTTATTGGTATTGCTACTACCCTACGCAAAGCTCGATTAAATATAAAGAACCCCATTAGGGCCAAAAATTCGAACTCGAAAGCTAACACGAACGGCCAGTACTAGACTAAATACCTCATTATCTAAACGCCTATTGCAGGCCACATAACATTAGCATATCACTTTATGATTTATGGTCAAAGTTACCATTGAATGATTCAGGCGGAGGTGGCCATATGGGTCTCGAAACCATTCGGAGCTCCTGATGCAGCGATTCAGGCTGCCAATGTCAATCCTTGACAGTTCCTCCAGATCATACATGTAGTAAGTACCCAAGTACTTCCTTCTCCTTTGGCAAAAAGCCGGGCATGTACCCAGCAAATGAGGGACACTCTCCTCTTCTTCCTCATCTCTGCAGCTTTTGCAGAAGTCGTTAGTAAGGTGTCCAAGACCAATGCGCCTCGCATGCGTACCCATAATGCCACCCAGAGGACTAAGGTTTGAAGAACATTAATTTGTGCTTTAAATTTTAAACTTCTGGAATTAAATAAAAAAAAAATTGCTTGCAACTTGGAAGTAATTAACCTCTTTTCAACTGTGATTTTTTCCTATCGTTCTATACACAAGACAAAAATTGTCGTACATTATGCCATCATTCTATTCTATTACAACTATCTTTCTGTTGTTTCAGTACAAGCAATTATAGAAAATTGGACATTTCGTATGTGTCCAATCCAAAGTCACACAAAATTGGACATTACTAATGCGCTTCACCGAACAAAAGCACTGGCGGATATTTGAGCAATGGCATATACTACTTGAAGTCGCCGTAGTCTAGTAGGTAGTGTGATGGTTTTTTAGACGTAAAGCCAGGGTTCGAGTCTCAGACCAGACATCAAAACAAAAAGCAAAAAGTATTTCTTCGGTGACTTCCTCTCAGCAGATTTCTGAAAAAAACTCTGAGAGTAAATAAAATTGTCATGAAAAGTTTCTCAAAAGTCTGTGGTTCGGAGTCGACTTTCAACTGTAGGTGCCGCCACTCATGCATAAAATTGACACACACAACATAACTGGTATGAGAACTAGGTCGTAATCCTGACTAAAGGGTTTTAATGACCAATTATGTTATGTAATGTGATTTGGAGCACATGCATTATTCTTCAACCCTTATTATTTATTTAAGTAACTGAAACTTATTGTTAATAACTTATAAAATTACATATTTCACAAAAAGGATTATTTGAGTTGCACAACCGATTTTTTCCATTCTCATTGTAAATCTGCATAATGTGACAACAATACGGCAAACCTTATTACTCCTCATTATTATTCTGTTAATTATAATATTCTCGCTAGAAACTACTAACAACTTTCATAATCTCATTATCGTTTAAGCCTCTTTAATTAATAAAACAAAACAATAAACATGAAATTGCATTTTTTTAATGGATAAACACACAGAGTTACTTACAATGAAAGATTATCGTAAATTCTATTAATTTAATAATGATAAATTTAAAAAAACTAATTCAAAATAAAAATCGACGACATTCGTTTGAGATATGACAACAATTCCTTTTATTCAGAAGTGGTACTCATTCCTGTTATTAAACGCCCCTAGATTCCTTTTTAGGAGCCATTTAATAAAATTACAAAGAATACTTTTTCAAAAATTTGTCTTTCTGACAATTAAACTATTTAATCCATTCTCAAATTCTCTTTGAAAATATTGTAATCAAAAGGCGATATTGCATAACACACCTACAGTCGAATTTAAAAAATCTTTTCTTCCTAATTTCAAATTAAAAAAATATTTTTCTCAATAATTTGATCCACGAAGTAATATAAAATCAATTAAAATACATATCATAGAAGAATATAATCAATTTTAGTTTAAAGAAAAAACACAAATTTAATTAAACATCACCTTGTATTTACGTATGCATATCTTTATCTCTTAAAAATTGTTGTCTTATGAATACATGAACATAAGCCAGGTATTAGTTTGTATTGTATTTCTAATTTAGATTTTAAAATCCTTTCAGACAAAAATTAAAGAATAACAAACAGAAAGTTTTTTATAATTAAAACTTCTATACCTGCAATCATCTGTGTACTTACATACAATGTACATACATATTTATGTATGTATATATGTATATACATATATTATATTCTCTTTTGGGTTTTTCAATTTAATTAAATTAAATATTTATACACACATTTTTGCTGAAATGTGACATACATTTTTAATAATTTCAGTTGATTTTTTACAGCCAACACGATTGTAGGAAATTGGCTAATTTTGTTGTATAATGATTTTATAAATTTATGATTGGTACTATATCGTCAGCACCGACAGGGACTTCTGAACTTTGACAGTTGGTATCGTTTATTTTGTTGAATATATGCATATGCGTCCAATTTGTCTCCACTTATTCATTCTATTTTACCAAACCAGCATGGAGGCATAGAACATTCAACAATATTGTTACGTTTTTATCTTTTTAAAAACGTTTAAAATATGAGTTTGTTGATTGCGAACAAAAGAAAAATAAATTTGTGTTTAGTTTCAATTAAATTCTTTATTGTTCACACTACTTTTGTGTGGCACCGTTTACAACTCGACGAATACAACAATAATTGCTTGTTCACTGTTATTTTTTGCTTACAACGCAGATCTTTTCAGCGAAGATCTTCAAACCACGACTGTTTTCTTTACACGCAAAGCGTCTTCACACAAGACTGACTGAATTACTATTACTCGTTGCCTGCTTTGTCTTGCTTTTTTATATTCTCACGTAATCAGTCTCATGAATGATTTTCGTGTCTTCGCCTTCTCGAGAAATATATCGCTACATCATTGTTGTTTGTGTATTTTGTTCACATTGCTTGTTGTTGCGTTGTTGTTGTTGTTGCCGATGTTGTTGGTTTACTTGTAACAAGTTCGTTGTATTTGTAGTGTAGCTTTTGTTAATCATGTTAAGGTTAAACGATGTTTCCATTTCCGTAACAATATTGTTACGTTTTTACCTTTTTAAAAACGTTTAAATATAAGTTCGTTAATTGCAAACCAAGTAAAAACAAATATGTGTTTAATTTCAGTTAAACTCTTTATTTTTTACACTACTTTTGTGTGCCACCGTATACAACTTAATGATACAATAATAATAATCTGTTTTATTCACTAGTTCACACAACTATTCGCTAGATCTTTACAACCACGACTTGTTTTGTTCACACGCAACTTCACACTAGGCTGACTGAATTCATACTGTCTGCTGCCTGCTTTCCAGGCCCTTTTATAGTCGGACACAACCAGTCTAACGAACATTCTTGAAGTAGAAGGTTCGTGATCTTGCCTTCTCGAGAGCTCTATTGCTAATGCATTGTTGTTTGTATACTTTGCTTATGTTGTCTATCCCTTCATACATGTTGTTGTTGGTATCAGGCGCAACCAGGTTCGTCGTACAATTGTGTGTGTGCAGCTTTAGATAATCAACACGTTAATTGTATTCTTAGTGTTAGTGAGTATTTGTATCGTGTGGCTTTTGTTTATCGTTTTTGTTGTTAAACGATATTAGGTCGTTTCGATTTGCGTAACAATATGTACAAATAATTATTTTACGATCGCCGTAATAGTATTACCGTAATGTGGTGGATAAATTCGAGTCCACTGCTTCAGTAAACGATCGACCAATAGGATATGTTGTTTCTATTATAAAATTGTTCTTCCTTTGCTGTTGTTGATTTATTTGTCGTATTGTGTGCCTTGGATCTATTACTCTTCATAACGAAATAATGTACATATTATGGCTGCTTTAAACCTTCGTTGATTTGCTGTTAACACAATAAACGCAACGCAGCAAGCACAAAAATTGCAGTCTAAGTTAAGCTGCATGTGTATTTAGTATAATAAAGACAGCGGCAGCAAAGCACAAGCAAAACAAAATAAAAATATACATGTTATTTATCAATGGTGCCACTTATACGTTATTTCCTCTATTTCATGCATATTATTAAACTGACATAATTAATCCTAATATTACTCACATAATACATACATACACAATTGGCCATTACAACCCTTCAGTCAGGAATGTGGCCTAGCTTCTCACACTACTTATGTTGTGCGTGTTAATTTTATACATAAGAGGTGGGACCTACAGTTTAAAGTCGACTCCCAAGGAAAGATTTTTGAGAAACTTTTCATGGCAATTTTATTTACTTTCAGAGTTTTTACCAGAAATCTACTGAGAGGCAGTCACCGAAGAAATATTTTGTTATTTCGTTTTGATGTCTGACCTGGGGTTTGAACCATGGCCTTACATCTAATAAACCAACACACTACCTGCTAGACAGCGGCCAGCATAAATCCTCCCATTCTGAGGACTAATTGTTTTATTGCTGCCTTTAAAAATAGAAATTAGCCTCAAAGCTAAGCAGCAGAATCTTTGCTTGTTGTCGCGCTGTCTTTAAAATAATCACTTCCATATACACCCCGGTATACTATTTTTGAAAGATTGCTGCGTTTGCTGTTTATTGCGTTTATAGCATCAGCTTTAAGTATTCTGTGCCGCCATGTATGCATATTGTTAGTGTTTGTTGTATACGGATATCACTGTGAACCCAATTATTTGAAACCAACATCTTACTCCTATTGAATTAAGAGAATTTCGACAAATCAAAACCAAAAGGGTCTTCCCTATAATCCATGTGTTTTACAAGTAGTAATGCTTGCAAGATATACATGTGAATCGTTATTGTTATAAGAAAATCCGTTTAATTTATTCCTTTTTACCTTGCCATACAGCGAAAACCAACAGAAATAAATCATAAGCTTTTGGTTAAAATCTTTATATTAAAATGTCACGAGTACGTGAAATTATGTCAACTGGAACGTGACCGAACGTTTCTGGTACAAGAAATTCTACCATTCGTAACAGTGTAAACGACCTGTTGTTGTTGGAAAAGCCGATGTTCTTAAAAGTCAACAATTAAAATTTGCAATCATTGCAAAAAATTCAGACACAAACACATGCGTACATATTAACAAACAATTCGTATGCCGTTCTCCACTGTACCTTATAAATCCCTTTCATGCATGCTGATATGCATAAAACTTTATACCACGTACAAGAAATTTGTGAAATAATGAAAATGCGACATATTAATATCTTCTTATATATAAAAATGAATGTGTGTTTATTTGTTTGTGGGTTTGTTTGAAGTCTATAGACGGCTAAACGGCTGAACCGATTTTCTTGAAATTTTCACAGTATATTCCTGTATGTCTGCAAGGAGATATAGGCCACTTTTTATGTTGAAATAGACAAATAAAATAAAATAAAATAAATAAAAATAGTATGAGTGTTATTGTCTAACAAAATGTCTTCCGATTTGGATGAACCAAGGTTAGTACTATTGGATAGTAGGCCAGACACAAATTTTCAGCTCTATCAGTCAAGAACTGCCGGAGTTAGAGGGGGTCAAAGTTTGACATTTTGGTCATACAGGGTTTCTTTAAAATGTGTGTAACTTTTCACCTATTGGTCCTAGCAAAAATTTTCCGAAGGATATTAGATAGCTATTTCTTCAATCTTTCCAAAAATAATTTTAATTTAAAAAAATTTTTTTTTATTTTTTTTAAATAATTTAAAAAATTTTTTTTTCAAAATGGGCCCTTTTTTTGTTCAAAAGAAAACTTATAAAATTTCATTTAAGGCCTTTTTAATCGCTTAATGGGATGCGAGTGGGATATCTATTAAAAAAAAATATTTTTTAACTCAAGAATAAAATTTTTCAATATTATTTCAATATTTTATTTAATAAAATTAATATATAAATTTTGAAATTGCCAATCTTTCGTGTTTCTTATTTATTGCCTTCATTTTCTGCTTTTTTTTTACCAATCCTTTCTTGGAGTTACTAGGTTCAGCTGGCATCAATCGACTCATTTAATCTCGCTGATAAAATTTAGTTACTAGAGCTTCAGTTTCGCACGCTAAAATTTTTCCCTTCTTCTCGTTTGGAAGTGTCTGAATCCCATGCTCAGCAACCAAGTCATTATTTTTGAACAACTCCATGACGATGGGGCAAGAGTAAGAAGTTGAATTCTTTCAGATCTACTCTGTGACGTTCTGTACTTCTTTTTTATTCGTTCAAAAACTTCTACTGCATCCTTGTGATGTTGATTTTGGCAGTCATTATTAGGTCTTATCGGTTCTACTGAAAAGTTAGAACAACCATCATCTCCTGCAGAACTGTCATCATTTTCAGAATTGATTTTGTTCTCATCTGGAATAACCGGTAATGTGTCCAACTTTCCCATCATTTCCCTGCACTATCCACAAATTAGCAAACGTTTTGAAAGCGTTGGGAATTTTTTCAATAAGTTGACGGAAATATTTCGCATATCTGATGATCTGTGCTTCTTTTTGTTTAAGGGATTACAACAAAAAGAAGTAAACATTTCCTTTTTGGAAGCGGAAGCCATTGTAAATAACTCACTTCCAAAAATGAATGTTTGTTTGTATGAATCGTGAACTACATATGCATTTGGTCATGCTATGATCTTCAGCAAAGTTGTTGCGCATGAGCCGGAGGTTTCTAAGTTGGTATGACCAATTTCCGACAGGTGGCGCCACTGAAAATTACTAAAAATGATTTAAATCATAAACCGTGTATTGGATCATGTTATCATCTTTAGCAAAGTTGTTGCTCATGAGCCGACAAATTTTTCTAAGTTGGTATGACCAATTTCCGACAGGTGGCGCTACTGAAAATTGCTAAAAATGAATTAAATCGTAAACTGTGCATTTGATCATGATATGATCTTCAGTAAAGTTGTTGCGCATGAGCCGAAGAAGGTTTCTAAGTTAGTGCTATTAATTTCCGATAGATGGCGCCACTAAGAATTATCCAAAATGAATTGAATCGTAAACTTTGCATTTGATCATGTGTTGATCAGGCAAATACCAGACATTTTAGCATTTATCATTTATGATTTTAATAACATTTAGTATAACTCATTCCCGTAAAATTTTAAACATTTTAATTTTGGAAAATTTTAAAAAATGCTCTTGGGTTCAATTGGATTTGGTACATTGTGAGATTCTAATAAATTTAACACATTTTTCATGTCGTTCCCGTGCAATCATGCCTCCAAAGCGGCAAGCAATTTGTCGACCTACACTTCAAGCACGAATGAAAAAGCATTACGAGCCTCAGAATCAGACGAGCATTGAGACTGGAAAATCTTCGAGTACATGCCGCTGAGACCCGTTGTCATGAATCACTTGAAAAACGAGAAGTGAGATTAGAAACTGATCAAATGCATACTACTCAGGCTTGTTCGTCTGAATCTTCTGGACAACGGGAAACAAAATCAATAAAATGATTCTAAATTAATTTGATATTTGTGTAATGTCTTTCCTTCAAATTTATTTTAGCTGGTGGCGCAGCAACACGCGCCGGGTACAGCTAGTGTATGTATATATGTATGTCGGGTGACAAGTACAGGAAAAATCATTTTAATTTAACGGAATTCATTGTTTATGTTGTTAAAGACCCAACAAAAGATTTATAATATAACTTTAATACAATTTAAATGTGAAAAACGTTGTCAATCGTCCAAATAATATGGAATCTACTAAAAAATAGGAGCACATTTCTGTTGTAGAACTTTAGAAAAGACTCTTTTATTTGTATCTGAACTGTGTTCGAAAGGAAAGGATTTATGGGTGTCGTGTGGATTCTAAAAAATAGTGTCCGACTTTACGACAGTGTTGGCCATGGGTTCGATACTCATCAGATACTCTGGTACACTACAACAAGTATTTGGTCTCAGTTACTGAGTTTGATGAAGTTTTTTCACCACTAATGTGAAGCTTAGTTTTGGATGAATTCTCGATAAAATTACCTTAGACGTGCAAGAATACGCAGTCGATTACAAACTGATGACAAGAATAATTTCGTTTTTCCAATTCATTCAAAAGGGTGTTGAACATGTAAGGCGGTGGTGGAGGTAAGTGGAATTGAAGGCAAATCCAAAACAAAACCGTAATATTATTATGTATAAGAAGAAGGAAGCTTCACAAATAGAGGTATATTTTACTTCACAGAAAATGAAAAAAATCTGGAGATTATATTGGACAATAAATTGGCATGGATGACCCATATACAGAGGGAAAACTAAACATGAATATATACGCTAATGGAAAGACCAATTACACTATGCCACAAAATAAAAAAAAAAAAAAATTAAATACACCCAGCTAATGACATAGTGTAAGTTCTGAGTTTTGTGGAGTAGAAATCGAAAATATTTTTTTTATATTTCTGAACCCTCCAAACTTGATTTATTTGACAAAAGCAGTTTTTTTTGGACTTTACGCACAAATCTATTGAGTACACAAACATTTCTGCACCGATGTCCAAAATTTAAACCTAATTAGAATGGAGAGGGATGGGCCTTTAAAACGATGTACATTTATATATTATTCGACCTCACATGCTATGAGGTTTCATGAGGTGAAATTGACACATTTTGCGGTAAACAATCAATATCCATCAAAGTTTTTGATAATTTTTGAACTGCAAGTTCATTTGATAAGACAACATATATAAAAAATATAACACGACTGTTATACTCTTTAAATAATAACTGCGGTAATTTTTGTCTGATTTTATCAAACGAAGTGTCAATCTCTTCACAAGAGAATGCACTTTAAGAATTTCTGGCAAATATTTCATATTTTTTAATTAAATTTTGCAGTTAACAATGGCCAAACTTGAAAAAATAATATTTTCCAAGTTTACCCCATCAAAACTCATAACATATAAGTTTGAACAAAATGTTTATGTATACCGTTTGAAAGGCTAATCTCCCCCTTTCTAAAAAACTTTAGATATTTAAAATAGTTTACAAAATATTTGGGTAATCAATAATTTTGTGTGAAAAGATCAAAAAAACCGTTTTTGTCAAATAAAACTAGTTTGACGGGTTCGAGAAATATAAAAAAAAATTTTTTGAGTTCTACTCAACAAAACCCACATCCTACACTATGTCATTAGCTGTATGTATTTTGACTGTCGCACCGTGTTGTTACCAATGGGGCCATTGTTTGGACAAGCAGAAGGAATTTTAAAAGAGGTCACATGAAGCTGAACAAGATACAAGGACTAGTGGCTGTTTGTAAAACTATGTTGTGCATGCTAGTGAAGATCTGGGCTATGACCACTGTTGTTAAGTTATTGGGAAACAGTTTAACACGAGTTTATTAGGAAGTGGAGTCGCCGTCGTCTAAGAGGTAGTGTGTTGGCTTATTAGACGCACGGCCACGATTCAAACCCTAGGACAGACATCAAAACTAAATATGAAAAAATATTTCTTCGGCGATTGCCGCTCAAGAGATTTCTGACAATAACTATGAGAATAAATAAAATTGGCATGAAAAGTTTTTCAAAAATCTGTCGTTGTCGACTTTAAAATATAGGTCCTGCCACTCATGTATAAAATTAACACACACAACATAAGTTGTGGCAATGCTGATGGAAGGGTTGTAATGACCTATTACAAGGTGCGACAGTCAAAATATGTACATCCAGGTAGAGTAGGTTGCGAGTTTTGTTGATTAGAACTCAAAAATATTTTTTTATATTTCTCGAACCCTCCAAACTTTTATTATTTGACAAAAACGGTATTTTTTTTATCTTTTCACATACAATTATTGATTACCCAAACTTGTTTGAACCTATTTTAAAAATCAAAACTGTTAACTCAATTGCTTGTAAATATTTGCACCGTATTTATTAATGACATCAAAACCTTAAAATAAATGCTATTTAGAGTAGTCTGGTAGGTAGTGTGTCAGCTTATTATACCTAAGGCCAGGGTTCAAATCCCAGGTCAGACATCAAAATGAAAATATGACAAAAATATTTCTTCGCTGAGAGTAAATAAAATTGCCATGAAAAATTTCTCAAAAATCTGTCGTTCGGAGTCGACGTTAAACTGCAGGTCCCGCCTCTCATGTAGATAATTAACGCACACAACATCAATGGTGTGAGAAGCTAGGTCGTAATCCTGACTGAAGGGTTGTAATGACCAATTATATATGTGTAAGTGGCTACGAAACTAATAAATTATGAGAACAACTTTTTTAAAAAAATGCTTATTAAGGTTTATTGTTACAAAAAATTTTATTATCTTTTGCGAAACATTATGGGGCCTTGAAAAGGGCCGATAGTTTTTATAAATATGTATATAAGAGTTAACATCCACTGATTACTTCCACAGTAGTATACTTACCCCATTGATGACGGAGAACATAAAAAAATAACAGTATTATTATTATTACATAACTATTATTATAACTATTATTATTATCAATTTTTTTTGCTTTAAGTATTGTTAAGAAAAGCTTGTTGATTTCGCGGGTCAACAAAATTTGTTTTGTACACTCACCTAAGAAATACACCATCCCCCTGGGAGAGGGGTGCTTCAGAAATCGCAAGTGAGAGCAAAATTCATTTGTTTCAAATGATTTTCTTCCAGTATCATCAAATTTTTAAAATTTTTAAATACCAGTACTTAGTCTTTTGTATTGGCTTTGTATTGGAGTTTATATAAATTGTATCATTTAGTTTGTGTTTGACATGCATTGATAACACTAGAGAAACGCATTAATCTCTTACAGCGCTTCGCTGTGATATTAATCGAACTGAATTTAACCGATGTCATGGGTTATGCTGGCTTTGAGGGCCCGAAATGAAAAGTCCTTCGGTGTCAGATCACCGATGGTATCCAGATCACTATATGGTAGGCAGTTGGCATCAATCTAATATGAGAACTCAAAAATATTGCCACGTACCTTTTTAAAAACGTTTAAAATATGAGTTCGTTGATTGCAAACAAAATAAAATCAAATATGTTTTTAGTTTCAATTAAACTCTCTATTGTTCGCACTACTTTTGTGTACCACCGTTTACAACATGACGAATACAACAATAATTGCTTGTTCGCTATTCTTCTTTACTTACAACGCAGATCTTTTCAATGGCGATCTTCAAACCACGACTGTTTTCTTCACATGCAAAGCGTCTTCACACAAGACTGACTGAATTCTTACTACTACACGTTGCCTACTTTGTCTGGCCTTTTTATATGCTCACGTAAACAGTCTAATGAAGGTTCTTGAAGTAGAATGTTCGAGGACTATTTATCGCTACTTCATTGTTGTTTGTGTATTTTGTTTGTATGTCTCCTTTTCTTTCATACTGATGTTGTTGGTATATGTAAGCAAGTTCGTTGTATTTGTTTGTGTAGCTTTCGTAACAATATGTACCATATGCGTAAGTAAATAAGAATTTATGCTGAAAGCTGTAGTAAGCTGTTGGAGAAAATTTTGCCTCTATCGAAACGAATGGCAATCGAAAGGGTTAGGCTCTGCGTATAATACGGCGCATAAAGTCAAACTTCTCATACATTATTTGTGCTGTAGTTTGTGGCTGACATAACAATATGTGACCAAGCATTGTCATGATGGGAACTTACGGTCTCCTATTTGGTTGCATATTTGGAGCATGTTTTGGCCAATACTTGCCTCAATAGAATTAATTGTTGTCTGTATAGGCCTCCCATTATAGTCTGGCGAACGTTATTGGATAATCAGCGTGAATATACGTTTTGCTCGTTGTCAATTGGCAAATTTTTTTCCCTCCATGGACAAATTTATGACGTGCACATAAAAACCAAACAATATTGAGAATTGGTTTTGAGAACCGTATTAAATAGACAATATTTTGTAATCTGCACCTAAATGAGATTATCATTGTAAAAGTTAATTCGGACTTCATTGTCGTAAAAAACAATTTCTCTGCCCTTTACACGTTAATAACAAAAAAATGGTCAAGAGCATTTTTAATATTCTTTAATTATTTCATATCGTTTCCTTTTTTTTTTTGCGGAAACTGTTATAATTATGGTATCTTTTAAATACGTTATTTTGCTTCCCTTGAGTGTTAAAAAAAGCTTTAGAAAACAGAGATTGTGATTAGTTATCGATTTTTCTTCTTCTTTTCGTTAATTTGAAGGCTGTGTCTGTTATACGTTTGAAATGAATACCTTAAATACTATATAATTGAGAAAAATTAAAAATCGTTGCAAAATTTCACACAAAATTTCAAAGTTTCGGTTACAGTTAAACGAAAAAATAAGGGTTTTTGTTAGAACTTATTTCTAGGACCAATACATATTGTTACAAAGAAACGAATAAGCACTGAATTGTTTAGCGATATTTAAAAACTGAATAAAGCAAGTGGTCAGTTTTGGACAGTGGAAAAGTAATTGTGTTCAATTACGACAATGTCACTTTAGAGATCTTAGGAGTAACCCACTGATGCATACATAATTGGTTATTAAAACCCTTCAATATAGATAACCATCTAGCTTCTCACAGCTCTTATGTTATGTACGTTGATTTTATATATGAACGACCGGACATACAGTTTAAAGTCGACTCCCAACGACATGTTTATGACAATTTTATTTACTCTCAGAGTTTTTGTCAGAAATCTGTCAAGAGCGAGTCGCCGAAGAAATATACTTATATATTTCGTTATGTTTGGGATGTCTGATCTGAGCTTCCGTAGGTACCCCCAAGGAGAACCCTGAGTAAATTCAAAATTCAAAGACCTGACATATTAAAATGTTACCCCTTGTATTTAGTAGAATATCCCTTAAGGTCAAGCACTCCATTTAACACATTTGGAATTGAATGTACAAGTTTTGTTTAGTGTTTTCTGATGGCACCATGAGATAGTTTTTCGGTTGACTTTTGCGTGAGGTTTAGCGATTACGTAACCGTTCTTTCAAATGATCTCCTAAATACTCTCTTGAAGTCATATCGGGACTTTGTGCAAGAGTATTAAGCCTGTGAGAACTTTTTGTTTGTCAAAATATATTGCCGTACTAAGACTTTTGCTGTCCACTGTATATGAGTAGAGTAGTGTTAAATTTTTTAATAACAATTCCCGGAAAACATAACAGAATTTTCTACCTAATTTTCGATTTATAATATTAGTGATTTTAACAGTGAACATCACAGAAGCTAGGTCGTGACATAATGGCATCAATAGCTCTTTTAAACATATAAAACATTTCAATAATATTTCACACACTAACTTACTTCACTGGTCATTACAACGCTGTAATCAGATTCAAAATTTAACTTCTCAGAAAACTAATGTGGTGTGCGTTAATGTCAACTCCGAACGACGGATTTGAGAAACTTTTCAGGGCAATTTTAGTTTACTATCAGAGTTTATGCCAGAAGGCGGCTGAGATGAAGTCACCGAAGAAATATAGGATGGGAAATTTAAAAGTTTACATTTAAAAATGCAATAAAATTAAAAAGGGTTTGAAATGTTTCCAAATTTATTTTTTTGTTGTTAAAATGTGGAAGATACAGATCATGAAGATACTCGCCATGATGTAGTACCTACTAGAATATAGCCTAGAATTGTGGTTTTTGTATTTAATTTTAGGTTAGGATATCTCGAAAAATTAAAATTTTTTTAAAATCCATCGACAATACCGATATCATAGCTTAATCCAAATTAATGGGGTATACTTTCTTTTTAATTGAATTTGAAATATATTACTCATACGCATCATATTACATGTGCGGGAATTGTTACCCTGAAGAGTATGCAATAAAATATCTTGTATTTTGTCTTGTATGAAACTAATGGAATTAAATATCACTCATACGTCACATATGTACCTGTTATTAACAAATTTTACATATTAAATATGAGCATAATGTGAGAAGTCGCCGTAGTCTAGTAGGTAGTGTGTTGGGTTCGAGCCCCAGGCCAGACATCAAGACGAAATATGAAAAAATATTTCTTCGGCGACTTCCTCTCAGCAGATTTCTGGCAAAAACTCGAAGAGTAAATAAAAATTGCCATGAAAAGTTTCTCAAAAATCTGTCTTTCGGAATCGATTTCAATCAATAGGTCCCACTACTCATGTATAAAAATTACCGCACACAACATAAATGGTGTGAGAAACTAGGTCGTAATCCTAACTGAAGGGTTGTAATGACCAATTATGTATGTATGTAAACACCATTTTATGCAAAGTATTGGACATTGCTGGCTTTACATTTCTTCCATCTCTCAGGCGGATTGTGGTTTTCACGTCGATAGAACTGTTCGTCTTTTGAAGTAAACCAATTAGTCACCCCAATGCGTGTCCCATCGATGAAAACAATTAGTAGTAAGAAGTAGCCAAGTTTGTTGAAAACGGTGGGTGTTGTACAACTTCCCAGCCTAACGCTTCGATTGTGTCCTGAACTGATTTTGCTTTGTGTACAGATGAATTGTCATGTTGCAAAATTAATTTGCCAGGCCTTGTGGCCCATTCTAGTCGTTATTCGACCAATGCATACTTCAAATTCTGCCTTTGTTGTCGGTAGTATTCTGTATTAACGATATTAGGAGCATGTGGTGTCACCAGACACGCAGTATTGTCCTGTATACTGAATATGATTGACAGACATCATCGTCAACAAAAAAAAAAGCAAAAACAAATATTAAGGTTCTGCTGGAGGCACGCCAGCCTAAACTAACTTCTAGTGACTTCCAAGGGGATTTTGAATAAAATACAAAAGCTTCATAAATCCAAATATATTTCGCAAAAGTATTTCTATTAAAATTTCTAAATAAATAACATTCAGGAATTGAATAATTATAAAGTAACTAAATTTATGCATATTTTTTCGTTTGAAAACTACTAGGAAAATTTAATTATTTCTAAGTTTAAATATTAATTCAATTTTTCTGGATACTGCCAACTTGATGTTCTAGAACTTTCTTGCAGAATAAAATGGCAGTTCGAATTGGCACTTATAATATGGCTACGTTCGAATTTTTTTAACTTTCGTTAAATATACAAAAAAAGAATGACAATAAAAAATCTATGATTTAATGGTGTTGCCAGACCGAACATCTGATGTTAGGGTTTTTGGTAGTGGCGTTAACCGGCTCGATTATAATAAATGTCCCCTTTGGAGACATTTTTGTCTTGACACTCGCTTCATATCGGTGTGCGTGGCCAAAAGGAATAAACTGAAATCCCACAAATCATAGATAACATAGCGCAGTAACACATGTTTCCAATATCATCGATACAAAGTATAGTCTGTGCTGTAGAAAATTCTATAAAAAGCACAATCAACAAATAAAAAAGGAAGTAATTATTGCGAAAAAAAATCAAAGAAATAAATACAAAATAAAATACGAAATAAAAGAAATCATGTCTGGTAATACAATTTCAAGTTGCCTGTAAGCACTGTAAATTTTTTGTTTACTGTTACACACCCAATCACTTGTTACGCTGAATAACAATTCATGACGGCCGATACCCAAACACACTCTTTATTTTCAGAAAATAGGAAATATAAACAAATGGCAAACATACATATACAGCTTGTTACGTTTTTACCTTTTTGAAAACGTTTAGAATATGAGTTCGTTGATTACGAACAAAGTAAAAACAAATATGTGTTCAGTTCCAATTAAACTCTTTATTGTTCGCATTACTTTTGCGTGCCACCGTTTACAACTTGACGAATACAATAATAATTGCTTCTTCGTTATTATTCTTTGCTTACAACGCAAATCTTTTCAATGGCGATCTTCAAACCATGACTGTTTTCTTCACACGCAAAGCGTCTTTATACAAGACTGACAGAATTCTTACTACACGTTGCCTGCTTAGACTTGCCTTTTTATATGCTCACGTAAACAGGCTGATGAAGTTTCTTGAAGTAGAATGTTCGTGTCTTCGCCTTCTCGAGAACTCTATCGCTACTTCATTGTAGTGTGTGTATTTTGCTTACGTTGTTTGTTGTTGTTTTCTTTCTTAATTGCCTGTCTCCTTTTCTTTCTTACTGATGTTGTTGGTGTATGCAAACAAGTTCCTTGTATTTGTTTATATAGCTTTTGTTTATCGTTTTAATGTTAAATGATGGTACACCGTTTTCATTTTTGTAACAATATGTATCTGTAAGGACCCATTGCCAACAATGTCCTTTGAGTTATATGATGTAGTACATCATTTACTTTCGTTGTTTTTCGTCTCTATTCTGAAATGGTATTACGGAGATTTAATTTTTCTAGAATTGACGTTGTTATTGTCATTTTAAGTACACTTTTATGGTATATGCATTAGTTGTAGTAAAATGAAATCTGTTACTGGTTTATGAAATCATATTTTGCGTAGTTAGAATGACGCATCATAATGGTCAAATGAATGGCATTGAAAAATCGAAAGAATTGCAAGTTGTAGGACATATTAAATAAAATTGGAACATTTTAAAATATTTTGGTTGGTTTCTTGCCTATTGGGTTCTAATAAATAAAATAGAAAAAAGATTCTGAGTGATATTTCCAAGATAGAGCAATTAAAGTAATCGGTATTAGCAAGGAGCAATCACTAAATTATTACTGCTTTTATGCCTTCACCCAAACTGAAACAAAAAAAAAATCCTTTATTTTATGTCTGGATATTTTCCGGTCTTTCTAAGGAATTGTTGTTTTTGTTTTCGATCTTTGTTTTGTTCCTAATCCCTTAAATTCCTACGAATTTATTTGTACAATTCTGTGTACCGTATTATGTGTATGTGTTGTTTTTCTCTTTTATACTTTTCTCGTTTTGCTTATTTCTAATCCGTCGTTAAGAGTTGAACTTTAAAACTGGAGGTATCGCCACTCATGGATAAAAATTAACATCCACAATATGGGAGCGTGTGGAAGCCAGGACGTAATTCTGACAAAACGGTTGCAATGACCACTGAAGTAAGTAAGTTAAGTCCAGGTTAGACATCTCTAGCCAAGCGAAATACGAAAAAATATCTCTTCGGCGACTTCCTCTCAGCAGACTTCTGGCAAACACTTTCTCAAAAACCTGTCGTTCGTAGTCGGCTTTAAACTGTAGGTCACGCCACTCATGTATAAAACTAACGCACGCAACAAGGGTGGTGGAAGGGTTGTAATGCCGAATTATATATGTATTCATTCTCCTTCAATTTATATCTGGAAATTCACGCTTCCTTCTTGTTGTTTATTTTTATTCTGTTCCTAATCTTGTAAATTCCTACGATTTTATTTGCACAAGTCTGTGTACCGTAGGATGTGTATATTTTGTTGTCGACTTTTACAGCCTTCTTCGTTTACTTTATTTTTAATTTCAAACTAGAAAGCTAAGCCTTGAACACCACAAAATAAATAACCGCAAAGGGAAGTTGCAAAAATTCTTATCAAGGTATGAATAACAGTAGAAAATATCACACAGACTTTGAAAAATCAAACCATTGACCAATCCATGATTAAGTGTCCTGAAATTGTGAGATATGATTGTAAACCAAATGAAGAATAATTTTAATGGCAACAAGAACGTTTGAAACAAAATAAATAAATAAACACACTTGGCTCATTCCTGTTTTGGGTTAGAATGTTCCCAATTTTTCCAATGGAAAAAAGGAATTTATTAAGCCCCAATTATGCAAAACCTCTTGCTGAACCTGTATCTATCCAACTAAATGTGAAAACAATTTTATTTTTCTTATGACTCATTTAATGTACAAAAACTTAAATGAACCATTTTCATTGTGACTCACTGTATATTAAAAAACGTAATAAATGCCCATTCTACATACACTGAGCGCCAAAAGTGAGTATACACCACTGAAATAATTCATTTTCTTAGGATAGAGAGAAAAGTAAATGAGAATAGTCGAATAAATTTCGAAAAATAAAAACGTTTATTTATTACTTATAAAATGTTAAAACAAAAACAACAATTCATGATAAAGGAACTTTTTTTATACTTAAGAACAAAACTGTTTTATACTTAAGAACAAAAGTGTTGACTCACTTTTGGCGTTCATTGTATATGTTAAATTCACATTTTAATTTTATGTCATGAGAAAATAATAATTTCAAAATTAGCATGGTTAACTATAAATTGCTGCCAATTAACCTTCAAACCACTCCCGCAAAATAAATTACTTTTAGAATGTCTAATATGCCGGCACAACCTTAACTGTCAGAAGGAATGGTATGAGCAACATCAGTATTTAATATTACTCATACGCTTATACGTTACACTCACCACCTTTTTAAATCTCATGTAAATATTTATTATACTGCACAAGTACGCATACATACATATGTACATGCATAACAATATGCTATTAAACTTGCTGAGGAGGAGGAGACGTACACTTGATAAACATAAGAGTACAATTTGTAAATATTTATCAGATTGTAAACGTTTTTATAAGGTTCCAAAATTGTTTGCTACATATACGAGTATTTTGTTTTTAAGAGAGCAAAGAAAATTTTTTTCCAGAAAAAAAAAGCTTTCAAAGAAAATTTCTGAAGAAATTTAAAGAAGATTATAAATTTATTGCAAACGATATTGCAGGGAAGAAAAGCTGAAATCATTTGGTCATTCAAAATTTCAGATTCAGTGGCTATTGGTTCCTTTCTGTATGAATTAATCAAATATTTTATTTAAATAATTAAGAAATAATTAAGACAAGGATCTACTTGAAAAAAGAAGAAGACGGAAAAATTCAACAATTGAAAGAATTTTGAAAAAACTAAGCAAAGTTATAAAAAATGCTAATAGTAATTCTATGAATGCTTATTACCAAACAAATCTGAAAAATCTGCTGCAGAACCCAAAAAAATGCTGGGACTTTTTAAATAAAACCTTATAGTGTTTTCACACCGAGTGGTTTTAACGCGAAAGTTGGTTTTAACGTTAAAACCAAAAATAAAATCTGTTTTTACCATACAAAATTATTGTGTTAAAACCAAAATAAAACCTTTTTTGAATTGGTTTTAATTAGGTTTTATGAAATACAACCTTGTTTTGATGTACTAAATGTACTAAATCAGAGCTACCAGCTCTGAAATCTTGAAAACAGCTGATAAAAACAAAATAAAAACAAAAACAACTGTAAATAAATAAATAAATGTAAATAATCATTTATTTTGTATTAAAAAAAGGAAAATTTGGAATATTTTTAATTTCTTCAATGAAAATTTTAAAACTTTTTAAATATTTAACTATTAATCGAAATGTGTGTGGTTTCTGGTCACAATGAATATAGTTTCTTGTGCAAAAGGTAAGTCAGAAGCTAAATATATCAAGATGAAATAAGGCATATTGCACATAAAATTTTTTTCTTGCAGTCATAAATGTCATGAATTTAAAACCAATTTTAATAAAACTTGCAATGTGAACGCAAAATCAGCTGATTATGGTTTTAATGCTAAAATCAGGTTTTAAATTTTGGTGTGAAAACACTATTATAGGTAGAAATCTTAAAGGCACGCTACAACTAAAAGATGAGAATGGAGATCTAATATCTGTCAATGGTATGAAATGTGATACTTTCAACAAATATTTTTTGCAAATTATAAGAATTATGAATGAAACCATAACTAAATTCAATGGTGATTACTGTAACAGTTTAAATACACTGAGTTTTTGCAGTTATCAGTTCTCTTTCAATACTACAAATGAGGATAAGCTTCATGAAATAATCTCAAATCTTCCAATGAAAAAAAGTCCAGGTCATGATGGTATATCGAATAAAGTAATAATAAAATGCAAAGACTTAATAATTTTAAATTTGGTTAATATAAAGGGTGTTTTTTATAGAGGTATAGAACTTTAAGTTGCAATAAAACAACGATGGATTATTCGATTGACATGAATTTTATTTATCCGAAAGATAATCTTGTGGCATTACATTTTAAATATGATTTCTGGCATATGACCGCCACGGCTGGCGCGGATGTAGTCCAATCTGGACGTCCAATTTTCGATGACTTTTTCCAACATTTGTGGCCGTATATCGGCAATAATACGGCGAATATTGTCTTCCAAATGGTCAAGCGTTTGTGGCTTTACCGCACAGACCAATGACTTTACATAGCCCCACAGAAAGTAGTCTAGCGGTGTTAAATCACAAGATCTTGGAGGCCAATTCACAGGTCCAAAACGTGAAATTAGGCGGTCACCAAACGTGTCTTTCAATAAATCTATTGTGGCACGAGCTGTGTGACATGTTGCACCGTCTTGTTGAAACCACATCTCCTGGACATCATGGTTATTCAATTCAGGAATGAAAAAGTTAGTAATCATGGCTCTATACCGATCACCATTGACTGTAACATTCTGGCCACCATCGTTTTTGAAAAAGTACGGACCAATGATTCCTCAATGCTTCGCTCTACAGCAGCAATAGCTTCTTCTGTACGCACCGTACAGCGTCTCTGGGGATGCGAGTTATCAATAAGAGTAAACGTGGTGCGAAAACGTTCCATGGTTAATCGAATTAACTGCTCTGATGGACGATTTTGTCGACGATAAAATGGACGTAGTGCGCGATATGTTTTCCGCACAGAACCATTATTTTCGAAATAAAATTGCACTATTTGCAAGCGTTGTTCAGGCGTGAGTCTCTTCATGATGAATTGCCAAACCAAACTCAGAATAAATCACTTGACAGCTGTTAAATCGGTCGCCATCTTGAAAAGTAATGCCAACTTAAAGTTCTATACCTCTATAAAAACACCCTTTATTTAACAACATCGTAAATGATTCAGAATATCCGGCAACTCTAAAAATTTATAAAGTAACCCCAGTACCATAGGAGAGCAGAGCGGTAAAAGTGAATAAGTTTAGGCTTATAGCGCTCCTACCAATATTTGACAAAATTTTTGAGAAAGTACTTCATGAACAGCTTTCACAATTTCTAGAGCAAAGCAATCTATTATACAAGTACCAATTTGGTTTTAGGAAAGGAAGTGGTACACAGGAAGCAGTTGTGAATGTTGTAAACTATATTTGTGATAGGCTAGATAGGAGTTATGGCGGTGTTAGAGCTATTTTTTATGACTTCTCAAAGGCGTTTGACCTTGTTGACCATAATTTATTACTCAAAAAACTCCCATATTATGGGCTACAAGATAGTGCTACAAGGCTTATTGGAAGCTACTTACAAAACAGGTTGCAGTATGTAGCAATTGAAAATGAAAAAGTGATACTGGTAATGTTGAATTTGGTGTACCGCAGGGTAATGTACAAGGGCCTTTACTGTTCACACTCTTCTTAAATGATGTGTCGAATCTTAAACTACATGGTATGGTTGTAATGTATGCCGACGATATAAGCCTTTTTTATCCCTTCAATCATGAAGTAATATTAAAATCTCAAATGGAACATGATGCTGAAGTTTTACTAGAATACGCCAGAGGCTATCATTGAACAAGGACAAAACAAAGGTAATAAGATTCCGACCGTATTTTTCTATGTATGATTCAGTCTTTGTTATCTCGTTTGGTGATGCGGAAGTAATTGAAAGCGACAATGTAACTTACCTGGAAATGATTTTTCAAATTAATCTACAATGGAGCAAACACTTTCAATACTAAAGGAAAAAAATAGCACCGGCCATAGTCATACTTTATAAATTTAAAAACATATTTGACGCTAAGACTAAGCTCCTTCTTTACAATGCTTTAATTCAAAGTAATTTAAATTATATGCTTGTGATATATGCTTTCAGGAAATCAACAGATTTAAAATCAATTCAAAGACTGCAAAACAAGGCCATAAAACTTGTCTATAACATTCCTAGAATGCATTCGTCCATATCCTTATACCGGGATGTATCCAAAACAATCTTACCTGTCTTTGGATTGTATAAAATGCAACTTTTATTGTATATGTATAAAACTATAAGAAGCATTGGGTATCACACCATAGTTTTTACAATAAACCAAAGTCACTATAGTACTCGAAAAAGTACTAATCTATTTGTTAAGAGATGGCGGTTAGAAACCACGAAACAACGTGTGGAATATGCTGGCTGTCATGAATTCAATAACCTTCCAAATGATATTAAAAACATAACCAGAATTTCACCCTTTAAAACAAACCTAAAGAAATACATACTTAGTTCAAGAAATATATATGCTTCTATTGTAATTTTAATACTCACTATCAATTATATTGCTGTACATTTTAAAATTATTTCCCTTTATTCATACGCTTTGAATATATTGTATTTATTATATCTGGATTTTACATTGCCAACTCGCTCCTCTAATTTTCTAGAGCAAATAAATAAATAATTTAAAAAAAGCTCTTCAAATTGCCGGCACATCATTTGAATACGTCGATGAATTTTTTATCTTGGCAGAATAGAATATATGTATAAGTGACGTGCTTCATTTGGCATGCTGGATAAGGTATGGAACAGAGATCAGCAATGAATCGTTTTTTAGCTACTCATAAGCACTAATGAAATTTTGAATATAAGTGTGTCAACAGTATTGAAATCCAACTACTCTGATTCATTCGTACTCACTACAACTTTGATTTATAAGTGCAGGTTGCATGAGTATGCGTACACCAAACTCATAACAGTTGAAATATGTTTGATTCATACGCCTACTCATTCAGATCCATAAATTTAGAAAAATACTTATAAACTTATAAATTATTCCTCGAATCATTCATTAAAATTTACAGCCTTAGTTGTTGTTGCATTCACAAAAAAGGAGGAAAGAAAAAGCCAAAGACAGCAAGCAAAGCAAACACCCAACCTTATAGTGAGTATTGTAGTGTTCGTGCGCGAATCATACTTATTTTGTGATTCGTGTATAAGTTGAGTCATGGAGAGTCATATCATATCATCATATTTTATTGTTAAGTATGAGTACGATGAGTACTCATATGAGTCTGAATATGAGTAGTATAAGTATAATATCAAAATAAATATGAATGCGTATAAGTATCAGAATTTATGGGTATGATTCGAATCTACTCATCTTCTTGAATATTCATTGCTGATATCTGGTATGGAATGTGACTTACATTTCCAGGCAGACAAAATATTCGACGCTAATATTAAGTCGTTAGAAGTCGCCGTAGTCTAGTAGGTAGTGTGTTGGCTTATTATATCGCAAGGCCACATCTCGAACAAAATGAAATATAAAAAAATATTTCTTCGGTGACTTCTACTCAGCAGATTTCCGTCAAAAACTCTGAGAGCAAATAAAATTGACATGAAAAAAATCTGTCGTTCGGAGTCGATTTTAAACTGTAGGTCCCGCCACTCATGTATAAAACTAAAACACACAACATTAGTGGTGTGAGAAGCTAGATCGTAATCCAGACTGAAGGATTGTAATGACCAATTATTATTAATGTTAAGTCAGTTGTTTCATATGAATGCAAAACGTGGCATATAACAGATTGTGTACTACAAACGCTGCAGGCTTCTTTTAACCGGTTCTTACGTTAAATTATGGTCAAATGAACTGTGGGTTTTGCTAAGCAAGCACTAGTCCATATAGAAAACCAGCGCCTTAATGGGAAATCGGACATACGTTGTGCAAAGCGCTATACTGGAATCCTCAAGGAAGTCGTAGGTTCGGGAGATCAGAAAACACGTGGAGGCGTGGAGTCGGAGTCGAAGCCGAAGCGAAGAAAGGAAGTTCTTCCTGGTGTCAAATCAAATTTATAGCTTTAAGAAAATCTAATTATAATTTGTGTAGGATATCAACCGCAGTCGACCTATGTTGACAGACAAAGGAACGGACGAGATCGACAGGGACAATGACAATGAAACAGACAGAACAAAGAAACAATACAGACAACGGACAGTTTAGTTATCGACTGACAATTGACGGGAGCACAACAAATTATAATATTAAATAAAATTATCTATAAGCAGTAAATAAGTGTGTTTTGTTTAAAGGGAGAATTCCTACATTTTTTGGGGGCTCAACCGGGATTCGTAATGAGCCGAAGGAATTAGTTAAATAAAGTGAGACTCATATAATGAAGGAAAAAATTAATGTGCAAAGACAAATAAAAACCCACCCTTAAAAAGAAAAATCATAATAAACTTAAGAGACAGTGTTGTGAACAGCGGAATTGAAACAAGTTGTGTGTATACTTGTATACAGTGTTGACGAAAAAGACAATTCTGCTAGAGACGGGAATATTGTGTCGTTGTGGAGTGAAAGAGACGGTTGTCTTGTTGCTGGTTAAAGGGAATTTTTTTTTTTGATTTGTGTTGGAAACGTAACGAACGTTTGTATATTCTTTTGCTTTTGCGCAGTAAAAAGAAAATACGTTACGAAAACAATTTGTGTTGTCGGGGAAGAACCAAAAAAGAGAAAAACAAAATAATTCCTGTTAGATCATGTTTGTATGAGTGCTGTGGTTTAGGCATAACAGATACAGTTTGTTGTTTGGCGTCTTAAGACTTGGTTGTGTAGTGAGCAGAGAAAGAAGATAAAGAAAAAAACTCGTAGTGAAGAAATTGCTGTATATGCCTAGTGAAGACAAAGGGTTGTAGCTGTATTTGTATTAAAAGGAGGTAGCGGTATATGGTGTGTTTGTTGTTGCTGTTGCCGAATGGAAAAGTTTTATGGTTGTGGATTGGTAAAATATTATAATCACTAAATTTTAATATTTTATTTCTGTGAAATGAACTTTGCATAATTTTGATGATTAAAGTAACTTTTTATTTGATTTAATAATGATTAAATTTTTATGGAATTAAAATACTTTTCAACTTATTCTATGATAATTTGTTTTTGTTTTGTGAATTGAACTTTTTATGTAACGTAAATTTTAATTGATTGGTCAATAACTTATTGTAACGTAATTTTGAATTAATTTTATGATAATTGAAATTTTATTGAATTCTTTAATATTATAATTTTCAATCTATTGTAATACTAAAATGGACAGAGAGACAATTTTAGGACTGAACGTGAATTCTCTTAGGGACGAATTAGGAAAATTAGGCTTGAACGTAAAAGGACTTAAAACAGACTTACAGAAAAGGCTCTTGGAGCATTACGGACTAGATTTTGCGGACGATAGGGTAGATGCGGATGATCGTGCGAGTTCAGTCGGTTCTCTTGTTGGTGATGCGGTCGGTGTTGTTGCCGGTGGTGGAATAATAACTCCAGTACAAAAGAGTATGTACACGCTTAAAGACGTTGAGGATAGTCTTTCTACCTTCAATGGAACAAATTCACCTGACATTAATCAGTGGATTTCCGAATTCGAAGAGATGGCTGAAATAGTGCAGTGGTCGTCACTTCAGATGTTTGTCTATGCGAAACAGTTGTTAGTAGGTGCTGCGAGAATGTACGTAAGAAGCTTGAGCGGTGTGAAAGATTGGCCAGCATTGAAAGGAAACTTGAAGAAAGAATTTGGTACATGTTTTTCGTCGGCTGAGGTACACAGACAGCTACGTAATAGAAGATTGAATAAGAACGAGACGATGCTCGAGTACCTGTATTCCTTAATGGAGATCGGTAAACGAATAGAGTTGGACGAGAGGAGCATAGTGGAATATTTTATAGATGGGATTCCAGATTCTAAATTTAATAAGGCTGTGTTATACCAAGCTAATAGTATAGGGGAACTAAAGCAGCAGATATCGGTCTACGAGAAGATAAGATTCCAATCTCGGTCATCAAACAGAGAAAGGGAACATTTGACAGCTGAACGAAAACTCGAGACGAACAAACCTGAAAGTAATAAATCTGATAAGAGATGCTTTAAGTGTGGCAGTGCAACACACTTGGCGAAGGAATGCCCAGAGCGACAAGTTAAGTGCTTCAAATGTCGGAAATTTGGACACCGTTCTTTTGAATGCCAGAATGGAGAACCAAATTCAAGAGTCGTTAAGTCGGAGCAGGGTCAGGCGAACATGGTTCGCAGGGGTCCGAACCTGATTTTCAAAAATATTACAATTAAGGGTAAAACGCTTTCAGCATTAATTGACACCGCATGTGACGTTTGCATTATGAGGAACGATATGCTACTTATTTTGGGCGATGTGGACTTTATTCCTGAAAAAGTGAAGTTATACGGAATCGGCGATAGTGAGATCGTGACTATGGGTCGTTTTGATATAGCTGTGAAAATTGACGACTTGAATTTTGACGTAACGTTTTATGTTGTTAGGGAGAGTGACGCTATTCACTCCTTAATGATAGGAAACAGTTTAATGGAAAAGGCAGTTGTGGTGATTAGTAACGGCGAGGCAAATTTTAAAGAGTTGTCGAGTAAGAACATGTTGCTGAGGGAATTCGAGAGTATTTGTTTGAACGTTGAGCAGTATGCACCAGAAGTTGAATTGGATCTGAAGCATCTCAAAAGCGAGACAGTCGATAAGGTCAAGAAGTTGATAGACGGGTATAAACCACAAACCGGTTTCGAGAGTCCGGTGAAAATGAAAATAATTTTGAAGGATGATATACCAGTTTTCCAACAACCACGACGTATACCTTTCTCAGACCAACGTATAGTGGACGCCCAAGTGTCCGAATGGTTGCAGCAGAAAATAATCCAGCCTAGTTCCTCTGAGTATGCCTCTCCTATTGTCTTGGCGAATAAAAAAGATGGATCCAAGAGGTTATGCTGTGATTACAGAAAACTAAACCAGAAGATAATACGAGATCATTACCCTATGCCGTTAATGGAAGAAGTTTTGGATAAGTTGCAGAAAGCCAGTGTGTATACAACTCTAGATCTGGTGAATGGATTTTTCCATGTCCCTTTGGAAGAGTCGTCGAGAAAATATACATCATTCGTAACGAGTAGCGGACAGTTTGAATTTCTGTATGTTCCTTTTGGTATTAGCAATTCACCAGCAGTTTTTACGCGGTTTATATCTGCAGTTTTGATGGATTTGATACGTGACGGTACAATTATAGTCTACATGGACGACATCATCATTCCCTCCAAGGATGTTATAGAAGGTCTACATAAGTTTAAATTAGTATTGGAAAGAGCAGCGATGAGTGGTCTACGAATAAAATGGAGTAAGTGCCAGATTTTACAGCAGCAAGTGAATTTTCTCGGTTATGTGGTGCAGAATGGTTCAATAAAACCATCAGACGAAAAGATAAGAGCGGTGAATAATTTTCCCATCCCCACCGATCGGAAAACAGTTCAACGGTTTTTGGGCCTAACATCATATTTTCGGAAATTCATAGAAAATTATGCAGTAATAGCTAAACCACTGACTGATTTATTGCGGAAGAATATACCATTCAATATCACGGATGAGGTGTTAATATCCTGCCAACAGTTGAAAGAGTCTTTAGTCAGCGCACCAGTACTGAAATTATATGATCCGGACGCGATTACAGAAGTGCATGCAGACGCAAGTAAATATGGATATGGTGCCATATTATTGCAGAAGAGTCTTGATGATCAGCAGTTGCATCCCGTACAGTTCATGAGTCGGCGAACGAAACCCTATGAGGAGAAGTACCACTCTTACGAACTAGAAGTTCTTGCCATAATTGAAGCGCTAAAAAAGTGGCGTGTATATTTGCTTGGCATACCTTTCAAAATTGTGACAGACTGCAGTGCTTTCAAGATGACGATGAATAAAAAAGATGTGCCACCCAGAATATCTAGATGGGCAATGTTTTTGCAAGATTTCTCTTACGAGATAGAACATCGTTCAGGCACGAAGATGAAGCACGTTGATGCACTGAGTCGAATGTCATGTTTAATTGTGGAAAGCAGCCTAACTCATCGAATGAAAGAAGCTCAGGAGACTGATGATCGAACCAAGGTGATAAGAGCTATTTTAGAATTTGGGGACTACGAAGATTTTTATATGAAGAATGGTGTTTTATTTAAGGATCCCGTTAAGGAACTTATAGTAGTACCAGTCCAGATGGAAGAGGAAATTATAAAGCTTGCACACAATCAGGGTCATTATGGTATTGCAAAGACTCAGGAAATAGTCGAGAGACAATACCACATATCAGGCTTAGCCGCAAAAGTGCAGAAGGTAGTTAGAAGTTGTGTGGAGTGTATCATCGCTGATGCTAAGACTGGAAGGAAAGAAGGACTGCTTAACCCTATCGACAAGGAAGATGTTCCTCTGAAAACTTACCACGTGGACCATGTTGGTCCGATGGAGATGACAAAGAAGGCGTATAACTATATTTTTGTTGTTGTTGACGGATTCACTAAATTCGTGTGGCTTTACCCAACGAAATCAACGGATGCGAAGTCAGTAATCGATTGCTTGGAAAAACAATCTGCGATTTTTGGGAACCCAATGCGAATAGTATCTGACAGAGGAGCAGCGTTCACCTCACACATGTTTAAAGACTATTGTAAGGATGAGGACATTCAGCATTTGTTAATTGCTACCGGTGTTCCGCGAGGCAATGGTCAGGTAGAGCGTATGCACAGAATAATAGTTCCCATGATATCAAAGCTGTGTAGTGAAGATCCGAAAAGTTGGTACAAACATGTAAGGCGCGTTCAGAGCATGATTAACTCTACAGTGTCCAGAAGTACTCAGTACTCACCTTTTAGATTGTTGACCGGTGTTGAGATGAGGTTGCCTGACTATCCTGACTTGCGTGAGATACTTGAGGAGGAATCATTGACTGAGCTTGTTAATGGTCGTGATGAGGTACGAGCTTCAGCTAGGTGCAATATCGCCAAAGTTCAGGAAGAGAATGTTTAGACTTTCAACAGCAAGCGTAAAGCAGAGGAAGAGTATAAGTTGAATGAGTTGGTCGCCATTAAGCGTACTCAGTACGGAACAGGTCTCAGACTGAGAGGAAAATTCCTCGGTCCCTATAAAATTTTGAATAAGTTACCTCATGGGAGGTACGAAGTGCAAAAGGTAGGAGACCATGAAGGTCCAGCCAGAACAACCACGGTTGCGGAGTTTATGAAAAAATGGCAATCCGGGACGTATTGCCGTCAGGAGGGCCGATTGTAGGATATCAACCGCAGTCGACCTATGTTGACAGACAAAGGAACGGACGAGATCGACAGGGACAATGACAATGAAACAGACAGAACAAAGAAACAATACAGACAACGGACAGTTTAGTTATCGACTGACAATTGACGGGAGCACAACAAATTATAATATTAAATAAAATTATCTATAAGCAGTAAATAAGTGTGTTTTGTTTAAAGGGAGAATTCCTACATTTGTTTATTAATGCCCTAACTCCACTTAGGAACTGTGGGAAATATATATATAAGACCTTAACAGACAAATAGAGTCTGTTTTATGCTGTAAAGGATGGACCTCATGAAGCTTGGTAACTGCAGTACTTACACAAACATTCATTCACTCCAACTGTCTTAGTGTTTAGCTAGTGGTAACAAATACAAATACAAAACCATAGTCTCAATCATAATGATATTTGGTCGATTTTCTTAATGAACTTTGGTTCACACTTACAATTCAACATATTTGTGGAAATACTTAAAGATTCTAGGCCACTCTGTTTGTTTTTCATTAAATTTTAAAAGTTTTTGGGTCACTGGCATTCTCCGTTGATCGCTCAAGTGTCCACAATCGTTTTCAATTTCTAGGAGTACAGACAGCACTCCTTTCGGGAACTTTCGAGAGGTTCAGATATCCCCAGTCGATTAAGAATTTTCTACCTTGTCACAGAGCCATTTTAATAATTTTTTTTTAGTTCTTATCTCGCTTAGGATCGTTATTATTATTAGGAAACGATATCCATTGACCGATTGTTCAAATGAGAAGTTTCTCAAAAATCTGTCGTTCGGAGTCGACTTTAAACTGTTTGTCCCGCCACTCATATATAAAATTAACAAATAAGTGGCGCAAGAAGCTAGTTCGTAATCCTGACTGAAGAGTTGTAATGAACAATTATGTATGTATGCACCTACCTTACGAATTCTACGTGTCGAGGATTACTTTCCATTTAATTTGTTTAGGTTTTGAGTTATTAGCATTTCGAATTCTTCGCACCAGGTTCCACAATCGTTTTAAATTCCTAAGTGTACAAACAGCACTTTTCTTGGGAATCCTCAAAAGGTGTTCGATGGAATTATGATCGTATTATTGCGAAGGCCGATCAGAAACTTTTTAAATTAAGGTTTTGGTTTCTCAGTTAGAATCATTGTCATATTAGAAAATGATTAAATAATTTTTATTTCTGCAAGACCATATAGTGCAGCTGGAAGCTTGGTTAAAGCAATGGAGAATAAAGGTCGACGTACAAAAATGCACTCATATAACATTCACATTGCGTAGGGAATCATGCCCACCTGTTGAAATAAATAACCAAATAATACCTCAGAGTACGGGGATTAAATATTTGGGCTTACATCTTGACCGGCGACTAACATGGAAGAATTACATAGATGCTAAGTTAGTACAGATTAAATTAAAGGTGATACAGTTAAGTTGGCTAATTAATAGAAACTTGTTCCTTAGCTTGGACTGCAAGCTTCTTCTATATAAAGCAATATTAAAACCCTTCTGATGCTACGGAATACAGCTATAGGGCACTGCCTCACCTTCAAACATTAATAGAATACAAAGGCGCCTAAATAAAATCCTGCGACTGCTGACGAACGCTGCTTGGTATATAAAAAATTCGAACATACACAAAGACCCAAACGTGCCCACGGTTAGAGAGGAAATCGCGTAATATGCTGAAAAGTATTTAGAGAAGCTAAGGGATCACCCGAATCCACTAGCTCGATCTATTTTGAATAATGCCTGCCATATCCGACTAAGGAGAACAGACACTGTGAACCTCATTAGAAGACGATCGCAAATAATGTCAAATTGACTTAAGATTCTATGAAACCATGAAATTTTGTCCCGCGCTGGCGGGTCTTAATTATTGTTATTAGTTTTAAGATTTGATATAATAATTGTTAGTTCACTTTTATAGTGAAGATTCAATTAAATAAACTAAGAGAGAAAAATTTTTTTTACTGATTCCTCCGCCAATGGTCGAACCATATTTTAATTAACAACGCGTTACAAATTAATTAAAAAATAAAGCAATAAAATAAAAATGAACTTTCGAATTCTTTCATAAGTGACTAAATTTAAGAAAATAGTCCCAATAGCTAGTTATTCATGTTTGCTTATTTGTCTATCGCTGTACATATCACAATAAATATGTTAAAATATACTTTTAAATGAAAATTCTAGAAATTCCAAATTGGTTGTCACGATAGTTTTATTGTTGTACTTATATTTGTTACCACTAGCTTATATTTGTTAACACTAGTTGTTCGAGTGACTGTATATTCAGAAAGTATTTTTAATTTGTTTTTAAAACCAGTCTCCTATTTGAACGAACATATAGACGTTGAAAAATTAAAATCTTCAGAAACAATTTTATTTTAAAATTTTTGTTAGTTTCCTCACTTGAAAAAAAAACACATTTACAGTTACCAATATGAAAATTTCTTTAATTTTGCAGAAATTAATTTTTACGAACTTATTTTATATCCGTAGTTCAGGTTTTATTTTTCTGAAAAACACGCCCGCCCTCTTTAATATTATACACCAAACTGATATAGCGCAGGTATATTGTGCAATAGCTTACCTTCTCCTATATACGAACTACGTTAAGCTCTTATACTAACAGTAAACACATCGAACATTCGTAGACACAATGTCGCCTTTTTTCGTAATTCTTGAACTTGAAAGCTCCCCATTAATTTTAAGGTACATATACGTAACATAGAATGCATGTATGGAAAGAAAACTTTACTCTTATACCATAAACTGTTGAAAATATTCTCTTATATAATATATACCTCTATCACTTGCGTTGTTCTTGTTGGCTTTTATTTATTTTTTGTTTATTTTCTTATTTCTTTTTTATTTGGTAAAATATACTTTCGCTTTACATATTTAAAAATTAATTCGAAATAAAACAATAACGATGTATTTCAAGAACAATCCTTGTTTGAATTACTAAGCTTTCAACTTAGTTGTAAAAAGATTAAAAAAAATTTTTTTAAAATTTAAATTTAAATTTAAGGATATTTCTTAAATTCAGAGACCGCTAACTAAAGAAATAAAATTACTTAACTTAACATTCCAAAAAAAGTATACTAAGAGTGCGTACAGTTCTGAGAAACTTCTGCTAAACAATAGTCGGATTTGAGTGCCTTGAATTTTATTCTCGTTTTTCCTTCTTGAAAAATAATTTTCTATACATTGGGTTTTTCAACAACAGAGACTTACGAATTTTGACAGCCAGTTTGTGGCTACATTTGCCAAACCCTTACTTAATTGGTCGTTGCAACTATTTTAGTCAGAATTATGATTTAGCTTCTCAACCTGAGTGTTAATTTCATATATGAGTGGTGGGACCTACAGTTTAAATTCGACTCCGAACGACAGATTTTTAAGAAACATTTCATGGCAATTTTATTTATTCTTGGAGTTTTTTTGCCATTTTTAGATAACGCAGGCTACACAACTAATTACCTTTACTGACTGGAACGCATATATAATGATCTACTTTCATGACACATGTGCATAAACTAGGCTGTTGGTTTTAGGAACCGATTTATATCCCTTGCATATGAAATAACCCTATGCTTTATTTTCTTGTGCAGAATATCCATTGTGGGTTGACCTGCGTGGCACGCGTGATTAAAATTCTTATTTACAGACATGAGGGTTTTGAAGCTCATTAACAGAAATTATGGGTTTCTTCTGAAAAATGTTTTAAAACCTTTTTATATCAAATACTTTTTAATACTGTCTAAAATCTAATCGCAATTGATGTGTTTAACTTTTTTTTCTTTGTTTCGTTTTTGATTGTGATGTGTTAGACATTTCCTTTGTTCATCAATTTGAACATCAATATAACCCTCACAACCTCGTGTTAGGAAGAATAGGGTTAATAGGGTTTATTCTTGAATTTCAGCAAACATAACATACATACATTTTTTATTTCTTTTTATTTAAAAGTTGGATAACAAAAAAAGAAAAAAAAAGCTATAGGTAACTCTCCAAGTATAACTTGTTTATAAATGGACAGACATTTTGTTTTAGTAATTATTTTTCGATTTGAAATCCAATCGTCTGCAAGTCATTTACAATAACATGACCTTAAGACCAGAAATATCTTATATCATTGTTTAAATTATATAAAAATAACAAATAAATTTCCTTAAGAATGCATTTCCAAATCGATTATGTACATAAAACATAATAAACTAGAAAATAAGTAAGTCAGGTTGAAATAATATCTGTTGTTACTGATAATGTATCAAAAACAAAGGATGATAATTGTGTTTGAGATTAAGGAATGCATATCAAAAAATGCAGGGAATGCAAAACCTTAAAACTGACTGATTTCTTACTACTCGTTGCCTGCTTTGTCTTGCCTTTTTATATGTCCACGTAATCAGTCTGATGAACGTTCTTGAAATAGAATGTTCGTGTCTTCGCCTTCTCGTGAACTCTATCGCTACTTCATTATTGTTTGTGTATTTTGCTTGCGTTGTTTGTTGTTGCTATCTTTCTTACTTGTCTGCAGTGTTGCCAATAATTTTTTTTAAAAAACTTTTTATTTCTGGGAAAAAAAACTTCTTTTTTTTTTACAAAAAAACTTGTTTTCTACAAAAGTATCAACATTTTTAAAGGAAACACCGGAGAACGGTGTCCGCTATTGGTGTTTCTTTGTTACTTATGCCCGGGACGAATAAAATACACAATATTTTATATAAAAATGTAAATATTTCGTGTTATTGTTTTTTTTTTTGAATTTTTCGATAAAACTTGTTTTGTTAGAAAACAATTTTAATGAAAACTTTTTCGCATCTCAAAAAACTTGGAAAAAAGGGAAAACTTGGTAAATGGCAACGCTGCTTGTTTGTCTCTTTTTCTTTCATACTGATGTTGTTGGTATATGCAAGCAAGTTCGTTGTATTTGTTTGTGTAGCTTTTATTTATCGTTTTAATGTTAAACGATGGTACAGCGTTTTTTTTCGTAACAATATATTGTGTTTTTAATAAGGAGATGAGACCTGCTGTATCCCATTTTTTATACAAATGCGTTAGTTCAGAGGAATTGTATGGAGTAGGTTCTTTATTGAAGTCATCGTAGTCTAGTAGGTAGTGTGTTGTGTTATTAAACGTGAGATCACGGTTCAAAACCCAGGTCATACATCACCAACAAATCAAAATATAAAAAATATTTCTTCAGCGAAATTTACAAGAAAATCTATCTTAAGAATCTGTCGTTCGGAGTTGATTTAAAACAAAAAAATTTATTTTTGTGAAAGTAAAAGTCACTTATAAACAATAATATGTTTTTACTTACTATGTCATCAAATCTCTGCCACATTGTTGTAGTTTCACAGACCAGAGTCTCTGGTGGGAATCGAACCCACGACCCTCACGCTAATAGTCTAGCATACTAGGCTCTAGACTACTAGGGCACCCATAAGAAGATATTTTTTTTCTTCAAAAACAATGGTTAAATAGAAACCCACACTTCGATTATTTTAATAAACAGGAATGTAAAAAATATTAAAATGTTGTTGTATTTTTACTATTTCTTCCACAACACAAAAAATTTTAGATTATTTCTGATAGGAATGATTATAAATAGTGTCGAAAGACAATCCTTCCTGCATCTCCCATAGTGTCAATGATTGGACATGCTCCAACAATCATTCACGATAATATTATTGGAAAAGTTTCAAATTTCACAAAGACTTGGTTTAAATTTCAACTTTGCCAAATCAGCGGCAAACTGTATCAATGGTTCCTCTAACACTGGATACTCAATAGGAGAAAAGGATTATGGAAAGTAATTGGAGAAAAAAATCCTACAGCAGTGGTATCGATAGTAACTAATTATCAAAATAGGTGTACAGAAAAGCATATTTATATATGTAAGAGGAAATTTCTACTTACATGAAGTAATATTTTAATTGTAATGTTTACCCCCATTCTTCTGGGGCTGTGATATTAATAATTAATAAACGGTATTACTCGGTATTCACAGATCTCAAGAAAGCTTTCGAAACCATCAGAAGACAAACTGCCTCCCTTACGGAAAGAAGAATAAAAGGAGTACCGAACCGTTTCACACTAATGCTGGATGCCACACACGCCTTCTGACGATCTTGACTTGTTCCTCCGCATCCTGTAAGTAAATAATCAACTTTCCAGCTACATAAGTGGTTTAGTCAATGGAAAAAAGTTAGTAAACAAGAACATATTCACGTAGCATTCACATTGTAACCATGCATTTTGAAACAGGCAAATATTGACTCAACACTTGCAGTGATGCATAAACTGATATACAGTGGACAGTAAAAGTCTTAGTACTCCAATATATTTTGATAATTTCATGAATTTTAACCAACAGTTTGTATAAAAAATTAAAGTTTTTATATTTATTTTATTAATTTATTTCTGTTTTATTATAAAACAAACAATTTTTTAATATTTTTCATAAAAAAGAGAAAAAAGAAGGAAAAGTCTCAGATGACTCCATAGGTACCCCCAAGTAGAAATTTAAATCTCAAAAGTCTAATATATGAAAATGTTATCCCTTGTATTTAGTAGAATATCCCTTAAGTTCAAACACTCCATTTAATCCATTTGGAATTGAATGTACAAGTTTTGTTTAGTGTTTTCTAGTAGCACCATGCGCAAGTTGTTCGATTGACTTTTGTTTGAGGTTTAGCGATTACGAAACCGTTCTTTCAAATGATCTCCTAAATACTCTCTTGAAGTTATATCGGGACTTTGTTCAAGAATATTAAGCCTGTAGGGCCTTTTGTGCTGTCAAAATATATTGCCATACTAATACTTTTGCTGTCCACTATATGTAAGCCCATTATAGTTGGCCTTTAAATTTTACTGTAAGTTCAATTTCCTTTATTAAACTTTAGTTTTCCTAATAAGTAAAAGAAAATAATGGCATACACATAGACAATTATGCGAAATAGTCTTTGTTTAATTTTTCATTATAGCTTACATGTATATGTAAATGAATTGCTTCCAGCTAAATTTTGCCATTGTCATTATGTAATAGCAGGGACACAATGACAACGACAAAATTTTTTTTTTATTAATATGACACTTAAAATATGGCAATTAACTCAACCACTAACACTACAATATTAGAAAAAAACAAAATTCTTATAACATGTCGCTTGCAGACACCAGCAACAATATAATTATCATCGTAGACTCATATAAATAAACAAAAATGCAATGAATATTTAACGAATGTAATACGTATCACCCACTAACAAAACAAGCAACTAACAGTACAGCGGCAGACACAAGTAATAACTTGACTAGCTGAATGAATGATATGCAATTGTATATGTATACGTATGTATGTGAGCCCGAAATAGTTTTTGTACGAATAAATTGTAGTTAGGAGTGTTTACATTTACTAATACACTCGTTAAAATTGGTGAATGGCTCCTCTTTACAAAGGAATGCCACTGTCTGTTATATTTTAAATTAGTCACCACGTATGTACTTGTGGATAACATTAAAAGATCTTAATCGCTACCTACCTTTAATTAAAATAAAACGAAGTATATGTGCAATATCATCGCAATTTTTTCTTCGTTTGTAGGACCTATTGATGCCATTATGTGTGAAATATAATGTCGTTTAAATGCCCGCCACGGCTTTTCTGACTGGAGAGCATTCAAAATGTCTTAGTTTATATGCCTTTGGCCCATAAATTAGACTAAATTTGACCGATGATATGGGTTATGTTGGCTTATTCGTATAAACCTGCAATTTAAGAAAACCAAACAAGAAAGAGTCTAACGCTTCAAATTGTATGATCTCGGTGGCTTGTTCACATCGTGTCCACGTGAGATGACAATACTCTCTAAACCGCCATTCTTAGGACCTTGTACTAACTGCGGCAATGTAAATGAAACAAACGGATGATTTTCATGTGCAAATGACAATCACAGAGGGAGGTAGGTGGATGTTTCATGTAATCCTAAATATAACCGCTTGAATGGATAATAATTGCCCAACTGATGTGTATGCGGAATATGTTCTATTCAGTTGCTCGAGATGGTCCTGGGAAATGAATTCTAGGCCAAGTCCAAGTGTAGGTAAGATCTTGAATTCTGTAATTCTATGGAACAAGTACTGTCAGTATTACTAAAGTTATGCTGGAATTTCGACATTTGCAGAGGCAGAATTAAATGCAAGTCTTTCTCGATGTTATACCACGGAAGAAAAGTGGTTGGAGAATATAGGAGTTGTGTTGAATATGAATTCGCCAGCGATAGTGGTATAGATCTTGATCAGCGCTCATTTTATTGGATGATTGGCAGAAATTCCACTTTTAGTTTGAATTGAAAACTTTTTCTTCAGGATTACGACCACTTATGTTGTGTGTGCCAGTTTTAGAAATGAGTCTAAACCTGCAGTTCAATGTCGACTCCGAATGACAGATTTTTGAGAAACTTTTCTGGGAATTTTTGCTCACTCAGAATTTTTGCCAGAAATCTGTTGAGAGGAAGTCGCCGAAAGAAATATTCTTTCATGTTTTTATATTGTTGGCGGTATTTAACCTGGTGTTTGAACCGTAGGCTCATATCTAATAAGCCAACAGACTAGACTATTGCGACTTCAGACTTCTACAGTATAATCCAATATTTTAGAACCGATATGGTACTACGGTGTTCAGAAATGGGATACTAACTCAGCTTCTAATTGAAGGAAAATTCATTGTTATCTCTTTTATGCTTTTCAGTTCATGAATAACCCCTTTTCTTCTCATTCCCTATTCAATAAATGATTACAAGTAGAAAAAGGATAATGTTTTCCCAAGTAAGTATATTATAGTTCATGGAATTACTTTCAGTCAACATAATCGCAGAAAAATAAATTCATGGAACTCATTTCCCATTCAAACATGCTCTGCTAAATATTTATATAAATTTTATCTTTTGGATTTATTGCACTAGATCCCTTTCAGCGGCATGTAATTGCATGTAATGAAACATCCGAGCATGTCTGTGTGTGCCTTTTCTGTTAGGATGTGCCAACACAACCATATTGTGATAAACAAAGCCAAATGCAAAATAATAGAACAGAAAACATGATAAAAAGTATACACTTTGCATGTCTGTCATTCAAGCATTGTATAGCGTTTTTGTTCTTGTTGTTTAGTATTACAACGAAATTGTTGTTGTACTCGTTTCGAACGTAAACAATGTGGTGCTAAACTTTGTTGACAGCCAGAAGCGCAAACATATCATAATTTCTCTGAGTAAACTGTGCTTAGCACTTGTTGGTACTTTAGTTTTCTAAATTGTAATAAAAAATGTAACACGCCTTTACATACATAATTGGTTATTACAACCTTTCAGTCAGGATTACGATCTAGTTTCTCACACCACTTAAGTTGTGTGCGTTACTTTTATACATGAGTGGTGAGACCTACAGTTTATAGTCGACTCCGAACGACAATTTTTTTTCTTTTTTTTTTTTTTTTTTTTTTTTTTTTTGAGAAACTTATTGCAAATTTATTTACACTCAGCATTTTTGCCAGAAATCTGCTGAGAGGAAGTCGCCGAAAAAATATTTTTCATATTTCGTTTTGATGTCTGACCTGGGGTTTGAACCATGGCCTTACGTCTAATAAACCAACTCACTATCTACTAGACTACGGCGACTTCAACACGCCTTTAAAATTATTATTTATTAATATGTTTATGCGCAAAAGTGAGGAACTTTGCCGGTTGAGTCCTAGGCGGTTAAGAACCATTGTGACACAGCAATAGCCCATTTTCCATAGCTTTTGCACCACCCTACTTAGGTTCCCAATGATTATCCTTTGGGTATTACACTGCCGATTCTCTTTATAGTATACACAAAAGTACTTTTCCGTTTCTGATATAGCGATTGATGTGTGCCCAATAAACGAAAAATAATTTTCTACTCGTCCTTGTCTCTACAGCTCCTACAGAAGTCCAAGAGCAATTCATATTGCATTAGTGTTCATAAGGGAGTACGTTGTAATAACTCTTAACACTATGCTATTTTTTCCATTATCCCTCTTAGGAACTTAGAGCTTCCACAAAGCATTTCTGCCTTGTTTCCATTTCTTTAATTTTTCCGTTGTTCCAGCTAAATAGGTGCTTGGTCTGCTGTAGCAATTCCTAGGATAATGGAGTTGAAATCTATCGTGGAACTCCAAGTATTTCGTGTAGAGGGGGGGGGGGCAGCATTGCTAATCGATGATCCCTACCTTTTCTAACACTAGGTAAAGGCGCTGCCTGGCCTCCCTGTAATGTTATCGTTTTTTTTTTAATTTTCAGGGGGTGAGGTATGCGCTCTATTCTTATAATAACCCCAACCAGTATGCTAAGTATGCTCTTTTGGAGTTTGAGCCAGATTTGTGTCTTGATTAATGTCTTGTCTCACACGTATTTAAAGCCAGTCAATTGACGTTGACATGGTCCATTACCGCATTGTCAATTATAACTTCGCATATGTTAAATGTCGTCTGCAGTGCTTCAAATAGCACTAAGTTCCGACACCTATATGCTATAAATGCCATACCACTTCACCATTTTATTGAGAGATTTACAGACACATTTTCCTTCTTAATAATTTTTACAGCAGCCCATATGAACGAGACTTCTATCTGGAAGATACTGCAGTGATCAGCAATTTTCACCCGCCACAGTTCCAGTCAGTTTTTTCAGCAAAACTGTTAACGTATTCGTTAGCGAGGTGTTTGGGATGATATGTAAACTTCTTTGAGAAGTCACAGTGTGGTATTATGTAGTCCATACTCCTGATAGTTCCTAATTCCCATAGGAATCTGGGGTAATCAAGATTTAACCCGTGTCACATTGTTGTTACCCAGAGATGGTGACTAGTTTTAGGTATTGCACAAGCCTCCATTAATAATTATTCGGACAAATCTTTATAACCGCCGTATCAGATTGAGGTCTGACCATCACTATTTTACAATCATTGAGTATAATGGAGGCGTTTTTCAGTTCGTTGAGTATATTCAAATTCCAGGGCAGCTTTCCATCTACAATGAGCTCTAAGAAGAGCGACGCATGCCTGAGTTCACTGCTACCTTCCTGATGAGTTTTAAATTAAAAATTTGAAATTATTGTTACGTTTTTACCTTTTTAAAAACGTTTAAATATGAGTTCGTTAATTGCAAAGCATTTGTACATTGTTGGTACCAGGTGCAACCAGGTTCGTTGTACATATGTGTGTGTGTTTGTGTCGTACACATTGCCTCTTGTTGCGTTTTCGTTATCTATCTCTTTTGTACTCATGGTCTCTGTTTTTATAGCTTTTGCTTATTGTTAATGTTAAACGATGTGTTCATGTGAAATGATATTAGGTCGTTTCCATTTGCGTAACAGTATTTTATGGTTGTTGCAAATCAATAATACATAATGCGAATATGAATACTAATTTATTAGTTGTTCTGTATATTTGTTGTGTGTATTGTTTTTAATTTAATTTATTTATTTTGTTAATTACAGATTTTTATGCTTTGTTACTTTCAATCATCATAATTTGAATTTTAACAACAATAAAAACATTTTATTTTATTTCCAATTAATAGTATTTATTTTTCTTTTTTTATTTATTTTTAGTTCTTTTTTATATTTTTCCAATTAGTATTATTTACAACATTTTTATTTAAACCTTTACTGTTTCTAGTTCATGTACATAATTTTTTTTTAAATCGAAAAAAATTCAATAAAAACATTATTAAATTTTAAAATATTGTTACATTTTTACCCTTTTAAAAACGTTAAAAAATATAAGTTCGTTGATTGCAAACAAAAAAATAATAAATATGTGTTTGGTGTCAATTAAACTCTTTATTGTTCGCACTACTTTTGTGTGCCATTGTATACGACTTGCTTAAAATGCAGATCTTTTCAACGGCGATCTTCAAACCACGACAATTTACTTCACACGCAACGCGTCTTCACACAAGACTGACTGAATTCTTACTACCCGTTGCCTGCTTTGTCTTGCCTTTTTATATGCCCGCGTAATCAGTCTGATGAATGTTCTTGAAATTGAATGTTCGTGTGTTCACCTTCTTGTGAGCTTTATTGCGACTTCATTGTTGTTTGTGTATTTTATTCACGTTGCTTGTTGTTGCGTTCTCGCTTACTTGTCTATCCCCTTTTCTTTCATACCGATGTTGTTGGTTTCCTTATAATAAGTTCGTTGTATTTGTTTGTGTAGCTTTTGCTCATTTAATGTTAAACAATATTACACCGTTTCCATTTTCGTAACAATATTGTACTAAAATAAATTTATTGTGGAAAAGAGTGCACAAAGCTTTTAATTGACAACTTGATGCAAGTAGTATAACAAATTTTATGAAGAAATTTTGACACTATAAGTATGTGATTACATATGTTCTTTTTCCAGCCAATATTTTCTTTGAATTCTAAATTAACTTCTTTTAATGTAATGGAGTCGACATAGTCTAGTATATAGTGTGTTGGCTTTTTAGAGTAAGGCCACGGCTTAAACTCCAGGTCAGACATCAGAACGAAATATGAAAAAATATTTCTTCGGCGACTTCCTCTCAGCATAATTCTGGCGAAAACTCAGAGAGTAAATAAAATTGAAATTAAAAGTTTCTCAAAATCTGTCGTTCGGAGTCGACGTTAAACTGTAGGTCCCGCCACACATGTATAAAATTAACGCACAAAACATAAGTGGTATGAAAAGCTAATTCGTAATCCTAAATAAAGGGTTGTAATGACCAATTATGTATGTGTATGTATTATATACCCCGACTTCAAGTCATAGCTGCCAGATTAATGAGGCACCAAATTGTCAAATATTAGAAAAAAAATCGTCAAAATCGTCAAAGACGTTTATTAAAATCGTAAAAAATCGTCAGAAAAAATAAATAAATAAATTAAAATTATTTCTATTGTACTAAAACAATGTATGTAATGGGTGATTTTTTAAGAGCTATAGGAGAATTTTTCAAAAAAAAAAAACACATAAAATGCAGAGAAATGCATGAAATCTTTATTTGAATCGATAGTAAGGTCCATATAATTTAATGTTTGAAGATTATTTCATGCAAATGTTGACCGCAACTGCGCCTCAAATGGTCCATCCACTTAGTCCAATTTTGGCATACTCTTTCCAACATTTCGGCCGGTATCTCACGAATAAATGCTTCAATGTTGTCTTTCAATGAGTCAAGTGAAGCGGGCTTGTCTGTATAGACATGAGCTTTAACATAGCCCCACAAAAAATAGTCTAAAGGCGTTAAATCGCACGATCCAGGCGGCCAATTGACCGGTCCCGAACGTGAAATAAAAAGTTCACCGAACGCGCCTCTCGATAAGTCCATTGTTATGTATGTTGTGTGGAATGGGGCACCGTCTTGTTGAAACCACATGTCATGCAAGTCAATCTCTTGCATTTTGGGCACAAAAAGTTGGATATCATCTCACGGTAGCGCTCACCATTCACAGTTACGTTACGATTCGCAGCATCTTTGAAGAAGCCCATAAACCGCACCAAACTGTGACTTTTTCTGGATGCATTTTTAGCTTTTGCAATGCTTCTGGCTGATTTTCACTACAAAATCGACAATTCTGCTTATTTACGTATCCATTGAGCCAAAAATGAGCTTCGTCACTGAACACAATTTTTCGATAAAGAAGTGGATCTTCGGCCAACTTTCCAAGAGCCCATTCACCAAAAATTCTGCATTGCGGTAGGTCGTTCGACTTCAATTCTTGCACCAGCTGTATTTTGAAAGGCTTCACACCTAAATCCTTCCGCAAAATTTTCCACGTTGTTGAGTAACAGAGGCCCAATTGCTGCGAACGGCGGCGAATCGATAATTGATGGTCATCAATGGCCGATACAGCTGCGATATTTTCTTCAGTTCGCACTATACGTAAACGTGTTGGTGGTTTAATGTCCAACAATGTAAATTTGGTGCGTAATTTAGTCACAATAGCCTGAATAGCCGCTTCAGTGGTTCGATTAAACTGACCATAAAATGGAAGAAGCGCGCGATGAACTTTTTTAACAGAGAACGCATTTTGATAATAAAATTCAATGATTTGCAAGCGTTGTTCGTTTGTAAGACGAGTCATGGTTAAATTATAGATCAAACTGAAGATGTTTGACAGGGAAACAAAACACGAAACGTGCGTGAGCTGTTTAAATCAGTATTGCCAAAAAGATAATAGCTAAAAAATCGTTACATATCTGAGTTGAAAAATGGAGAAATTTTGTATCATTTTAAGGAAACAATTGTATAAGGTTTAAACAATCTATCTCAGCGTTGTTTATTGACATATAAGTGTAGCAATAAGACTGCATCGTCTATATGAGCGGTGTAAATATTAGGAAGTCAGAAGCTTTTGATGTTCTGGGCATGGCAATTCAGCGTAATGCCGACACATTTTTCAGATCCTTCTTAAGTTCTTATCATCTGATCTTACTATTTACACCGTTTATAACCAACAGAAAATCGAATACAACTCTCATGTATGGGTTGGTGCCTCAACGTCTATTTTGCGGTTTCTCGACCGTGTACAGGAGAGTCCATAGTATCTCGTTAATGACGATAGTGTATCCAACTCCATTGAATCATTGTAGCAGCCTTGCAATGTGGTTTGTGTTTCACTGTTCTGTCGCTACTATAAAATGGTTTTGCTTGAACTAAATAAGGAGATTTTTTCCCGAAATTATATATTCCTACATAATGCTCGTCTTTTTCGGCCAAACATCCGTATGTGGTCGATTGGGCAGTGGATCGCACACTGCCATATAAATGAAATAAAAATCCATTTCCAAACGGAGCAGTTGAAGTTCACAGCAAAACAATAAATTTATCAAAATTTAAAAATATTTTTGTTTTATTACACTTTTAAATTTAAACCATTAGATCGCCAACCTATTATGTTTACTCACATTATGCTCATATTTAATATGTAACATTCATAATGCATCGAACATATGTGACGTATGAGTGATATTTAATTCAATTAGTTTCATACATGCCAAAATCGAAGTTTTTATTGCATACTTTTCAGTGTAACTACTAATTACAGTACATACATGTAATATTATGCGTATGAGTAATATATTTCAAATACAATTAAACAGAAAGTATACCCCATTAATTTGGAATTAATTTGGAATTAAGCTACAGTGAGCGCCAAAAGTGAGTAAACACCACTGAAATAATTCATTTTCTTAGGATAGCGAGAAAAGTAATTGAGAATAGTCGAATAAATTTCCAAAAATAAAAACGTTTATTTATAACTTACAAAATGTTAGAAAAAAAAAACAATTCATGATAAAGGAACTTTTTTTATACTTAAGAACAAAACTGTTTTATACTTACAACAAAAGTGCTGACTCACTTATGGTGATCAGTATACATGACTTTTCGATTCTATGCAATTCTAGGCCTTATTCTAGTAGGTAATACATCATGACCTGTATCTTCATAGTCTGTATCTTGAACATCTTCACACAAAAAAAAAATGATTTGGCAAAATTTCAACCCGTTTTTGTTTTATTGCATTTTTAAATATAAAATTTTAAATGGCCCAGCGGCGCTAATGGTCTCATGTCAGAAGTGAATATGCTGCCGGTGACTATCCATCTTCCAATCTAATGAATATTCACTCACAAAGCTATAAAGTCTCATTTTTTAACGCTTTCTTTTTAGTTTACATAAAGGAAAATGTGTGTTGGATATCACTGATATTTTTTGTTTATTTGAAATACCAATTATGTGTGGAATAAATTAAACGATGTTAAAAAGTCTATGGTAGACTTTTGTCTGGGTGGAACGCATTCAAAACGTCTAATTTTCCACGACATCAGGCCAAGTTTTATTGATGGCATGGGTTATGTTAGGTTTGAGAACAGCTGTAGTTTGCAGCCTATTCGCATACAACTGCAACTCAAGAAAACTCCTCAAGCTAGCTAAGGTCACCCCCACGTTAGATTAACACGCCTTCAAATCGTTTGTGCATGACATCCAACGTCGCAAGAGCTGTGTGACACGTAGTGTCGTTCTATTGAAACCATTTGCCGCTGGTGGCCAGGCCAAAAGAATTCTGTATTCATTGGCCAAAATACAAACCAAACTGTAAGTTTTTCAAAATTATTGAATATATTTACGATCATAAATGCATTTTTTAATGAATACGTGAACTATTTTTGAATGTTCCAGAATTGCACACATATGGCAATAATTTGATAATAATGTTTTTGCGAAGCATTTGCTTTTCATTACAATATATTTTGTTGCTATTTTTAAAATAAAACGATTTGATGTTTGTTTTCATACGTGTGGTACCACTTGCATAGAAATAATGTTCTGCCAGAACAACTTTATATGTGACAGTATTACAGTCACTAGGAACTGAACAAATTTAAATACGTGTTATAGTTACTCAATAATTATCCCTGATGAGTCATACTTTAAATCAGTGAAATTATTATATTAAATCATTGATAATATCATAATATTAAGATCAACTTAATCACCCCTATCGTAAATATTATGGGAATAAGTTATTTGGAAGCAAACTTTTTTTCCTATAGCAAAAAAATCGGTATAACGAATATATTGGAAGTAAAAGTTTTTATTGTGAATTAGTTATAAATGCTGTATAATCAAAAAATTTTTATTGTGAATTACCTGTCAACAAGTTTTCGAAGAAAAATACAAATATTAAAGAGCGAGTAGCGTATATCTTTGTTTTTTGGTGCTAGAAGAGGAGAAACTATCCATGGAATGGTTGCAGCGAAGATCTATTCGACATGAGTCGAATCCACTATCACTCCCTGATATAAAGTAATAATTATACATACTAAAATATATATGTTTACCGTTAAATCATGTGTCCTTTACAGTTTCAGGGAATATTACATGGTGAACAAAGAAGGATTCACATACAGTAGGACCTTGATTATCCGTGATTCGATTATCCGGCAACATCAATTATCCGGGATGGAAAAAGTAAATTATTTGCATCGACTTAATTTTATTTTTAATCGACTTAAATTTTTCTGCACCGTTTAACCGTGATTACCTCTATTACCCGTGATTATAAGCAAACATTTTTGAGAAGTGCGGTTTTTTTATATTTTTGAAACATGTATGTATATAAAATTCTTGAATTATTTAGTTTTTATATAAATGTGTACATATTCAATACTCAATTAACCGGGAAATCGATTATCCGGAATGCTTCCGGTCCCGACCATCACGGATAATCAAGGTCCTACTGTACCTGCTGAATGTGTTGATGCAAAATTTGATTAGTAACAATTGCAAAGTAAATGCAAAGTGCTTTTAATGTACTAAAGTAAAGAATATGATGTAAATTTTTATTTTTAAAAATCGTCAAAATAAGGGCATTTTTTTTTTCGAACGTCCCCGGCCTCACACTAACCCGCTCTCACCCGACCACGGAAGGCTCGTCCTCTTTACGTAGGGACACGTACACACTACAGTCCGGACTGTAGCGGGTAAGGGAAAAGTAATGGCAACGAGAACATAAATTAGCTACAGAACTTAAGCTGAATAAAGTAACAATAAACAGGAACTACCTATGACAAGAACGAAAATACATTTTTATATAATAATTTACAAATTAATGCCAGCATATAAGCTACGTTTTATATTACAAACTCTACAATTATAATCAATAAAATCATAATATAAGTTAAAATCATTACATAACCTACGAAAAGGAGAGCTTTGCCAATCATCATACTAATATGATTAATAAAAGACAATTTCATATCCAATAATACTACCAAATCAAGAAATGTAGTCACGGTTTCCAAAGGGCAGGAATTAATCACAAAAGTGGACGAAATTACGCCCCCGTGAGAGAAAAGCATGCTTTTACTTTTTCTCAAGTTAAGATCCATTAAATTAATTCTGCAGCAAGTTACAAACAAATCAATATTTCGCTGAAGAACAGCCTGACCATGATCATCATCAAAAGTATAAAATAATTTAACGTCGTCAGAATACATCGGAATATTACAATCAGAAATAGCACAAGGAAGATCATTAAGTAACAATAAAAACAGTAAAGGACCCAAATGGCTACCCTGCGGAACACCAGAAGTAACATATACAGTCTTAGATAATACATTCCTAAACAATGCCCTCTGAGTCCTAAGGGAGAGGTAGGAGTCTAGCCAACGATGAATAATATCAGGAATACCAATTAATGAAAGTTTAAGAAGTACAATTCTATGATCAACCCTATCAAAAGCTTTACTGAAATCAGTATAAATTACATCAGTCCGAGCTCTGGCATGAAAACCCCTGAAAATTTGTGTTGTAAATTCAAGAACATTAGTGACAGTCGACCTACCTTTTAAAAAACCATGCTGGAAAGGGGATATTAAAGATCTCGTATTAAAAAAGAGATAATCCGTCACCAGTTTCTCCATCAACTTGGGAATAGCACTGAGTTTGGCAATACTCCTGTAATTGGAAATATTGGATTTATTACCCGACTTATGCAAAGGAATTATAAACGAACCCTTCCAAATAGATGGAAAATCGTTAAATCGTCAATATAATATTTTTGGACCTCAAAATCGTCAAAATGACGATAAATCGTCAAATCTGCCAGCTATGCTCCAAGTGCATTGCCGTTACATCTCCTATGGAAAAACATTTGTTTACAAAAACTTTTAAATTTTATTAAAATTTTATGTTTAAAATTATTTTTATACGGAACAATTTTATGTTCGTTTTACTCTGCATATTAAAAATTGTCACAAGAAACATAATCAAGAAGCTATTTTTTTTTAATTATGCTTATTGCAATTTAGAGAAAAGGAAAAACCAAAAATAAACAAGTATCTCTTTCCTTTGGTTATATCACAATTATACAATATTTTCTGTCAGTGCTATTGTTGTTGGTTGCAAAATTTAATATAAATATTTGCCTCATTTGCCGTAGTCTAGTAGGTAGTGTTTTGGCTTACATATAGCATAATTAGCGTGAGAAGCTAGAAGCGTAATCCTAACTAAAGTACATTGTGTTGGAAAAACATTTGTTTTTACTGCACAAAATTGTGTAGATGCTTGCGTACACTGACAACATTGACATCATACAGCCAAGTACCAAGTAAGATGTTACTGCTGCCCTTATCTCTATTGAATGTTAGTCTGTTAAGATGGGTCTGGCAGTAAATAAGGGTAAAACATAGTATCTCTTTTTGACAAGTCGGACATTAGGCGTCCAACTATGATCTTAACCATTTGACTGCTAAGCGATTATGGTGACAACATTCGAAAACTGCGGGACATATTTTGACTTGAAGTTGTCAAATAAATGTAAATCAATTTTAATAATTCTTTTTATATTATAAAGAAACAATATTAATTGTGAATATGAATAAAAAAATAAACAAATTGTATTTTCTTTGAAAATTAAAATTTATAAAAAGATAACTTTAAGTTTTTTGATCTTCTCTTATGATCAGCATGTAATGGATCATTTTGATTAGAGGAAGATCACTGACTATTACCTGAAAAATGTATGTATTACAACTATGTTTTGCTGCACAAATAGCGTGAAGGCCTTTTTTGCAACAAGTGCAAATAAGGCGGGATCGCTTGATTCCGCTCCTTCTGTTGCTACACACCGTACATTGTCGTAAGTTACGTCCCGGTAATTTTTCAAGCGCAAATTTTTTGGTTGATGGAGATGGTTGTGTTGACACGCTATTTTTATGATTCATCCACTCCTTTTCGATATTATCAATAATTTTCGATGTAAATTTCAGAGTTCAGCACCATTCTTCCAAATGTGTTTAATACTACTTTTTTTCCAATATTTTAGGGTTCTTCGCTCGTCTAAATACGCGTATAACATTTTGTCGCACTCGTCCACACTTCCCATGCATTTGTTGTAGTCATGAATCATGCTTGGTTTCGTCTTTTCGCATTCAAAATTCCCTTTCTTTTTCTTGATCGTCACACTATTAGTATCCGAGTTGGATGAAATCAATATGACTGGCTTTGGTTTGAACTTTTTGTCCCTGAAAGAGCACACCAATATATTTTCATGTGCCATGTATTTCGCTTCTCCTACGATTGTTTTCTTAGCTTCTGGTGGAATCTATTTTCTGTTACGTCTAATTGTTCCAGTTAGATATGTATGTTGTTTCAATAGGTCTTTGGCCAAGCGTAAGATTGTGTAAAAGTTATCTGTAAACAGATGATAGCTTTTGTGCAGATAATTTCCAATTGAAAGCAATTTTAGCGCAACCGTAAATCAGGACCATATTTTTGTACTAAATCGTAATCTGTATTTTTAGCTCCTTTGTAGCAAAAAAACCCAAGCAATATTTAGAAATCGAGTCGCACAACATCCAAAATTTGATCCTCCATTTATTGTGTTTTTTTTTTGGGATGTATTGCTTTATGGCAGAATGACAGTGAGTACCAACTAGCGACTCGTCGATAGATAATTGTTGATTTGGTATATAATGCCGCTGAAATACAGTATTTGCATGTTTGACAAGCATATCAAACTTGTCACATGGGTCATAATTCGGATGGCCCGGTTCGTATAATAACGTATTGTCAGTCAAGTGAAAAAACTTTAACATTAGTTGAAACCTATCCCTTGAAAACAATGGTATATGTCGGGAACCTTTTATCCAATAACTATCAATTGATGGCCTTCTCGTAATTCCCATTTCGAGTAAGGCTGCAATAAAGGCTTTTATTTCATATATTGTTGTCGGCGTCCACCTTTTTAATCGAAAATTTTTCTAAACAATGTGCGAGGCAAAAAACTGGGTAGCATATCGATTTGTTTCCCTTACGATGGTTTCAAGCAGTGATGTGGTAAAAAATAAATTGAAATATGTTATGGGTGCAGCACCGGGCTGAGGTGCACATCTAGCTCCAGGAGTCTCGAAAAAAGTATTTGTTGTTTTCGAAAACACTTTTGTCCGAGGAATATTCCTCGATGTTTCTTCTGTTTTTGAAGATAAGAATGAGGTAGAAGGCTCACTTTCAATCCTCAGTCTTTTTATTTGATGAGTTATAATAATGTTATCATCACTACTGCTGTCATGTGACATGGTTATTTTTTAAAAATAATATATAAAAACGGTAAACAGTTATTTTAGAATGTACTCGGGTTATAAAGTACGCGTGATGTCAGACTACGTTCATACCCTCGGAATAACAAAGATACACTGAAACTAGCAGCGCAAAATCGTTGCGTCGGTTAATAGGTAATTGAGTAGCATAGGCCTCTGTCGTACGACAAAACAAATACTCTACGGGAAGCTTATCCCCCGTGCTTTTTTAGGTGCAGAAGCATGGCTATAAAGCACTTACGCAACATCCTTGAACGTGTTCGAGTGAAACGTTCTACGAAAGATTTTCGGTCCAGTGCGAGTTGGTGATCATTTCCGCAATTTTTGGTTTTTTCTAAAAGATTTTTAATATTATGTTCATTCCAATTTCACTTCAGGTACAATATAAATACGTTTATTAACATTTCCTTTGCACAGGAAGTAAAAATGTAATCTTTTTCTTTTATAACTTATGTGTGTGCACATATTCTAGATGGAAGTATTTTCTAAAATAAAGCTATAAAACACGAAACGAAAGAAATCTTTAGTTTTCACGACATGTTAATTTGTGAGACATTTTACTCATCATGAGTAAAAATCCTTTAAGTGTAAACCGCTTTTCTTTCTTAATGACAATTAACGAACTATTTTTTTTAAACCACAAAAACACTGAATAATTGTTTGAAAAATAAACTTTTTTTAAGTATTTGTGAAAATAACTTTAGCTCCTGGGTTATATTATTTAAGTTCTTGCTACTACTTTTTATTGCATTGATGCACTTAGTATACCTAGTCATGTACTTCTTAAAACACTATGTAGTTTCATTGAATTTTTATCTTCTACGGAAAGTGCAAATAAATATAAAAAAAAAATATATATATAAAAGCCACGGCGAAGGAAGCTTTTTAACATTACTTTCGACGAGTTGGTATAATCAATGCAATTTATTTAAAATATTGTTACGTTTTTTACCCTTTTAAAAACGTTAAAAATATGAGTTCGTAGCTTGCAAATAAGATAAAAATAAATTTATGTTTAGTTTTAAATCAATTCTTTACTTTTCACACAATTCCGTGTGCCACCCTTCACGACTTGATTTAAACAACAACAATTTGCTTTAATTATTATTCTTCTTTACACTCGTTCAATAGATCTTTATAACAGAGATCTTCAAACCACAATTATTCTCTTCACACGCATCGTGTCTTCACACAAAACTGACTGAATTCTTTCTGAACCAGTTGCCTGCTTTGTCTTGCCTTTTATATCGCAGGGTAAACATTGTGATGGATGCTCTTGAAGGAGAATGACTTCGCCTTTTCGAAATCGCTATAAATGTAAACATGTTGTTTACTTTATTGTTGTTTGTGTATTTTGTTTACGTCTGTCCTTATAGTGCTGTTGTTGCCTGCTTGTTTACTTGTTTATCCCCTTTTTTCACTGTTTTTTAAACAAGTTGATTGTTTTTGTTTTTGTAGTTTTTGTTTACAATTTAAACGATGTGAAAACAAAACACCATTTCCATTTTCGTAACACTATTTTTTAATATAATCGTAAATTTTTGTTTTTAATAATATTTATTATGTTGAATTATTTTTAAGATTATTAATTTTGTAATTCCTCAAACTTTTTTATGCCTATATCCTTAGCAATAGTGTTCATACATAATTGGTCATTAGAACTCTTAAGTCAGGATTACGACCTAGCTTCTCACATCACTGAGATCGTGTGTGTTTAAAGGCGATTCATAACGACAGATTTTTGAGAAACTTTTCATGGCAATTTTATTTACTCTCAGAGTTTTTGCAAGAAATCTGCTGAGAGGAAGTCGACGAAGAAATATTTTTTCATATTTTATTTTTAATTTTAAATTTTATATTTAAATTTAATTTTGTCGTAATTTCAAGACTTTCGACATTTCATTTATCAATGAAGTAAACAACAAAGAGCAGAATGTTGATAATATTTTATCAAATTTTTCTCAATTTACTCAAAATAGTTTCTCGAAAAATATGTTATAAACTAGGTGAAGTTAAAACTAAGTTCGAAAACAAAAACTTTCTTTTTCGCCCTATTAAAAGCATTTTTGTAAAGTTTTATTTTTGTTTTTATGAAAGTTAGGCATAAACTCACACCTACAGATACATTCAATACATTTGTATACATTCAGTGGTGGTCATATTGTTACGAAAATGGCAACATCGTTTAACATTAACATGATTAACAAAAGCTACACTAACAAATCGACGAACTTGTTATAAGTAAACCAACAACATCAGCATGAAAGAAAAGGGGATAGACACTTAAGCGAGAACGCAAAAAAAAGCAACGTGAACAAAATACACAAACAACAATGAAGTCGTGATAGAGCTCTCGAGAAGGCAAATACACTGCAAGAACATTCATCAGACGTAAGCATATAAAAAGGCAAAGCAGGCAACGAGTAGTAAGAATTCAGTCAGTCTTGTGTGAAGACGCGTTGCGTGTGAAGAGAACAGTCGTGGTTTGAGTATCGCCGTTGAAAAGATCTGCGTTGTATGCAAAGAAGTAAAGCGAAAAACCAAATTGTTTTTGGATTTATCAAGTTGTAAACGGTGGCACACAGAAGAACTGCGAACAATAAAAAGTTTAATTGAAACTAAACACATATTTGTTTTTATTTTGTTTGCAATCAACGAAATTTTAAACGTTTTTGAAAACGTAAAAACGTAACAATATATTTCAAAGCATTCGTAGTGATAGCAAATTAAAAAAGGGAACAGAATTTATTTTCCAGTTCTAAATTCAAAACTTTAAACATTTTCTAATACAGTTGTTAAACAGATAACTAACAATATAAAAATATTGGAGTCGCTGTAGTCTAGTAGGTAGTGTGTTGGCTTATTAGACGTAAAGCCAGGGTTCGAGCCCCAGGCCAGACATCAAATTAGAATACCAAAAAAAAGTATTTCTTCGGCGACTTCCTCTCAGCAGATTTCTGGCAAAAACTCTTAAAGTAAATAAAATTGACATGTAAAGTTTCTCAAAAATCTGTCGTTCGGAGTCTACTTTAAACTGTAGGTCCCACATTCACGTAAGGAAGTTTCATGAAGCCGTGCTTTTATAATTCTAGATGATATTTTTAATATCGGGTGGGCTATCTATCGGTTTAAATTTGAAACGCCGGTTATTTCGAATCTGAAAATACCCATGACATTCTATTCTGTCCTACTACCTCCACCAAACGGAATGAATCGATTTACCATTTAGCAACAAAGATCGGAATTTGCACGAAAATCTCGTAAATGTCGGTATACGCAAGTTTATTGATAAAGTTCGTGAATCTGCTTTCATTGTTGATGCGCCAAGACGTGATCATGCTCGTCCAGTGCGTACACCCGAAAATAATAAAGCTGTGGCTGAGAGCGTGCGTGAGAGAATCCATCAACATCGTCATCGTTCTCAAGAAGTGAATATTTCAAGCAGCAGTTTGCGTCGAATTTTGAGAGAAAATATCTGTCTGACACCTTACAAAGCTCAAGTGGTTCAAGAGTTGAAGTCGCATGACCATCCGCTTCGTTTTCGCTTCACTAGGTGGTTCAATGAGAAACTGAAGGATGATATCGATTTTGCGAATAAAAATTAACTTTTTGGATGAAGCTAATTTTCATCTTGGTGGGTACTGACCTATGTAAGCAACAACGACGTATTTGTGGCTCACAAAAACCCTCTCGTGGCCTTATAGAAGCCAATGCACGCATTCCGAGTGACTGTTTGGTGCGGCTTGTGAAGCGGTGTTTTCATTGGTTCACATTTTTTGGAAAATGAGGACGCCGAAACCATTACGGTCAATTGAGACATCCATCGCACTATGATAACCGATTTTTTTGCTCTTCATGTTATTGGTATGAACGATGTTTAATTTCAACAGAATGGCGTAACTTGTCACACATCTCATGCTAGAATCGATTTATTGCGTCAAACGTTTGATGGTTGCTTAATTAGCCGAAATAGTGATTTCAACTGGCCGCCAAAAAGCTGCAATTTGATACCGTTGGAATATTTTCTGTGGGGCGCCGTTAAAGAAAAGTGTTTTGCCGTCAAACATTTGAAACCCTATATTCGTGATGCCAGTGCCGAGATACGACCCCATGGACTCGTAATAGAGCACGAAAATTGCTCCAATCGAATGAGGTACTGTGAGGCCAGCCGCGGCAGACATATGAATGAAACAATATTGCATTTCCATAAAATTGGCAAAATTTAAAACCGTTTTTGTTTTATTACGTTTTTAAATTCTGGATGGTATATTAAGACAATATGCTGCTTAGAGATTTTAAATAGGTCAGACGGTTTAGACGCTCTTATGACTATTCTTGGCTGTGGGTACAATAGGAAAAAACCACTTTCAGTAAATAATATTTACCGGGCAACAAATCATATAAAACCCCGTACAAATGGGATATCATACTTATGCTTATATGTGTCCACCACTGTAGAGCAGGGAAAATAAATGAAACTTTAGGTTACCAAAGAAACTTTGAAATGTTTAAATACTTACATATTTTTACTAAAATTTTCTCATACATTCCCTTCTATATTTCTTTAGGAAAAAAAACTGAAAAAGGAAGTCTTTGCAAATATTTGATAAATGATTGTGATGCGAATAACTTTTAGTACAAAAACAAATTTATTTAAAATTTTTTAGCTTTCCCCTGATTTTAAGGCCATTTATTATAATGTCCTCCTGTCTAATACTTTGCCTACAGAAATATTTGTTTTTATTTCTTTCTTGGTAGAAAGACAGAAAGAGACTCTGTAATGAGTGGAAATAGAGAAATATTCTGTCTTTAAAAGGAATTAAAAGAAGTGAAAAGAACTATATTAATATAGAACTTAAAAATAAATCTTCCGCAAGAAAAGAAGAAATATTTTTTAATATGTAGACTTTAAAAAAGTTCAAATATAAATCCTCCTTCTTGGTAACACTCCTATAGTTACATACCAAATGATGAATAAGTCTAATAACCCAGTAAGGGCATATCTTATATATAAAAATGAATGTGTGTTTATTTTTTTGTGGGTTTGTTTGAAGTCTATAGACGGCTAAACGGCTGAACAGATTTTCTTGAAATTTTCAAATATAAATAAAATAAAATAAATAAAAAAGTATGAGTGTTATCGTCTAACAAAATATTACGTATACGTCACCCGTCAGCTTTATATAATATTTTATACACGGCAGTAATTGAAATACGTCTATATATATAAAAATGAATTTGCGTTTATTTGTTTGTTTGTGGGTTTGTTTGTTTGAAGTCTATAGACGGCTAAACGGCTGGAACGATTTTCTTGAAATTGTAACAGTACCTTCCTGTATGTATCGAAGGAACTATAGACTACTTTTTTTTAAATTTCAAGTAGGCGAGGTGCCACGCCCACATACTCAATAAGTATTTAATGTCGCATATCTCATAAACTGCAACAGCTGAAGTCCTCAAATTTTGTGTGGACGACTTTGACGTATATATGAACAAAATAGGCGGATTGGCTATAGTGGGCGTGTCACCTCCCATAGTCTATATATATAAAAATGAATGTTTGTTTGTATGTATGTACCTTATAGAATCGAAAACTATGCATTTGATCATGTTACCAAAGTTGTTGCGCATAAGCCGACGAATTTTTCTAAGTTAGTATGACCAATTTCCGATAGGTGGTGCCACTGAAAATTACTTAAAATGAATTAAATTGTAAACTGTGCATTTGATCATGATATGATCTTTAGCAAAGTTATTGCGCATAAGCCGACGAAGGTTTCTAAGTTGGTATGACCAATTTCCGACAGGAAGTGCCACCGAAAATTACTCAAAATTAATCAAATCGTAAACTGTGCATTCTTTAGCAAAGTTGTTGCGCATCAGTCGGCGAAGATTTGGTGCGATTAATTTCCGATGGATGGCGTCACTGAAAATTATTCGAAATTAATGACAAGCAATTGGTCGACCAACACCTCAAGCACGGTCCGCATCAGACGAGCATTGAGACTGGAAAATCTTCGAGTATATCCCGTTTAGACCCGTTCTCTTGAACCACTTGAACAACGAGAAGTGAGATTAGAAACTAATCGAATGCGTACTAATCTGGCCCGTTCATCTGAATCATCAGGACAACGAGAAACAAAATCAATAATATGATTCAAAATTAATTGGACATTTGTGTAATGTCTTTCCTTGAAATTTATTTTAGTTGGTGGCGCAGTAACAAGCGCAGGGTACTGCTAGTAATGTGTTATAAACACAATAAACGCAACGTAGCAATCTCTCAAAAATAGAATACTTGTGTGTTTGTATTTGGAAACTATTATTTTAAAAGCTGCGCGACAACAAGCATAGATTCCGTTAATTTGCTTTTAAGCTAATTTCTATTTTTATTCGTATTAATGAAAGAATTAGTGCTCACAATGAGATAATTTGCGCTGGGAATTAATTTTTAATTATTAAATTAATAATTAATGCTGTCAATACAATAACATGCATAAAAGACACATTTTAAATACGCGATATATGAAATATAACGCACAAAACGTTTAATGGCACCATTGATAGAGAATTAATGAACTGCTTATGTTTTCTATGTTTTGCTAATGCTGATTACCTTAGGCTGTAATTGAAATTGTGTGTGTGAAGCATAAAAATATTAAAATTCTTAATATTAAATATTAATAGCCATTTGAAAATTTATTTTCACAAATATTCTCAAAGAGAGAGTGTATTCTGTCAAAGATCTTAAGTGTAAAGAGCTAAAAGGAAAAATTTTGCAAATTCATGAATGTAAATATAGTGCGTTACATAATTAATTCCTTTTCGTAGATATTTCTTAAAATATTTCTTTAACTGAAGTCAGCGCAGTCTAGCAGTTAGTGTGCTGGTTTATTAAACGAGATACATCTTGTACAAAACAAAGAGTAAATAAAATTGCCATTAAAATCTGTCATTTGGAGTTGACTAAACTGTAGATTCCATTATTTATGGATATAATTAACGTACATAACAAGGGTGCTGTGAGAAGCTAGGTCGCAATCCTGATGCAAGGATTGTAATGACAAGAGAAATAAGTGAGTAAGTAGTTGAGGCAACAGTTTTAAATAAAAATGATTCCCACTGACATACCAATTACGAATACTACAAGCAAAGAAGAAAATATATGGTACAAATTTATTTTACACGTTTTGATTAAGTAGTAGTAAAAACTTTAATTTTTAATGCTACTTATAACAACGCTGCATCAATTCTCTTCCCAACAATAATAACTTCTCTGATATCGACATCATGAATTTATCGTTATTTTTTATTTTCTGTTTTGATATCGTTGTTTTCATATGAAATAAAATTTATGGTGCAAGTAAAGTTTTTAACAGATTTATCTAATAAATTACAACTGTCACAAAATCTATTTGCAAAAAATATTATGTGGCGTAAGTATAAAAGCATATTACTATAAACAGATAAATAACTTTTCTGTGTGTGAAAATCATTGAATTTTAGGTAGAAATGCCCATTGAAACCCAACTTTCATTAGAAGAATGTGCGCAGATTGAATTATTGAGGGAATATGGGCTCTCAACAAGTCCTATAGCAAACCGAGTTAAGAGTTCTAAAAAAAAAATACTGACTGACCGTGATAAACGATCAATAAAGCGCTTAGTTATCACAAATAATTTTAGTTGTACTCAAATAAAGTCGGAGCTGGGACTAAACGTAACCAAGGATTTACGGATTAATTGAATTTTAAATCAACACCTAGATGTGAAAAACTAAAAAATGATAACCAAACCACGATGGACCTCTAGACACAAGGCAGCCAGATTGGCTTGCGCTGAAAAATACAAATTTTCGGAAGAGGAGTGATGTAGTATTATATTCAGTGATGAAAAAATTCAACCTTGATGGACCTGATGGTTACAAATATTATTGGAGGGAGAAATGAGGTGATACGCGGACCAGAATAGCATGTATTTTTCAGGGTGGATGTTTAATGACTTGGGTTACTTTTGGATATAAAGCACATTCTCCAATCCGCTTTGTTTCTCATAAAATGAATGCAGACAGCTATGTGGAATTACTGGACAATGTTTTCATTGAATTTGCTGAAGAAAATTATGGAAATAATTTTACTTTTCAGCAAGACAACGCCCCTATACATGTAGCCAAAAGGACCCAAGCATTTTTTTTTTGTTTTGGGCTGGCCACCAATTGTTTCCGAACTAAATCCTGTTGAAAACCTCTGGGGAATTTTAAGTGCCGAAATATATTTACAAAATTGGAATGACTTATAACTCCTTAAAATAGATGAAAGAAACTTTAATAAAAAAATGGGACGAAATTACCCAAGATGAGTAAAATAAAATAATAAACTCTGTCACTTTGGTTAAATGCAGTAATTAAAAAATCTAATATGAATATATTTAATTAGCTTTAAGTTTTGAATATTTTCTTGTTTTGTACCATATACATATTTCCTTTAAGAACTTGAATTAGCTATAAAAAATATTTAATAGAAATAAACAAACTCAATTGTGTATGTCGTATTCCAAAAGCGATAAGAGAAGATACCAATATTCAAAATTTGATTTTCAAGCAAACAAACCGAAAAATATGTAAGAAAAAAGTAAATTAATTAATTTTCTGTGCGAACAATATAATTTTGAAATGTTAGTTGTTGACTCATTGTACATAGAAAATATTTTTTATTTTATTTTTATTATTCTGCCTGATTACTGGTATTTACATAAACGGATAGCGCGAATCCAATGCAACTTTTAAAAACATTTGAATAAAATGTGTATAAGTGTATCGGATTTTTACATGAAAATTATCAACAACAAGCATACACTGTTGTATATTCGTCAAACAATACAATGAATACAACGATACAACGGCTTGTGTGAATTGCCCAAATAATTTGTTTTTATGTTGAATGTTATTTTGAAGTCGCCGTAGTCTAGCAGGTAGTATGGCTTATTAGACGTAAAGCCAGGGTTCGAGCTCCAGGCCAGACATCAAAACAAAATAAAAAAAGTATTTATTTTCGGCGACTTTCTGTCAGCAGATTTCTGGCAAATACTCTGAGAGTAAATAAAATTGCCATGAAAATTTTCTCAAAAATCTGTCGTTCGGAGTCGACTCTAAACTGTAGGCCCCCCACTCATATATAAAAAAATTTAACACACACAACATAAGTGGTGTAAGAAACCTGGTCGTAATCCTGACTGAAGGGTTGTAATGACCAATTATGTATATATGTATAACAGATTATATTGATTTTTAATTATAGATCCATTTTTTTTTTTTGCGAGAAGGAGGGAATTTATGCATTCATGATGGTCGTCACAAGACATGATATGTCGGACTCTCCCACTGGGTATACCGACTAAAAACCCGCCTTGTCTCCTCACCGGGGAATTATTCCACCTCGGAACCACGGTTGTATTACTTCGAGGTGAATTCCTTTTCTGGCATATGTTCCAGTTCCATCGTCGTCAGCCTGCGTCCAGGCTCCGCTCTATTCTCAGTCTGCTGCGTTTCTTCCTTCGCAGGACATGCTCTACAAAGTGTTTTACTGCGTTCCAGTTCTCTTTACTGTTTATCATTTTCAGCACGACGTTTGTAGGGCTAATGACGCCGATTTCAACTTCGAGTCGCTGACGGCTTTCGGCCCATCGATAACAGCTGATGAAAGTGTGTTCGGAATCATCTAACATTTCTTTCTCTTCATGGACACTGAATGGCGAGCGGCATTTCCCCATGCGATGCAGGTACTTTCTGTATAAATATATATGTATATATATTCATTCGGAATATATCAAACTATGCTACTATTACTTTTAAGATTTTAAGAAAGTTGACAAACTTACACTAGTATTAACAAATTGCTAAAGACAACTACTAGAAGACAAGGTACAACGGCAAGGCATATACAAATTTTCGCTAATTCGCAACGTTCAGTAAAGCCTTTGCGATTTTCGTTCATCACGCAAAATTAAAAACTTTTTCTGCCTATGACTACAATAACATAAGAATCGAATTTAATATAGGATAGAGGTATATAATTATAATACATAGATTTAATATACAGTGGGCAGCAAAAGTCTAGGTACCCCAATATATTTTAGCAATTTCATGAATTTTGAAATTGAATTTCTCTTGATTTAATATTTTTGCACCGCTAGAGTTTAGGTACCCCAAGAAGAACTCAGAGTATATTCAAAATTCAAAGGCCTATTATATTAAAATGTTATCCCATAAAGTCTAGCACTCCATTTTTGTTTAGCGTTTTTAAATTGACTTTTGTTTAAAGTTTAGCGGCTACGTCACTGTTCTTCCAAATGATATCCTAAATACTCTCTTGGAGTCATACCGCGACTTTTTGGAAAAATATTAAGCGTGCGAGGACTGTTAGAAATTTATTGAGGACATAATGAATAAGAGCGACTACTTAAACATTCTAAACAACAAATCCACTAAAAGTTCGGAAGAATTGCGAATTCGTATTGGTTATTACTTCCACGAAGTCAATGAACTCAATCATACTACTGCTAATGTGCAAATGTGATTTGCCTACCAAAGTCCCCGCACGCTTAATATTTTTCCACAGCACTGTAATATCACGACTGTTTGTTTCTTATGTTATCATCAATACATTTGTTCTGATTCCATCAGTTGTTAAGCTTCAATATTTCGATTGCATTACTGGATTTAACATATAATCTATTTATTTATTCATCTTCTTCAAGCCTAACAAAATTGGACAATCAATCTTACAAATCCAATTATATTACAAACACAATCAGAGTAAAAAAGAAAAAAAACATTGATTTTAATAATTTGAAAATGTCAGTGAACTGAGTACAAACAAGTAAATTAAATTTTCATTTTCATTGTTATAATAATCGTAAAATTCAATTAAATATGAACTTTATTTGTTGATTGAAACCTAACAGAGCATACAATTCTGTATTAAATAAAATCTATTTTAAATTCAATTATTATTTTGCAGTGCAACTAATAAACCTATTACACACACTAATTGGTCTGGGAAATTAAACAAGTACTAAGTTGGCTTATTTAAGTTTTTAAATTTAGGGAATCCCCGCATAACACTCATCACCTTTTTTATGTTAGGGCCATTATTAAAAATTGGCTTTAACTGAAACGCGAATTTTAACGGGCAAATAAATTGTTTTTCATTATTATAAGTGGACAATATGGTTGAAGTGAACGTTAAGCTAAATGGAGGATCATCCTACCGTTAACTTTTAAAGTTAAGTTTATATTCATCAAATATAAACAAACTGAGTAAATACAACAAAAAACAAATCCCGCCGTTGCCACTGTGTTTTAAAAAACTCAATTGAACAGAGTTAACAACAATGCTCCGGCACTGCCATATTTTTGAAAAAGTTAACTTTATTTTATCATTAGGTTGTAATAACGAAAAGAAGTTAAAGATGACTTTAAAGTTCACTTTAGCTAAAGTTACCTTTAACTAAACTCAACTTTAACGGGAAGTTGTAATAATGCTTCTTAGCTTACCAAAAATGTATCGGAAACGTGAACAAAGCTGAAAATATGAACACCCAATTGCAAAACCTAGTTCACGTTTCTGCGAATTCACTGTAAATATTGCATTGAATTCTTAGAGGTAAGAATGAAAATTGTTTTTTAATAGATTTTTATGTAATTGGAATCTCCATAAATAGCAGCACGCTTAGAAAAATTTGTTATGCTTAAAATGCCTCAAGTGTCGAATGTGATTTATTTTTTTTAAGCCTTTCATGCCCGATGTTGCCTATAGGCAACTTTGTACATTTTTGTTCATAAATTCCTTAATTTTTAATTTTTTAAAAGATTTTTTTTGCAAATAAGCTTGGTTAAAAACGTGTAAAACCAGAATACGTAGGACTCTGAATTTAATATCACTTCATATTTAGGCCATGACTAACAAACACATGAACTTAAAAAAAAATTAGCTCTGGCCCAAAAAATTCGGGCATGAAAGGGTTAATAATACAATTTTATTTAAATCGTTACAAGCTTTTTACCATAAGTCTCCGTTGACAGCAACTGAAAGATTCTAGTAATAAATATAGGCAGCCAAATTTTTTTTATTTGACACGTCCTTTGGATTAAATCCAAAAATTGAATGGATTGCGCGCACGTATATATTACCAGTAAAAATATTAAATAAACTCACACACATTTTCAGTCATATATTTTTGGACATACATACGAGTATGTTGTACCCTTATTGGTTACAATAAGAATTTATTGAACACAATTTTTTACTTGAAACAACTACATTCCGATAGTATTTTATTGATTTTTAAATGTTTTGCTTAAACACGCCTTAGAGGTGTTGTAAGTGTTGAAAATAATACCAAGTTCCTAACTTACTTCACTGGCTATTAACAATAAGTTTATTGGATTTCGGACTGCCTAAACACATGCATCCTCTGCTTCTTGCGAGTGTTTGGCTGTTGATCAAAACAATCGATGACAGGAATTCTTGAATTTGGTCCATCCAAAGCAAAGAAGGTAATCCTCAATGCGGACTTTCCCATTCCCATTCTAATCCCAACATCAAATACCACTTTCACCGAAACATTCTATTCCATTCGAACGACATCCAGCGCAGTCGCTGGATATAAATGCAATAATGTAGTTGAGAAGCTCTTAAAGCACATCAGATGGGAACAGGAAATCATCGTCAACTTGCATTGGACTTCTTGCAGCATCGCTACTTAATAGCGTCCTGCTTCTGCGCCATTACGAAGCACGAGGAGGATGAGTGTCTTGAAGAATATCAGTTTTGTCGTACAAGAAAAATCTCTGCTATTCAATTGCCTATTAAGACCACTGTAAGATCTGTTGCAAAGAGCGACGCTTGATCTCAAGGCTGACAAAGTATTTGTTGGTAAGTATGGAGCCAAGATAAACAAATTTAATGACAACAACGAAAATTAGTTATTAGCCATAATCTGGGATCCAATGTTCTAGATGTGTCTACTTGTCGACAGCATCATTTACTGCCATGCGCATCTTAACAGACTTCTGTTCAATAGCGCCAGAATCTGCAGTAACATCAATGATCAATGCCGTCAGTGTAATAAAGTAACTGGATACTACTGTAGAAAATATTGAGGTTGTAATATACTTCCGCAGAAATCACCTCATATATAAGTTGAACATCGCCTTGTTTTAAACCTCGAATGGTATCAAAAGATTCGGAAATGATCATTCCCATCTTAAAGGAGCTACAGAAGTTGTTCAGCGTCATTCTGAACTCAGACATTGCGGCAATAACACGATTCCTTATGGTGTTATCGAAGGCTGCCTTATAGTCGACAAGACAATGGTGGATGTCGATTTGTTTTTCAAGAGCCTTCTCTAGGATTTGGCGTAATATGAAGATCTGGTCAGTGGTGGAATTGAAAATTTTATCTATGAGCGGTTAGACGTTCAGTTTAATGTCGACTTCAAACTACAGATTGGAAAAGCTTTTGAGGGAAATTATTTACATTCTAGACTTTTGCCAGAAAATGGCTGAGAGCTCGTAATCCTGACTGAAGGGTTGTAACGGCCAATTACGTATGTATGTTTAGTATCATATGCTATAATAAAATAATTTGTTTTAATACTTTCAGACAAAATTTGAAGCGACCAATTTTTTTTTTTTGGGTTTTTGTCTAATATGTTTTAACGGACACTGCAGCCTCAATGGTTTATTTTAGTAATTATGGTTACATTTTGTTTAATTTAATTCAATTGTAATTATTATTTCGGTAATATGTTGTTTTAAAGTTATTGTTCGCACAGTCTTTAACATTAATTTGATTGCTTAAGACCGCTTTATTACCTATTATCTGATTTGGCCAAATGACCGTCAATTATATGCATTTCGTGTTTAATGTGAAAACAAGAAGATTTCAAAATGATAAAAAACTTTTCTTATGAAAAGTAAATGAATGAAATTAGAAAACATTAGGCTGCTCATACCAACGCTAAATTATATTTTAATTGAATTTATTCACAGCTTCGAATAATAAATATTAAGTTACGAGTGAATTTAATTTCTTGCTATCATGGAATATGTTTTTACAAATTTTTTTAATGAATAGATTCTCTTTCTTAAATTTACCATCCTTTGAAACATGTTTATGTTTATAAGCACATTGTGAGCCATACAAAATGGATTTCGCATAATTTCGTTATGAAACTCATTATATTTTCTCATCTAAAATTTATTACATTTGGAATTTCACTACAGCTTCACTATTATGCTTTGGGAAGATATACTCTTTTCTTTATTGATAAATATGGTACGTACTACACAAGAATATATTACTTAGTTTACGAATTTAATTAACCTTAAAAAAGTTCATGATAAAGCAATTGTCTTCTACAAAATTACAGCAAAAATATTTCTTGATGAACAATACATACATACTCGTATATATACATAATAAGCTATTACAACCCTTCAGTCAGGATTACGCCAAGCTTTAATTAATTAATGTAATTTAATTTTATACATGTGTGGCGGGACCTACAGTTTAAAGTCGACTCCGATCGACAGATTTTTCAGAAACTTTTCATGGCAATTTTATTTACTCTTAGATTTTTTGCCAGAAATTTTCTGAGGTGAAGTCGCCGAAGAAATATTTTTTCATATTTCGTTTTGACGTCTGACCTGGGGTTTGAACCGTGGCCTTACGTCTAATACGCCAACACACTACCTCCTAGACTACGGCGACTTGGTGAACAATATTAAACAAAAAATTGTTTGAATAAACTGCATTGTTATTTTCAAGGGCTAATGGGCGGCATCGAAGCGTAAAATTTATTGCTTAATAAACACGAATCTCAACAGGTTTATAGTGCATGGCGTATGGCTTGCTTTGTTCAATCCACATGTTATCCATGTTGGCTGAAGAAAGTCAGCGGTATCTTGCGCTCCGTCGTTCTTTTAACAGTATGGACCATTAATGTCTTCAGCTCACAAACCACATCTTTCAGTTCGCGTTTGCAGCGTTCAAACCCCTACTGGCTTCCCTTGACACCACCTTCTGTAATTCTGTTTGTAAAAATGGCAGGACGTCCATACCATGATGAAAATTTTATATAGGTTCCTTACACAGAACAAACTTTGATAATAAAATTGATATTGTTACGTTTTTGCCCTTTTAAAAACGTTTAGAATATGAGTTCGTAAATTACAAATAAAATAAAATTAAATTTGTTTTCAGTTTTAAATAAATTCTTTATTGTTCGCACAATTCCGTGTGCCACTGTTCACAACTTGATGTAAACAACAACAATTTGCTTTTTTTGTTATTCTTTACACTCTTGTGCGTAAACACTAAGAGAATGACTTTGCCTTCTCGAAATCTCTATAAATGTAAACATGTTGTTTACGTTATTGTTGTTTGTGTATTTTGTTTACGTTTATCCTTGCAGTGTTTTTGTTGCCTATTTGTTTACTTGTTTAACCCCTTTTTTATACTGATACTGCCGCTTTATTTTTGTTTATTTGTTGATCATGTAAATAAGTCCATAGCTTTTGTTTTTGTAGCTTTTGTTTATCATTTTCATCTTAAACGATGTAATACCATTTCCATTTTCGTAACAATATGCTTGCTTAGGTTGCTTCTATGCACATCGCAAATATGAAATCATTGTGAATAAAAATTTCTTACATTTTTCACATGCACCTGCCAATAATTTTTTCAATAGTTTTTCTTAAGTGAACTTTGTCCTCATACAACATTGTTTGTTGCACTTTATGACGGTAAATGCCAGTAATATAAATTGTGAAAGGAGAAAGTAGGAATATAAATAGACATAAGCTATCAAGGTAGATGGAGAGGATAGTTTAATGATAAGAACATTATGTAAGTGTCACCCACGAAGTATTTTTTCAAGTTTTTTACTTCACATTGTTATATGATGACATTGTTTTTGTTTTTGTCACATTTTTCATATTGTAAGAGCATATACACTACGCTACGTAAAAAATATCTTCTTCTATTAGGTCTTTCATTAAGCATTTCATATCTTTAAATTGAAATAAAATAAAGTGTATGTGAGATATCATTTAATTTGCCAATAAAAGATGTTGAATATAATATCGTTCAAATGTCCGCCACGGCTTATTCGGGTAGAGGTCATCAGAAATGATTGTATTTGACTGATAGCATGAATTATGTTGGCTATGAGAACCTCTGTAGTTTGCGAGTTATTCGCAGAAAAAGTCTAACAGGATCAAATCAGACAATCTCGATGCCTAGTTCACAATACCTTCACGTAAGATTCTTTGCCATCAAATCGATTGTGCTGAATATCAAACGTGGCATGAACTCCGTCACCCGTAGCTCTGTAAAGTTGAAAGCCCATATCGTTTGTAATAATCGAGCTACAGTGTTCGCCGTTGTCAGCGATAGCCTGACCAACTTTGGTTTTAAAGAAGTATGGCTCGAAGTAGCCGCCTAAATAAAATCCACGCTAAATAGTGGCTTTTTCTGGATGCTTTAGACGTTCTTGGATCTTATGCGTATTGGTAATGTCCGAAATGCTCATTCATCTTTGATAAAATTTGGGGTCGTTAGCCAACTGCTCGTTGTCTATAGCTTCAGCTCGAGGTCAGTTGAATGTTGACGCCTCAAATCCCGGCAAAAATTCGGCAAATTTTGTTCAGAAATCGACTTCCTCTGATTTCTTTTACATTCCCATGGATAGCTGCGAAGTTTTCGGAAGATGTAAAGTGTAACAAGAACAGCAGTCCATTGGATAATATGGAAATGCTTTGTGGAAGTCATATGCTTCCAAAAAGGGTAATGGACTAAATTCTTCACAGTAGCAACATATTGAATGACGAAATTCAAATTCTTGTCACTTTTTGTCGCTCAAACGTGAAATTGACACATTTTGCGATAAACAATCAAGATCCGTCAAAAATTCTGAAAACTTTTGAACTAAAAGTTCATTTGATAAGATGACATAAAATAATAATGATATAAAAAATATAACTCGGACTGCTAGACTCTTTAAATAAAAACTACGCTAATTTTTGTCAGATTTTATCAAACGAAGTGTCAATTTCTACACAAGATAATGCACTTTCAGAATGTTATCACCTATTTCATATTTTTTAATTGAAGTTTGCTACTATGAACTGACAGACTTGAAAAAACACGAAAAAAATTCACATTTATCAAGTTTACCTCATCAAACCCCATAACATATTAAGTCAAATAATATAATATATATGTACATTGTTTTAAAGACCTATCTCTCTCCTATCTAATAAGGTTTAAATTTTTGACATGAGTTCAGAAATGTTTGTGTAATCAATAAATTTGTGAGTAAAGTCCAAAAAAATAGTTTTTGTCAAATAAAACAAGTTTGGATGGTTTGAGAAAAATAAAATAGTATTTTTCAGTTCTACTCAACTAACTGAACAACTTTGACTAGGCAGTTACTCAGGTGTATTTAATTTTTTGTATTTTGTCGCACAGTGTAATTGATCACTACAACCCTTCAGTCAGGATTACGACCTAGTAGCTTCACAGACAACTTAAGTTGTGTGTTTTAAAGTTATGTATGGAATGCCCGAACATATAGTGTAAAATCGATTCCAAACGACAGATTTTTGAGAACCTTTTCATGGCATTTTTATTTATGCTCAGAGTTTTTGCCATATCTCTGCTGAGAGGAAGTCGAAATTTTTCATTGTTTGTTTGTTTGTTTCATTGTATAGACGCCCATCTTTGCCTACCAACCTGCATCAATTAGTAACTTGCGCATAACATTGAAAGTTTTTCTTTAAGTTCAAACACTCAAAGCGAAGCAATAAAAACATTTGAAATAGAAATCCTTTTCTTCTTTTGTTCTGATTTTTGTTTTCTTCTTTAAATTTTAGTCACGTACTTTAGTGATTACCAACTAAGTTCCTAACAGCCACAAGCAAAAATCGTTTACAAGTACAATAAGCAAAGTAAAGAATCCACAAAAAAAATACTTAAAATATGTAATTCCGCCACATTTAATTTTAGTTTCTGTCATTTAATGTTGCAAGCGGTTGTTGCATTGTTTAAAATGGTTTAAAGGGTTGAAGTCAGTTGTAAATGCACAATAAGAACAACAGAAATAAATGTAAACGAGAATTTAGTTTCCCATTATGGTTTTTCGATTTGCTCGAAGAAAACCAATCTAGAAAAATTCTTAAAATCCACATTAATTTCTGGAAATAAAAACAAAAAGAAAAGTGAAATCGTTGAATTTTAATTGGAACGATTCGAGAATATTAAGAGACTAATGTTCGCCTATAATTTTGAGGAACAAAGCAATAAGCGAAGAAGGTAACAAATTTTATAAACATCCAAAAAAGTGATTTTTGAGTTATGAGTTTGTTCATAACAATTCCTAAGTACCAAGGGAAAAATTCTACTTTAAGTGTATATGGGAAACATATTTTGAAATGTTTTCTTCCATTACCTTACTCCCTACTCTTCTCCCTAATAACTTCTTAATTTAATATAATGAAAGTCGCCGCGGTCTAGTAGGTCGTGTGTTTTCTTCTTAGAGTCTGATATTGTAGTCTGAGATTCAAACCACGTCTCAAATATCTCAAACAAAAATATTCCTTTTGGGCGACTTCCTCTCAGCAGTTTTTCGACAAAAATTCTGAGAGTAAAGTTTATAAAATCTGTCTTTCGTAGTTGACGTTGAACTGTAAGTAAGACCGAGAAGCTAGATTGTAATCCTGACTAAAGATTTGTAATGATAAATAATAAGTAATGTAATAAATAAATAGTCTAAAAGGAATTCATGGGTTCTAGTAGGTGTTGGCTTATTAGAGGTGAGGTCACGGTTCAAATCCAAAAACTCTGGGAGTAAATAAAATGTCATGAAAAGTTTCTCAAAAATCTATTGTTCGGAATAGATTTTAAACTGTAGGTACCGCCACTCCTTTATAAAATTAACACACACATCATAACTGGTCTGAGCAGCTAGGTCGTAATCCTGACTGAAAGGTTGTAATGATCAATTATATATGCATGCATGTATCTGTAAGAAGGGTATTAGTGGACAAGACTAAATGATTGAAAATCGAAATTTTTTTTTGCAAAAATACCAGCATACTTTCCAATTCACGTCTCGAAAATATCCGTAAATGCTGAAACAGGATAATCCTGCCGATATAATCTGCAAATCAATCATTTTTTCCGAGCAGTTATGCATCCAACGATAGACACGACGACATCAGTACAGCAATATTCTTTCACATATAAAATTTCGTGTTCAGGTTATAAGCCTCTCAGTCTCATTATTGTAGATATTATATTCAGATAATATTCTTAATATTCGTATCAAATGTTTAATTCCCTGCTAAACAAATCGTGAACCTTTAAATACTATTTGCTGTTTATGAGGCATATCTTATCATATCCACTCATCTCATCTGTTCTTCACCAAGAAACTTTTTTTTGTCATTTGATAGCAAAAACTCTTCATACTTACTTACTTGCATACTTAATTGGCCGTTTAACGGATTTCGGCCTGCTGCAACACATCCTTCCAGGCGCCGCTGCTTCTTGCGCGCCTACGCCAGTTGGTCACACCAATCGATGACAGGGCTTCCTCGATTTGGTCCCACTAACGGATACAAGGTCGTCCTCTTCGCCGACTTCCGCAGATTCCCGCATCAAATACCCGTCTCGCCGGAGCATCCTCCTCCATTCGAACGACATGGCGCTGGATGTTAATACTCTGCACTCGTTGAGGAGCTCGTACAGCTCACTGTTGGATCGGATACGGAAATCATCGCCAACTCGCACTGGACCGAAGATCTTACATAGGACTTTCCTCTCGAACCTCTCAAGGCTGCTGCATCAGTGCTTAATGGGGTCCACGCCTCTGCGCCATAAAGCAGCACGGGTAGAATGAGTGTCTTGTAGAGTGTTAGTTTTGTCGTACGAGAAAGGTCTCTGCTACTCAATTGCCTATTGAAACCATAGTAGCATCTGTTGGCAAGAGTTATCCTGCGCTTGATCACCAGATTGACATCATTTTTGGTGGTAACGGCGGAGCCAAGATAAATAAATTCTTTGAATGTTTCAAAATTATAGTTATCGGCCATAATCTGAGAATCAATACGCCACACCTCTCTACTTGTCGATAACATATACTTTGTTTTCTCTTTCGTACAGAACAGTTTTTTAAATGAACAAATGAAAAAAAAGAAAAAATTAGGAAAATGAGGAGAACGCAAAATACTTCAAAAAACAGATAAGAAATCATTTTTAATTAAATACAAGTACCAGTAAAATGAATATGTACACATTTTTACTCACATATAGTACATACATATGTATAAAAAGCAGGTACATGCTTATTGAAATGCAAGTGTTGATCAGGGTTTTTTTTATTATTCTCGAATTGCATTGTTTTTAATATTCTTGTTCTTGGTATTCTGGAAATTTTCTTGGCAGCAATTGCGGTAATTTAACATTACTTTTTTGGTTCGATATTAATGTTTCAAAGTTTCAGTGAAGATATATGACGTACACAGTTATCCACAGAGTAAATTAAAAACAAACGGGATGATAAAATCACTTTATGTATGTAAGGTACACGGAACACATGTGGGTTTTATTGAATCTGGACTTTGGATGTCTATGTCATGATTGCTTATATCTTTCATTATATTTTAGAAAAATATATTGGAGATGGAATTGATCATCTTTTAAAACTCAGAGTGATAAATAAAGTTGTAATTTATTGGCCTCCGTTCCACTTCGAGATCATTGCGAAGAAATGGAACGAACGGCCATCCATCGCACAATGGCCATTCTTATGGGCCACTGTACTTTTGGTGGGCATGCCGAAAAACTTAGCAATCCTACTAATGACTTCTGCAGGAGCTGTGAATCTGGGGAGGTAGAAGAGGGTGTCTTTCACCTCATATGTCAGTGCCCTACTCTTGCCATATAGAGACAGAGGTGTTTAACCTCTCATTTTGTGGCATCTCTGGCCGACCTCCCTAATATAAGGTTTGCTGCAATATCAAGATTTAATTGGACTCGGAATGAATTTCTTTTAGGGAATGTTTGACCCCGGCTAGAAAGAATTGTGGCCCTGGCTTTAGTGGCATAATTTCCTTTAAAATAAATTTAATTTAGGACGACTATATAAAAAGGCACAATAAATGTTAACATTATTTATACAATCCGCTGGATGTTTGTTCAACTCCAAGAGCAATGCCATCGTTTCGATATTACTGTTGAAAATTTTGTTATTTGCACGTATTATTGATTATATTAAATAAGAAGTAATCTAATAGATGTGAGAGGCTAAGTTGTAATCTTGACTAAATGTCAAGATTTCAATTAAGAAGGTTAATTAAAAACAAACAGGTTTACTGACTTAGCTTCAAGTAGATGACTGTTTAAAGGCCCAATGTATACAGAGTGCTGCACAAATGGCTTTGGTACAGGTGAACACATAGTTGGGCATTGGTATCCTTAATCAGATCGGAGATTTATCAGCCTTTTCTACTACATATATCAAAAAAATTTTATTTACAGTCATTAATTTCAGAAAATTTTACCTTATATAACTTGTTTACTAAGTGTACAATATGATGTGAAGTTTACTATTAATACCAGGTTTAATAACACGGTGTGACAGTCGAAATACACCCAGCTAATGACATAGTGTATGTTGTGAGTTTTGTTGAGTAGAACTCAAAAATATTTTTTTTATATTTCTCGAACCCTCCATACTTGTTTTATTTGACAAAAACGGTATTTTTGATCTTATCACACAAAATTATTGATTACCCAAATATTTTATAACCTATTTTCTAAAACCAAAGTTTTTTGAAAATGGGACAGATGAGCCTTTAACACTAAACCTACCGATACTTCATGTATTCCCATTCTTACCAAAGGGGGTCAATTGACCCGGCTGCAAAATGTTATATATTACTATGTCTCGTGAGAAATATATCAATTTGGCCAATTTGCTACATAATGCTACTAATAAAACATAATGCTACTAAATAAAACAAAACCTAATCGTTTCAGGTATACGCTTGCCATCGGTTTCAATGCTTACGGATTTATGCTTTAAGCTTAGCAGAAGAACTTTTTTGCTTGGCTTACTTTTGTAAATGGTAGGTGAACAATTATTCGATTTATATAGATTTGTGGAGAAGCGTGGCATACCATCTTTCGCCTGCTTGGCGAATTTTGGTAGTTCTCTTTTGTTCCCGCGGATCGTTCCATCAATAGTGGTTTTTTCTTCTAGTAGCCTTGCAGCTAGTGATGCGCTTGTAAAGAAATTATCAGTAGTGACGCTTCTTCCGCATCTTGTGAACGGTTCCAGTAGTTTGAGAGCAACAAATTCCCCAAGCGGAGTTGAAGCTCCTCTGCTTTCTCCATTTCCCAAATATGGGAATTCATTTATGATATATTTAATGCTGACATCAGATGCTAGCCAGAATTTGATACCAGACTTATCCGGTTTGTTCGGCATATATTGTGTAAAAAAATTTTTTAAAAAAGGAGGGGAAATCTATAGTCAGAATAAAATACAATGCAAGTGAAAAAAAAAAAAACAAAATATAACAAAAAAAAAAAAAATAAAAGAGACAAGAAAAACAGATTGTTATGAATAATTACTTATAAAAATTAACCGGAAAGAGATGAATGAAAATGAGTGAAAAGTACACGTATACGAGTATACTCAAATATTTGTATAAATCATAACACTTTCATCTTCCTTTTAAGACGGATATATAGTATAGTGCACAGCAAAAGTCCAGGCAATCTAGTGAACATAATACTATATTCAGGCATGAATTTTAATTGAGTCAGTATTCGTTTAATTCACAAAATTATTTTAAGTGTTCAGGCATACGCAAATAAGCTTATTCAATAATCATTTGACAGCTGGAAAACAAGAAAAATTTTTTTTTATAAATTTATAAATTTTCATAAATTTAATACTAAACCTACCGTGACGGGAAAAATTACTTATTTAAGATTTTTTTATCAGAATTTACAACACCGATATTTGGCTTTACGTCGTCGTAGTCTAGTAGGTAGTGTGTTGGCTTATTAGTCGTAAAGACAGGGTTCGAGCCTCAGGCCAGACATCAAAACAAAATACAAAAAGTATTTCTTCGGCGACTTCCTCTCAGCAGATGTTTGGGAAAAACTCTGAGAGTAAATAAAATTGCCATGAAAAGTTTCTTAAAAATCTGTCGTTCGGAGTCGACTTTAAACTGTAGGTCCCACCACTCATGCATAAAATTAACACACACAACATAAGTGTCGAAATCCTGACTGAAAGGTTTTAATGACCAATTATGTATGTATGTATTTATCTTTACAACTTCTATTAAAAAATACATTGAATATACTTTTGAACATTTACACCTATAATCTTGTATTTTTTTATTGAGGAATGCATGTAATCTGCCCTAACAACAGCGGGAAGTTATTTGCCCCGAGCACAGATTCTGTATCTTGATTTGCCTATTTTGTGATACAAAACCACTGTTTTTGACATTTTTGGCATTGCCTGGTATGATTCGGTATATTGGGGTATATTGTTTGATATCTGGCAGATGGATATTCACTCTACCCCAAGCGAGTATTACAGTAAAAATTTCTAGTTCTGTTTTTAATAAAAATTCGTATTTCATTGTTTTATTATACTCCTTATCCCCAAAATTTTGAAACATTCAAAATAATTTAAATCATTAGAAATTTTAAATAATATTTAGTAGAAAGAGAATGAAATAGGATTAGAAATAAAAGATGTATCGGTAGATTTAGTGTTAATATAAATAATCTTACCTTTCACCTTACTCGCCATTTTTATTTGATGTTGTTGATATTTGTATGTATTTTCAAATATCAACAAAATTTGTTGGCATAAGTTGTAACGTTCTCACTGAACATACTTATGACAGTGCTGCATTTTATGTTTTACTCAATATTATAACAATTTGCGTATTTATTGTGCAATTATTAATTGAAATTTTATATGAAATATTGAGTTCAATAATGGCGTTTATTACAATTTACGCTGTTTAGCGGTTACATAAATACTATCTCCTAAATACTGTCGTTGAGTTGGGGCATTATGCTAGAGTATTAAGCCTGTGAGGACTTTGGTAGGCAAATCATATCTTAACATCAACTGCAGTATGATACTGACATAGAGTGTACAGGAGAATTCGTAATCGCGTTGTGCACAAGAACTTAGCATTTCACAGACCACAATTTTACGAATTTTGCGTCGTCACTCAGGGCCTGTATCCGAGCAAAATTCAACTAACCCTGTAACTAAAGATAGACAACCATACACAAGAACATGTGTACGCTAAATGGCAACTGAAACCAATTTTTATTGAAAAACCATCTTCAGCGATAAGACCTATTTCTGGTTGGGTGAGTACGTGACAAACAAAATTGTCGAATTTAGGCAATACCAATCCACTTGAGCTCCAAGTGCATCCTATGCATTTCAGAAAAAGTCGCAACAATTTTGCACTTGCAGCGTCAGCAGCTGCAGCAGCAAAACAAATAAAAAATTAACAGTTCATTAATACTGTTATGTTTTTACATTAAAAAAACGTTTAAAATATGAGCTCGTAGATTGTAAATAAAAATAAAAATAAATTTATGTTCAAATTCAATTCTTTATTGTTCCCACAATTCTATGTGCCACTGTTCACAACTTGATGTAAACAACAACAATTTGCTTTATTTGCTATTCTTCTTTACACTCTTCTGCGTAAACACAAACAATTGTTCGACATATCTTTATAGTGGAGATCTTCAAACCACGATTATTCCCTTCACACGCAACGTGTCTTCAAACAAGACTGATTAAATTTTTACTGACTCCGTTGCTTCTTTTGTTTTGCATTTTATATTGCAGGGTAAACAGTCTGATGAATGCTCTTGAAGGAGAATGACTTCGCCTTTGCGTAATCTATAAAAATGTTAACATGTTGTTTACGTTATTGTTGTTTGTGTATTTTGTTTACGTTTGTCCTTGCAGTGTTGTTGTTGCCTGATTGTTTACTTGTTTATTCCCTTTTTATACTGACGTTGTTGCTATATTTTTGTTTATTTGTTGATCATGTAAACAAGTCCATTGTTTTTGTAGCTTTTGTTTATCATTTTAATGTTAAACGATGTAATACCATTTTCATTTTCGCAACAATACTTTATTATTGGTACCATGAAAATAATTTTTCGAGTTGTGTACGTTATTTTATTGACAGCAATAATCCTCTAATTGCCAGCATAAATTCTTTCTCTGTGAGCATTAATTCTTGCATTACTGCTAATAAAAACAAATTCTAACTTAAAAATGAAGCAAACGTAAAAAATCACTTCAGAATACCTTCATGTATTCTATTTTTAAGAAATAGCTGAGTTTGCTGCATTACGTCTATTGTGTTTATAGGATAATGTATCTCGTAACAATATTAAATAAACAGAATATAAAAAATGAATAAGATATTAATATTGATTGCATTTAAGGATAAAATATTCTTAATTTATTTCAAGTATAACTATTTAATCAGCTTAGAGATTATTTTTTTAAATAATAAAGAAATTTAAATTCTTCATGAATATTAAAAATTGAAAGACTTATTTCATACAGGCGTACTTATTAAAACATTTCTCTTAAACATACACACGAGTATGTATAATAAATTGTTCTAAATGTCATAAAGGCATTAAAATATTTAAAATCTACTCCACTTAACTCAATTTGATGTTTTAGTTTTCTCCGTTGTGGGTTCAAGAAAAGGCATGTAAAACTTTATGGTCGTCTGCTTTCAAAATAAATCACTTCGCCCCTCCTTTCTATTTCATTTAGTTCTAAAATAGAGTAGAAATTTTTTTAAAATGTGGTCAACTACGGACAACTTAAGCAGAAGGAATTCAAAGCCAAGAAGTCTTAGATTTTATTTTATGGTACCCTACATAAAGATATATATCTTGATGTTAAATTGCAAATAATTGCTGAATTAAGATAGTTTTATTGAAAGGATGATGAAAATGAAGTCGCCGTAGTCTAGTAGGTAGTGTGTTGGCTTATTAGATGTAAGGCCACGGTTCAAACCACAGGCCAGACATCAAAACAAAATACAAAAAGTATTTCTTCGTCGACTTCCTCTCAGAAGATTTATGGCTAAAACTCTGAGAGTAAATAAAATTGCAATGAAAAGTTTCTCAAAAAGCTGTCGTTCGGAATCAACTTTAAACTGTAGGTCTCGCCACTCATGTATAAAATTAACACACACAACATGAGTGGTGTGAGAACCAAGCCGTAATCCTGACTGAAGGGTTGTAATGGCCAATTACGTATGTACATATGTTATTGGAAGGACATATCATTCAGAGTATTGTCCAGAAGCTAAGACTTTTCCCATCTTTTTTTCATATTGTGGATTCCGTCCAAAAAAAAAAAAGCCGCCGTAGTCTAGTAGGTAGTGTGTTGGCTTATTGGACAACTTAAAATAATTGTAACACGAAATAATATTTTAAATAAAATTGTTTCATTTGTTTCATTGTTCATTAATAAAATGAACAAACTCAACAAAGTTGGTGTGAGAAGTTGCGTTGTAATCCTGACTAAAGGGTTGTAATGACTAATTAAGTAAGTAAGTAATGGCATGTGTTTTAACAAAATTGTGTGAAATTTCATCACATATAATATTGTTACGAAAATGGAAACGGTGTACCATCGTTTAACATTAAAACAATAAACAAAAGCTACACAAACAATTACAACGAACTTGCTTGCATATACCAGCATCATCAGTATGAAAGAAAAGGAGACAGATAAGTAAGAAAGGAAGCAATAACAAACAACGCAAGCAAAATATACAAACAACAATGAAGTAGCGATAGAACTCTCGATAAGGCGAACACACGAACATTCCAATTTGAAGAACATTCATCAGACTGATTACGTGGGCATATAAAAAGGCAAGACAAAGCAGGCAACGATTAGTAAGAATTCAGTCAGTCTTGTGTGAAGACGCGTTGCTTGTGAAGAGAACTGTCGTGGTTTGAAGATCGTTGAAAGGATCTGCTTTGTAAGTAAAGAAGAATAGGGAATAAACAAATTGTTGCTGTATTGTGAAGTTGTATACGGTGGCACACAAAAGTAGTGCGAACAATAAAGAGTTTAATTGAAACTAAACACATATTTGTTTCTATTTTTGTTTGCAATCAACGAACTCATATTTTAAACGTTTTTAAGAAGGTAGAAACGTAACAATATAATGCTTTTGATTTTAGCCTGTATGAAGTGAACATTTTATGGCTTGTTGCTTGAATCAAACGTATTCTACCGTTGGCATCTATTTGTGGCATGAAAAAAATATTTTATTTTATTTTGTTTTTTGTAATTCCTTTAAAGTATTTCAACCAGACACAGAAGGCTTAAGTAGTAAGGCAACTTCAGGATTGAAATTTCCATTCAAATGCAGAACAGTATCGTCTGTAGGAGAAAGTATATGTATTCCTACTTGTCTTTATTGGCTTAAAACAATAAGGTCGTCTCTAAAAGAGATTGTATAAAATCTTCCAAAAGAAGCTTACGAACTTTGTCTGTTGACAACGGCCATATTGTTGAAGGTGTATTTGGAAAATTAGATGTAATTTATTCAGCCATATCACCATGCACAATCATAGGCTACGAGGCGTATTCTCTGAATGGGTTCTGAAGCAGTTAGTAACTGGTTCTAAATTTAAAGGTAAAATCATATTTAACGATGAGATCTATTTTTAGATGAATGAGCACCTGAATAAACAAAATTATCGAATACGATACGATAATAATATATATGAAATTCATAAAATTCATGAAATAATGTTAATTAATGTTTTAATGAAACTGAACTGCATTTGGACTTCTGAGCTTTTTGATTTCGTTCATGACCTTTTATTTACACTTTTGGGTCAGAAAAGATGTATCGCTTTCGTAATTTTTCCGATATATTAGTCTAGCTGTTAAAATCAATCAAATCTTTGATTGTTAGAAAATGGAAATGATGTTTTGCTTTTACGTCGTTTAACATAAAAATTATAAGCAAAAGCTACAAAAATAAAAACAATGAACTTGTTTACATGATGAATAAGTAAACAAAAATATATCAACGATACCAGCATAAAGAGGGATAAACAAAAATGCAACAACAAACATTTCAAGAATAAATGTAAACAAAATACACAAACAACAATGAAACAACGATGTTTATATTTATGGAGATCTCGAGAAGTCGAAACCACGAACATTCATCAGACTGTTTACGTTGGCATATAAAAGTCAAGACAAAGCAGGCAGCGAGTGAGTAAAAGTTCAGACAGTTTTGTGTGAAGACGCGTTGCGAGAGTAATCGTGGTTTGAAGATCTCCGTTATAAAGATCTGTCGTATAATTGCTTAATGATTGTTATTGTTAACGCAAACGGTGTAAACAAAGGAAGTCAGAAAGTAATGAATTCGCCGTAGTCTAGTAGATTTATTAGACGTAAGGCCACGATTCAAACCCCAGGTCAGACATCAAAAGGAAATATGAAAAAATATTTCTTCGGCGACTTCCTCTCAGCAGATTTCTGGCACAAACTCTGAGAGTAAATAAAATTGCCAAGAAAAGTTTCTCAAAAATTAGTCGTTCGGAGTCGACTTTAAATTGTAGGTCCCGTCGCTCATGTATAAAATTAGAACACACAACATGAGTGATGTGAGAAGCTAGGCCGTAATCCTGACTGAAGGGTTGTAATGGCCAATTATGTATTATCTTATGTATGTATGTAAACAAAGCGAAACAAACAAAGCAATTGTTGTTGTTACATCAAGTTGTGAACGGAAACACCAGAATTGTGCGAACAATAAAGATTTTAATGGAAACTAAACACATATTTGTTTCTATTTTTATTTGCAATCTAAGAGCTCATATTTTAAACGTTTTTTAAAAGGTAAAAACGTAGCAATATATGCAATTATTTTACCATTTATAGTATTGCCACAAATGAAGCATTTTCTTCAAAAAAGTCGAATTAACACATTTAACCTTTTCATATACAAACGTATGTGCAAATGTTTGTTCTCCTGTTAGACCACAAAATGTTGTGAAATATCATAGCTTTGTTAGCATTTTATTTCTTGGAACATTTTTTCAGGAATATTTGTACTTTATGAAATAAAATAATGTTTTCTTTTGTTTTTTTGTTGTTCTTCTCGTATTAAATTGTAGTCACGTACTTGAGTGGTTGCCACGTGACTTCCATACATCCAAAAAGTCGAATTTGGCTTTAAAGAATGAAAATGAATTCACAGGTAAGATATGAAGAGCTCCATAAGTTAGGATATTAATAGCATATGAAGTGGTATCGTTAGATTTCATTACGGCTTCCTTGTTTTTATATTCCATATAAATTCGTTACCTGTATTTGTACCGCAATTAAAAACGTGCATAAAACTGATTCATTAAAATTTTTTCATTACAAATTTAGGAATGAGAAAAAATTAAATGAAGATGGAATTTTCATTGCATATGATGGTTTAATTACAGATTTTGTTGTTTTCACTTTCTAGCTTTAAATTTAAATAAAACAAACTATATCGACATTTTTTATTCGTTAGAAATACCTATTGATATCATTAGAGAAGAGAATATAAAATCCTTCAAATTTCCACCACCACTTCTCTAAATGATGCGCATTCGAAATGTCTTTCCATGACTCTGGCAAATAAATGAATGTGTTATGTTGTTCTTGAGGGCCGTTTTGGATTAAGAAAACCACACAAGTCCAACGGAGTCCAATCGCACGATGTAGGTGGCCAGTTCACATAACCTCCATTTCATCCAAATCAGGCTAAAAGAAGTTGATAATCATCGACCAATAGTGCAAGCGATGGCCTGGATAACGTACTCCTCAAAGAAATATGGACCAATGATGCCGTCAAACAGAGACTTTTTCGGCATCCCTTGCACGCTCTTTTCTAAATCTTACGACTTCGTATTAGGCGTGAGATCGTGGTTCAAACAACAGCTCAGACATTTATAAGAAAACGAAATATGAAAAATGTTTTTTCGGCGACTTCCTCTCCTTTGAAAATTTCTGGTAAAAAGTCTCAGAGTAAATAAAATTGCCATTAAAAGTTTCTCAAAAATCATGTGTAAAACACACACAATATAAGTGGAGTGAAAAACTAGGTCATAACTCTGACTTATGGGTTGTAATGACCAATTATGTATGTATATTTGTATGTATGTTTGCCCAAGTCACCGTGCAAAATTTCTCCGGTTGTAATCTGCAAAAGGCAGTATGTTAGTGAACGAAGTAAAATTGAATTCGTCGGCCTATCCTTCACGATCTAATGCAATGATTTCCATTTCATAGCACAATTGTGCTGACTAAAACACACACATATTCTTATTCTCTTTTTTTTAGTCGTCACTGAGCCAGCGCCGAATGCACATGTGTAGCGGGTTTCTTTCAATATATTTTTGTTTAGAGCACTGAAAGAATGAAATATGGCATGCGAAAAATATTTTATGATTATGAATGCGTTCGGCAATACTCAATGTCTATTATGTTATAAAACATTTAAGGAAATTAGGGGATATGTTTTAAAAAGACACTATGATTCCTTTCATAATAATAAGGCTAGATTTAGTGATAGGGAAAAAGAAGAATTATTTTTAAAATATAAAATTATTTTTTTGGAAAAACTGAATAATTGGTTATCTGATACGGAAACCAACGAAAACATTTCAGATGATAAAAGTTAAAAAAAGAGTTGTCAAGTCTTATAAGTTTAAATATTGTTAAACATGGTAGATGATTTTCTTATGGAATGTTTATTAAAAATATTTTATATAAATGTTTTGAAAAACCTAAGTACAATCTGAAGTTTTTAGAGTCCCTTCCGTTATCTCGGAATATCATAGTTCGACGAACAGATCAACTAGGAATTCTTGTAGAGTCCGCTATTATTAAAAAATTAACAACTACGAATTTTTTTCGTTTTGCTTAGACGAAAGCACAGATATAAATGATTTGTGTCAACTTATGATTTGTGTCAGATGCGTAGACGCAAATAATGACGTTTTTGAAACAAAGTTTCCTTTTTTTGGCAAAATTTGTATGATTTATTATATCCAGAATTAAAAAAGGAATTATCTAAAATGTTTATAATTTTTTCCCTCAACTTATCTATGTGAACAGATTTTTTTCAGACTTAAAATTCATTGGTTCTAAACAACGTAATAAATTAAATTCCGCACACTTAAAAAATATTCTTTTGCTACGAAACTGTCATAATAGCATTAATGTAGAAAATTTCAATAATGATATATAAAATAAACATTAATTTATCATTTTGTCCGTGAATTTTTTTTATGAATACACAATTTTTCTTTCAGTGCAGTTCTCTTTCTCTCACCAATACAACTACAGTTTTTAGCTTTTGGACATCACTGTTCTAATAACAACAATGTTGGAAGATCTAACATTTCATCTACCAGACGTATAAGTTATTTTTTATTAAAAACATAAACAAAATATCATTCATACGTAGTGACTGACGCTTATTCTCTGTGTAAAGCAGCCGTGCACAACCTTTTCATCGCTGTGGGCCGCATTAGAAAGTTAATAATTGAATGGGGGCCGCATTAGAAAATTATTAATTGGGCAATCACAAAAACTTAAACTCTAGAAACAGTTATTATTACATAAATAGTTTATTACAGAAACAAGAAAATTCACATTCAAAATAATTCAAAATATTATAGTAACTTAATCAAAAACAAATTAATTTTAATGAGATTTTTGTGGCTGCATATTAGACGCTAACTTTTTTACATCTGAAGTAATATTTGTCGTAGCTTCTTTTACCACGGCGTTTAGGTTTTCATTTGTAAGTCGTTTTCTTTGAATTGATTTATTCAACTTCATTATTGAAAAAGTTTGCTCACAAATGTACGTACTTCCGAATAAAACCAAATGTCGTAAATGTGGAAAGTTTTCTGTAGGAAGACATCTGTAGAAGTTCATTAAGTCTCCTTCCTTAAATTTGTACTTCAATTCTTCGTTGCATTGAATGTCAATAAGCTCAAGTTGGAGTTTTGATTCAGCATTTTCATGTGATGCTTCAAAAGGATTAGCAAATGTGCTGAACAGTATTTTGTACCGGTCAAAGTCTTCAAATCGTTCATTGAAAGATTGCTGCGGTTGTTGAATATAAATACCATATTGATTACTGTTCATCTTGTACTTTTTAAATATTTTATCGCAGTTGGGAAAGTGACAAGTATTATTATTGGTTATTTGGAAATGGAACAATGATAACTCGATTCGAAAAGCTGATACGTCACCATGTAATGTCGTGATTAATTGAGATTTTCCTTGAAGTTTAAGGTTCAGAACATTTAAATGGCCGCATATATCTGTTAAAAACGCGAGGTCACATATCCATTTTGAATCTTCCAAATAATCCACTGGCTGACTTTTTTGATTTAAAAACATTTTAATTTCTTCAATAAGGTTAAGGAAACGTTGCAGAACTTTGCCTCTACTTAACCAACCTACTTCACTATAGTACAAAACATCTTCATATTCGCATTAAATTTCATTAAGAAATTCCTTAAACTGTCTGTGATTTAATCCACGTGATCGGATGAAATTTACTGCTTTCATAACTTTTTTCATAGCATGGATTTTTACCAATTAAATTTTGTTCGTGTATACTGCAGTGATACTTCACAAAATCCGTATGAATTCCTGTCTGCTTCATATGTTCGGATAAAAGAGTTTTCATACCGATTTTAGGACCAATCATTGAAGGAGCCCCGTCAGTCACTATACCAGAAAGCTTTGATAAATCCATATTATGCTTCTGCATGCTAGACAATAATGCCTGCAATAAATCCGATCCTCTTGTTTTTGATTCTTCAAAAATCTCATAATCTGATGTTATACAATTGAGCAATGGAAGTTATATCGGTAGATTCATCAACAGCTAATGAAAACTTGATACAATTTTTGAATATTCTTGAAAATTTAGTCACGATATCAGCAGAAATATCGGTGATACGCCGATGTCATTCGGTTTAAACTTAGTGCTTTAAATTTCGAGGTGCATTTTGTAAAACATAATTTTTTTGATGCTACGGTTAAGCAGTTCTTTACAAAATCACCATCGGTATACGGTCGAGACGATTTTGCTATTAAATTCGCAATATCAAAACTGACTTCAACTGCTTGCTATGCGGATTCATTGCACTTTTTAAATATATCTTGTTGTGCTTGTAATAATTGGACCATTGAAGTAATTTTTTGTGTTCTTAAAGCACCAGAATACTTTTCATCAAAATCAGAATGTTTACTTTGAAAATGTCTTTTTTAGTTATAATCTTTCGGCACTGCAATTGTTGCTTTACAAATTAAACTTTTCAGTCCATTGCTCTTGGAAAACTCGTTTTTATATTCTAACTTCCGTTTCTTAAGTTGTTTTGATACCGACATATTATTTTTGGATACACAAATTAAAAAAAAACTGAGTAAAACTAAACAAACTACAAAGTTACTTTGTCAAAGTACAAACTCAAACTGAAAAGTAAGAATAACTCCTACTGTAAATTTCAAATCTCTATAATTCCATATAAAAAATGTTGTGGTCCATGTCATACTGAGATTCAAATTTAAACACTTAAACAAGTTTTAATGAAAGTAATGTTTGTGTATTTGAATTGTCGGTCAGTTTTTTGTCTGTCCTGGTTATTAAGGCGAGCACGCCGCTTAGTTATGGCTAATAAGCCGCAGTTTAAATGAGAATAAAAAAGATTCTTTATCAGCTAAAGAGCCGTTATGATCATCAATTTTATTCTAAATTATATCAATCAACTTACAGCTATTTATACAAATTTCTTAAGTCTAATTTCTTACATATTAATATTTATGACCTAATTTAGTTTTTTTTACTTAATTCTAATTTCTCTATACATAATACTTATGACCTAATTTAAGTTTCACTTAACATAGAGTGTGCATGGTCAGCATTTTGCTACTTTACAATTATTACGTACTGAAAATTTTTATAATGCAATTTGATACCTCGTGCCATTGGTCATTGACAGTTTTGTTTATAAATATTATTGAGGAATGTATCAAAATGCATTTTTAGGTAGCACAAACGTAACCAACACACAACGGTGGATAAGTGTGACCAACACACTACAAAGTAAATAAATTGAAACAAGTGAATATGAGAATTAAGGGAATGTATATCTATAATTTCATAATTAATTATATTTATACTTACTCTTTTATGTTATTTGAAAAACATATTTATTTTTTCCTTAGCATAGTAAATAATTTATTATAAAAAAATATAAAAAAATTATTTTTATTTAAAGATGTAAACAAATTATAATAGTTTAGGGTCGCAGGAAATGTTAAATAGGGCCGCATGTGGCCCGCGGCCCGCGGGTTGTGCATGGCTGGTGTAAAGTGAAATTAATACAAAATTGAAGCATATTTTTAGGTTTTTAATAATAGTAATTGGAAGTATTAATTTCTTGAAATTGCTGGAAATCAATGTTTCCAATTTGTTAGAAGACTAAAAAATCACATTTGTTTTTGAATAGCGGTCGCCTAACCAAAATGTGTGCAAAATCGCAACAATACCAGCATATTGTGCCTTTTAATTAAAGAAAAATTAAGAATGCATAACAGAGCGTTGAACAAATTTGTAAGGTTTATGGAGCGGTTGCTGTCAGTTGTGCGAAATGGTTTGACCAAATACAAAATTTGACGAAATTATAGACGATAATTAAGCTATGTTTGCTTACGTTTGGAACACCATTTAAAACTTTAAAACACTCGATATTTGGCTGGCATATACCCAATCACGATTCTATACAAAAGCTGTGCATCGAAATCAAACAATTCTGGAAGCAAATGATTACAGGTGATTATAAAGCTTAAACAAACGATCAAGATTTTTCAGAAATCATTTAAATTTTCATACACTCTCTGAATTTTTCCCAGAAATCTGCTGAGAGGAAATCGTCGAAGAAATATTTTTTCGTATTTCATTTTGGTGGAGTTGTCTGACCTACAGTTTGAACCTAGGCCCATGGTTGTGTGTGACAAAAGCTTTTTAAATGTATAGACCCGCGACATTAATTTCATCTATTTTCATCTTTTGAAACCGCATTGCCTTGTTGATTCGAAATATTTAACCAACTGTAGATAATCACGAAAACTACGAAGTTAATTATTATTGGGCGGTAGTTTCACGCTGTTTTGATTGGCATTACAATAGTAATCTTCCAGCAAGATAAAAACGCATATCAGCGCGAAAGAAGGTTAACTAATGGACGATCAAGTGACGAAAAGCAATGCTCCTGGGCCAGAAGACTTGTTTATACTGAGATGCGTAAGAACTCTATTAACCTCACAAGTTTGAAAGAATATACTAGACATCCAACGAGCTCACTCAGAGGTTGCTTACATTTTATTCAACAATATTTCCAGCTAAAAAGAACAAGGTCAACCAGCTCAGTGAATGAAGGGTTATCTATTATAAGAGCAGAGATCTGGATAGCATTCTTCAAGTCGCCGTGGTCTAGTAGCCAGTGTTTTTTTGGCTTATTAGACGAAAGGTCACGGTTCAAACCCCAGGTCCGTTATCTAGATCGTAACAAAATAAGAAATAAAATATCTTAGGCGACTTCCTCTCAGCAGATTTCTGGAAAAAACTCTGAGAGTAAATAAAATTGTCATGAACATTTTCACAAAGAAAAAAAATCTGTCATTCGGAGTTGGCTTTAAAATGTAGATCTCGCCACTTATTGATAATATTAACACACACAATATAAGTGGTGTGGGAAACTAGATCAAAATCATGACTGAAAGGTTAGAAGGACCAATTAATTACCTAAAAATTTTATAGAGGTAATATTGTTACGTTTTTACCTTTTAAAAAACGTTTAGAATATGAGTTCGTTGATTGCAAACAAAATAAAAACAAGTATGTGTTTAGTATCAATTAAACCCTTTATTGTTCGAACTACTTTTGTGTGCCACCGTTTACAACTTGACGAATACAACAATAATTTGTTCGCTATAATTTTTTGCTTACAACGCAGTTCTTTTCAACGGAGATCTTGAAGAAGTGTGCTTGGGATCAATGTCCTGGTGAAAAACAAAATCATTCGCAATACCTAAGAACTAAAAATATCTTTAAAACAGCAGTGGAAAAGATGTGTGCTTAAAAAGTATTCGTAATACATTGCACAGATATAACTACCATGGTAGAGTTACCAATAAAAAGCCATTTATTAGGCCTAAGAATAAAAACAAGAGTATAAAATTTGCTAAAGAGTATTTGCTTAAAACAGAAGATTTTTGGAATAAGGTAATTTGGTGTGAAGATATCTTAAAATAAAGTTTTGCTGATAGTTTTTGTTTGTTCCAAGGTTCTGTTCACTGACGAGAGCAAATTCAATTTGCATGGATCAGATGGCAAGATGTTTGTGTGGCGTAAACCAAATGCAGAATTTAATCCTCAAAATACAAAAGCTACTGTTAAGCATGGAGGAGGCTCTGTTATGGTTTGGGGCTGCATGTCGAGTGCTGGGGTGGTCATTTTGCATTTTATTGATGGTAAAATGAACAGATTTGGCTACCTCAACATTTTGAAGGAAAATGTAAAGCAAAGTGCCGAGAAATTAGGCATTGCGAATGATTCTGCTTTTTACCAGGACAATGATCCCAAGCAAACTTCGGGTGTGGAAAAGCTTTGGTTGATCCATAATTGCTCCAAACTTATAGAAACCCCTGCACAGAGCCCACATCTCAACGTAATTGAACATCTTTGGGAAGAATTAGCTAGAAGAGTATACCAACAACAATTTAAGACTTTGAATCAGCTTAAGTCGGCTTTACTGGAAGCGTGGAACTCCATAGAACCTGAGGCATGCTATAATTTGGTAAAATCAATTCCAAAACGCTTACAGACCGTTCTTGAAAACAAAGGATATGCCACAAACTGTTAATTGTTCTCTTTCGTCATTTTTAGCAATGGTGCTCTTCTTTGTCCGATTATGCGTTGAGCGCAAAAAATTGGGTTAATTTTCTTTTTCTTTATACAATTACCGTTATCATGAAAAATGTTGTTATTTTTTTATTCATCTAAAAAGCTGTAATGTAGAGTGTAAGTATAAGCAAAAAAACATATATTTAATATTTTCTTTTTAAGTTTTAAGCACATACATACCAGACTAATGCTTGTCCGATTATGCGATGGAGCCACTGTACATAGTATTGTGACAGTAACTTTTTTAGTTCTAAATAACAAGGATAGCGTAGAAGACATGCTTTAAACAATTTTTATTTGTAAACTACACTAAAGTGTCTTTTCTATGTTTTTAATAAAATGTATACAACTTTTTTATTTACTTGGAAATAAGATTAAACATGATTCCTACTAAATGTGAATTCAATTCATTTTTCGACTTTTTATAAAGTGTCAATTTGTATCATACCTGTTAAGTAGTTATTATTAATCGTAATGATTAGTAATTTGATTACCTTTTTTTTGAATGGTGAAATAATGATTACAATTACGATTATTTTAGGTTAAAATAGTTAATAATTGATTACGATTACCAAATAATCCAAAAATAATCAGGATTACTGGCAAATTACAAAATAATTAAAAAGAATCAAAAGTAATCAAAAAGTAATCAAATTGTTTTTAATGATTAAATTCAATGATGATAAACAACAATGTTTATATTTATAGAGATTACGAGATGGCGAAGTCATGAACATTCGCCTTCAAGAACATTCATCAGACTGTCACTGATTTCTCTGCGATATAAAAGACAAGGCAAAGCAGGCGAGTGAGTTACTGAAGTTCAGTCAGTCTAGTGTGAAGACGCAGAGCGATTAAAGAGTGGTTTAAAGATCTCTATTAATTCTCTACTGGTCTCAGATACAGAATATTAAAAGATGTTTAAAAAAAAAATTCTTTTCTCTTCATCTACTATAAATAAAATATTTTCTTGGCTTTTATACCATTTATTTATTCTCATTTGACATGCCTCTTAAAATCTCTGCCTCCTCAATTGGTTAACGGAGGAAGAAAATGTTTAAAGAAAGTCGCAGAAAGTCAAGCCAAACGCTGCTATAAATATTTTAGAACAAACATTTTGGGTACTTACTCAACACTCTATATTTATAGTTGTATTAATTTTAATCCTTCAATTTCAGAAATTTTTTAACCAATGCAAAAGACCGTCTTAACATCAAGGAAACTATAAAGATTTTCAACGAAAACGGATTAGTTAAAAAATTTCTGAAATTTGTTATCCGTATGTATACTTTTCTGGCTAAGTGTATGCGCCTCTGAGGGTAGTGCCAGTAGCTAATGTTACATTTGTATATTTCAGTCTCTTACAGATGGAAATATTTAATAATTCAAAATTTTTTTCACTGAATTTTTCAAAACATATGTAAAATAAAATTTGGTTTCGGTATGTTAGATATTTCTGATCGGTGAATCTCACATAAATTTTATATAAAAAATCATAATGGGCAGACGAAATTTGCTAAAGATAATCACAGATACGAACATTTTATTCCTAATTTAATCTCCCCATTAGTACTGCAAACCTGTTCAATTTACAGCTCATTTTTCTGACATCATTATCGAAACTTCGGAATTATAATTGGTCTTATGTGTGAAATACAAATTAAAAAAAGGTTGTTACTGACAGACCCAGATTAAATATAATCAACCCATGCCATGCAACATGTGATTGTTTGTTCAGTAGTTCAATCCATCAATCAATCATTTGTAAGGGTATATTCGCAATTTGCATTTACTGAAGTATATCACAAATTGATTAAAAAGGTATTTCATTGTGAACCGTTTTTGTTGATGTTTAAGGATAAATCAGACCAAAAATTTTTATTTTCAACAGAGTTTTCTTATTTATTTGAAGGAATTATCATGGAATAGAGAAAATATTGAAAATCATTTGGGTAAATACATACGTACATACGAGTATATCTTGACGTGAAACAATAAACAAACACAAATTTATATTCTAAAGACGAACGATATGTATTGTGTATAATGCATAAACATAAAAATAACGTACATATGGATACACACATACCTTTTTTACAAAATTATAAAAATTGTATTTTACGCACAACACTTGTAAGATAAATACAAATTTAGGCGGAAAAAGGTGAACATTTTATGTGAATTAAGAACTGAATCCACATGATAGATTTCTGATTTGTTTTGATTAACCGTAAATTAGAGGCAATAACATTACTAACCAAATAACAAAACATAATATGTTTATTTATTTATCAACGAAACAAACATTAGGTAAATATCGAATATACACTGGATCAAATAAGTCTACGTACACAAAGCAATTGGTGTAATTTGAACAAAATAAAGCTGTTTAAAAAACTTCAATTTGCGCTTAAAATAACACATTGCGACAGTCAAACTACATCCAGCTAATGACATAGTGTAGGTTGTGAGTTTTTTTGAGTAGAACTCAAAAATATTTTTTTATATATCTTGAACCCCGCAAAATTGTTTTATTTGACAAAAATTGTTTTTTTGGACTTTACGCACAAATTTATTGATTACACAAACATTTCCTAACCGGTGCAAAAATGGGGTTTTTGATGCCTAAAATGGGAATTAAATCGTGGGAGCTTCTCTTCTTCCAAAATCCGTATGCAATTTTCGCACACATTCTGCAACATTACCATGATTTTCAAAGTAATGTCGCAATATTTCCCAGCGTTGTTCAAGCGTATACACAACCATATTCGTTCGGCGGAAGGATAAACTTAATTATCTGTCAAATCAGACATGAGCTAAGAGACTGTTTACGTTGCCTTATAAAAGGCACTGCAAAGCAGGCAACTGAGTTATGCCTTGGTTACCCAAGCGTAAGAAACGTAAAATCGTAACGTACGTAGCCAGAAAAACGTTTGTGTAGTTATAGAAACGTTCAAAACGGGACATATATATGTCAACAAAGAATGTAAATAAAAACGAAACAGAACACAAAGCAACACACAAACGAACACAACACAATGCAAAGAAATTGGTATACAGACTCAGCATTAGTGTTGCCGTTTTTGTTCAATGTGTAGATTTTTCCGGATTTGGTTATTATTTTTCTTATGAAAATAGCTTTTGTTTTGTTTGTTAAAATAATTTAATTAGTAAGATTATAATTTTATTTTGTTATTTTTTGTTTCCTTTTTTCTCAATTATAATTAAATTTGAAAAAAATAAAATAAAAAAACAGCGAATTTAATTTTAGTCATATTTTTCCTTATTTGGTGATTTTTTTCACAAATGTTGGTTAAAATATTTTTTTTCGTGGCAACACTGCTCATTCTCTCTCATGTTCAAATGTCACGTAAAAACGTGGCAGAATTCTGTTTTATACAGATCGTTCCGTTTTGCTAACGAGAGAGAAAGTTTCGGTAATCGTTTACATTGTTCTCCATATGCTAAAGAGAGAACGTTTTTTTACGGTACGTTACATTACGTGTGGGTAACTACAATATTAGTAAAAGTTCAGTCAGTCTTGTGTAAAGACGCTGTGTGTTTGAGAAGACTAATCGTTGTTTGAAGATCTCCTTTACAAAGATCTGTCCAACAATTGGCTAGAAATTGTTGCTGTTTATGCAAAGAGTGTAAATAGAGAAATAACAAACAAAGCAATTGTTGTTGTTTACATCAATTGTTTACGGCAATTGTACGAACAATAAAGAATTGAATTAAAACTAAACACAAACTAATTTTTATTTTTATTTGCAATCTACGAACTCATATTTTAAACGTTTTTAAAATGGTAAAATCGTAACAATATTTTATCTAAACGCAGTTTTGTATCCTTGCTGAGAGAAAAGGCTTTCTATGTGTAGAACATGGCTTATATTTTTTCATAACCAGAAAATTCTGGAAGATTTGTGCATTTAATACTATGATTTCATAATTCGAATCGCTTTTATTATCTTTGTTTTATTATTTCACAGAAGACTTATATAAAAGTTGTGTTAAAGATGGTTATGTTTGTCTCTACCTAAGCTGTATAAATACTATTTTGAGTTAGCATTTTGAATTGTTTTTTGAGTATTTTATATAAAAAATAAATTAAATTTTTACTTCATCCAAATATGGTAAGTAATTTTTGAAATATTGTGAAAACTTTCTTCGCCTGTTTGGCGTATGGTGACTTATTGGAGCCAATGTAAGAATTATACACTGACTTTTATGGTGTGCTTTAGCCATACGAAATAAAATAATTTTTTAAAGGATAACGTAACGTAACGAAAAGATAAACGTTCGTACAAACTATTTAATATATTTTAACATGATTATTGGTTTTGAAAATTTTGTAATGCGTATGTAAAAATGAAAGGTACTTTGTTCATCTTATCTGGCTCCTTAAAAATACTATAGTAAAGTTGCAATAAATTTCAAGAAATGCTAACACGAAACGAAAATTATATTGCTGAACGCAAAATCATTGCGTATTTACAGAAAGAGAACCTCTTTCTAATTGCATTAAAAATTGTTTGAACACCAAAGTAGTGTTGTAGTGCAATCAGTGAGAAAAATCTCTTATTATCAGCATCAAATATTGTTTGGTATGGGGACATAAATATAGAAAATTAGGTTCGCTTAAGATGGCCTCAAAAGCAGCAAATCCAACGCTTGTGCAGACTTTCGGCGTTTGGCAACGCCAATCTACATGATGTGTGTGAAGATAGATTTAAAATCTATCTCCCCAGACGCAAACCAAGTCAGTTAACAGAGCACTGTTATGTTACTAACAGAACTCTGTTAAACAATTAATTTAAGGCTGGGAAAGAAAAACAGGAAAAATTAATTAAATTCCTGGGTAAAATAAAATAAAAAGCAAAAGTTGATAAAATAAGTCCTATAGCTAATCACTGTTAAAAAATATTGCATAATAAAAAAAAAACAATATCCAGATAATCACACATTTCCGAAAGCTAATGTAATACGATAAATAAATCAATATTGGGATAAATCAGGACAACATGGGCGGACAAAGTAAATTGTTTTTAAAGCAGTTTACGTCCCTTTAAATCAATCGCCAGAATTCTTAACAGAGCGAGTTTTCACAGTAGATTTTGAAATTTTTCGAGATTTCAGATTTTAAAATCCACTGTATGTCCTTTTGTGTGAAAACGGGATAAAATGGGCGGACAAAGTAAATTATTTTTAAAGCATTTTACGTCCCTTTAACTAAATCAATCGCCAGTAAATTGTTTTTAAAGCATTTGATGTCCCTTCAACTAAATCAATTGCCAGAATCCTTAACATAGCGAGTTTTCATAGTAGATTTTAAATTTTCCGAGATTTCAGATTTTAAAATCCACTAAGTGTCCTTTTGTGGGAAAACAGGACAAGAAGAAGAAGAAGAAGAGAAGCACACACACGCATGGCGGTGTCAGCGGCCCATATTTTTTGACGACTTTGTCAAGGCCATCACTGTCAATGATGAGCTTTAGAGGTCGATGATTATTAAATTTTTTTGGCCTAAATTTAATGATTTAAATACCAACGAAAATTTCACCACTATATCGTTGCGTATCACACAGTTTATGGCCCATTGGATATTTGAGAGCGTGGGTAAGCAATGGTGATGCGAATTGGCCACCGAGGTCATGGAATTTGAAACCGTTCGAGTTTTTCTGGAATTTGTGGGATTTTTAAGTCACAAACCAATACTGTTCTACATAGGCCAACATAACCCATGTAATCGATCAAATTCTGCCTGATTTCTGCATCAGAGTAAACGAATAATTGGACACTTTTAATGCATTCCACACAGAGAAGCTATGGCGGACATTTAAATGTTGTTATATTCCACACACAATGACGTCAATAGGTCTTTTAAACGAATGCGAAATTTCGATGATATCTCACATACATTTTATTTTATATAAATTTAGGTTTGAAGTGCTTAATCAAAAATCTGGTCGTATTTTCAGAGTATCAGAAATACATTCCTTTATATTTCAAAATTTTTTTGCAGCCTTTAATTTTACAACCATTTATTGTTAAACTGATGTTAATAAATCTTAAATGAATTAAAATCTGTTGTATGAAAGTGTGCATAAACAAATAATCAATTTTTTTAAAGGATACTTGCACGGCCATAGGTTCGTACGAAAGGTTATTTACAGCGAGAAAAATATTTTCAATGTAAATGAGACGAAAAAATCAACAATTTTTTATTGTTAAAAACTTTTTCAATAATGAAAAGTTGTCTTGTTTATAGATTATTTTTTTTTAACGCAAATAACCAATGAAGCGTCATGTTTCAGATAACACGGAAGAGAAAAATATTGTGTTGTTCAATGCTTTCATTCGCTAAAGAAAGGTAAACAACCTTCAACCTTCGTATTGGTTTTTTCAACTTTTTTAAGCATAAGGTCATCGCCTTCATTCGACTGGATCTGGTTAAATAGTTTTAAACAAACAATTTTCATGAAAAATAAAGTAATTTAAAGAAGCATATTCCACAGAAGCATTCTGGCATAATATTGTTACGTTTTTACCTTTTTGAAAACGTTTAAAATATGAGTTCCTAGATTGCAATTAAAAATAATTTTGTATTTAGTATTAAATAATTATTTTATTGTTCGCACAATTCTGTGTAGCACTGTTCACAACTTGATGTAAACAACAACAATTGCTTTATTGGCTATTCTTCTTTTCACTCTTTTGCTTAAACAATAACAATTGTTCAATAGATCTTTATAACGGAGATCTTCAAACTATGATTATTCTCTTCACAGGCAACGCATCTTCACACAAGACTGACTGAATTTTTCTAGGTCCGTTGCCTTTTATTATTATGCGACAAATTTAAATGCGACAAAGGCAGAACAGATTGGGACGAATGTTTGGAACCCGTTTAACATCCCCCGTTGGGTTAATTTAACCGACAGTATGAAGTTTAACTTCATGCATTATGTGATGCTTCTCAGAAAATAGGTATAGATATATAGTAGAGTCCTACCACCGTCTGGTGAATTTGTCACCCACTTGCTAGCTGCCAAAACAAAGTTGCGCCTATAGAAATGTAAACTTTAACCCGTTTAGAGCTCAGCGATGCATAAAATGGTATTTTCACTTCGTAAGAAGCTGAATCTTACCAAATCGGAAGCCTTTGTGGGACAGATTCGATTATCGCTCTGTCCTGGCTTCATAAACCTCCGCGCCATTGACTAACTTTGTAGCAGATCGAGTGTCGTTTGTCGAGGACCAGGTAAGCACTGACAGTTGGAATCACGTGAAATCTCTACATAAAGTTGATACAATATGATGACAGTTTTAACTCGTCAGAAAACCCATCAAAGAAATTTTGTTGTTATCGACCATGTTGTCATTCGTCATGACAATTAATCCCATAACGAACGAAATTTTAGTCGAATCGAACGGGTTTATTTTGTCCCTGATTCGATCTGCCAATGGCGTTCTAATATGGCCAATAGAGATCTCGTATTGCTCCCTAACTTAACAAAATTAATCCGTTTTCTTGTTTTTCTCTGTTGCGTGTTTGTCATTTAACTCAAGAAAATCCAATAACCCGTAGGCTAATTGTCGAACGCCTAAGAGAAAAACATCTCCGAAAAAGCTTGCAACAAGCAACCCACAACCAGGCTCTTATGTTCAGTGCCCGCTAAAACCTTAATTTTTTAGATTATAGTTCTTTATGTTAATACACAAAAATTGCATTATAGATTTATTATTACATTGAATTGTTAATTTTGATCTCTGGCCAGGTGACTTCTCGGTCCCCTTATTGCAATGTTGCAAGGGCATGTCACGCTGTCTACCCTATTTTTAAGTTGAGATATAAGTTTAGTTTAAGTGTATAAACCACAACTGAGTTAATATAAATTGATTGTGAATTGTTAAGAATATAAATGAAAAGAGATCACTATCTGATCAAGCACCAACCCGAAAGTTACGTTTGTACAAAAATAAATAATAAATTGATAATTCTAAACTAATTACCTTTGCTTTTATATACCCGTATTCTCGCGAAATATTTTATTTTATTCCTGCCCCGCTCACCCCCACGGTTAGTTGGGCGATCAATGGGTTTTTGGAGTCCTTTCGAACTCCAGAAACCATTATCTGGGAGGATACATCCCCACCCAATAGCAAATCCATATGGGCATATTTAATGTCTGTTAACGGGAGATCGGGTGCCTTAAAATCAGCACACTTCGCTAACGAGCCTGCGGGTGATTGACCAGTGAGCTTTTCAACGACATACGCTTTCGTGGTCAATTTAAACGATGGATCAATAGGAGACATAGTATTTAGGGGACCAATAAGTTGATATCATATAATGGCCAGCATAAAGCTCTCATTCCAGTCCAACTTTTAGAACGGTTAAATAAAAAACTAAAGAGTCTTCAAAATCTGTGTAAAGTGGTTCGAGTAGTATTTAATGACATACAATATACAAGATCACAGAGAATTCTTCAAAGTTTGCCTGGAAGTTTATAATTTGTTATTATAGATAAAGAGTGCCCTACAAAATATTAAATAGAATTGAGCTCTAATGATAAGTTTGTCCACTTTTAATTACGTGACCAAGGAATTGTGATTTCTTACTTCTGATAATTTAAAAGTGTGATTTACTGTTAAATTTTTATATTTACGTTCCCTTTACTTTATACATCGTTTAAGTATATCACGTAGAATATTTAACTTTCTGTAAATAAATTTTGGAAAAATATTTCATCTTTGTTTATTACTAGAAAAGGGTCGTGTAGATGGGTGCTAATTATAAGAACATCACTGTACATATTTAAAAATGAAACTGAAACCTAAAATACATAAAACCATACTTTGTGTAAAACAATTTAATAAAATTTAATAAAAAAAATAATTTAATAAAAACATCAGAAAATCAACAAAATTTAAATCAACAAACAAAAAATTTCTAAGAAAACTAGAAAAGGTGGAGAGTTGTAAATGTAACATCGTTGAACATAATAATAACTTAGATCAGCAACCAAAGTTCTTGACCAATGATTAACTTAATTATAATGAGTTTGTTGATGTCTATACTTTTCGTGAGCTTTAATCTACTTTGTCGTGATCTAATTTCTTTTGACGTACATCGCCTAATCCATGAATTTATAAAATGAATTTATTCTTTATTATTAAAAATAATTCACGTTGTTTACTTTTTGCCAAGCCTCATTTTCTCTAATTGGTGGTTCAATAGCATTTTGTTTGATGCTAGTGTTTCTTTTTGGTTTACAATCCTTAGGAAAACGGGGTCCCAAATTGAAAAATTTAATTTAAAATTTTTTTTCATTAACAATTTAAATATGTTACTCATTGTTAAACACAATTCTAACTTGTCGACTTTTTGTTAACAAAAAACAACAATTCGTGTCAACATCGGCATAAAGTCGACTTTAAAAACATAAATTCTATGCCAATAATAATTGATAGACATCAAATTTGTCATTGGCAAAGTCATGAGATTACAGTCAATGTTGACATTCGCAATAACTGCTTGAGAATATTTATTTTATTTGTTTGAAAAAGGAAAAAAATATTATTACATTTTTACCCTTTTAAAAACGTTTAAAATACGAGTTCGTAGATTGCGTATAAAACAAAAAATAGATAAATTCTTTATTGTTCGCACAATTCTGTGTGCCACTGTACACAACTTGATGTAAACAACAACAATATACTTTGCTTACTATTCTTCTCTTTTGCGTAAACACTACCAATTGTTCAGCAGACCTTTATAACGGAGATCTTCAAACCAAGATTATTCTCTTCAAACGCAACCCGACTTCACACAAGACTGACTGCATTTTTACTGACCTCGTTGCCCGCTTTGTCATGCCTTCTATATGCCGACGTAAATAGTGAATGACCTTGAAGTCGAATGTTCGTGGCTTCGCCTTCTCGAGATCTCCATAAATGTAAACATCGTTGTTTCATTGTTTTTTGTGTATTTTGTTTACATTTGTTTGTTATTGCATTTTTGTTTACTTGTTTATCCCATTTTTTATACTGATGTTGTTGGTATGTTTATCATGTTTATTGCTTTTTAACTTTTGTTTATCACTTTAATGTTAAACGATTTAACACCGTTTCAATTTTCGTAACAATATTAAAGTCGCCTCTATTCAGTCGTAATACAATCGTGGTTTTCTTGCCATTAGGATCGCTCCGAGCATCTTTGTAACTTTCCTACTGCGTATCATTGTTCCGCAATAGTCGATTTAACATTTCTCAACTACTTTCTCAGTTTGATCTTCAATGTAATAAAAGTCATTAAGCAATCCAAGACTTTTAACATTCCCGGAAAATACCTCCTTTTATGAGTAAGTTCGAGTGAAAATAAACCGATGCGATTGCCTTAAAAAGTCGCTGTAGTTTAGTAGACAAAGGAGTACTGAATGAAAGCATTCTACTCGTATATAGAATCGAGACACACAATATGGGTGGTGTTGTAAGGTGTAATCCTGACTATAAGGTTGTAATAATCAACTAAATAAGTATGGGTTTTTGATATGATACTGATATTGATCGATACATTTTTTCTAAATTTAATATTAAAATTGAAAATTCAATTATAAATATTTACGATTATATTTTTTTACTATTTTTAAATGAATTCGTTTTTTTTTGTTTTTTTTGGTTGCCTCCAAATACACGGTGCGACAGTCAAAATACACCCAGTTAATGACATAGTTTAGGTTGTGAGTTAAGTTAAGTAGAACTCAAAAATATTTATTTATTATTATTTATTAATATTAATCATAGCACAACAAGATGTTAATCTTATAAATGAAAGTGCTATGGGAGTACATCAAAGAGGAAAAAGAAATAACAAATCATTGATTATATGAGTAATGAATTTTTTGGAGTAGAAATAAAAATGAATATCAGCATGTTTAACCTTAGGAAATAGCAATCGATACAAAAAATTAGGATAAGAAAATGAGTATAAGTATGTAAAAAAATAAATTAGTGAAAATACAAATATAAAGCAAAATACAAACAAAGAAAAATACATACATATAATGAGATACAATGAAACTTAATAATAAATTAGAAAAATGAAAATAATTAATCACTAATAAAAATAAAGAATAAAAATGTATAAAACAATCAATTTTGAACTTAGTTGCATCGCCTATGTTTTGAATATTTTTTTTTATATTTCTCGAACCCTCCAAGCAAAGTTTGCGCAAACATTGACCAACTTGTGGTGGTCGCTTAAACGTGAAATTGACCCGTTTTCCAACAAACATATATGTGTATACCGTTGTAAAGACCCATCTCTCCTCTAACTAAGGAAGTTTAAATTTGTGACATTGGTTCAAAAATGTTTATTTATTCAATAAATTTGTGCACAAAGTGCAAAATATCAGTTTTTGTCAAAAAAACCAAGTTTGGAGTGTTCGAGAAATATAAAAAAATATTGTTGAGTTCTACTCAACAAAACTCACAACCTACACTATGTCACAAGCTAAGTGTATTTCATTTTGTTATTTTGTCGCATAGTGATATTTATGATGAAAAAAAGGAAATAAATAAAAAGAAAAAATAAAATTAAATGATGAAAACTGCAGTAAATGTCAAAAACTTTGTTCATTTGTTTTGGTTTCTCTCAAGATTAATGTTTATTTTAATAAAGAAGAAAATAAAAATAAAAAGAAATAAAAACAAAATGGAGTGCAATTGGCTGTGACTGACTACCTTAGTAATATGAAATATTTGCAGCAATTCTTTATAAAACTTAATTTACATGCATGTAGCAGTCATGAAGAAGTTATAAAAAAATATACAACCAGCAAGACAATTTAATATACAGTGGATAGCAAAACTCTAGGTACATCATAAATTTTGGGGAATAATATGTACAAATAATTGATATTTTTATATTTATTGTATTAATTTATTTCTATTTTATAATAAAATAAAAAAATATTAATGTTTTTCACAAACCAAAGGAAAAATAAGGAAAACTGGTGACTTAAAATTTTTGCCACGCAAAAGTGAAGTTTTCCTCGAGAAGAAATCAGAAAAAATTCAAAATGCAAAGGCCCAATTTATTAAAATATTTTAACCAATATTTAGCAGCATGTCCCTTACACTATGTTCAGATATGCACTTTCAGTGAGTTAATATTCGGTTAATTGAGAACAATATTTTAAGTGTTCAGGTATAATAAACTCAATTCAGCTTATTAAATATTCATTTGACATCTGGTAAACAAACAGCTGATTGTTTTGTTTGTCGTTGTTGACATTTGAGTTGTTAAATAACAACAAAAATTTTTCGGTTAATTGTAATATGCCCTCTAAACATACTTATGACAGTGCTACATTTTAAGTTTTACTCAAGGTAGGTTAGGTTAGGTTAGAGGACGTATACTTGTCAATTAAGACAAGTACAGTACCTGGAGGTCGAATTGACCCATTGTACAACGTCCTAGTTTCTTACACCAGTTATGTTGTGTGTGTTAATTGTATACATGAGTGGTGGGACCTACACTTTAAAGTCGACTCCGAACGACAGATTTTTGAGAAACTTTTTCATGGCAATTTTATTTACTCTCAGAGTTTTTGCCAGAAATCTGCTGAGAGGAAGTCGCCGAAAAATACTTTTTTATTTTGTCTTTGATGTCTGGCCTTTGCCTCTAATAAGCTAACAAACTACTTACTAGACTACAGCGACTTCAAAAGTTTTACTCACTATTATAACAATTTGCTTATTTATTGCGCAATTATTAATTAAAACTTTATGTATAATATTGAGCTCAATAATGGCGTTTATTGCGATTTACGCAATAAAGATGTATATCTGATCACCGCACTAAGGTCATGCACTTAATTTAAAATTCTTCAAAATGATCTCCTAAATAATCTCATATCATATCATATCGTTACTTTGTGCAAGAACATTAAGCCTGTGAGGACTTTGGTAGACAAATTGCTCCTTTACATTACCAGCAGTATGATGGCGTTCATTGAGTTGTTTAAAGTAAAATAAAACCATCTGAACTTTAGCCGAATTCTTAAGAATGTTTAAATACTTTCTCTTATTTATTATTTCCTAAATAAATTCTCAACTGCCCATACTTGAAGCCAGCATAGAGGTAACTAGACTTTTGCTGTCCACTGTATATACACACATGAATGCTTGTAAGTCGAGTTTTCACTGAGACCAAAACGATTGACATCTGCTTCAGAAACTAGTTCTTGGTATGTCTTCATAACCATTCATTTCATTTTTATTAAAAGAGAAATTTATGTTCCTCATTTGTTACACTACTACAGTTGCTAGTGGATATGTCTGTGCGAATTTCAGTTAATTTCTAACTCTAAGTACATTTATATTTAGACTTCAGTTTCATCATTTCGTATGTGTTATGCATTCATGTATTTCTGAATTTATGAGTTTTCATATTGGAGTACACTGTCAAATGACACATGACGTCATATGCTCTACGGAAAAACTACTACTCCTTGTGCCTTTAATTTATTAGAGCACAATTGCTGTAGCGATAGAATAGTGAAATACAAGCCACATAGCGACGTTGCTTCAATAAATCCCATACATATTCAAAAGATTTTTGAGAAACTGTTCCAGGCAATTTTATTTACTTTCATAGGTTTTGCCAGAAATCTGCGTAGTGGAAGTCGCAGAAAAAGTTTTCTTCATGATGTATGACCTGGCGTTTGTGCAGTGACCTCATACATACATAATTTGCCATTACAACTCTTCAGTCAGGATTATGGACCAAGTTTCTCACACCACTTATGTTGTGTGGGCTAATTTTATACATGATAGTGGCGAGACTTACAGTTTAAAGTTGATTCCGAAGGACAGATTTTTGAGAAGCTTTTCATGGCAATTTTATTTACTCTCAGAATTTTTACCAGATATCTGCTGAGAGGAAGTCGCCGAAGAAATATTTTTTCATATTTCATTTTGTTCGAGATGTCTGACCTGCGGTTTGAATCGCGGCCTTACTTTTAATAAGCTAGCACACTACCTACTAGACAGTGGCCTCATTAGTGGCCTGTAACAAGCCAACACAAAACCAACTAGACTTATGCACAAACAATTTTAAATTGTTGAACTTTAAAACCAACTCACTGACTTATTCGCTCATAAATTTACTTGTGGCATTAGCTTTACTCAACCACCGTTAACTATCCCTTGGTTGTGTTGCTTAGAAGTGCTAAATGTGACAGGAAAAATGCTGTACTGCCAATGTATTAATAGCAATAATCCTGGTAATAACAACAAATAAACACTAAAGTCATGCAATAAAACATTATTTAAGTCTTATTAGTGACTTCTTTTAGAATTTTTTTCTCTTTACTACCGCTATAAGTCATTTATCTGATGTAAATGGAATGTTACATTGATAAAGTAAAGGGGATTGTAACCTATAATTAGTTTAAAAGAAAATTTATTACTTTATAACACTCTTTCCAAAGCCAAGTTTTAGTGTTTCCATTGCTTACATGGCTTGTGTCTGTTTTTTTTTCTTTATTTCATAACACGAATCATTTTGGATGGAAATCAAAGTGTGATATAAAAAAGCTTTCAATGCTCAATTTAACGAAAGCAATTTCAGGGTTTTTAACCCCAAATAGAATTAAAGAAATGTCAAAGGGTATGAGAGTATGCTTTAAAGAATTTTTTATAAAAATAAACAGGCATTATTTTATTGATACGTAAATTTGCTAAAAAAAAAAACAGCAGTGACTTGTATCTGCGCACAGCTATGCTCTCAGTTCTTCTTAACCTCTCAATAGGAGAATTTGTAAAACGTAAGAACCACCATTCACAAGAATATGTCATTAAGGCTGACTACCAAAATGTTTGTTGTGTTTGAACAAAGTATATTGTCTCATAAAGCCGCTGTACAAAATGCTTGCAATGTATACTATCAAAACGTCGTCAATATGTATTTTTAATGCAGTCAAAAAGCAATCAGGCATTGGATTTATAGTGGATGCATTGTATGGTAACTTTGCATATCTACATAATTTATATACCGTAGTAGAATTGCATACAAATTTTGTATAGATTCGATACGCCAACATGCAACAGTACCCTTACCTCGACTTTCGCTGATGACACAGCCATCCTAAGCATCGATGCAGACCCCCAGGAAGCGCCTCGGTATTTGCAAGACAATAAAGTGCAGCTGGAAGCTTGGATAAGCAAAAGATTTTAAAGGTCAACGAACAAAACTGCACTCACGTAACTTTCGCATTGCGTAGGGAATCTAGCCCACCTGTTGAAATAAACAACCAAATGATACCTCAGAGTACGGCAGTTATATGTAAAAAGATGTAAGCCCGTCTTGACCGGCGACTAACATTTAATAATCACATAAATGCGAAGTTAGCACGGATTAAATTAAAGGTGATACAGTTAAGTTGGCTAATTAATAGAAACTCGGTCCTTAGCTTGGACCGAAAAAAACCAATCTAGTGCTACGGAATACAGCTATATTCAAACATTAATAGAACACAAAAGCGCCAAATAAAATTCTGCGATTACTGACAAACGCTCCTTGGTACATAAAAAATTCGAACATACACAAAGACCTAAACGTGCCCACGGTTAGAGAGGTAATCGCAAAATATGCTGAAAAGTATCTAGAGAAGCTATTGCATCACCCAAATCCATTAGCTCGTGCTATTTTGAATAATGCCGGCCATATCAGACTAAGGAGAAGAGACACTGTGGACCTCATTCTATGAAATTGTTATTGAAATTAATTATTGTTATTAGCTTTAAGATTTGATATAATAATTGTTAACTCACTTTTATAGTGAAGATTCAATTAAATAAACTGAAAGAAAAAAAATTATGTCGTTCGGAGTCGACTTTAAACTGTAGGTCCTGTCACTCATGTATAAAATTAACACACAAAACATAAGTGGTTTGAGAAGCCAAGTCGGGCCAATATGATACTCAAAGAAATAGCGACCAATGACGCCGACAGCCTATGTGTATTGGGTATCTTCCAAATTTTAATTTTTCGATGAAAATAGGGGCGAATTTCTGCTGTGGCTCCCTATGAAATTAATTCAGTTTCAAACGTGCACAAATTATTTATTTATTTTATTTATTTATTTTATTTATTAATCATAGCACAACAAGATAATAATCTTATAAATTAAAGTGCTATGGGAGGACATCAAATAGGAAAAAGTAATAACAAATCGCTCATTATATGAGTAATGAATTGTTTGAAGTACAGTATAAATAAAAATGAATAAGAATAAGAACATGATTTAACCTCAGGAAATAGCAATCGATACAAAAAAATTAGGATAAGAAAATGAGTATATGTAAAAAACTAAATTAGGAAAGATACAAATATAAAGAAAAATACAAACAAGGAAATATATTCATATAATGAGATACAATGAAACTTAAATAATAAATTAGAAAAATGAAAATAATTAATCACTAATAAAAATGAAGAGTAAAAATGTATAAACAATCAAAATATGTTACAAACTACTTAAACAGATTGTATAACTCCTTTTTGAACTTAGTTGCATTGCCTATGTTCTGAATATAATTAGGTAGTGCATTCCAAAGACTGATGGTGTGTATAAAGAACTGTTGTTTCGACAAAAGAGTCCTATGCCTTAATTGGATAATTTTCCTACCGCGGTTGGATCTAGCAAATCTAATCATGCTAAATAAGTATACTGGCTGTTCCAAAGTAATAATCTTATGGAGGAGAATTAGGCACTTAATATTCAATAGATTATCAAAATGAATACCACATATCTGGTATGAAAATTGTGATATATGGTCCCGACGTCCCTTAATAAATACATATCTGGCTATGTTATTATAAGCCAAGTTGAGTTTCCGCCTATCATCCGCATCACAGTTTGCGAAAATTTCCGATCCATATAAAAGAACAGGAATCAAAAACGTTTTTGCCAGTTGCAGGCGTATAGCAAAAGAAGTCGAATCTATAACAGCCCATAAGTTCCTGAGCATACCATAAACTTTACCAACGATGACATTAATGTGGCTAGACCACGTTAGCCGACCATTAAAGGTAACACCCAAATTAGATGCCGATTCAACAAAATCAATTTTATTCCCCCTGATAATAATTTCCGGCACGTCAAACGCTCTCTTAGAACTGGAGAGCAATACACATTTCGATTTAGAGGGATTAATACAAAGTCCATTAGCACTAGCCCAGTTGTCAATTTTCCGTAAATCATCGTTAATCGTATCTACACATAGTCGGATATTATCAATACAAGCGCTCCAATCGAGCTGAACGTCATCAGCGTACATATGTACGCTACAATTATCCAAAACATCAGGTAGGTCGTTAATGTATATACAGAACAAAAGGGGCCCTAGAATTGATCCCTGAGGAATACCTCTTCCAACGTGTACCGAATTCGAGATGTTGCCGTTTAGGTAAACTCGTTGAGATCTGTTAATGAGATTGGAACGTATAAGGCTGCAAGCTGAATTAGAAAAATGAAAGAGGGTCTGTAGCTTTCTCAATAATATTCTGTGATCAATTGTATCAAAAGCCTTAGTGTGATCCAAAAGAACCAAAAACGCTATGTAATTTTCATCCAGCTTCAACCTAAGGTCATCAACTACTTTGACTAAAGCAGTAGTGCAGCTCCTAGCTTTCATAAATCCCGACTGTTTATCAGATAAAAAATTATTACTCGTGAGATAATCGTTCATTTGTCTAGCTATGAGGTTTTCCATAACTTTGGACAGGAACGGAAGAATGGCAATTGGCCTGAATTCATTGTTAGATTTAGGAATTGGGATGATTTTTGACCGTTTCCATTCATCAGGGAAAGAGGACATAGTTAAGACTGAATTGAATACATGAGTAAAATACGGTAAAAGTCTAGGTGACAAAGCTTTTAAAAACAGAGGATCTAAGTCATCAGAACCAATCGCATTCGATTTCATAGAAGATAAGCATTCCAAAACCTCGAGCTGACTAACACAACGAAAACTAAAGGGGTTTTCTAGCGGAACAAAACAAAGGTCATCATAAAGGTTACTGTCAGGTGTAGGAACATTAATATTAACAAATTTGTCATTCAGACCGTTTACATCGACATCAGGAGAAGTATTATGGCATTTATGTCCAATACCAATATCGCGGATTACCTTCCATTTAGCTTTATTATCCAATGGGGAAGCGAACTTCCTGCCGTAAAACAATGTTCTTGCAATTTTAATGTGTTTGATAACCTCACTACGAGCGGCTTTATGAACGGCTTTCAGATCATCCGTTCTGAACCTCTTCCATCGCCGATAGGCAATGTCGCGCTTATCAATTAATGCTTTAATTTCAGCATTAAACCACGGTTGGTGTTTGGCTTTAACAAGTTTTGTTTTGATAGGAACACAACTGTCATATAGCAGACGCACATTTTCCTGAATTAGTGCCACCTGGTCGTTTACATTACCCAGTGCGTAGATTTGATCCCAACAGATATCATCAACACTTCTGTTTAAAACTGTAAAATCTATACTTTTAAAATCACGGTATGTAATATATCTGTCCTCATGACTCGTAGACAGATTATAAGTTAAGAAGAGAAGATCATGATTGGAAAAGCAAGAGGCTGAAATTTGATTATATAACAGTACCTTAGTCATATCATTAACAAATACTAGATCGATTAGACTACTGGAAGAAGAATGGAAGTGAGTTGGCAAGGACACATTCACAGGATTAAGATGGAGAGACAACATTGAATCAGATAGCGCAATATCAAGTAAGAGATTATTATTAAAGCCACCAATAATAATAATGTCATCATTTTTGCCAACTACTCTGCAAATACTCGTCCTCGTGTAATGTTATCCTTGAACATTTTGCAAAACGACAATCGTGCGAACTAAAAACATTTCCGAACGAATAAAAGCAAGTAAATGACCACGATTTCGAAAAGAAAAAAAAATACAAGAAATTCAAGTTTAAGAACAGTGTAAATTACATTCATTAACTAATTAACTTGTTTCTACACCATGTCTCTGCAAGCAATGTTTCATTACCAGCAAATGTACGGTAATTTAAGTTTTCTTGTGTAGTTTAAGATACGATTCGTTTATACATTTTTTTAGTTTATTTTTTTTCATTAATTTTTATTTTCGAAAATGGTCTTCCAACTGGGTCTTTCAAAATTTAACTTTTGTAACAGCCATCTTGTTAAACCTTTAACTGTCAAATTATTTGTAATTTATTTATTTATTTGTGAAATCACCATTGACAACAACAAATGTTCGTAAATGGACTCTGGAGCAATTGATGACTGACCCTAATGTTCATAAAAAAAAACGTTTTCAGTTGTGAGCACCATTTCTAGATGAATGTGCATGTGAGCAAACTAAATTTGTTTTGGAAATTTGCGAATTTTATATGAGATCCAAAAGCATCAAATACATACATAATTGGTCATTACAACCCTTCAGTCAGGATTTCGACCTAGTTTCTCACACCACTTATGTTGTGTGTGTTAATTTTATACATGGGTGGCGGGACCTTCAGTTTAAAGTCGACTCCGAACGACAGATTTCTGAGAAACTTTTCATGGCAATTTTATTTACTCTCAGAGTTTTTGGCAGAAATCTGCTGAGAGGAAGTCGCCGAAGAATTACTTTTTGTATTTTATTTTGATGTCTGGCCTGAGGCTCGAACCCTGGCTTTTCGTCTAATAAGCCAACACACTACCTACTAGACCACGGCAACTTCAAAGCGTCAAATGCATTCCCAAAAAGTCACTGTTTGGTGTGGATCTCTGGTTGGTAGTAGGACAAGCCATGACCATCAACGGTATAATACTAATTTGGATGATCTAGACACGAACGACTTGTGGTCGTAACAGGATGGCGCTAAGTTTCACAAAGTCCTTGACAATTTGATGAACATTACGCGAATAGAGTATATGGAGGTAATGTGATTTGGCCACAGAGATTGAGCGATTTGATTTCGTTAGGATTTTTATTATGATATTTCTGTAAATCGCAGGTCTGTGCGAATAAATCGCAAACTACACAGAACAAATATTCAAAATCAACGTAACCCAATCAGTCTGATTTATGAGTTAGAGTCATGGAAGATTGGACAGTGCGGATGCGCTCCACGCAGAGAATGGTAAATAATGCTGGAACAATGTTATTTTTCACACATAATTTCTATGTTATTGTGGATCGTTGTTATACCCTGAAAATTCTACATTCTACTGACAATAATACTTCCGACGCCATCGCGTTAAGTTTCCCATAGGGCAGAACATGCATTCGGAAATTGTTGTACCGATTTAGTTCGAACACCAAATAATAAATAATCTCTTAATTTAAGCGGAAATACAATTACATGTAGGCTTTTCCTTTCATGACTCTGGTGCATAAATCAAACCGAATTTGACCGATGGATTATTTTGGCCTTGAGCTGTGGTTTGTCGTTTATTTGCATACATCTCCGACTTAAGAAAAAATCTAACGGAGTTAGATGGCAAGGTCTCAGCGGCCAATTCTCATATTCTCCATACAATAAACAGTAATAAACAGTTTATAATCGTAGATCGAGAGTGGTCGCCGTTCTTATTGATGGCCTGTCCACCGTCATTCTCAAAGCAATATGAATTAATGACGCCGCCAGGCTAAAATTCACTCCAAATAGAGCCTTTCGGGATGGCATTGAACGGAATTAAACCTCATGTGGATTGTAGTCATTCCAAATTTGCCAATTTTATTTGTTTACGTACCCATTCATACAGAAATTGGCCGTATCCTTCAGTTCCTCGTCAGTTGGAATTTGTACGGTACTTGCCTAAGTCACGGTGGCAAATTCGTCAAATGTGTGCAAAACGCCGTATTCTGCTTCGGACTATTCTGCATACTTTGGCGACGACTATGTTTTTGGCAGAGCTTGCATTCCGGTGACAAAACGTATGAGTTATTTTTCATGAAAAACATAAACAAAATATGACTCATACGCATTGACTGACACAGTGAATAAGTAAAGTTAAATTAAAAAAAATTAAAGCCTATTTTTAGGTTTACAATGTGATCTCAAGAATATTAATTGGAAATATTATTTGGAAGGCACTTTGTTGGAAGACATTAGAAAAATCACATTATTTTGTGAAAAGTGGCCGCCTATCAAAAATGTGTGAAAATTTGTAACAATACTGACATATTGTTGTTTTCTATTAAAGAAGAATTATGAATGCTTAGCAGGCTGTTGAACAAATTTGTAAAGTTAAAAGAACCTTTGCTGTAAGAGTAGCGAAGAGTTTTGATTGTATTTGATCAAGAACTAAAAAGCTTGACGAAATCATGAACATTTTAAAAACATATACATTTAAGCTGAAAATATGTTGCAACATAAAACTCAAAGAAGCTCCATGCTTGGTTAACACATATCAAATTCCGATTCAAAGTAAAAGCTGAAGGAAATCGAACATTCCTTGAAGCAAAATATTACGTAACATACATACATAAATAGTCATTGCAATCCTTCAGTCAGGATGACAACCTAGCTTCTAAAGCCACTTAGGTTGCACTTCGAATGACACATTTTTTTAACTCTTCATGGTAATTTTTTATTTTTTCTTAGAGTTTTTTCTAGAAATCTGTTGAGCGAAAGTCGCCGAAGAAGTATGTTCTTATATTTCGTTTTGTTCAACCTTACACAGACCAACGGCTAGCATTATATATATTGTTACGAAAATGGTAACATTAACATGATTAACAAAAGCTACATTAACAAATTCAACGAACTTGTTACTAGTAAACCAACAACATCGGTATGAAAGAAACGGGGATAGACAAGTAAGCGAGAACGCAACACCAAGCAATGTGAGCAAAATACGCAAACAACAATGAAGTCGCAATAGAGTCCTCGAGAAGGCGAAAACACGAACATTCTACTTCAAGAACCATCATTAGACTGTTTACGTGAGCAGGAAAAAGCGGGCAACGAATAGTAGTAAAAATTCAGTCAGTCTTGTGTGAAGACGCGTTGTATGTGTAGAAAAAAATCGCCGTTGAAAAGATCTGGGTTGTAAGCAAAAAAGAATGGCGAACAAGCAATTACTGTTGTATTCGTCAAGTTGAGCGAACAGTAGCGCGAACAATAAAGAATTTAATTGAAACAAAACACCAATTTATTTTTATTTTGTTTGCAATCAACGAACTCTTATTTTAAGCGTTTTTAAAAAGTTAAAAACGTAACAATATCAACGACATGTGGTTTTAACAAAAAGGCAATTTTATATATTCTATGAAGCAGGCTAATCTCATTTAATAATCTTGCATAAAGTTTTTATATAACTCCAAGAGAGTATTTAGGAGACCATTTGGAAGAACTGAAAAAATTACTCTTGAGTGCATGGCATGACATAAAACGTTAAACAAATATAGTGCATTCAATACCAAATAGGTTAAATATAGTGTTTGATCATAAGGAATATCCTACTAAATACTTTTTGAATTTACTTGGAGTTCTTCTTTAGGGTACCTACATTTTTGTGGTGCAAAAATATGGAATCACCAGCAAGTTTCTCTTATCTTTCTTATGCTTTGTGAAAAACATTAAAATTGTTTTTGTTTTATAATAAAATAGAAAAAATAAAGAAAACAAATATCAAAAATTATGAGTAACTTTTACATATTGTTACGAAAGTGGTAATGGTATTACATCGTTTAACGTTAAAATGATAAACAAAAGCTACAAAAACAAAAACAATGGACTTGTGTACATGATCAACAAATAAACAAAATTATGACAACAACATCAGTATAAACAAGTAAACAAATAGTCAACAACAACACTGCAAGAACAAACGTAAACAAAATACACAAACAACAATAACGTAAACAACATGTTTACATTTATAGAGATTTCGAGAGGGCGAAGTCATTCTCTTATCGTCATTCTTACCCTGTTTATTAACAGGTTAAAACGTAACAATATAAAATTAACAAATATTAAATGAAAATAAATTGTAATCCTTATCAGAGTGGTAGAGAAAATGTGAAAATGTTTAGAATACTTATTTATGAAAAGATTTCATTTTTACATCCTTTTTTAATACCCATTAACGGAGGAATGAAAAACCAAAGCTAAATAATTTATAAATGAATCGAAAAACCCTTAAAGAAGCGTACGGAAGAACGAATGAAATAAATGTCTTGAAATATAAATTGAAAAATGGAACTGCGATAAAAAAATCGAAATCGATGTGCCTAAAGACATTAATCTACTTTCTTTTCAATTTAAAGCTGAGTATTATTCTATTTTCCTATGGGTTTCCAACCGTAAACCTTCAATAATAAAAAAGTCATTAAAGAACGAATTTGCTTTCATCCTCTCTTCTTCTTCTTGTGAAATAATTCGTGTTTGAAGCTTTTTAAATCGAATTAAAATTAAAATATTTTTTTTTATAATCAAATGAACCCAAGTTGAACAGGAACGGAATTGAAATTGATTTGGGTCAATCGATTTTCAAATAAGTTCAACAGTCATACTATCGTTTCTAGTAGAATTATAGATACATATGAATATGCCATTATCTTTAAATTAATAAGAAGAAATTGGTACCTATTTACTCGACATGCAGTCAAAGCTAGATCTAGTTACCGAATAAATGCTAACGGGCAAGGAAATTAATGAAGTGGAGTTCTATTGCTATCTAGGCAGTATAATCGATAAATCCAGTGGTTCATCAGCAGATGTTGCCAGTCGCATTAATAAGGCATGCAATATTTTTGACCAACTTAAGCCTGTTTAGAAATCGTCTAACATATCGAGAGCACAAAAATTAAAATTATCAACTCCAACATTAAATCCACATTACTGGACGGTTGCGAAACATACGCGCGATTCCCAGTCTCTTCAGGTATTTGTTAACAAATGACTGCGTAGAATCTTGCGTATTGCCCAACTCTGGTCAGATAGAAGCCAGTAACCAATTCAGAGGGAAATAAATAGATGCAAGTGGGCATGGCTGGGGCACACTCTTCGCAAGTCATTAGTTGACATCACAAAGTATGCTATAGGCTGGAACCCTCAGGGAAGCAGGCGCATCGGAAGCTATGTGAAACCTAACGTACGAAAACGTATGTTATTGTATTGTCCTCGTAAGATTGGAATGTTCAATCGCAAGGCAAGATTTGTCATCCTCGAACTATTCATATAGGCTTTAATGTTACTCAATGTAACTTGAAATGCGGAATATTATCGGTCAAAGTCGCTCTTGTCCAAATTAGCCGCCCAGTTCATAGCCAGAGGCTGACTATACCAGTCTTGGAAAAATATTTTCGTAGAAGACGCTGACAAGCCTTCTATGATCACTATTTCAAATATCAACTCAATTTCATTAGAATTTTCGTTTCGCTTTATATAAAGCACTTGTTTCCTCTTTGTGTGCTGTATGTATGAATTTAGAAGAAGATACCCATTAATAAGGTGAAAAAACGAGAAGATTATTAAAAGACTTTACTTCGAGATTAAGGAAAAATATTTTGATAATTTAAGTGCAAGGTAAAGCAAAAGAGCTGGTGATTGTAAAAGGTCTTCAAGGGCGTTTTTTAACTTTAATAGAAAAAACCCCCAGCAAAACAGGCACTACTTACATGAGTTGAATAAATTCTACAATGATATTACTATGAAATGTTCCAAAGAAAAAGGCAAACAAACTTTTACACACAAACATTCCCATACCGTTTTTATGAATACCTTATTATTCGGTTTTTGTGCCGAAATAAAGAACAAGAAATATTTTATTTCAATATATTTCCCTTTTCTTATTAAACTATACCCACTTATTATTATTTATATTTATATATGTATAGTATACATTTAGATGGTAGATAGTCATCGACATTTTCCCATCTTAATCTAAACGTATTTATAATATAAGCATGTGAAAATCATTACCCTAAAAGTAATTCAATGTTATTAATAGAACTACTTAGGGCCATTATTACAACTTCCCATTAAAGTTGGGTTTAGTTGGGGTTAGCTAAAGTGAACTTTAAAGTCACCTTTAACTTATTTTTGTTATTACAACCTACAGATAAAATACTATTAACTTTTTCAAAATATGCCAGTGCCGGAGCAATGTTGATAAAACAAGTTTTTTTTAAAGGCAGTGGCAACGACGTGCTTCTTTTTTGTTCTATATGATAATTTTGTTTATATTTGAAGTTGCCTGGTATTTAAGAATTTTTTTTTGAGACGACAGCAGTCTATATAAAGTTTCTGACTTTAAGTAGTTTTGTAACATAAAAAAAATGATTTACTGTAGTTTTTAGTTTTGAAGGGTTATGAGGCACTGCGGTTTTATTTTCTGTTTTCAAGCATAATTTTAATGTGGAAAAGAAGTTTTCATTCATATTATTGAGTTTTAAGATTAATTAAGAACAATTAAAGAAACAAAGAAAAACACACGATTTAAATTTCAACAGAATAGTTTTTCAACTTAATAAGATTTCTGTCATCGGTAGTTGAAATGTTTATTTTTATGCAAAATCTAGCGGTTAAAAGTTCTTACCGCACCTCAGTTGATATTAAAGTTTAAAGTTTGGTGAGCAATTTTAAGCCAACATTAAATGTCATTTAAATAAAGAAATCAATTCATAAAACCAAATTACGGTTTATATATGATTTTTCACTTGTGTTGAAAAAAGTATGTTTAAGCAGAGTAAAGTAGAGAGTTATATTTAATCGAATTAAATAAAATGGTTTAAAACAAACATTTTATTTTAAATTCATTATTACATTATCACTATTAAAACTTCCCGTAAACGTTGGGTTTAGTTAAAGGTAACTTTAGCTAAAGTGAACTTTAAAGTCACTTTTAACTTCTTTTCGTTATTACAACCTAATAATATAATAAAGTTAACTTTTTAAAAATTATGGCAGTGCCGGAGCAATGTCGATAGCACTGCTCAAATAAACAAGTTTTTTAAAACGCAGTGGCAACGACGGGGTTCGTTTTTTTTGTTGTATTTGCTCATTTTGTTTATATTCGAAGTTGCCATATTGAAAATAATATATAAAATGGCAAGTCCAAACATTAACTTAACTTTAAAAGTTAAACGTAGGCTTAACGCTCACTTCTACCTTATTGTCCCTTAGGGCCATTATTAGAACTTACCGTTAACTTAAGGGAGGATTTTAACGGTCAGATAAAGTGTTTTCCATTATTATTAGTACGCAATAATATAGAAATGATCGTTAAGCTAAAAAGAGGATCATCCTACATTTAACATTTAAAGGTCACTTTATGTTTGAACTTGCCATATTATATATTTTTTTTTCATAGTGACAACTTCAAATCTTAATAAACTGAGCATATTCAACAAAGAAACCGAAGCCCGCGGTTGCCACTGCGATAAAAAAACTTGTATAATTGAACAGTTTTATCGACACTGCTCCAGCACTGCCATATTTTTTAAAAATTGTATCTGTAAGTTGTAATAACGAAAATAAGTTAAAGGTAACTTTCCAGTTCCCTATAGCTAAAGGTACCTTTACATACATAATTTGTTAATTACAACCCTTCAGTCAGGATTTAGACCTAGTTTTTCACACCACTTATGTTGTGTGTGTTAATTTTATACATGAGTGGCGGGACCTACAGTTTAAAGTCGACTCCGAACGACAGATTATTAAGAAACTTTTCATGGCAATTTCTTTTTTCTCTCAGAGTTTTTGCCAGACATCTGCTGAGAGGAAGTCGCCGAAGAAACACTTTTTGTATTTTATTTTGATGTCTGACCTGGTGCTCGAACCCTGGCTTTTCGTCTAATAAGCCAACACACTGTCTAATAGACCACGGCGACCTGAAAGGTACCCTTTAACTAACCCCAAGTTTAACGACAAATTGTAATAATGGCCCTAAGTCGTGTAGTTAAAGTACAAGACTTGAATTTTGGCAGTTGCTAATGGTCATCTTAGAGAAGCTACATCTGTGAAATTAGTTGTCATTTACTCAGTCTGTTTTGCCAAACCGCGTGATCGCTAATTGTTTTTAGCAACATGTGTAAATAATAAATTTCTTTTATCAAATAGGTGTTCTTTCCGGGCAACGCAACGCGCACTTTGTCTATTTGACAATTGCCCTAATCGTCCTACCAAGACGACTGTGTGGTAGAAAAATTCGATTCCACTGGTTTATTAAACGAATTCCCGTATGTCGACGAAATGAAAGATTTACCACACTTTACTGCTGTCCCCGAAATTATGAACGAGAATCCGAGACATCGATTTTGCAGCGCTCACAAGATCTCGGTCTTTCACAGACCACAACTGGGCGAATTTTGCGTCGTTTCTTGAACCTCTTCACCTGTACAAAATTCAACTGACCCAGTGACAGAAGGTAAACGATCATAGACAACAAAGTATGTTCGCTGGAAGTGCTCATATTTCATTCATATTTCATATACGGCTAGCACTGTAGCTCGAGGATTACCAACTTAAAGACACATGATTTCAACAGGATGACACTATATGCCACACAGCTCATGCCACATTATTTCTTAAAACAAGCCATATTCATCTCTTGTGGAGGTGTTATATAGGGACCATCGATATTTGACAGAGTCAGATTAGTTCTTATCATGTTAAAACACGACGCAAGTAAATGCAAATAAACTAGTGATCCACAACCGATGCCACTGGTCAAAGTTAGCCTAATTTAAGTGAAAATTAGACATTTAGAATGCACTGAGAAGGCGAGGTGAAGATTTCAAACGAATAAAAAAATTTCGATGACGCACATATTATTTATTTAAATTTCGAGATAGGAACAGCTGAAAAAAGGCTTTATATTTGTATCTTTTTCCTAGAAACCTTTGTCCTGCTCTCACTTCGAAATTGAAATCTCCGAGCATCTGTTTCATATCGAAGGTGTTTCAAAACTTCTTACAGTTTACGGTGGCACAAGCTCATTTTGCACAAATATTTTGACGGACTAAATTCGTGTTTTTAAAGGTATGAGTTAAGGTTGAATAAAGAAAAGTGGATTCGGATTATTTTCTATTACATTCAGCTAAAAGCTAAGAAGTCGCTGAAGTCTAGTAGACAATGTGTTGGCTTATGAGACGTGAGATCATGGTTCAAACTCTAGGTCAGTCATCTCCAACTGAACGAAATATGAAAAAATATTTCTCCGCTTAGCAGATTTCTGGCAACTGCTCTGAGAGTAAATAAAAATTGCCATGAAAAGTTTATCAAAAATCTGTCGTTTGAACTGTAGGACCCGCCACTCATGTATACAATTAACACACACAACATAAGTGGTGCAGAAAAGCCAGGTCGTAATCCTGACTGAAGGGTTGTAAGGCTAATGCTGGAGTTACCCACACGTAACGTAACGTACCGTAAAAAACGTTCTCTTTTTAGCATATGGAGAACAATGTCAACGCTTACCCAAACGTTCTCTCTCGTTAGAAAAACGGAACGATCTGTATAAAACCGAATTCTCCCACGTTTTTACGTGGCATTTGAACATAAGAGAGAGTGCAGTGTTGCCACGAAAAAAAAATATTGTAACCAACATTTGTGAAAAAATCACCAAATAAGGAAAAATATGATCAAAATTAAATTTGCAGTTTTTTATTTTATTTTTTTTCGAATTTAAATTATAATTGAGAAAAAAGAAACAGAAAATAAGAAAACAAAATTATAGTCTCATAATTAATTAATTTTAACAAACAAAACAAAAGATATTTTTATAAGACAAATAATAACCAAATCCGGAATAATCTACACATTGAACCAAAACGGAAACACTGATGATGAGTCTGTATACCAATTTCTTTGCAATGTGTTGTGTTTGTTGTGTGTTGCTTTGTGCTTTCGTTTTTATTTACATTCTTCGTTGACATATGTCCCGTTTTAAACGTCTCTATAACTACACAAACGTTTTTAAGGCTACGTACGTTACGATTTTACGTTTCTAACGCTTGGGTAACCAAGACATAAGACAGCAACGCAAATTAAAAAACCTACTAATTTTTTCCATTTTGGCATAAATCCAAGTAAGTCTTGAATTATGGTATAATTTTTTAAGCTCTTTAATGTATGAACTCTTTAATAAAAACTTTTGCAAACTTTGTCTTACTGCTTCTGTTTTATTTTATGGGTTCTTTTTAATTTTAAAAAAATGTTTTTTTATGCCATCAAATGCGTGAGAGGCTGACAATCTGTTGTGCATTACATCCCTATAACATACATATGGTATGTATGGCAAGGCTTGTGTACACATGAATCGATTTCAGTGACGGGTTGCTGTGTTATGTACCAATGAAGTTTTTTTAGGTTTTTGGTTTTTTTATCATTATTTCCTTGGCTCAACAAAACGTCAGCGTTTTTTTCTTTTTCGAAATTTCCTTCTTTTTGGTCTTAAATTTAATTTTTTCTTTTCTGCACAACATTTAAGATTTTGTCGGTATATGGAAAGTGTGTGTCATTCTCTTTTGTAATTTATTATTCAGCATAAATTTTTGAATTGAATTGAAAAGCGAAAAAATTTGATGGATTTATGATATTGTTGGGTAGTATGAATATACATACAACACATACCTATTTTTAAAGGAAAGAATTAATATTTTTAGGGCCATTATTAGAACCTGCCGTTAAAGTTGGGTTTAGTTAAAGGCAACTTTAGCTAAAGTTAACTTTAAAGTCAGTTTTAACGTCTCTTCGTTATTACAACCTACAGATAAGGTTAAATTTTTCAAAAATATGGCCGGAGCAATACCGAATATACGATAATCCGTTTTTTTTGTAAATATTATTACACTATTTCGCGGATATAAGCATAATGCAATATTGATTTTTTACTTTTGAATGTATTAACATTTTTTCGACATATGCATCCCACTTTTTAGCATTTTCCGCTTATAAACGATAAAAATTGTACTTCATATTTTTAATTTACTTAAAAAAGTTCGTTTATATGCACCGGCTTTGTGGCAACTTTCCTTCCAGAATTAATCCTGCTCACTAGCTCCCTCGTTCGTCCGATTAAACGTTTTTAGTTTTCTTGAGCCATTAGAAAATAATAACCACCTTTAACGCCATACAGCAGATTTATTGGAAAAAGTTGTAAAAAAATTGAACAGCGCATTGCAATGTTTCTTATGATTTTATTCTTCTTGACGCAGAGGTTGTACTCTGTCCCATACAGAAGACATAACCAACTGAGACAACGCAATCTCAGATGATTGATTGATCGCTCAAACGTGAGCATTTTGCGATAAACCATCAACATCCATTAAAAATTTTGAAAATTTTTAAATTGAAAGATCATTTGAAAAACAATTTATATAAAAACTATGAAATGACTCTCTGATTTGAGCAAACGAAGTGTCAGTCTGCTCACAAGTTGAATGTTAGCACTTGTTTTATATTTTTAATTAAACTTTGCATCCTTATTAAACTCAAAAAAAAAAATAAGAAAAAATTCATATTTTTTAAGTTTACCCGATCAAAACTCATAACATAAAAGTTTTAACAATATGTTTATTGTTAAACATTGATTACAATATGCTTTTTTATTTATCTCGAACCTCCAAACTTGTTTTATTTGATTATCAAATGAACTTTCAGTTCAAAAATTTTCAAAATTTTTGATGGATTTTAAGTGTTTATTGAAAAATGTGTCCTTTTTCCGTTGGACCGACCAACCACCTTAAGTTGGCTAATGTTTGAACAAAGCGAAATAATAATATTTGCGAAAAACGGAAATATTGGACTACTTTTGGTAGTCGTTAAAACGTTCAAAGAGCTAATCGTCAGGTAAACAATCAAGATGCATCAATAATTTTGAACTGTTATCCTCTTTAAATAACGACTACAGTAATTTTTGTTTAATTTTATCAAACGAAGTGTCAATCTCTTCACAATATAATCCGCTTTCAGAGTATGGCCACTCATTTCGTATTTTTTAATTAAATTTTGCAATTAGGAATCGCCAAAATTAAAAAAATAAGAAAAAAGAAATATTTTCAAAGTTTATCCCATCAAAACTACTAACATATAAGTTTAAACAAAATGTTTATTTATAGCGTTTTAAAGGCTAATTTAATTTCTCCCCTTTCTAAAAAACTTTGGATTTTTAAAATAGGTTCATATGTGGGTAATCAATAATTTTGTGTGAAAAGATCAAAAAACCCGTTTTTGTCAAATAAAACAAGTTTGGAGGGTTCGTGAAAAATAAAAAATTTATTTTTGAGTTCTACTCAACTAACTGAACAACTTAGACTATGTAGTTACTCGGGTATATTTTCACTGTCGCAACTTGTTATTTGAAATCTGTTCAGATGTATGCTGACGACGTTAAAATATTTAACACTTTTAACGATATTAAGGGATTTGATTTACTTCGTGCTGGCTTTTGCAGTTGTTATAAGTGGTGATTGAATTTGTTGGAATTAAATATTAAAAAGTGTAAACACATGACATTTTTAGACACTCAAAGAGTGATACCTTTTATTGCATTCAGAATGCTGTTTTGGATAAAGCTAAAACCATTTTGGACCTTGGTAAGGCTCAATTTTCGTGATAACATATCCATGATGTTGAATAAAGCCTGTGGCATACTTCGATATATGAGACGCTGGTCTAAGGAATTTGTTGATCCTTATTTAACAAAATTGCTATTTACATCTCTTGTCCGACCTATTCTGGAGTATGTTTCTATTATATGGGAACCTTGTCATGCAAAAACAATTTTTAATTTTCTGTTTACGGGGTCTTGGTTGGAACTCTTATGAACTACCGTCGTATCGGAGTAGGCTAGCTTTGTTTAAACTGCCAACTCTTAAAAGTTGTCGTTCTATTATGAGTACTATTTTGATTCTGGGTTTAATACGCGGCACTGTTGACCCAGAGTTCCTGCTCAGTCGAATGAAATTCAAAGTTCTTGTGCGACCTACACATAATTTTTAACTGTTATCACTAAAATAATGATACCTTTAGACGAGCCTGTAAAACCTTTAATGAATGTTATCAAATAATTAACTTCTCGGAAAGTGAAAAAAATTTATTAAAAAACCCTAACCATATTTTTAAATTTTAAGAGTTTTTGTTCATTTGTGTAAAATTGTTATTGTATACTAGCTGTACCCTGTGCGTGTTACTGCGCCACCAACAAAAATAAATTTGAAGAAAATACATTACACAAATGTCCAATTAATTTTTAATCATTTTATGGATTTTGTTTCCCGTTGTCCAGATGATTCAAACGAACGGGCCTGAATAATACGCATTCGATCGGGCCTCAACGGCTTGTACTCGAAGATTTTCTAGTCTCAATGCTTCTTGAGGTATAGGTCGACCAATTGCTTGTCGCTTTGTAGGCATGATTGCACGGGAACGACATGAAAAATGCGTTTAAATTTATTAAAAAAAAAATAAAATGTCTGGTATTTGTCCGATCAACACATGCTCAAATGCATAGTTTACGATTCAATTAATTTGAATAATTTTCAGTAGCGCTATCTATCGCAAATTAATCGCACTAACTTAGAAACCTCCGTCGACTTATGCGCAACAACATTGCTAAAGTTCATATCACGATCAAATGCACAGATTACGATATAATTCATTTTGAGTAATTTTCAGTGGCGCCACCTGTCCTAAATTGGTTATGCAAATTTATAAAACTTCGTCGGCTCATGCGCAACTACTTTGCTAAAGATCATAATATGATCAAATGCATAGTTTACGATTCTATTAATTACATACAAACAAACATTCATTTTTATATACAAATATATAGATATATTGTTAGTCAGTAAGGATAAATTATCTATTGACTTAAAATAAATAAATATTTCCAATTGCATGGTGTGCAGACAATTATTGGAGACAATGTACGTGTAATATAGAATTCATTCCGTAAAGTGAGTGCATAAAATTTTTAAAGCTCTGTTTTAAATCAAAATCTATTATTTTTTAATTGATTTCTGTTTATCTTTTCTCTTATAGTTGTTGTTTATGAAATAATATCAATTATTTTAAAAAAGAAATCAAATTACCTTGTAAATCATGAATAATGTAAATTGAGACAATTTCGAAAAAACGAAATCAGTTATTCATTTTATTACTCATATTGGTAGGGAAACGAAATAAAAAATTGAACAACATCAATAACAAGTGTCCCAAAACAAATTGGTATGCTATTACTTATTCATAAGTTTGGTCATATTTCATATAAAAATGGTAGAAATAAAATAGAAAAAGAAATTTAAAAAGCCACAATAATTATGTACAAGTGATTTAATAATGTAGGGCAACTGTAGGAAATTCAACGCAAAAATCTAGATGGATTGATTACACGCATAGTTGCCAGATAAATAAAGCATCAAATAGTCAAATATTAGAAAAAAATCGTCAAAGACGTAAAAATATCGTCAGAAAAAATAAATAAATAAATGAATTGAAAGGTTTTTAAGAAAAATTATATACAAGTACATTATAGTTCAAAAATAAAACATTAAAATACCTTTAACAAAAGAATTTAACGCTTTAATTATAAAAATATACTTAATAAAGGAGTGTTTTATTTAAAAACATATAGCTACATAGTTACATACATGTATTAGAATTTAACATTTGTTCAAATCATATATAACATATGTACATAATTGGTCATTACAACCCTTCAGTCAGGATAACAACCTAGTCTCTCACACCACTTATGTTGTATGTGTTAAATTTTATTCATAAGTGGCTGGGAAATTATGTAAATTTTTAAATTTAAAAATCGTTCAAAATAAAGGTATAAATCGTCATATCGTCAATATAATATTTTTGGAGAACAAAATCATCAAAATGACGATAAAACGGTGTGACAACGAAAAAAACACCCGCATAACTACATGGTTTGAGTTGTACATTTGGTAGAGTAGATCTCAAAAAATTATTTTTCTCGAGCCCTTTAAATTGGTTTTCTTTGACAAAAACTGTTTTTTAACTCTTATTTTAACTCTTATTACAAATTTATTTATTACTCAAAAATTTTTGAACCGTTTTCATATAATAAATGTGTTTTAGGAAGAGATAACCTTTAAAATCATATACATAAACATATTTGTCCAATTCACACGATTTTGTATCGTGTACGTTGTATTGAATACAATTTTTGGTTTGTGAACGCTCAATGCTATGCTGTATTGCGTATTGCGTATTCCAAACGTCAAAGAAGGATAAGAAGAAAGAGACCAGTACTTATAATTTGATTTTCAAGCAACAAAATGAAAAAGAAAAAAGAAAAATTAATTACTTATCTGTGCGAACAATTATAATTTTGAAATGCTAATTGTTGACTCAAGTTACATAGAAAATATTTTGTATTTTTATTCTTCTTCTTAATTACTGGTTCTTACGTAGACTGATAGCACAAAACCAATACAACTCCCAAAAACCTATGAAAAAAATGTGTATACGTGTATACGATTTTTATATGAAAATTATCAACAACAATCATACACTGTTGCATTTTCATCCAACAATATAATACAATGATACAAGGGCTTGTGTGAATTGCCCAATTGTTATAACTTTTATGTTATGAGTTTTGATCGGGTAAGCTTATAAAAAAAAGAATTTTTTTCTTATTTTTCTGAGTTTAGTGATTAGCAAAGTTTAATTAAAAAGTATAAAACAAGTGCTAACATTTTTAAAGTGAGCATTTCTCTTGTGACCAGACTGACACTTCGTTTGGTCAAATCGGACAACCATTTCATATTTTTGATATAAATTTTTTTTTTCAAGTGAAACATTTTCAAAATTTTGAATGGATCTTGATGGTTTATCGTAAAATGTGGCAATGTCACTTTAAAGCACTTTCAAAAAAGTTTACAGCTTATAAGCGGGAAATTTTTATATCGAATTTCCGTACCTGGCAGCAAATAGCCGCGAGTTATTCAATATGATAGAATTAGGCTTGTCGGAGAAAACTTTGGTCATTTTCTACAGTTCGGTGTGGTGAACAAAGTTTTAATTTTCTGGGCCACCGTGTCACGCGAAGAAAATTGCTGAAGCAAATGGATCCGTAACAGAGTTTATTGACATAGTCAAGAGTCCTATTGCAGCATTAACTAGGCAGAGGATTAGGTTGTTGACTCGGCCGAGACCTGCACCAGGTCTAATTAGTAGAAAGAGAACTTTACAAATTACGAAAGGCGAACATTGGTGGATTGTAGGTTTTCTATCAGGAATCAATTATCTGAGATTGTATTGTCGCAGTTGATTATGTCTTCTGGATGGGACAGAGTGCAACCTCTGCGTCAAGTAGAACGAAATCATAAGGTACATTCTATGGATTTGCAATGCGCTGTCCAAATATTTTAATACTTTTTCCAATAAATCTACCCTTTGGCGTTAAAGGTGGTTATTATCTTCCAATGGCTTAAGAAATCTAGAAACATTTATAGGAAGTACAAACAGTAGTATAAAGTACAATTTTTAGCGTTTATAAGCGGGAAATGCTGAAAAGTGGGTTGCATAAGTCGAAAAAATGTTAATACATTCTGAAGTAAAAATCCGGGATGCTTATATGAAAGAAATACTGATATTTGTCAAAATATGGAAATATTAGCCGACTTCTGCTAAATTTGTTATTAAAAATTAATATATATATTAATTCTTTCATTTAAAAATAAGTATGTGTTGCATGCATATTCATACTACCCAACAATATCATAAATCGATCAACTTTTTACGCTTTTCAATTTGTGATAATTTATGCTGAATAATAAATTTCAAAAATGAATGACACACACTTTCCATATACCGACAAAATCTTAAATGTTGTGCAGAAAAGAAAGCATTGAATTTAAGACAAAAAGAAGAAAATATCAAGAAAAAATGCTGAGGTTTTGTTTCAAAGAGCCAAGGAAATAATGATAAAAAACCAAAAACGTAAAAAAACTTCATTGGTACACAACACAGCAACCCGTCACTGACATCAATTCATATGTACACAAGCCTTACCATACATACCATATGTATGTTATAGGAATGCACAACAGCTTGTCAGTCTCTCAGGCATTTTGTACATAAAAAAAAACATTTTTTTAAAATTAAAAGAAACCCATAAAATAAAACTGAAGCAGTATGTTAAAGTTTGCAAAATTTTTTATTAAAGAGTTCATATATTAAAGAGCTTAAAAAATTATACCGTAATTCAAGACTTACTTGAATTTATGCCAAAATTAGTAGGTTTTTTAATTTGCGATGACGTCTCAGCCCTTCAGTCAGGATTACGACCTAGCTTTTCACACCACTTATGTTGTGTGTGTTACTTGTATTCATGAGTGGCGGGACCTACAGTTTAAAGTCGACTCCAAACGACAGATTTTTAAGAAACTTTTCATGGCAATTTTTATTTACTTTCAGAGCTATTGCCAGAAATCTGCTAAGCGCAGGTAGCCTAAGTAATATGTTTCCATATATCAAAGTTTTGAGTGTATAGAGAATAATCTGAATCCACTTTTCTTTATTCAACCTCTATTGATACTTTTAAAAATACAATTTTAGTCTTTCAAAATATTTGTGCAAAATGAGTTTGTGCCACCGTAAACCGTAAGAAGTTTTGAAACACCTTCGATATGAAACAGATGCTCAGAGATTTCAATTTCGAAGTGAGTGTAGGACAAAGGTTTCTAGGAAAAAGACAAAAATATAAGGCCTTTTTTCAACTGTACCTATCTCGAAATTTAAATGAATAATATGTGTGTGAGATATCATCGAAATATGTTATTCGTTAGAAATCTCCACCTCGTATTCTCAGTGTATTGTAAATGTCTAATTTTTACTTAAATCAACCTAATCAACCTTTGACCAGCGGCATCGGTTGTGGATCAGTAGTTTATTTGCATTTACTTGCGACTTAGCAAAACACGACAAGAACAAATCTGACTCTGTCAAATATCGATGGTGCTTACATATCACCTCCACGAGAGATGGCTATGGCTTGTGTTGAAAAATAATGTGCCATAAGCTGTGTGGCATATAGTGTCAACCTGTTGAAACCATGTGTCTTTGAGTTGGTAATCCTCGAACTACATTGCGCGCCGTTGACAGTGATGCTAGGCCAATGTCATTTTGAATGAAATATGGACCGTTGACGCCAGAATCCACACAAAACAGTAACTTCTTCGGGATGCTTTTGGATCTCATGTAAATTAGTTTGGTCACAAATACAGCAATTTTTAGATCCAATCATGTGAATGGGTTTCGTCACAAATTCAGCATTTTTGTTTCTTTACGTACTCATTCATGCAGAAATGGACCTCATCGATGATTTTTCGCTGGAAATTGCGGTCCGTTGCCAACTGCTCCAGAGCACTTCCAGCGAACATATTTTGTTGTCTATGACCGTTTACCTTCTGTGTCTGGGTCAGTTGAATTTTGTACAGGTGAAAGGCCAAAATTCACCTTGTTGTGGTTTGTGAAAGACCGAGATCTTGTGAGCGCTGCAAAATCGATTGTCTCGAATTCTCGAATTCTCGTTCATAATTTCGCGGTGAAGTGTTGTAGATCTTTTGCTTCGTCGACGTACGGGGATTCGTTGATTGTTTAATAAACCAGTGGACTCGAATTTCTCTACCTCTTGGTAGGACGATTAGACGATCGTTGCCACTGCGTCTAAAAAAACTTTTTTATTTGAGCATTTATCGACATTGCTCCGGCACTGCCATATTTTTGAAAAAGTTAACTTTATTTTAATAACAACGTAAGTAATTTAAGTAATAACGAAAAGAAGTTAAAAGTGACTCTAAAGTTTACTTTAGCTAAAGTTACCTTTAACTAAACCTAACTTTAACGCGAAGTTGTAATAATGTTATAAATTATCGTGTTATAAATTTAATAATTAAATAATTTTGATAAGAATTCTTAATTATATATGTTTACATGGAATATAAACTAAAATGTTTATTTCAAACCCTTTTATTTCATTCGATTAAATCTAACTCTCTACTCTACTGTGCTTAAACATAATTTTTTAAACACAAGCGACAAATCATGTATAAACCGTAATTTGGTTTTATGAATTGCTTTTCTTTATTTAAATATTATTTTATGGTGGTTAAAATTGCGCACCAAACTTTAAAATTTAATATCAACTGAGGTGCGGCAAGAACTTTAAACCTCTAGAGTGTGCATAACAATAAACATTTTAACTACCGATGACAGAAACCTTATTAAGTTGAAAAGCTTTTCTGTCGAAATTTAAATCGGGTGTTTTTTCTTTAATTGTTCGTATTTAATCTTAAAACTCAATAATATGAATGAAAACTTCTTTTCCACATTAAAATTGTGCTTGAAAGCAGAAAATAAAACCGCAGAACTTCATAACCCTTCACAGCAAAACTACACTAAATAATTTGATTTATTTCTTGTTAAAAAACTACTTAAAGTCACAATCTTTGTATAGGCTGCTGTCGTCTCAAAAATAAACTTGTTAAATACTTTTTAATCAAAGTTCATTCCTTTCAGACACATAACAGAAATCACTTTTAATATTTATTAAAAAAGATCTGTAGAAATGTAATAAAAAAACTGGATTCTTTTACAAACCGAATTTGAAAATGTTCTTTTTTTCCACCCGGAACTTCTGGATATATACACGGACGGCTTTAACTCGACAATGGGGCCAGGAGCGGAATATTTTCTGGGCAGCTGGACCTAAGCATCCCTTTCCGACTGCCCGATTACTGTAGCGTGTTTCAGGCGGAGGTGATATCCATTTTCCGGGCCGCTCAATGGAACCTCGTCAACGGTGTTCCTTTTTCCCGCGTCTCGGTCTCGGTCTCGGTCTCGGTGACAGTCAGGACGCCATAAGATCTCTGTCGGGTGTTGTGAATAGCTCCAGGATCGTATGCTACTGACCTCGTTCAAGCTGGCCATTGCGCGAAATTTCTTTCTAGACGCCAACCTATCCTGGGTCAATGAGGAGTCCTGCTCCACCGCTAGAGTCATCTGGCCCCTGAAGGACCAACCAAATACTTAGACTTGAATGTGGCATCATCATTTCAGTGTAAGGTAGCCGTGCTTTTGATGTGCAGCCCTTGCGCTGACCTACTTCTTTCTTTCTTTTTCAACAGGGAATTCCGAACTTTGACAATTGATATTGTTGACACCACATCTGTCAAATTCGTTGTCAATTTTATGTAATTTGTTGTTGTCTCTTTCATCTAATCAACTGTTTCTTTGGAAACAAATCGAAAAATAATTTTCATATATTATACCCATGTCTGTATTAATGGGCACGAGAACAAATTTAGGACAATACCAATCCACATGAGATCCAAAACTTTAATGGGAAGTTGTAATAATGGCCCTAAGTAGTTTTATTAATAACATTGAATTACTGTTAGGATAATGCTTTTCACATCCGTATATTATAAATACCTCTGGATTAAGATGGAAAAATGCCATTGACTTTTATCTACCATCTAAATCAGGGATGGCGAACCTTTTTTTGACTGCGTGCCAATAAATATTATTTTTATGAAATGAAAATACATACATTTTAAAAATTATATATAGATTTATTTCTATAATATGCTCACATATTTTTAATGGGATTTTTGTTGCTGAATATTTCTAGATAATGCATCAATATCCGGATCATAGTTTGACAATTTAATGAAATACAAGCCTCCCCATATTAATCGGTAAGTCTGTTTTGTACATCAGATTTTATATTATTCATAATCGAAAATAGACTTTCACTTGTTAGAATAGCTAAAGGCAATTTCTACATCCCACAAAATGTTTCTGGCAGCGAACACCGTGTCTTCAACAACATATTATTCATGTTTTCGTATTCTTCTTCATTTAATCTTTTTTTTTTCATTATTTTCTATTTCTTGCCTTAACTCTATAAATTTCTGCTTCCAAATAGAACTTGATTGAAACTCTGCCAACTGCATTTCTAAATTCACCAACTTTAACCATTTCAATTGATCCATTTTAGCAGTTTCCAAATGAAACTTGTCTGGATATTTAATAAAGTTAATTAAAGGTTGAAATTTTTTGAAATCTTGAAATCTCTTAACAAAATTGTCTTGTATGTTACTTATAACTTGGCTATAAAAATTTATATTAATTTCATAGACTTCATGAATAGAAAAATTTTTAAGGTGATCTTTCAACAAAGGAAAATACTTAAAATTATTGTTGTCAATATCGCGTTTAAATATTACTAATTTGGACTCAAAACCTTCAATAATATCGAACATTACATCAATTGAATTTCCGGGACCTTGCAATTTAGCATTTAATTCATTTAAATGGTTGCAAATATCCGTTAAAAACATTAATTTGGTGATCCAGTCATTAACAAAAAATTCAGGAAATTCGGTTTTTTATCATTAAGAAATATTATAATTTCATCAAAACATTCTACAAAACGTTGTAACACAAATCCTCTACTAAGCCAGCGTACGTGATTATACATTAACAATCCATGATAATTTGAACCTACCTCTTGTAGAAGCAACTGAAATTGCCGCTTATTCAAAGCTCGAGCTGCTATAAAATTTATTATTTTGGAAACAATACTTAAAATATCATCAAATGCTGCCAATGCAGACTTCGCACATAGAACTTCTTGATGAATTATACAATGAAAATTAATAATTGGATGCCCAACGTGTTCTTGAAAAAGAGATACAAAACCAGCTTGCCGTCCTATCATTGAGGAAGCTCCATCAGTTGTAATTGACACTATTGTTGATGTATCTATCTCAGCTATTTGAAACGTTTTTATAACTGCATCACTTATATCTTCCCCAGTAGTTTTTGCTGATAAGGAAACTAGTGAAAGCAATTCCTCAACTATTTTTTCTCCTTTAGCTGAAGCTGAAGATGTTACGTCGGTACTTTCATCAAGACATATAGAAAATAGCTTTGCAGAACGTATATCATTTATTTTTTTAATGTTAATATTTTTATTTGTGTTAAAGATAGGATGTCTTTAACAGTATTTCGACTTATACTTAATTCTTCAATCTGCTCTTTATTTTGAAAATCTTCAAATAATGAAATAATGAAAGCTTTTTTAATATAATCTCCATCGCTAAATGGTTTGCTATAAGTACCAATAGTCTTGGAAACCTCAAAACTAGCAGCAATTAAATAATTTGTATGTTTAAAAAATGTAGTGAATGAGTTTGATTGTAAATTTTTATTTTTAACTTCACGTGCAATATATTCTTTTTGTTCTGAATCACTTTTAGATAAAAGAAATGAATGAGTAATTTCATAATGACGTTTTACTGAGGATGTTCTGCACACTACTGTATTTCCACACAACGCACACAGGGCATTGTTTTTGCTTTTCATCATTCCATATTTATCAGTCCACCAATCTTGAAATGGTCTGTTGGAGCTGGCCTCTGTTTTCCTTTTCTTATTTTCTGACATTCTAAAGTTGAAACATATTATCAATTATAATTGTCTTCTAAAAATATAAATAGATTTTATTTTGTTAGCAAAAAATAATACTAAAATAAGAAAACACAACTTTCTATCGCACTTACAAAGTTTCTAACTGAACTGAATTAGAATTAGTGAATTTGAATTCTGGCGAGAATGCAAATATTCTTATATATGTACGTATATATTTGAAAATCCAAAGCATACTATGTTCATTTTAATATTTTTTTATATTTAAAATCACATGTTCATACTTGTACATACCTATACCTACATACGCAAATAATATAATTATATTTTAACGTTATGAATAAAGGCGCCAGAAATCTGGAGGTTTGTTTTTAAATATCAAAATTTATGCATTAAATTTGAATTGAGTTCACAATTTTTTCAATATCAAAAATGCATTTGGATTAGTCAGTACATATGTATGAAAATGGAAAATATTATACGTGCTAGCGAAAATTTATCTGCGTGCCACTTTGGGCACGCGTGCTATAGGTTCGCCATCACTGATCTAAATGTATATAAAAATATAAATAATAATAAAAACATATTTAATTTTGTGAGTATAGTTTAATAAGAAAAGGTAAATATATGGAAATAAAATATTTCTTGTTTTTTATTTCGGCACAAAAAATCAAAAAATAAGGTATTGCTAAAAACGGTAAAGGAATGTTTGTGTGTAAAAGTTTGTTTGCCTTTTTCTCTGGAACATTTCATAGTAATATCATTTGTTGAATTTATTCAATTCATGTAAGTAGTGCCTGTTTTGTTGGTTTCTTTTTTTTAAGTTAAAAAATGTCCTTGAAGACATTTTACAATCACCAGGTCTTTTACTTTACATTGCACTTAGATTATCGAAATATTTTTCCTTAATCTCCAAGTAATGTCTTTTAATAATCTTCTCGTTTTTTCTCCTTATTAATGGGTATCTTCTTCTAGATCCATTTATATGTATATGCTCTGTTGAAATGGAATAAAAACAAGAATAATTTGTTTCCTTTTCACTTTAAATAGGCCATTTACACTACAGCGAAATCTAGTAGATTAGATTTCAAATCTTGCTCAAAATCTACATCGTTTACACTGCTTTTATTTGACAATAGCAAGATTTCATTTTAATAACAAAAACAGCTGACTGAAATTTAAAAGAAAATAATAATATTTTAGTTTAACCCTAACCAAGCCAGGAAAATTTTTTACAAATCCAGTCAAAATGTGTCTCAGAAGCACATACAAAGAATTTACGTGTTAATTTTGTTAACTTATATTTATTTTATTAAATTTTTTCTTCTCAGTTACATAAATGAAATATTATTTATTTATTTTCGCATTTTAAGCAAACTAGAGCTTTTGAACAATGCTCGTTGCAAGTTTTTTGTGGTAAATACTGCAAGACTGCTTACACATACTGCATATCTTCGGTGGGCACATATAACATATACGTCGCATATCTGTCTGCCTTGGTTAGGTCTGGTTTGAGAATGCATCTTCGTGTTGTATGGACCGAACATTGGACAAATTATTTTTATTTAATTTTAGAAGACTACGGCAAATAATGGGTGCCAGAACTCTTCGTAACTCATTATACCTCATTATAACTAATTATTATATTTTATTTTGTTGTTCACCAACAATAGAAGTAATAGTTAGCGTTCCCATATGTGCCCCATAGACACATTTTGACATGATAAAGAACATTTTTGATTGAAACAAAATAAAAAATAAAAAGAAATTAATTTATTACTTGAAATTTGTAAATTCTAAATAAAACAACTAAAAGTAGGAATTCAAGAAGCAGTAAGAACTAGAACCTATATTTAAGGAAGTTACAACATGACCAAGTGAAATATGTGTCGGAGAGGTACATGTTGACTTGATTGGGGTTAAATTAAAATGTCATTTTTTTTCCTTCTCAGCGCTGTATTTTAAGTACTATTTGGCAAAACACATAGTTGCATTTCTATTTTTACTAGATTTTGAGTAGATTTTGCCGAAATCTACTAAATAAGTAGATTTTGTTTTGTATGGGAAATCTAGTTAAAATCAACTAGAATGGCCTAAAAGTCGTGAAATATTATTCATAATAATAATAATAATAATATCAGCAGTAGAATTTTTAACAGTGCGTCAGTGTTTAAAGCTATTTGTTAGTATGACAAATTTTCGTATTGCTTTTCGTCTTTCCAATTAAATTTTTAATTTAATATGCTGTACAGATTCATCACTTTAAAGTGTTTTGAATGCTTTCTGAAGTTGCTTAAAATAATTGCTGGTTCCAACTTATTGCATTGCGTTGACTCATTGCATCCCTTTAGGGAGATCTTTCCAGACTGTGAATCTTTTAAAAGATAAAAGCAAAGATTCAATCCATAAATTAACACTTTATCTACTACTATATGTAGTAACAAATGCCTAGTGCGACATTAATGGGGCCAAAAAAGTTTACGCTGACTGTAAGAAATGATCACTTAAATCTTATTATAGAAGTGGTGGTAGGTAATTTCACACCTATTCATTTCGTTTATTTTATATTTCCTTAGACTACCAATGAATTAGAGTAGAAAATCCGTGAGCCATGGAAGCTTCATGAAGAATATATTTGTTTTATATTCAATAGACAGTTAGATGTCAGCATTACTCTTGTTTATAACAAATTTTGGTACACTGTTAGATTAGAACTATCGCTTACCAGATAAGACGGTCCTTAATAAAATAGAACTTTTAAACACTTTTGCATCAGATCCTCTTGTCCCATTGTTATTTATTATTTGTTTAGTATGTACGTGGCGCCCAGATCCACTGACCGCTCCTGAATCTAAACGAATCTACTTAATATAATAAATAGAATTAATATAAAATAGTAGGAATAAACACTCTAGAATTTAAAACGTACTTACCTTATTTAATTGAAAAAGTGATACCTTTAATTGTAATGAAAAAGGAGTAAAAATTAATTTTGAAATTTTTTATTGAAAAAAAATCAGATTCTTGAAGGCTTTATAGTCGATTTTCCACATCAAGTCTACTCAAGTAAGTAAGATATTCCCAACAAATTATTTTATGGACACTTTAAAGATTTTTGGTTAAAGCCTCATTAGAGCGTTCATTGCTTGCACCACTCTAGTAACAGATTACACAGTCCTGCAAATTTGGACTTTTTTGTGCAAATAATATGGCTCCAGATGATTTCGAAGGCATTTTGCGCGCTGAATACGAATCTGGTTTCATAAACTTTCCATCACGTCATGTTTTTGAGAAAAAGGGGGTTGAAACCTTTAAAAATAGCGTTTTTGGCCATTTTTGAAGCATCTTCATCCCAAAAAATTGCGTTAGCACATTGTTCAGTCAAACAAAATAAAAATAATGATAAGACGTAATAGAAATTCTCAATCAATCAATTTTTTGCCATACCAGTCCGAGTTTTCGGACAATACAATAAGATACGTTTTCGAAGAATTAAACATTTTAATCAAATCAGATACAATATTCACACGTTCACGCCGGCGCTTAAATTCATTATTGTCGCTGCGCTGAATGCTTTTCGCTCTATCGTTTAAAGTTTTGTGTATTTTTTCCTGAGTTCGTCTTATCCTCATTAAATCTTTTGAATTCTTTGGTGAAAATAGAACATTTATTAATTATAATTGTTATCATTTATAATTATATTAATATAACTATAATTAATAATAATAATAATAATTATATATTATTAATTATAATTGTTATTAAAAATAAATGCTTTTAAGAGAGCGTGACTCTAAGGTACAGGACAGTCTAGTGGAGTCACCGGTGGTACACGCCGCCCGATAAGGCATTCTAGTGCGGGCCACCGGTGTTACGCGCCGGCGTGAACGTGTTAGAGCTGAAGCGTTCACGATTGCTAAGTTTTAAATAATCTTTTTATGCAATATTGCTTCTAAGGAATTTAGTTTAAGTTTTAAGGAATTCTGTTTTAAGAAATTACGTATAATTTAAATTAACTTGGTTTAATACTCTCTCCACATTAGTTGCAGGATGTAATAATACTAATATTTCTTAATAAATTTAGTCAAGGCTGAAAATTAAAAGCTACCATCTATTATTTTCATTTCAGATATTTTTTTTCCAAAGATAGAAAAGTTTTGTATAATTTTTAGGAAAATATTGTTTAAGATTTAAACAGTCTATCCCACGATTGTTTATTGACACATAAGCGCAAACAATAATATTGCATAATATAAATCTGTGGGTGGTGTAAATATTAGGGAGTCAGGAGTTCTTGATGTTAAGAGCATGAAAATTCAGTGTGATGTTCGCTGGAACCGACACATTTTTCTGTGCCTTAGCTTCTTAAGACGGTGCAAGAAATACTTCCCTTCATCTGATCTTCTTACCATTTACACCACTTATATCTGAGAGGGAATGGAATACAACTCTCATATATAGGCCGGAGCCTCAACGTCTATATTGAGACTTCTCGACCGTGTACAAGAGAGGGCGAAATTGCTCGTTAATTACGGTAGGGTATCGAACTCTATTGATTCATTGGAGCATCGTTGCAATGTGGCTTGTGTTTCACCGTTCTACAACGGATTTTCATCGAGGGAACTTGGTCCCGAGAATCATGTATTCCCACGTAGCAATCGTTTTTCTCGGCGGACTCATCCGTATGTGGTCTATTGGCCAGTGGATCGCACACTGCATTACAGACAAAATTCGTTCTTGAGTCGGACTATTCGTATGTGAAACTCCCTTCGTGCAGAGGTTGTAATTTTTTTGCTATTAAGGCTTCATGCCTTAATAAATAAATAAAATAAATAAATATAAATAAATTTATTTACTGCATGGCCAGCCGAGGCAGCCATTTGAATGAAATTATTTTTCATTATTAACCGGAAGGATTGTACTTTCAAATAAAAAAAGAAATTTGAGAAAATATTCAGTAGTTTTGTTTTAAAGCATTTTCAAAAAAAAGTTATGTGGTGGACCCTTTAGTAAATAATTTAAAGATAACATATAATAATAATTAAAGATAATAATCTATAATTCTACTTGAACTGATTTGAAAATCGATTGACCCAAATCAATTTCAATTTCGTTCCTGTTCAACTGATTGTTCATTTGATTACAAAAAAAATATTTTAATTTCAATTCGATTAAAAAGCTTCAAACACGAATTATTTTTCCAAGAAGAAGAGAGGAAGAACGTAATTTCGTTCTTTAATGACTTTTTTATTGTTAAAGGTTTATGGTTGGAAACCTATAGGAAAATAGAATAACACTCAACTTTAAATTGAAAAGAAAGTAAATTAATGTCTTTGGGTACATGTTGCGTCTGTTACCTTAATAAAATAGAATAATTATTTAAGTTTTTTTCGATTTTCTTATCGCAGTTCCATTCTTTTAATTTATATATCAAGACATTTCATTTATTTTTCCGTATGTTTCTTTAAGGATTTTTCGAATCTTTTATAAATTATTTAGCTTTGCTTTTTCATTCCTCCGTTATTGGGCATTGAAAAGGATTTAATAATGAAATCTTTTCATAAATAAATATTCTAAACATTTTCACACTTTCTCTACCATCCTGATAAGGATTAAAATTTATTTTCATTTAATATCTGTTAATTTTATATTGTTACGTTTTTACCATTAAAAAAACAGGGTAAACAGTCTGATGTATTCTCTGAAGAGGAATGACTTCGCCCTCTCGAAATCTCTATAAATGTAAACATGTTGTTTACGTTATTGTCGTTTGTGTATTTTGTTTACGTTTGTTATTACTGAAGTCGCCGTAGTCTAGTAGGTAGTGCGTTGGCTTATTAGACGTAAAGCCAAGGTTCGAACCCAGGCCAGACATCAAAATAAAATACAAAGAGTATTTCTTTAGCGACTTCCTCTCAGCAGATTTCTGGCAAAAAAAAATTTGAGAGTAAATAAAAATCGCCATGAAAAAGTTTCGCAAAAATCTGTCGTTTGGAGTCGACTTTAAACTGTAGGTCCCGCCACTCATGTATAAAATTAACACACATAACATAAGTGGTGTGAGAAACTAGGTCGTAATCCTGACTGAAGGGTTGTAATGTTGTTCTTGCAGTGTTGCTGTTGCCTTTTTGTTTATTTGTTTATCCCTTTATTATATTTATACTGGTCTTTTGTTGGTATATTTTTATTTACTTGTTTATCATGTAAACAAGTTCATTACTTTTGTTTGCAATTTAAGCAAAACACAATTTTTATTTTCGTAACAATATAATTGCCATGAAAAGCTTCTCAATAGTCTGACTTCGGAGTCGCCTTTAAACTGAAGGCACCGCCACTTATTAAAGTAACACACACAACATAGGTGGTGTGAGAAGCCAGGTTTTATTACTGAATAAGAAATTAAGTAAATAAGCAAGTATTTGGCTTACTGCAGAAGAATTGACCTAATGCAGTGTTCGGACTCCTTCCCAATGTGTGACCCCAAGACAGTATTACCTATTCTCGATAGCTGTACCGGAGTATATTATATTGCATGTAAACTTAGGTACACTTTTTTAGCGAAAACTTCGTTTTGAGCATGATATACATATATTCGAAAGACTTCATAAATTTTCTCCATCATCTTTTTTAAAATATAATTTCTCTTAAGAAATATAAGGTTTTCTTTCCTTTGTTAGTTAACCTACGTCTTCTGTTTATTTAACTAACCATCCACCTGTTTATTTAAATTGAAAAGTTAGTAAAATAAAATGTTTTTTATTTATTTTATAACCTTAAGGTACACAATGTAACCAATCGATTGGATACCACTTTGTTCAAATAATTGAGAAGAGAAATTTTAGCTTGTTTTACAGCAATTACTTGCAAACAACCGCAATTACAAAGAAATGATGGTTTTAAGTGTTCTTTATAAACTTTTCGTAAATATTGTTAACGATTCAATTTATTTGGCTAATTTGTTCGTTTATTCGGCAGTTAAACTTTTTGTATTTATTGGAAAATTGAAAGGGGAAGTAATTAGAAACCTTTTAATACATTTAAAGACTTCGAAAATTGTTTTATAAATCAATAACGTGGCTTTTATTTCGTTTTTCCTTAGTTAAACTAGGCAAGCAATCGTTCTGTAAGGTAAGCCAGTAAGAATATTATAACTTTGTGCACGAACAGTATACAGAAAAATTCTAGGTACACCAATATATTTCAGTATTATAACAATAATATTGTTACGTTTTTGGCTTTTTAAAAACTCTGTGTGCCACTGTTCACAACTTGATGTAAACAACAACAATTGCTTTATTGATTATTCTTCTTTTCACTCTTCTGCGTAAACGATAACAAATGTTCATTAGATCTTTATAACGGAGATCTTCAAACCACGATTATTTTCTTCACACGCAACGCGTCTTCACACAAGAATAGCTGAATTCTTTCTGACCCCGTTGCTTTCTTTGTCTTGCTTTTTATATCGTAAGGTAAACAGTCTGAAGAATGCTCTTGACGGAGAATGTCTTAGCTTTGGCGAAATCTCTATAAATGTAAATATGTTGTTTACGATATTGTTGTGTGTGTATTTTGCTTACGTTTGTCCTTGCAGTGTTGTTGTTGCCAATTTGTTACTTGTTTATCCCTTTTTTAACACTGATGTTGTTACAATAATTTTGTTTATTTGTCGATCATGTAAACAAGTCCATTATTTTTGTTTTAGTAGCTTTCGTTTATCATTTTAATGTTAAACGATGTAACACCATTTCCATTTTCGTAACAATATGTAATAGTAACCCATAATTTTATATTTATTTTGTTAATTTTTTCTATTTATTATAAAACAAAAACAATTTTAATGTTTTTCGCAAAGCATAAGAAAGATAAGAGAAACATTCTGGTGATTCCATATTTTTGCACCATAAAAGTATAGGTGCCCCCAAGAAGAGCTCCAAGTAAATTAAAAAAAATATTTAGTAGGATATTCTTTATGATAAAACACTATTTCTAACCCATTTGGTATTGAATGAACCAGATTTGTTTAGCGTTTTATGTCATGCCATGCACTCAAGAGTAATTTTTTCAGTTCTTCCAAATAGTCTCCTAAATACTCTCTTGGAGTCATATAAAAACTTTATGCAAGATTATTAAATGAGATTAGCCAGCTTCATAGAATATATAAAATTGCCTTTTTGTTAAAACCACATGTCGTTGATATTGTTACATTTTTAACTTTTCACAAACGTTTAAAATATGAGCTCGTTGATTGCAAACAAAATAAAAATAAATTGGTGTTTAGTTTCAATTAAATTCTTTATTGTTCCCGCTATTGTTCGCTCAACTTGAAGAATACAACAATAATTGCTTGTTCACTATTCTTCTTTGCTTACAACGCAGATCTTTTCAACGGCAGACTTCAAACCACGACTGTTTTCTTCACACGCAACGCGTCTTCACACAAGACTGACTGAATTCTTACTACTCTTTGCCTGCTTTGTCTTGCTCACGTAAACAGTCTAATGATGGTTCTTGAAGTAGAATGTTCGTGTTTTCTCCTTCTCGAGGACTCTATTGCGACTTCATTGTTGTTTGTGTATTTTGTTCACATTGCTTGTTGTTGCGTTCTCGCTTACTTGTCTATCCCCGTTTCTTTTATACCGATGTTGTTGGTTTACTAGTAACAAGTTCGTTGTATATGCTAATGTAGCTTTTGTTAATCATGTTAATGTTTAGCCATGTCTCCATTTTCGTAACAATATACATATATAATGCTAGCCGTTGGTCTGGCTAAGGTCGAACAAAACGAAATATGTGAAAATACTCCTTCGGCAGACTTTCGAGATTTCTAGCAAAAACTCTAAGAAAAAATAAAAAATTACCATGAAGAGTTAAAAAATGTGTCATAAGTGTGATCATATAGATCCCTGCAACATAAGTATGTATGTTACGTAATAAATATTTTGCTCCAAGGAATGTTTGATTTTTTTCAGTTTTTACTTTGAATCCAAAGTTAGTATACAGTCACACAGATAATTAAACGTATCCCCATTAAAAATCATTTTTTTAAAAAGTAATGAACTTCTAATCTTAAATTTCTTCAGATTAGCGTCTGTAACGACACATTTACTTAAATAAAGAAAAAAGATTCCCAAAATCTATGCATTTGTGACTGCAGTTTGCTTAGAACCAATATGGCACAACAGAAAATTATACGTACGACGAATATTTCGTATAAAATTTCTCCAAGGGTAGCCCGGTATATAAAATATATTGTGGATAAAAATCCTAGGACTACAGCCGTAGAAATACGATCACAATGTTATTGTGCATTCCGAAACAGTTTGAAGTGTTTTGAGAATGAACGGTTTCCGCAGCCGAATGCCGAGAAAAAAGTCACGATTGGAACTCGCCCAATAATATATGGACAAGTCAACTGATTTTTGAGCGAATGTAATATTTAGTGATGAGAACAAATATAATTTGTTCGGCTGTGACGAAAAACAAAAAACAAATATCAGTTGATTTGTCTATATACTAACATTTAAAAAAAAATGATTTTTAGTAGGTTACGTATAATTATCTGTGTGACTGTATGTTAACCAAACATAGAGCTTCATTGAGTTTTATGTTGCCATTAATTAAGCAACATATTTTCAGCTTAAATGTATAGTTTAGTTCTTAATCGAAAACAATCAAATCATTTCGCTACTCTTACAGCAAATGTTCCATTACTTACTTACTTAATTGGCCATAACAACCCGTTTATCGGATTTCGGCCTGCCGCAACACATCCTTCCAGGCGCCTCTGCTTCGTGCGCGCCTACGCCAGTTGGTCACACCAATCGATGACAGGGCTTCCTCGATTTGGTCCTTCCAATGGATGCAAGGTCGTCCTCTTCGCCGACTTCCGCAGATTCCCGCATCAAATACCCGTCTCGCCGGCGCATCCTCCTCCATTCGAACGACATGGCCGAGCCAGCGCAGCCGCTGGATATTAATACGCTGTACAACGTCCATGTCGTTGAGGAGCTCATACAGCTCACTGTTGTATCGGATACGGAAATCATCGCCAACTCGCACTGGACCGAAGATCTTGCGCAGTACTTTTCTCTCGAACACTCTCAAGGCCGCTGCATCTGTACTTAATAGGGTCCATGCCTCTGCGCCATAAAGAAGCGCGGGTAGGATGAGTGTCTTGTAGAGTGTTAGTTTTGTCGTACGAGAGAGGTCTCTGCTACTTAATTGCCTATTGAGACCATAGTAGCACCTGTTGGCAAGAGTGATCCTGCGCTTGATCTCCAGACTGACATGATTTCTGGTGGTAACGGCGGAGCCAAGATAGATGAATTCCTTGACCGTATCAAAAGTATAGTTATCGGCCGTAATCTGAGAATCAATACGCCGCGCGTCTCGACTCGTCGAAAACATATACTTTGTTTTGCCCTCATTTACTGCCAAACCCATCTTGGTAGATTCGCGTTCAATAGCACTAAAGGCAGCAGTAACATCTCGCTTCGTACGCCCTATGATGTCAATGTCGTCAGCGTACGCAAGCAACTGGACACTTTTTTGAAAAATAGTGCCACTGCGATGCACTCCTGCCTTTCGCAGAACACTCTCCATGACGAAGTTGAAGAGGTCGCATGATAAGGGGTCGCCTTGTCTGAAACCTCGCACGGTATCTAAAGGCTCGGAGAGGTCCATTCCTACCTTGACGGAGCTGCAGGAATTGCTCAACGTCATTCTGCATAGCCTTATCAGCTTGGCAGGTATACCGAGCTCAGACATTGCGGCAAAAACACGATCCCTTATGGGGCTATCGAAGGCAGCCTTATAGTCGACAAAAGGATGGTGTGTGTCGACTTGTTTCTCGTGGGTCTTTTCCAGGATCTGGCGTAGTGTGAAGATCTGGTCGATGGTGGACTTGCCAGGTCTGAAGCCGCAGTGATAAGGTCCAATCAGTGTTTTGACGAGTGGCTTCAGTCGTTCACACAATACGCCTGTAAGAACCTTATATGCGATAGGGAGAAGGCTTATACCCCTATAGTTGGCGCATATAGTAGGGTCTCCCTTTTTCAGGACAGGACAGAGGACATTGAGGTTCCAATCGTTGGGCATACTTTCCTCTAGCCATATTTTGTAAATAAGCTGGTGCATGCGCCCTACCAACTCATTACATCCGGTCTTAAACAATTCAGCGGGGAGGCCATCAGGACCTGCCGCTTTATTGTTTTTAAGGCGCGTAATCGTGACTTTGACCTCTTCATGGCTAGGCGGCAGAAACTCCACGCCGTCATCATCGATCGGGTTCGGAACATCATCTCTAAAGGCGGTATTGGTGTCGTCATCGCCTTGTAGCAGAATAGAGAAGTGTTTCCTCCATAACCTCAGTACTCCCTGCGGATCTGTTACTAAGTTTCCATTTTCGTCCTTGCAGGAAGACGCTCCGGGTTTATAACCCTCGGTTAGACGGTTAACCTTTTGATAGAATTTTCGAGCGTCATGCCTACATCTATACATCTCGACTTCCTCACGCTCACGCCTTTCCTGCTCCCTCTTCTTGCGTCTGAAATCATCATCCCTTCTCTTCTCTCTATAGTTCTCGACAATGGCTCGCGTAGCGGCAGACTGCAACGTTTTCTTGTATGCGGCGTTTTTCGCTGCAGTTGTCTCGCGACACTCGTCATCGTACCATTGATTTCGTGCGGGTGGGCGTTCGAAACCAAGGACTGTTTCCGCAGTAGTGCGCAAGGAGTGGGAGATGTTGGCCCACAGTCCGCCAATGTCGTTCAGATTAGATGGGGAACGACGGAGCTTATCCGAGAGTTGAGCGGAGAACGCCTCAGCTGTCCTTTGTGATCGCAGCTTCTTAACGTCCAGCTTTCGCAATGCACTAGAGTGCGCAGACCTCGAAGCGCTAATGCGCAATCGAAACTTGGCTGCGACAAGGTAGTGGTCCGAGTCGATGTTTGGACCTCTGAATGTGCGCACATCTAGTACACTGGATACGTGCCTTCCGTCTATCACAATATGATCGATCTGGTTAGATGTTGACCGATCAGGGGACATCCATGTGGCCTTGTGAATGTCGAGATGTTGAAACTTAGTGCTACATACTACCATGTTACGCGCCGCGGCGAAATCTATCAGCCTCATACCATTGGAGGTAGTGTTTGCGTGGAGGCTGAACTGTCCGACAGTGGGGCCAAAGATACCTTCCCGCCCGACCTTTGCATTAAAATCCCCGAGGACGATTTTGGCGTCATGGGCCGGGCACTTATCGTATACGTCCTCGAGTTTAGCATAGAAGGCATCCTTAACCACATCGTCCTTTTCTTCCGTCGGGGCATGAGCATATATTAGGCTGATGTTGTAAAATTTTGCCTTGATGCGGATTGTGGCTATTCTTTCGTTCACAGGTGTGAACCCAGAGACAAGGTGACGAAGTCTCTTATTAACCACAAATCCGCATCCAAATTCGTGTCCATCGCATTTCCTGAATGGCAATGATGTCAGTCCTACATTTAATGAGGGCATCCGCCAGCTGGGCGGAAGCGCCTACCCTGTAAAGGGTGCGGACGTTCCATGTGCCAATACGTAAATCATAGTCCTTTATACGTTTGCCGTGGTCGTCAACTTTAGAGGGGATCTTTTTATAGGATACTGTCTTGGTTTTCATTGAATATTTGTTTTTACGTGGTGGGTTCCAAGCCCTACGCACAACCCAAATTTAACGTCCAGGGGATTGGACATTCGCTGCACGCATTAGTTAACATGTAGCGGGTGCTAGAATGCTATCCAGGAGGGGCCACGAGGAGCCTGCGTGTCAACTTGAATACAGCAAGACAAGGATCGTCCTGGTGGTCGCCACGTTGACCACAATCAGAAACTTCATCCCTCCCTCCCAAATGCTCCATTAACTTTACAAATTTGTTCAACAGCCTGCTAAGCATTCTTAATTTTTCTTTAATAGAAAACGACAATATTATTATTATTACGAATATTCACACATTTTTGATAGGCCACCACTGTTCACAAAATAATGTGATTTTTTTAATGTCTTCCAACAAAGTGGAAACATTGCTTTCCAGTTAATATTCTTGAGATCACATTATAAACCTAAAAACATGCTTTAATTTTTTTATTCAACTTTACTTATTCATTGTGTCAGTCGCTACATATGAGTGATATTTTGTGTAAGAGTGATATTATGTTTATGTTTTTCATGAAAAATAACTCATACGTCTTGTCGCCGGAATGTAAGATCTGCCAAAAACATAGTCGTTGCAGAAGAGTCCGGAGCAGTCGATTTGGCGTCGCTCACAAGAACACGACGTTTTGCAGGACACAAATTGACGAATTTGCCACCGTGACTTGGGCAAGTACCGTACAAATTTCAACTGATGAGGAACTGGAGGATACGGCCGCTTTCTGCATGAATGGGTACGTAAACAAATAAAATTGTCAAATTTGGGACGATAGCAATCCACATGAGCTTTAATTGCGTTCAAAGCCATCCCGAAAGCCTCTATTTGGAGTGAATATTAGGCTGGCGGCGTCATTAATTCATATTGCTTTGAGAATGACGGTGGAGAGTCCATCAATAACAACGGTAACCACTCTTGATCTACGATTATCAACTGCTTATTACCTGTATTGTATGGAGAATATGTGAATTGGCCGACGAGACCTTGTCATCTAACTCCCTTAAATTGTTTTCTTAAGCCCCAGATGTATGCAAATAAACGACAAAACACAGCTCGAGGCCAACATAATCTATGCCATCTGTCAAATTCAGTGTGATTTATGCACCAGAGTCATGAAAGGAAAAAGTCTACATATAATTGTATTTCCGGTTAAATTAAAGGATTATTTATTATTTGGTGTTCGAATTAAATCGGTACAACACTTTCCGAGTGCATATTCTGCTCCATGGGAAACTTAACGGGATGGCGTCGGAAGTATTATTGTCAGTAGGATGTAGAAATTTCAGGGCATAACAACTACCACAATAACATAGAAATTATGTGTGAAATATAACACTGTTCAAGCATTCGTTACCGATTCTCTGCGTGGAGCGCATCCGAACTGTCCAATTTTCCATGACTCCAACTCATAAATCAGACTGATTGACCGATGGCATGATTTACGTTGATTTTGAATACTTGTTCGCTGTAGTTTGTGACTTATTCGCACAGACCTGCGACTTACAAAAACATCACAAGAAAAATCTTAAAGAAATCAAATCGCCCAATCTCGGTGGCCAAATCACATCACCTCCATATACTGTATTCGCGTAATGTCCATGAAATTGTCAAGGGCTTTGTGAAACTTAGTGCCGTCCTGTTACGACCACAAGTCGTTCGTGTCTAGGTCATCCAAATTAGACCAGAAGAAGCGTAAAATGCTGTATAGTGTTTGTCGTTGACGGTCATGGCTTATCCTACTACCAACCAGAGATCTACACCATGGGAATGCATTTGACGCTTCTGGATCTCATATAAAATTCACAAATTCCCAAAACAAATTTTGTTTGCTCACATACACATTCATCCAGAAATGGTCCTCACCACCGAAAAGGTTTTTTTTTTTTTTTTTATGCACATTAGGGTCAGTCATCAACTGCTCCAAAGTCCATTTACCGAACATTTGTTGTTGTCAATGGTGATTTCACAAATAAATAAATGAATGACAAATAATTTGACAGTTAAAGGTTTAACAGCCATCTTGTTACAAATGTCAAATTTTAAAAGTCCCAGGTGGAAGACCATTTGCGAAAATAGAAATTATTGAAAAAAAATAAACTAAAAAACTTTATAAACGAACCGCATCTTAAACTACACAAGAAAACTTAAATTGCCGTACATTTGCTAGTAAAGAAACATTGCATGCAGAGACATGGGGTGGAAACAAATTAATTAGTTAATGAATATACTTTACATTGTTCTTATACTTGAATTTCTTGAATTTTTTTCTTTTTGAAATCGTGGTCATTTACTTGCGTTTTATTCCTTCGAAAATGTTTTTAGTTTGCATGGTTGTTGTTTAACAGTATTAAGATGCTTCAAGCGTTCTCTTTAAATTCTTTTGTCTAAAAAGCATTTGTTGAATACAATTTTACTCGATTATGTACTGTTATATTTGTTCACTCACGAAATGAGTCATAGTGGTGAAAATAAATTTCCGTTAAAGTCTTGGCTTCGAGCATTTATTGCGTAAAATTAAAGTCTTTAAACTGCAGTCTTAATGAAAATTTGAAATTTAGTGCTTTACACTGTTTTGTTTACTGCAACCAGGGTAAACGGTTATTTTCAGTTTACATATGAAATTAATACGTCGTTCGGAGCCGGCTTTAAACTGTAAGTCCCAATACTTATGGATGAAATTAATACATCCAAAATGAATGGTGTGAGAAGCGAGGTCGTAATGCAGACTGAAGCGTTGTAATGATCAGTTATGTTACGTAAGGAAATATCTATTGCGTAAACAGAGAATTAAGTGCAAAGAGTTTGATGCAATGCAACGAATCATTTAAGCTATGAGATTAATTTCAGTTTTACTATGAATAACTTTGCATATCGATAACTATAGTTTGGCAACTAGAATGACAAACTCTGTTAAAATTTCTGTTCAGTAAGCTTTGACACATTATCAATCGATATGTTCAACATAAAAGCCTTAGTAATCAAGTATTTCGTACAGTTATTCGTTTTACTCGCTTGGATCAAAAATACCAACAAGCCAAAGAAACTAGCATATCGATATATTAAAGACGATGCTGAAATATCACTTCTTGCCGTCCTTCTTAATTTGTTGGCCTTTGTCCTTCGGCAATTGGAAAATCTCTTGACTTATATGGTCCTACCAAATGCATATCTTACAAGTATTGAAGTCAAATGACCATCGTTTATATTGTAGTCTTCGACTTGGACTCATTTCAAGTAGTCTGATGAAACTAAACGAAACTAATTTTTGTTAAATTTATATAGACAATAAGCAAAATTTCCGAATTTGAAGGGAAGAAGAGAAGAATTCTCAAGCCATTAATGAATCACAATTATATCTATTGAAATTAACTATTTAGTGTAGTTCCTAGCTAGTGGAATAATCCGTCCGCTGTTCTTTCGGTCCGGCCTCACTGCCATTCTCTTTCGTCAAGTTTAATGCTTCTGGGCCTTTTTTATTGGTCTTTGTTAAGTCAATGATTTATGACAATAATTCTTGTTGCGTTAGAAGACGATATTCAAGAAGAAATTAACACCATTCAGACAGATTTATTAAAAACAGTAGTATAAAATAGGGTCTTCAAACAGAGACTTCTGCACTTTGACAGTTGATAAAGATCATCTTATTGAAGCTACATCTGTCAAATTAGTTACCCGTTTTCAAAATCACCATGAACAGTCATAGGCATGGAGGTGTGATTGGGCTCTGAAACAGTTACAAATTGTGTCTAATTTTCAGCTGCAAATCATCTTCAGCGATGAGGCTTATTTCTTAAAGAGTGGATAAAGTCCCAAAGTTCGGAAATGTCTGTTAGAAGATTCGACTTAATTCTGGCATTATCGAAATGATTAAAAGTGAACGCATTTGCGCAAATACGTAAATTTTTTTTTGTATACTCGAGATAAAGGATATGAAATTAAATTTCAAATACGTATAAGCTCTTCAAAATGTTTATTTGGTACACAGAGAGTTTGACAGTCATTCATACATACATTATATTAACGCTTTGAAAACCATATCAATATTTTGCGAGATGAAATAGAAAATTAATGTCTCCCGACATTCTGCTGGAATACTTTGAAAACATTGTACCTATAAACAAAGTATTGTAATAGATAGATAGGTTTATAAATATTGTTGTTAAATTTTGAAAAAAGAATTATACAAACCAAACATAAAATTAAAAAAAGAAAATAAACAAATTTAAATATTAACAACAGTTGGTCAATTCGCACAAGCCGTTGTATCGTTGTATTCACTGTATTGTTGGGCGGCTATACGACAATGTATACTTGTTGTTGATAATTTTCATGTAAAAATCCGATACACTTATACACATTTTTTCATATGTTTTTAAAAGTTGTATTGGTTTCGTGCTATCAAATTGTGTGAATGAAAAAATGTGTATATGTTTTCATATGTTTTTAATAAGTTGTGTTGGTTTCGTGCTATCAAATTGTTTGAATGCCAAAAATTATGAAGAAGAACACGACATACACAATACAGCATAGCATTGAGCGTTCACAAACAACCAAGTGTATTCAATACAACATACACCATACAAAGTCATGTGAATTGGCCAAATGTGGTACGTTATTTAATACTAACATTACACATACGTACGAAAGGATTTTTATTAATGATTCCAGCATAACTCCAGTTACTGCTGTCATTCTGTTATACAACCGATAGCATCTGTTTTAATTAATTTTTCATTCACTCATGTTAACGTAATTAAAAATTGTGGTTTCACACATAACGTGATGTTTTAAATTTATAAAATTACAGTTTCATGACGGCATGAAAGAAAAAATAATTACTTCAGAGCTTATTACTCCTTTGGTCATAAAAGAAAAAATGAATAAAATGAGTCAAATTTATTAACTTCATTTAATTAATGGGGCGCTAGACATAAAAAATAAAAAGCATTAAAAAATTATATATTTTTTTTTTAAATTAAGTATATTTTATTTATTGTATACCTATTACATTAAAATATTTCCCTGGTATAACAACAAAATAAAAAAAAAACAATTAAAAAAACCCAATAGTTTGAATTCAATTTTAAAAGAAAATTTCGTTTTTTAATAGTTGATAGCGTCTGTGTTTTAAATACTCTGTGAATTTTTTAATATATTGTTACGTTTTATAATAAATTTGTTAAATTCTTTATAGTTCAAAATTCAAAAATATTTATTCAAGAAAAATATTAAAATTCACAGTTTTGTTTGCCTCAGCGTCTTCCGACATTATTGAGGCGAGTTGGCATAGTATTCTTAAAATAAATTAATAAATTTTAAATAAATAGTATCTAGAATTAAAAAGAAAGAAATAATTATAATGAAATAAAAGTAATTACAAAATTATATACCAATGTATATAGAGTACATACTACATTAAAAGCATTTCTATATTATTTAAGAAATAAGTTTTAATGTTGGATTTAAAAGATGAAATTACATTGATATTTTTTAAGTTTTGTAATAAGTTGTTATATTCCACACAACCAATAAATTCAATTCGTTGCTTGGTTTTTTCAAGTCTGCATCTCGCAATTTTTAAGTTTTAACTACTTTTATTGATTACGATTGAAAGTTATTGTGATATGGCCAATGTTATGTAGGGTTTTAAATACAAAAAGAAGTACTTGCTTTTTATATATTCCATTTATAGGTAATATATTCTTGGCAATTTCCTGGTATAATCTTAAGGTAGGGTACCTGATTGGACATTTTTGAGTGCTTTATTTTGTGTTTTTTGAAGAGATTGCAACTCTGTGCTATTCTTATATGCATATATAGAAACCCAGTAATTCAAATGGCTCTGAATTAATGCTTCATATATAATTAGTTTTGTTTTTTCATTAAATTTGTATTTAAATTTGTATAAGAGTCCAATTACTGGAGATATTTTCGATTTAATGTCTTTAATATGCGATTTCCATGACAAATTGCTTTGCAAAGTCACGCCTAAATATTTTACTGCGTTTGTTTCAAAAATTTCTCCATATACAAAAACACTAAACTTTGGTGCAATAGTGTTTATGTATGGTTTAAATCCTATAACTTTGGTTTTTGATAAATTGAAAATTAATTTGTTTAACCTCATATATTCAGAAATTAGGGCAGCATCTCTTCCATATATACTTTTAAAACGGCTTCATGTTTGTATGGATAAAATAGTGATATGTCATCGGCATACATATACAGTTTTCCGAAGAGCTCAAGTTTATTGATGTCATTAATGTAAATTGTAAATAAAAGTGGGCCCAATACACTGCCTTGTGGTACACCATGTTCCACATTTCCAAGACTACTCTTGCTATTGTTTAATGCAACATATTGCTTCCTATTACTCAAATAACTTTTAAACAGGTTTAGTTCGGCTCCTCTAACACATGATCTACAAGATCAAAGGCTTTTGAAACATCATAGAAAACACCACCAACAGCATTATATCCTTCGTCCAGTCCTCGACATATGAAATTTACTACATTAATTACAGCATCTTCAGTACCGCTACACATTCTAAACCCAAACTGGCAATCATACAGTAAATTATTATTTTCTAGATATGTTGTGAATTGTTGATGAATTAGTTTCTCAAAATTTTTATCCATTATAGGCAATAGAGCAATAGGTCAATACATATCTTCTTTATGCGCATTAACAGCTTTTGGTATTGGAACAATTTTCGATATTTTTAAAATGTTTGGATTTTCCGCTGTTAAAATAACATTATTGAATATGGTGTGATTTCATTATTTAAATTTATGAAAATTCTTGGCGACAAGTTATCATGTCCAGGAGACTTATTATTTGAAAGGTTTTGTATGATTTCAGATATTTCTTCGTTTGTTGTGCTTCTGAAATTAAACGTCTTATTAGAGTTCCTTAGAGTTCGTAAACCATTAAATGAATCGGCGGGAGAATAATCAATTTGTTATTTCATGGTTTAGGGAATTTGTAAAAAGTATTTGTTTAAGCGCTCACATTTTATCGCATCCTCCATTATTAGTTCGCCATTTAAATTTTTCAAATTTACTTTGGTTTTAACACTCCTTCCCAGACTTTCATTTAAAAATCAGGATCTTGCTGAATGCTGTGTAAGTTATTATAATATCGGTTCATTGATTATAATATCGGTTCATTGATTCCTTATAGGCAACTTTAATAACTTTACTTATTATTTTTAGGCTGTTTAGTACATTTGCATCATTTGGATTTCTTCTTCTCTGTTTTAAGATTATTCTCTTAAGAATAAATAAGTTACGCAAGTTTTCATTAATCCATGATGCTATTTGTTCTTTTAATAATTTTTTCTTGTTATCTCAGACGTAGAGATACATACTTACTTACTCTTACTTGATCATTACAATGTTTTAGTCCGGAGTACAACCTAGCTTCTCATGTACTCTCAGAGTTTTTGCCAAAAGATCGCTGAGAGGGCACCCAGGCCGGGACGTGGACCACTGGTTCTCGTCTAATACAACCTACTAGACCACGGCGACTCCAATACTGATGAGCATACGAAAATTCGTATAGTGACGCTTGTTAAATAAGTCATACATTTATCTTCATTTTCCGCATTCAATGCGAATCACTTATGAATGTCCTGCTTACCAGATAGAAATCCTGCATCAGTGTATTAATTCGATTCACTACACACTCTACCAGGCTAGATACCAGCTCAGGCGGAAATTCGCAGTAATGAGCAGGCAGATGAGCATGTGAAGAGGACCAGAACCTATTTATGGAGTAGAACAATATTTTCTAAAGCGAATTCGTAAAGGGAAAGTAAAAGGAGGCTAAGACTTTTCTAAATAGGTTTGCATCATAACTTTTGTTGGGTAATGACAATAGATTTCAGTCATGCATCAAACTCTCCGAGAATAGCCTGAGATTAGTAATCAATATGTTTATAGTGCAAGTTAGACTAAGAAACACTTGTTCAGAATGGTAATGTTATCGCGATGAACATAAAGATATTATAATGGTGAGAATAAATTATCAGAACACATTCTACAAAAAGCATTGCGTTGAAGAACTTGCTTGCTTAATTTTATGCACTTATTTTCATTCCAGGTCTCCGTAGTCTATTAGGTAGAGTGTTATGTTATTGGACCGGAGCTTAAGGTTCAACTGATGGTTTCAAACATAACGAAATATTTCTTCTGAAAAAAAAACTACGAGAGTTTATTAAATTCTCCACTCTATCATGGGGAATCTTGCTTCCTTGCCAATCTCTTTTGGTCCATGATGGATAGGAGACGTGCCAACCAACTACTCAAACTTGATGCCAATGTCATCTGGATAACAGTGGCCATGCTTACAGGTCGTTGCCTTATAAGACAACAAGCGGAAAGGCTCCAGCTCCCATCAAACGACTTTTGACGACATTGTGGGTCTGCTAAAAAAAAGAAACTGTTGTACACTTTCTTTGCCAATATCTCGCGGGTTGCAGATTTAGGATATTTGTTCCTTGTTAGCTTGATGGAGTAATTATCCATTGATATCAAGGATATGGCTTCGTTTATAAAACTTTCAGGCTGATTTCCAGCTTAAGGAAATTACATTACAGGGACCTGTGGCATCACAAAGATGCATGCGACCAATCCACTCTAACCATATAAAATTGTCATGCAAAGTTTCTCGTTCGGAGCCATCGTTGGATAAAATTATAAAAATGAACACACTAGGCCGTTGTAATGATCAATTAAGCCAGAATTTTCATTCAATTGAGCAGCAAATAAAACTCCACTTAATATTAAAATTTCTGACATTCATCTCCTAAATCGCTGCACGAAATTTGTTTTAAAATCCGACACTTGAAGTCCGTTTTGTTTTACCTGCACATTTTCTTCAAAGGATGTTTTGTTTTTATTTGCATATGCATACGCAGATATGTAGACATTCATATGTAGATAACCAAGAAAGTGCTTGGAACTCAGAAATCACAGAGAGAAAAAGGTTTTATTTCTTTTGATGCAGAACAGCAAAAAAAATTATCTCGGAAACCAAATGCAGTCAAACGTGACAAAAAAAAAATTGTATTTCATCATGTCTTCTTTGTTTCTGTTGCGTAAAAAATGAAACGAATAACATGTTTGCTTTGAAATGCGGTAAACTTATGTCCTTTTTGAATGTACGCAGTCTGTCAAATTCCAGTCGCCTTTTCAAGTACATATGTTGTGCTTAATATTTTTTCTCATAAATTGGAAACATACTCGATCAAGCTGGGAATAAAACGAGAAGAGTTTGCAAAATTCTTAGGTGTGACTTAAGTGGCCTAGGCAACAGCATTCCATCAAAAGCAAGGTAAATGATTTTGCTTGTCTGAAATGCAAGTCCGGTGTGCCAAGGTAATGCTCTGTACTTGCAGGAAGGATCCATTATAAGCTGCTAAAACCTGGCCAGCCAGCTTACCTCTAAGGACAAGTACAGACAACAATTAATTCGTTTGAAGCGAGTTTTAACTGGAAAACGCCTAGAATATGCAACCAGAATCGAGGCTATAATTTTCCATCGGTCACATATTGCAGTGTCGATCAAAAACTATTTTGAAAAGCAAAAGCAAGTTTTACCTCAACCTTTTGTAGCACGGATTATTACCTTGAAGATATAATCCTACATGTAAGGGATTGTATCCATTAAACTACACTCTTCAATGAAGTTAAAAAATTATGTACTGATATGATCAACAGGATAATAAACTGTAGTCAGGAATGGAAAAATTTAGAATAAAATTTGAAAACTGTAAATGGATTTGTTCCCCATGCTTTAAATAATTTCACGATAAACTATTTGGAAAAATTAAAAGCCGTTTACAATATTTATGGCCATTATTATAACTTGTCGTTAAACTTGGGGTTATTTAAAGGTACTTTTTGCTAAAGGGAACTGCAATGTGAACTTATTTTCGTTATTACAACTTACAGATAAAATTGTTTAAAAATATGGTAGTGCAGGAGCAATGTCGATAAAACTGCTCAATGATACAAGCTTTTTAACGCAGTGGCAACCGCGGGAATTTTTTTTGTTGTATATGCTCATTTTGTTTAAATTTGAAGTTGCCATAATGAAAATAATATACAAAATGGCAAGTTCAAACATAAAGTGGCCTTTAAATGTTAAAGGTAGGATAATCCTCCCTTTAGCTTAACGATCACTTCTATCTTATTGGGTACTCATAATAACGAAAAACAATTTATCTACCCGTTAAAATCCCCCCTTTAGTTAACGGCAATATTGGTCTCAAATGGTCTTATAATTCCCATCCGTCTAAATCCAGCAAATCAGAATAGTAAGGGCCATATTAAGGAATTTTAATTTTGATTTGCTTTAGTTTTTGATTTTGTGATCAACTAAAATCGCCATAATCTAGTAGGCAGTTTCATGGTTTATTAGACGACAGCCCATAGGTAAAACCCCAGTGCTGGTATCTCCATCAAATGGAATTCGAAAGAAAATATTTCCATCGGCGATTTCCTCTTAACTCTGAGAGAAATTAAAATTTTATGTAAAAGTTTCTTAAAAATCTGTAGTTCAGCATCATCTTTAAACACTGGTGGATAACATGAAGTCGCCGTAGTCTAGTAGGTAGTGTGTTGGCTTATTAGACGTATGTATGCATTACACAGTAGGCGCAAACAAATAAAGGCTTTTACTTCCCTGCTGTCAAATGAGTAGCTAACTACAAAAAAAACTAACTTTAAATTTGCTTGATTAGACTAACTTAAAGCCAACTACTATGCAATCCAAAATTTACATTAACCAAAGTGTATAGAAACACTCCAATTCTTGACGCCGTTGGATATAGATAACTAACGTCTTAGACGTTTGATTAATAAACAAAACGGCGTGTCATTTTTTCGCTTTATATTTTTGGTTAAAAATTTATTGTTTGCGTAAAATAATTAAAAAAAATACACTAAATTTAAAAATACATAAATTCGAAAGGTTTGAAGTGTTTTTATTTGAAGTGAAGTGAAAAATATTAAAGGGCCGCTTGCCAAAAAAGCTTATGGAAATTATGTCACCAAATTTGTGCATGGACATAAACTTGGATGGTGTTCATGGTAAAAAGCGTTTAAAAGACTTTGCTGCTTTTTATGGCGCCTTAACAGGTAAGTGCTAATTTGAAAATATAAGTTTTAACCAAGTCTTAAAACATGTAAAAATGTATATACATATTTTTTAAACAGATGCCTGTCGATCACTCGGCTCTCAGGATGTAGAAACTGGCGTTATGCATTAAAAATAATAAAAAACGTTGTATTCATGCTAAGTGCATTAAAAATAAAAACATAAATCTAAAAAATTAAAATATTTGCAAATGTTATATTTAGAAACTCTTTATCTTTTTTTTTATCAACAAATGTGCAAAATATTTTTGTAAATAGTGAATTTATTAATTTTTTTTCATATTTAGTTTAGAAAAAAATCTGTATTTAACCAATCAACAAATGTATAAAATATTGCTTGTGATGTATTAAACTGAATTTATTTTATTTATTAATTTATTTTTTTTATTTATTTATTTTATTAATTTATTTATTTTGTTTTTATATGAATAAACTTTTGTTTTCTATTAAAATGTAAACTTATAAAAACTGTTTCACTTCGAATAATTAGTATGATAGCTTATTATTGTGAGTTTAAAGCCAACGTGTATAGAACTGACTTTTTATTCACTGAAATTTAGCTAACTTATAGTCAGCTTTAAAAAAAACTAGCTTAAAGCTAATTAAAAGTAGTAAGTTTATAGCTAGCTACAAATAGGTTTACTTTAAGTTAACTGCTAAGTAACTAACTTTCAAGTTAATTAAAAGTAATGCAGAGTCGGACAATTGACTACTTCCTAGGACATCGCAATGTTAAAATAGTTAGTCATTTCCATATAAAAGTAATCCAAGTGTCAACCACCACTGCATGAGAAATAGTTGGTTTTAAGTTAATTTAAAGTCAATTGAGTGTACGACAGGGTTACTTAAGTAGTCATTACAAACATTAGTCAGGATTACAACCTATATTATCACAGCACTCATGTTGTGTGTGTCATTTTATCCATACATTACATACATAATTGGTCATTACAACCCTTCAGTCAGGATTACGATTATACATGAGTGGTGGGACCTACAGTTTAAAATCGACTCCGAACGACAGATTTTTGAAAAACTTTTTAATGGCAATTTTATTTACTCTCAGAGTTTTTGCCAGAAATCTGCTGAGAGGAAGTCACTGAAGAAATATTTTTTCATATTTCGTTTCGATGTCTGAAATGGGGTTTGAACCGTGGCCTTACGTCTAATAAGCCAACACACTGCCTACTAGACTACGGCGACTTCTGCTGTATAATACTGTTGTTAAATAATATAAAGAAATCATCGAATAAATTGAAAACTTTTTGACAAAAGAAACCGACTTCCATGGATAATTTGTCACACAAATCATTAAAGCTGATTTTGCAGAGCCATCCCAGTTTGAGTTTAAGGGATACGCAAAGGAGACAAATATCCATGTAAGAAATTTGAAAAATTCACATAATTTTGTGGAGTAACCTTTCTATTACAGTGTGAATATAGTTTTATCAATGTTGCTCAAATTGAATTTACATTCACGGATTGTAGTGGTTCAAATACTAACAATGTCAGCAACTTGGTCCTGCAAAGCAACATATAGTGTTATATATAACCAACAAGAACATAATAAGTTACAATACATCATAAATAAATTTTAATAGGGTGCCCCGGTAGTCTAGTGGTTAGTGTGCTAGACTATTAGTGTGAGAGTCGTGTGTTCGATTCCCACCAGAGACTCTGGTCTGTGACACTACACCGAGCATATGGTCAAAGTTACTGAGCTCGTATATAATTAAAATATAATTTGTAATTGTATTGTGATTAATAAATAAATAAGAAATTTCAATACTAAACATCAATTAATTTCCATTCAAAAGTAGCATTTATAAAATAAACTTGAATTTAAAATTCCCTGTAACATCTTTAACAATTTTTTTGTAATTTCTTATGATGTGATATACATATACTACAAGCATTCTCTTTCTTTGTTATTGCCTTACTAACCCAAATGGCACACTCAGTGGACAGTGGACAGACAAAAGTCTTAGTATGGCAATATATTTTAGCAATTACATGAATTTTAGCCATAAGTTTGTATAAAAATTTATAGTTTATATACTCGTATTTATTTTATTAATTTATTTCTGTTTTATTATAAAACAAACAATTTTTTAATGTTTTTAATAAAGCAAGAGAAAAATAAGGAAAACTTTCAGATGACTTCATAGATACCCCCAAGGAGAACCCTGAGAATATTTAAAATTCAAAGGCCTAATATATGAAAATGTTATCCCTTGTACTTAGTAGAATATCCCTTGAGGTCGAGAACTCCATTTAACCCATTTGGAATTGAATGTACACGTTTCGTTTAGTGTTTTATGGTGGCACCATGAGTAAGTTTTTCGGTTGACTTTTGTTTGAAATTTAGCGATTAAGTAACCGTTCTTTCAAATGAACTCCTAAATACTCTCTTGAAGTTATCGGGACTGTAGGAACTTTTTTTTATCAAAATATATTGGAGTACTATGACTGTTGCTGTCCACTGTATATATATATATATATAATAACAATTCCTTTTTCGATGCAGATTCCGTTGAGCACATATACATATGTACGTGGGTTGCGCTTTAAGTATTATTCCAAACAAAAAAATTATGTGTAAGTAATAACGCCTATAAACACAACAATTACATGGTCTGACAGTCAAAATACACCCAGTTGATGACATACAATAGGTTGTGAGTTTCGTTGGGTAAAATTCAAAAAAAAAATTTTATATTTCTCGAACCCTCCAAACTTGTTTTATTTGACAAAACGGTTATTTTGATCTTTTCATAAAATATTATTGATTACCCAAATATTTTTCGATCTATTTTCAAAATCCAACATTTTTTGAAAAGGGGAGATCTTAACCTTTAAAACGGTATACATAAACATTAGTTCACACTTACATGTTATGAGTTTTGATCGGGTAAACTTAGAGAAAATAATTTTTTATTTCTTATATTTTCATTCTTAATTGCAAAATTTAATCAAAAAAATATAAAATAAATGGTGATATTCTTAAAATGCATTCTATAGGGAAGAGATTGTCACTTCGTTTGATAAAATAGAATTGTTTTTGTAATTATTATTTAAATTGAAATATATATAAATATATATTGTGTCAACTTCAGGTTAGAGCGACCACCAGCAGTTGACCAATGTTTGCGCAAAGCAAAATGATAATATTTGCAACAAAATACAAATATTGGCCGACTTCTCGGAGCCTCACAAACGTGAAATTAACACATTTTGCGCTAAACAATCAGGATTATTTGATTAGATGACATATGAGCCGTTTATTTTGAAAGTGGTTTAAGTCCATTTTTTCTTATATTGAGATATTTAAGGGTTTGCGTTTGAATTGTTTCAAAAATATTCTTAACTGATATTAAGTTGTTTTTATGGCGTTGTGACCTTAGAAAGTTAGCATAAATAACGTAATACGTTTTGTAAACTTTACTAGAAAAATAAGCTGTGTTTCAGAACCTAAAATAACTTAAACCACTTTCAAAATTAATATGACTTTTTTGTTTGTGAAAAGGAATAAGTCCACTTTCGTTTTGTAATAACGAAAAGAAATTAAAGTTGACTTTAAAGTTCACTTTAGCTAAAGTTACCTTTTACTAAACCCAACTTTAACAGCAATTTGTAATAATGGCCCCTAGAATGCCAGTTACTTATCTTGCTGTACCCGTATGAATATGGACTACAACTATTTTTTTTCTTTTCTGCAAAACATGCTTCTATACGCGATATGTATGAAAACGAATCATATACTTTTTAATATGCTGAAGACAATGGCAAATACATTCTGTGTAAATATGTTTGCATAAGAATGTTTACCAACGTTGCAATTCACATTATAAAGCAATAAAAGAAAAAAACAGCGACTTCGTGATTGCGAATGGCAAAATTTTATGACTTGGCTTGCAAACAAGTATACAGGAAGCGTACGTCTTATTGTTCTTTCTCTTGTTTTATTTACTCTTTGCCAAGAATAGAAAGTACGAATAATAAAAGGGACTTAGAAAAAAAAGTTAAGATAAATTCGCATATCGTGCAAAGTAATGCAGCATATATTCGGTTTCCCCATAGCGCCATATTATTTTAGAGTTAACTTCATAAGAGCAAAGTGCTCCGCCTGACAGCCAGATAGTTATTGTACTTTCTGTTCAAATTAAAATGAGCACATTTATTCCCATACAAGTAGTTCGTGAGTATCCACTTGAGATTGAAACATATCATTATTTGACCAATAATTTCCTTTCATTGTTCCAATATTTGTTCCCAATCATCTTTACAACACAGTATGCCTTTCTTTTCAACGAGTATATGGCCACAAACTTAATCAGTGCTGTTTTCTTGCTAAGTTTCATTGCAAATCGTTTAAGAAAATGGTAGAGTCTCCTGGTTTTGTTTAAGGGACAATTGTTTTCCATTAGATTTATTTTGTTACTGCAAATATTCTGCATATTATCATGGCATGTCTGGCCTTCCCTGAGATACTTTTTATAAGAGCCTTCCATTCCCGCCCTAAAAATGTATACTGGCTACACAACTTTGTAATCAAACGATCGCTATAATGGTGGTGGACTTTACATGAAAGGAAACATCAAATCTGGCTTGAGCGAATTATGGTAATGTTGGCGATCATGATTACAGGTGACCTTAGGACTCAGGTTATTTAAGGTTTAGTTTACTATCCTTAACTGGCTACCAAAAGTCATGTTGGCGAAACAAGTGGCTCCGAATGTGGCAATGAGACTGATCATGGAAATGCAGACGTTATGGTCACCCAAAATTTTGGATATATTTCATCTAAATATGGCTATATACTACACAATATCTGCACCTGTTTTCGATCCTGGTTTCGCGAACTAGATACCGGATAGATCCTTTAATGACAATCATTTCCACGCCAAGGAAACGTGGTTCAAGTTCTCCCTTATTGATCCAGATCATACAACAAAGTCGTACCTCGTAACCTCATAGCGGTGATAACAGCACTCTAGCCCCTGGTGGTTTATGCCGCCACAATAGTGGCAATACCTCATAACCTTTTCTTCAGAAACTGCAACGACGAGTAAGAAGAGAAAACCAAACAACATCTTCGCTGTAATTATCCGGCGCATGGGAACCCAAGAAGAAGAATTCTTGGACAAATAGAATTTAGTTACTAAATAAAGACGACTGGAGGAAAAAATCCCTCCTTAGTAAGGGTCACATGAAGTAGCCGCTGTCTAGTAGGTAGTGTGTGGGCTTATTAGATGTGCTGCCACTACTCAAACCACAGGTCAGACAGATCTCGAACAAAATTAACTATTAAAATATATTGCTTCACGAAACTTCCCTTCATCAAGTTTCTGAAAAAAAAACTCTGAGGATAAATAAAAATGCTATGAAAAGTTTCTTAAAAACCTGTCATTTGGAGTCGACTTTAAACTGTAGAATCAAATTAACGCACACAACATAGTTCGTAATCCTGACTGATGGATTGTAATGATAAATTAAGTAAGTCGTAAGACTCTCGGTATAGTTGAGAGATGGCAACTATATGCCGGAATAGGTAATATTGGACCCTTGCAAGCTGTGCCCTAACCTAAAATTGATTTTATTTTAACTTATTTAAAATTATTTATTTATTTATTTAAAGACTGACGCATATCTTCGTATCATCTACGTTTCATATGCAGCAAATATAGCCGGGATATGTACCACTTAATCAATATATTATTAAATATAACATTGTTACGAAAATGGAAATGGCGTTACATCGTTTAACATTAAAATGATAAACAAAAGCTACAAAATCAAAAATAAAGGACTTGTTTACCTGATCAACAAATAAACAAAAATATAGCAACAACATTTTTATAAAAAAGGGGATAAACAAGTAAACAAAAAGCAACAACAAACATTACTAGAATAAATGTAAACAAAATACACAAACAACAATGAAACAACGATGTGTACGAGTGTAAATAAGAATAGCAAACAAATCAAATTGTTGTTGTTTACATCAAGTTCTGAACAGTGGCACACAGAGTTGTGCGAACAATAAATAATTTAATTAACAGTGAACAAAAATTTATTTTTATTTGCAATCTACAATCAAACGTTTTTAAAAGGTAAAAGCGGAACAATGTATTATTTTTGCGCTTTAATTAATTTGTTTATTTTGCAAAGGAATATGTAGTGTGTTCACACAGTTTTGTCCTATTTGTAGATATTACACGGTGCGACAGTGAAAATACACCCGAGTAACTACATAGTCTAAGTTGTTCAGATAGTTGAGTAGAACTCAAAAAAATTTGTTTAATTTGACAAAAACGTTTTTTTTGATCTTTTCGCACAAAATTATAGATTACCCAAATATGTTTGAAGCTATTTTAAAAATCGCAATTTTTTTTAGAAAGGGGAGAGATTAGCCTTTCAAATGGTATACATAAACATTTTGTTCAAACTTATATGTTATGAGTTTTGATGGGGTAAACTTGGAAAATATTATTTTTTTCTTATTTTTTGAAGTTTAGCCATTCGTAATTGCCAAATTTAATTAAAAACTATAAAACAAGTGGTGACATTCTTATAGTACATTCTCTTGTTAAGAGATTGATATTTCGTTTGATAAAATTGGACAAAATTACCGTAGTTATTATTTAAATAGTATAACAGCTCTGTCATATTTTTTATATATACTGTCTCATCAAATCAAAATGAAAGAAAATGGATAGACAAGTAACCGAGAATGCAACAACAAGCAACGTGAACAAAATACACAAACAACAATGAAGTCGCGATAGAGTTCTCGAGAAGGAGAAACCCCGAACGTTCGACTTCAAGAACCTTCATCAGCACAAAATACACAGAATGGAAACAAGAGTTTGACAGTAAACCTTCCATGGAGAAAGAGACAGCAAATATTACCAAAAAGTATTTCTGTCTCTCTCTGATTGCAAACTCTGTTTTGTTTATTTATGTTTTTTAGTTTTCGAGGTGGTTTTTTTATATTGGCAGAGTTAATAAAATATGCAATTTTTGTCTAAAACTATTAATAAATAATAAAAACAACTAATAACAATAACAAATTTTAACTTTTCCTTTCAAGAAATAAAAAAATATTGGCTACTTTCAACAAGAAACAATTTTTTATGAGCAGTACGTCTTATTTTGATCTTGTAATATTTAGCTTCTTAATTACCTCTTGCACAAGAAACTATATTCATTGTGACCGAAAATCACACACATTTCAATTAATATTTAAGAATCTTTAAACTTTTCATTGCAGAAATTAAAAAATATTCCAAATTTTTCATTTTTAACACAAAATAAATGTTTATTTACATTTAGTTTTTCTACTTTAACCGCCAGTTTTCATTCTGTATATCTGTTGCTTCTAATACATTTGATTCGCAAAACATTATAACATTTTTTTCTCCCTCTAAATAGGCCTATGCTTTTATGTTATGAAGGTTTTTCATCTGTCAAAACTTTCGATACTGTATGGCTGTGGTTCTCGAGAAGGCGAAGCCATGAACATTCAAGCTCAAAATCATTCATCAGACTGTTTACGTCGCCATATAAGCAGTCGTAACAATTCAGTCTGCCTTGAGTGAAGACACGTTGCGTGTGAAGTGAATAATAGTGGTTTGAAGACCTCCGATATAAAGATCTGTCAAACAATTGTTAGTGTTTACGCAGAAGAGTGTAAATAATAATAGCAAACAAATCAAATTGTTGTTGTTTACACCAAGTTGTGAACAGTGGCACACAGAATTGAATTAAAACTAAACACAAATTTATTTTTATTTGCAATTCACGAGCTCATATTTCAAACGTTTTTAAAAGGTAAAAACACAACAAAGTAATATGTTTGCGCTTTAATACATTCGTTTATTTTGCAAAGGAATAAGTATTGTGTTCACACAGTTTTATTCTATTAATTATATTTTGTAGAGATATTCAAATTTGTTAACAACTTTTGTTTAATTTGCTATGCATAAGAAAATGCTGTTAATATCGCCAATTTGATGATGCACTTCAATATCAATACAACAATAATAAATTTAATTAAAGTAAACGTTTCGGTTAAATAACAGTGATTTATTTACATAATGGAACGTGCTATCAAATAGACCACAGTGGTGACAGGTAAATAGTAATTAAAATTGTACTTGACAAGAAAGGTTTGTTTATTTTTGATTTTAGTATCAATATAATTAAAATTTTTGTTAAAATTATTGTGTTATGAATGAAATATGTGAAAAGATAACGGAATTCACTATAAACCACTAGCACTCAATTTATTAGCCTACCGAGGCATGGAACTTATTACGTTTTTTCGCATTAAGAATGTTTAAGAATTGGAAAGTAATTTAAGGTCGCTACCCATAACAAATGATCAATTTGAAGCATGCATTGATTGAACAACGACAAGAATGGGTGACAAGGCATGGCAGGATGGAAAAAATGTTTAGCCATCAATGCTAAATACTACGAATTAAATGTTTTTTTACTTTCCCATTAAAAGTTAGGTTTCTATTTTCACAAAAAGTGCACATTTTATAGCGGTACATTTAAAATTTGATATTTAGGGCCATTGTTACAACTTGCCTTTAAAGTTGGGTTAAGTTAAAGATAAATTTAGCTAAAGTGAATTTTAAAGTCACCTTTAACTTCTTTTCGTTATTTCAACCTAATGATAAATAAAGTTAACTTTTTCAAAAAGCAATGTCGATAACATTGCTAAATTGAACAAGTTTTTTTTTAACGCAGGACTACGAAGGGCTTCTTTTTTGTTGTAATTGTTGTAATTGGATTTTTAAAATAGGTTCAAATATATTTGGGTGTATTTTGGTAATTTTGCGTGAAAAGATCCAAAAAACCGTTTTTGTCAGATAAAACAAGTTTGGAGGGTTTGAGAAAAATAAAAAAAGTATTTTTAAGTTCTACTCAACCTAGTGAATAACTTAGACTATATAGTTATCGGGTGTATTTTCACTGTCGCACAGTGTTATTAATTATTCAGCGAACAGGGGCTACTCAATGGCCGTCTATAGTGATTTTTCGTAACAGACGGAATATATGATAACTAATAGTCTAATAGGTAGTGTGTTGGCTTATTAGACGCATGGCCACATGCGTTTCCAACAAAACGAAATATGAAAAATATTTCTTTGGAGACTTCCTTTCAGCAGATTTCTGGCAAAAACTCTGCGAGTGAATAAAATAAAATTTCTCAAAAGTCTGTCTGTCGAATTTGACGTTAAACTGTTCCTCAACTCTTGGATAAAATTAGCACATTCACAAATCATTAGTGGAGTGAGAAGCTAGGTCGTAATCCTGACTGAAGAGATGTAATGACCAATTATGTATGTGTATAACAGATATAGCTTTAACAACATGGCCGTTATCAACTGTCAAAGTTCGGAAGTTCCTGTTGGGTGATCCTATAATTAAAGTAAATCAATTCATTTATAAGACCAGTTTTCAGCCAATTTACAGTGATCATTGTTATACACGCCTTCTTTTGAAGGCGTTTAATTTCATACTTTAAAACATATACAATTGAAATTATAAAATATTGTTAGGAAAATGGAAACGGTGTAACATCGTTTAATATTAAAATGAGCAAAAGCTGCAAAAACACATACAACGAACTTGTTATAAGTAAACCAACAACATCAGTACGAAAGAAAAGGGGATATACAAGCAAGCGAGAGCGCCATAACAAGAAATGTGAACAAAATACACAAACAACAATGAAGTCGCGATAGAGATCTCGAAGAGGCGAACACACGAACATTCTGCTTCAAAAACCTTCATCAAACTGTTTACGTGGGCATATTAAAAGGCAAGATAAAGCAGATAACGAATAGTAAGAATGCAGTCAGTCTTGTGTGAAGACGCGTTGCGTGTGAAGAAAAGAGTCGTGGTTTGATAATTTATTATTATTTATTTTTATTTTGTTTGCAATCAACGAACTCGTATTTTAAACGTTTTTAAAAACTTAACAATATGTTTAAGTGAAGGTATTTCCTGGTTAATGTAGATTAAAAAATATATATATTCAAACTAGGTTTCTAAATTTCAACTAAAAATTAAAATAAAAACACACCTCTTACTTTAGATATTTTTCATATAAAATAAGATTTCTTTTATTATCATAAAAATATTGCTGAAATAAAACACATTAAATTCCCTCTAGAATGCTTTGAGTTTTTGTTGGAGTTTAAACAATTCTACTGCACTTACATCAAACAATGAAACAACATTTTGTTATCACAATGTCGCAACAATTTAAAAAAGCAAAAACATAAAGTAAAGTACAACAAAGCTTAAAACGTAAAGAAATATCATCCTCTAACAGAATTGTTGAAGAGCCAACAAAAACATAGAGCAAAAACACAGTGCTTTGAAAAAAGTTTTCTAGAAAATGCTCTGCAAATTTTTAGAATTTATACTGATTTTATACAATAAGTTTTTGAAGGAATATTTACTGCTCTTGATATTCTAAAATAATTTTAAGGAGTCCCTCTTTTTCTTAATCGCTTTTAAATATTGGTATTAGCTTGGGGAAGCTTTTAAAATTTCATTATAATTACCGTATTATTTACTCTTTTTTAATATTTATTTTTGAACTTTTTTTTTTGCACATTCAAGTAATAAAAACTGCTAAAGTGAATATTAGTGATGACTTAAAAATTAGATAAACAAACGATTTTAATGCTGAATTCAAGCAAAAAACAATTTCTGATAAATATGGACTTAAAAAATCAGCACTTTCAAAAATTATTAAAAAATGTGAGAGCTCATCATTTGGGAGGAAGACCTCGAAAAACTGCTTAAAAAAATTAGTCATCGATGAGTACCTCAAAATTATTATAAATTACACGGTGCGACGGTCAAAATACACTCAGCTAATGACATAGTGTAGGTTGTGAGTTTTGTTGAATGGAACTCAAAAATATTTTTTCATATTTCTCGAACCCTCCAAAATTGTTTTATTTGATGAAAATGGTATTTTAGATGATTTTACCCAAAATTATTGATTATTCAAATATTTTTTAACCCATTTTCAAAATCCAAAGTTTTTGAAAAGGGGAGAGATTAGCCTTTAAGACGGCATACATAAACATTTTGTTCAAACTTATATGTTTGAAGTTTGATGGAGTAAACTTGGAAAATATTATTTTTATCTTATTTTTTCATGTTTAGCTATTCTTAATTGCAAAATTTATTAAAAAATATAAAATAAGTGATTGACACTTTTTTTTATCAAATTGGACAAAAATTACCGTAGTTATTATTTAAATAGTATAACAGTCGTATTATGTTTTTTATATATGCCATCTTATCAAATGAACTTTCAGTTCAAAAATTTTCAAAAGTTTTGATGGGTCTTGATTGTTTATCGCAAACTGTGTCATTTTCACGTTTACACGGCTATCAGAACTCCGACTACGGAAACATTGCCCAACTTCTAGTGGTCGCTCAAATGTGAAATTGAATCGTTTTCCGATAAACAATCAAGATCCCTCGAAAATTCTGAAAATTTTTGAACAATAAGTTTATTTGAAAAAAAATATGTATATATGAAAAATATATATCGACTGTAAGACTCTTTAAATAATAACTACAGTAATTTTCGTCAGAATTTATCAAACGAAGTGTTAATCTCTTCACAAGATAATGCACTTTCAGAATGACATCACTTATTTCATATTTTTTAATTAAAGTTTGTCAATATGAACGGACAAACTTGAAAAAATATGAAAATAATTCGCATTTGTCAAGTTTACATCATCAAACGTCATAGCATATTGAGTCAAATAAGTTAAAATGTCCATCCCTCTCCTTTCTAATAAGGTTTAAATTTTGGACATCGGTTCAGAAATGTTTGTGTAATCAATAATTTTGTGTGAAAAGATTAAAAATACGGTTTTTGTCAAATGAAAGAAGTGTGGAGGGTTCAATAAATATAAAAAAATATTTTTGAGTTCTACTCAACAAAACTCACAACTTACACTGTGTCATTAGCTGGGTGTATTTAATTTTTTCTAAAGGGTGTTTTTTTATAGAGGTATAGAACTTTAGGTTGGCATTACTTTTCAAGATGGCGACCGATTTAACAGCTGTCAAGTAATTTATTCTCAGTTTGGTTTGGCAATTCATCATGAATAGACTCACGCCTGAACAACGCTTGCAAATAGTGCAATTTTAATTCGAAAATAATGGTTCTGTGCGGAAAACGTATCGCGCACTACGTCCATTTTATTGTCGACAAAATCGTCCATCAGAGCAGTTAATTCGATTAACCATAACAAACAAAACTGCCGCATTTGGAGTGAAGGTAATCCTCAAGTGTATGTGGAAACACCGTTACAGCCAGAAAAACTGACTGTTTGGTGCGCTTTATGGGCTGGTGGAATCATTGGTCCGTACTTTTTCAAAAACGATGGTGGCCAGAACGTTACAGTCAATGGTGATCGGTATAGAGCCATGATTACTAACTTTTTCATTCCTGAATTGAATAACCATGATGTCCAGGAGATGTGGTTTCAACATAACGGCGCAACATGTCACTCAGCTCGTGCCACAATAGATTTATTGAAAGACACATTTGGTGACCGCCTAATTTCACGTTTTGGACCTGTGAATTGGCCTCTAAGATCTTGTGATTTAACACCGCTAGACTACTTTCTGTGGGGCTACGTAAAGTCATTGGTCTATGCGGTAAAGCCACAAACGCTTGACCATGTGGAAGACAACATTCGCCGTATTATTGCCGATATACGGCCACAAATGTTGGAAAAAGTCATCGAAAATTGGACGTCCAGATTGGACTACATCCGCGCCAGCCGTGGCGATCATATGCCAGAAATCATATTCAAAATGTAATGCCACAAGATTATCTTTCGGATAAATAAAATTCATGTCAATCGAATAATCCATCGTTGTTTTATTGCAACTTAAAGTTCTATACCTCAATAAAAACCACCCTTTAGTTACATACCATTTATTTAGCTATTCAAGTTATTACTTGTGTCTGCCGCTCTGGTGCAGGTTGCCTGTTTTGTTGGTGGTGACAGTTATTGTACTTGTTAATTATGCCTTACAATTTTGTTTAGTAAATGAGTGTACAATAATAATTATATTGCTACTGGTGTTGACTGCATGCGACAGTAACAGGTTAGGTTTGCAAGCGACATGTTATGAGAGTAAATGTGTCTAATCACGAGCTTTGTTTTATACTAGTATTGTAGTGTTCTAGTCAGTTATAATTTTTGAAGTATTATGTTAATAGCGTAGATACAATGACATCGACAAAATTTTGCTGTAAGCCATTCATTTATTCATACAAATTATGATGAAAAACTAAATACTTTTTCGTATAATTGTCTGTGTTCATAGCATTATTTCTTTTGAATTAAAATGGGGTTACATCAGTTTTTGCAACACTGCAGGGTGCCGTGTACAGATGGCATTAAAAGATCGTACTTTTTCAAGATCGGTACAATTCACAACGTTATTGCCAATGGAACAAGTTACCGTGCCATAATTGCACAAAAATAAAGTTTGACTTTATATTAAGCCTTTGAAATCCAAATGTGTTGAAGTCTAGAAAGAAAATTTAAACTGTTAAGATTTCGTCGACTCCATCACTAACTTGGCAGATAATTTTACAGAAGCTTTAAATATAGTTTTATACATGTACATAATTGGCCATTACAACCATTCAGTTAGGAGTACGGCCTAGCTTCTCACACCACTCATGTTGTGTGTGTTAATTATATACAGTTTAAAGTTGATTCCGAAAGACAGATTTTTGAGAAACTTTTCATGACAATTTTATTTACTCTCAGAGTATTTTTCAGAAATCTGCTGAGAGGAAATCGGCGAAGAAATATTTTGTTTATATTTCGTTTTGATGTCAAGCTGGAATTTGAACCAACACACTACTTACTGTAGTTTTAATGTATTTAATTTAGGCAAGTTGTTGATTTTCGATAATATTTATTGGACCACAAATTTGTAAAATCACGAGTAATGAAAATTTCATGGAACGAATAACATGACTGGCCTTCATTTTTCCATGCGAAAGCCACAGAACTGACCAAAATTTCATCAAGAGATGGTTTCAGTTCATAATCGCAAATATTAGCTTTCTTCCGCTGGTCACTAAAACGCGATATCAATGATACAGCGATCATCTTGAAAAGTTTAAAAATGACAGTTTTTTTAGTAAAAATTTTAGACTACTGTTATTCTCTGTAAATTATAAATACAACAATTCTTGTGCAATTTTATCAAATGAAGTGTCAAACTTTTAAATAGCTATTGCTCTCTAACGATATTGGATGATATTTTTAACAATGGCCTAAAAAGGCATTCCAAGCCATATTTGTTCAACCAATGTATCGCTTTAAGGATTTATCCTACCTCTTTCCACTTAGAAATGTCTGAGTCTGATAATATTCAATATTCGGTTTATTGAGTACAATATTTTAAGTGTTCAGACATAATAATATACGCAGTTCAGCTGTTTATTCAATATTCATTTGACAACATTGTTTTTATTTTGTTATTTGTTTTTTTTTTTGATTTGTCGTTATTGGCATTTGAGTTTTCAAATATCAATAGAAAATGTTCGGATAATTGTAATATGCACACTCAACGTACTTATGACAGTGCTGCATTTTAAGTTTTACTCAATATTATAACAATTTGCCTATTTATTGCGCAATAATTAATTGAAACTTTATATGAAATATTGAGCTCAACAATGGCGTTTATTGCGATTTACGCAATAAAGGTGCATATCTGATCACCGTATAAGCAATCAATAAATTTGTATTTAAAGTTGAAAAAACATTAGTTTTGCATTCCGGATATATTTTATTTTATTATAATTTTTTGTTTTTTTTTCTCATAGTTTAAGGTGGGGGACAGAATTGTCACTGTAGTACAACATGGGGAGTAGCTCTGCAAGCCGTCAAAAGTTAACAGCATTTCAAATTGGTGTGAACAGAATACGAAGCTAATTTGAAAAACACAAAATTTAATGTTGCTGGAGAGAAATGTAGAGTTTGTACAATTTGATACGCATTTTGTTAGAGACTTCACATAATATTCTGAAAGTTTGTTGTTTCGTGTTTCTTGAAAAGGTTGTTTGGCAGTATTGGAACAGAGCTTCACTATTCTACTCGTGTTTTTTCTTGCTACGCTACTCATAACTTCGTAAGCTACAGCTTTTACTACCACTACTTTATTCTGTTCCAGGCCTCATTATTAAAAAAATAATAATCAAATAATATGAAATTAAAATAAAAGTGAAAATGTGAAATTCAGCGCAAAAAAATTATTTGAATTCTTACTTCTGCAGCGTGTTCGTATTTAAAAATTGTTCTATTTTAAATTCAGCCTGCTTTAAAATTTTGTCCTCTGTAGTTTGACTGATGAATAAATAACACGGTGCGACAGTCAAAAGGCACCCAGCTAATGACATAGTGTAGGTTGTGAGTTTTGTTGAGTAGAACTCAAAAATATTTTTTTATTTTTCTCGAACCCTCCAAACATGTTTTATTTGACAAAAACGGTATTTTTGATCTTTTAACACAAACATTTTCATTGTCTTAAAACAGAATTTATTTAGAATTTAAAAGTGTTTACATACATATATCCTACAATAAACTTTTCCTTGTTTTTTATAAAAGTTTTTTTTCTGCCAGCGATTACAAACTTAGCAGAAGAAGCAAAGTCATCGTATGCCCATAATGTAACTTAAACTTTGTGCCTTTGTTCAGCACAAACAAAATTGTATTGCTGCTCCAAGCCGTATGACTCAAAACAGAAAACGTCACTTTTTTCCACATGACTCACAGTAAAATTGGTAGGAATTACATTTTTCGCCTGAGAGAAATGAAATTGTTCGAAATTAAATCTGTTTTAATGTATTTTTGTACAGAATATTGTATTGTAGCATTCAAAAGGGCTGAATATTTCTAACAATACTGTAAAAAACAACGGATACATATTGTTACATTTTTACCTTTTTAAAAACTTTTAGAATATGAGTTCGTTGATTACAAACAAAATAAAGATACATTTAGTTTCAATTAAACTCTTTATTGTTCACACTACCTTTGTATACCACCTTTTACACCTTGATGAATCCAACAAAAATTTGCTGTTCGCTATTCTTCTTTGCTTACAACGGAGATCTTCAAACTATGACTGTTTTCTTCACACGCAACGCGTCTTCACAAAAGACTGACTGAAGTCTTACTACTCGCTGCCCACTTTTTCTTATATCTTTATATGCTTACATAAACAGTCTGATGAATGTTCTTGTCTTGTCACATTGAGGTAATCTAGAAAAGATCAAACCTCCTTTCTAAGTTCAATTTTTTTTAAATAAAATAAATAAATGTTTCGAATAAATAACATTTTCTTTACAAAAGAAAACTACAAACATAAATTAAATAAGCGAACTAGAAAAACGCAAAATGTTTAAATTTTTCTTCAGCCAACATAACCAGTTGTCAATCGGTTTGAAATGTGTAATGAATTTGCCAAATTTTTCCCGCAAAGTTATTGTAATAAGCTAAGGCTTTTAAAGCCTGACGATCACGTAAAACATGTTTGACAGATATCTCATCTCCTTTCTAGGCAATGTCTGCAAACAGCCCACCACGGCAACATAATGTTTAAACATCGAACCTTTCATTAGGCGCTTCTTATCTATAAAATTAATTAAAGCAAATTGTGTGTGATCTACAATTGAAGTTTTTTATTGAAAGACCATCGTCCAAATGTTCGTCACTGAGCGGAAATAACCAATTTTCCTTAACTCTGGTACATACATACGTCAGGCAGAATTTAACCAACTGCATTCGATAATTTGATTTTGACAGTGTTTGGCTTTTTTTGCAGCACCTCCATGCACGATGACCAAGGCCACAAATCGCTCGTGAAGAATATACAATCTGGCATAAATTATGTGCGCCGACCTGTTGAAATCACATGTCTTTGGTGAACAGTTCATCCAATTCAGGTTAGAACAAATACTTGGCCTGAAAGCGGTGGTCTGGCAAATGTAATTCTCGAAGAAATATGGATCGATGATGCTGCTAGTGTAAGACATTTACTGGATGGCCTTGATATTGTGTTTTTATTTTGAGCCCTTAATGATATCTTATTACTTCACAATGTTTGACAGATTAAATTTAACCTTAAAGGGAGTACCTTTTTGTTGTGTTTTCTTTTGTATTGAATTAATGTGAAAGTATTTGCTATCTAAATACATCAAATAAGCAACTGTATACGGCGAAGTCGCCATAGTCTAGTAGATAGTGTATTGGCTTATTACACGTGAGACCACGGTTCAAACCCCAGGTTAGACATCAAAACAATATATGAACAAATATTTCTTCGGTGACTTCCTTTCAGCAGATTTCTGCCAAAAACTCTGAGAACAAATAAAATTGCCATGAAAAGTTTCACAAAAAATCTGTCGTTCGGAGTCAACTTTAAACTGTAGGTTCAAACACTCATGTATAAAATTAACACACACAACATAAGTGGTGTCAGAAACTAGGTGACTTAAGGGTTGTAATGACCAATTATGTATATGTCTACATATCTATACTTCCTATAAACTATTGTAAGCCTAATTTTGAATGTAGAAACTGCTATACGAAGGGGAGTCTTGATAAACCTCATCAATTAAAGAGCTTCGTTGGGATTACATCAAAACAACCTGTTTTGCAATAGTAAATCGTAATAATTAAACATGAAATGAATAATAAATAATATTTAATAAAATATGCAATAACATAAGCACATAGTTTTTACAAATAATATAAGTATTTATGTCCAGTAACCTTAATTCGCTTTGTTTAAATTTTTTCACTTTCATGGCAAACACACTTTGTTGAGTTGGGTGAAAAAAGAAACGGAAATAAAAAGAAAATTAGGTTCAAAGTTTTAGTGCAATTTATATATGCACTGCTATGTGTAAGAGAATTGCTTGTGCAGGAAAATTTGCCATCCGTAATGGTGTCGACAGAGTGCTGTAGTGAAGCCATTTACTGGGTTATGTCCTATAAAGTCAAACAATAAAAATGGCAATATTTTCAAACATTTACAAACAATTCTTATGTGATTCTCTACTGCAATTGACACACATATGATGCACTTTCATGCTTACATACATATTGTTATGAAAATGGAAATGGTGTTATCGCTTAACAGTAAAATAATAAACAAAAGCTACAAAAACAAAAACAATTGACTCGTTTACATGATCAACGAATAAACAAAAATATAGCAGCAACATCAGTATAAAAAAGGGATAAACATGTAAACAAAGAGTCAACAACAACACTGCAGGACAAACGTAAACAAAATACACAAACAACAATAACGTAAGTAACATGTTTACATTTATAGAGATTTCGCGAAGCAAAGTCATTCTACTTCAAGAGCATTCATCAGACTGTTTACCCGGCGCTATAAAAGGCAAGACAAAGCAGGCAACGCGATCAGTAAAAAATTCAGTCAGTCATGTGTGAAGACGCGTTGCGTGTGAAGAGAATATTCGTGGTTTGAAGATCTCCGTTATAAAGATCTAACGAACAATTGTTAGTGTGTACGCGGAAGAGTGTAAAGAAGAATAACAAATAAAGCAAATTGTTGTTGTTTAAATCAAGTTTCTAACGGAATTGTGCGAACAATAAAAAATTTATCTAAAACTAAACACAATTTTTTTTCTTGCAATCTACGAACTCATATTTTAGACGTTTTTAAAAGGGTAAAAACGTAACAATATGTATTTTTATATATACATGTGAAAAAAGCCTTATATGTATAGGAAGTTTTGAAATTTTATTCATTACATTATGTCTGGCACGTGATTGTATTTTTTTTCTAACGGTAGTGAACTTACGGTTTAAATATTGTTGTGACACCCCTCATTTCATCTTCATCTTCATTAAACGGTTATCAGTTGGCAAGCGTAAAACACTGTTTTTCCGCAAGATGCAATCGATTTTAAAAGGAATGCTTAAAGTTAAACTGCAAACGAATGTTAGGAACGGTGTGACGACAACGATTACAACATTTGGCAATTTATCACGAAGCGTTATATTTACCTTTTTCTCTATGCATTGAACGCTATTTGACGCTTATGTGGATTTGTATTGTCAAAAATTCAATAATTTTGTTCGTTCACTTACCCAGTCATATAGAAATGGAGTTCATTTCTGAAAATAATTATTTAATTCAATTTCGGTGATAAGATTAGGAACTGACCGACAGCCCACATATTTACATAAAAATCCCTAATCAATCGTTTTGAATAACAAAAAAGGCGCTGACCTGAATGGCCAAAAAGCATATAGTCGCATATTATATTCGAATTAACCTCATAAAAGTCGAGTACTCGAATGGCGGCATCACTGTATGCCGTACATGTATTGCCAGGTATAATAAACAGGTATCTCCTATCCTATCCTGCCCCATGAAAGATAACCGTGCGTACTTGACCCATCCTTTAAGAGAGTATGTAGCTTCCAGTAAGCTCTCGTTACAAAGCACTTTTCAAAATCTTAGAGTAGATGTAGACTTCCTCATGAAAGATACCCATGAGTTTCCCCAAGTATTCAGAATATTTCATTCTTCCGTGCAGTGAACTTAAATGTAATGGAGTCTCCAGTGCCGCTGTAGGGCAGGTTTTCAAAGCCCCTGTGAGGCCAGCACAAGCTAGTCTCTATATCTTGTCTAACTGCATTTGAACTGTTTTTAAATTGGTTCTATCTGTCCAGATAATTGCCCAATAGGTCACTATAATAGTCCATATAATTTCTCCATATGAAAAAGTCTAACGGGGTCACATTTAATGATTTCGGTGACCAGTTCACAACACATCCACGTGAGATTACCAGGCACTCAGGTCGCTCTTGCAGAATATCCAATACGGAATGAGCTATGTGCTCCGATTATCCAATTCGGGCCAAAATAATCACGGACCTATAGTCTTTTATAAAAAAAAGAATATGAACCGATGACGCTCAAAAAGTCCAAAATCCATATCGAAACGGTGATTTTTTCGGGATGCCTTGGACACCCCTGGATACTATTTGAATTTGTAACAAAGTCAAAGTTCGAATGTCCCAATTGTAAGAGCCGATATACAAATTAATAAATATTCAGAATATCATCACCTATTAAAAATGTTAAAAAATTCTTTGCATAATTGTCGTAAGTAATCATGTAAACCATTTTATTTTATGTTATTTTACATCATTAACACTAACACTAAGGAACTTAAACCCAATAGAAGTTGTTATTGTTCTCTTCTGATATCATACTTTTTAATATTCAAACATCATTCACCAATAATTTGTAGATTAAATTCCACCAATTGTTTCAGGTACACTTGTTAAGCAATATAGCCTTCAAAAAGTTTAGGAGAACTAAATTCGCATTTATGTAGCTAAACACCTTGAAATAAAATTCAGGTATTTAAAATTCATCGAACGTATTTCAAATACAAAACAGTTCAAAAAGACTACGTTTTTACAACAGAGTGGACTTTTCTTGCTTTTCTCGTTTGCTGTTAATGTTTAAAACAAAACTTCGGCTAACACTCTTGACTTTACTTAATTCAGTTCACGATAATTTCACATTTCTAACTGTATACTCTCAACTTTTCCATTTTTCTTAAAGAAAGCAGAAAACCTAAGACCATTTACGTGGAATAATTTGCTTAGTATTGTGTAAAGTTTCGCTAAGCATATTAAGTATCGAGTCTAATACTCTATCCACTTGCATCACACTTTTAGTTTATAGAACATAAACAAAATATCTTAAAGAAGTTTTTTTGTAGGTTTTCTGGAAAACCAAAAGTTTTCTAAAGTGGAAAGCAACAGACAAATAAATATTTAAGTTAATAATACCAGGTATAATGGCACGAAGTGAGCGTCTAGCATAGCATAGAACCACCAAATCGTCAAATGTTAGAACAAAAATCGTCAAAGACGTTTATTGAAAACGTAAAAAATCGTCAAAAAAAAAAATAAATAAATAAATTGGACGGCTTTTAAAAAAAATTATTTTTATTGTAATAAAACATATAAATAAAGTTAATTCAATATAAACATTTTAGTTAAAAAATAGAGTCTTTTTAACGCTTTAATTAAAAAACTTAATAAACGAGTGTTTTATATAATATATGAGCTGTACCCTGCGCGTGTTTCTGCGTCACCAACTAAAATAAATTTGAAGGAAATACACTAATCAAATGTCCAATTAATTTTGAATAATTTTATTGATTTTGTTTATCGTTATACAGATGATTCAGATGAACGGGCCTGAGTTGTACGCATTCGATCAGTTTCTAATCTCACTTCTCGTTGTGCAAGTGGTTGAAGCGAACGGGTCTCAGCGGCATATACTCGAAGATTTTGCAGTCTCAATGCTTGTGTGATTCTGAGGCTCGTAATGCTTTTTTCTTCCGTGCATGAGGTGTAGGTCGACCAATTGCTTGTCATTCATTTCGAATAATTTTCAGTGACGCCATCCATCGGAAATTAATCGCACCAACCTCCGTCGACTCATGCGCAACAACTTACTTAAAGAATGCACAGTTTACGATTTAATTCATTTTAAGTAATTTTCAGTGGCGCCACGTATCGGATATTAGTCATACCAACCTAGAAACCTTCGTCGGCTCATGCGCAACAACTTTGCTAAAGATCATAACATGATCAAATGCACAGTATACGATTCTATAAGGTACATAAAAACAAACATTCATTTTTATATGTGGGCGTGGCACCTCGCCTACTTGCAATTTTAAAATAAAAAGTAGCCTATAGTTCCTTCCAGACATAAAATTTCAAGAAAATCGGTGCAGACTACTGTGGTCGATTGGCCAGTGGATCGCACACTGCATTACAGACAAAATTTGTTTTTTAGTCGGACTACTTGTATGTGGAACTCTCTTCCTGCAGAGGTCTCTCCTTCCATTATAGTATAAAAGGTTTCAAATCTAGTGTCCACAAACGCTACTATCTCTTTTCTCCTTACCATAACATATTTTTCTAGTTCCAACATAATGCACTGCATAAGTAGGAGCCATCCCCTGAGTGTTGGTCGTACAAAAAAAAAATGATGGCACTTGCCTTTGGTCTTCCTAGGGTAATACATACATACATAATTGGCCATTACAACCCTTCAGTCAGGATTACGGCCTAGCTTCTCACACCACTCATGTTGTGTGCGTTAATTTTATACGTGAGTGGCGGGACCTAAAGTTTAACGTCGACTTCGAACGACAGAATTTTGAGAAACTTTTTCATGGCAGTTTATTTTACTCTCAGAGTTTTTGCCAGAAATCTGCTGAGAGGAAGTCGCCGAAGAAATATTTTTTTTTTCATATTTCATTTTTGATGTCTGACCTGGAATACGAACCCGGGCTTTACGAATAGTAAGCTAACACACTACCTACTACACCACGGCGACTTTCCTAGGGTAATATTAGAAGTTATATTCGAATCTTTAAAAATTGTCTGAAATGGTGAAGGGTAAATTATGCTCAAAATTCTTGGTATTGCTATTATTTGCTGGGTAATGTTAAGGTATTTGTAGATATTTGCAGAAATTACCATTTTTCAGAAATTACCATGAGCTGCGTGGCCATCCTGCAGAAACCACATATCTTTGGGGTCTAGATTATCCAATTCAGGATAAAAGAAGTTGGTAACCATTGACCTATACTCCTTGCTCTTAAAAGTGATGTTCTGGCCGTCATCGTTTTAAAAGAAATATGGGCCGATGACGCCGTCAGCTCAAAATGCGCCACAAACAGTGAATTTTTCGGGATGAATTAGACACCTTTAAATCTCATGTTATTTTGTCTGTTCATGCTCTGATTCATTCAGAACTAAAAATATGAGGCAACTGTTTCAAATCCCATTCAGGTAACACACATCGTGGGGATTTATTAAAACAAACAAACAACTTTTGGACAGATGTAGCTTAAACATAATGGCTGTTATTAGCTGTTAAACTCACGTCAAGCCTAAGACTCAGGGGCTTTGATTGCATGACCGAATGTGTTCAAAGCTGATATTTACTGAGAGTACTGGTTTTATATTCGATATAAATGCGGATAACTCTGCGATCGCAGTCAGCAAAATTAATGATTGATCCGCAGCAGATTTCATTGATCCAAAGCTCTATATTGTAGAATTAACTGAGCAAAGGCCATGTCAAGCGTGGGTTATTGGAAACACATAATGGCATGTTGTGAGTGGGCACTTATGGACTGTGATAGGGCAAACAATTGTTAAGCTCTGGAGAAGATTTTTATTAATTAATTAAGATGAATATGGCAAGTGGTGGCCGAAGTTTGGTAGATAGTGTGTTGGCTTATTAGACATGAGGCCACGGTTTAAGCCCCAAGTCAAAGAAGTCAATGAAAGCGAAATATAAAAATTCAAAGTAAGATAAGATCTTACATGTTTTACCCTCATTTACTGCCAGATTCATTTTAATAGACTCCCGCATTTAAAAGTGTGCTGCAAATTTACTTCTTTCGGCGTCACTAGTCCTCGTATTTTACGAGTCGGTATAGGTGGAATTCCTTCGCATGAGCTCAGGCTCATGTTTGTTCATTTTTATTTTTAACGATATTCACTCTTTAGCTTCTAATTAGATATACTGTGTTTTGGAGGACAGTAATATTTGCCTTTAATGTCCAGTTCAGCGAAGACCAAGCTCTTTACTAAGGTTTAATATGAAAAATGCATTTGCTTGCAATCTACAAGCGATCTCTAAATGGGGCCGAACGAATAGTGTCACTATTTACTCGCAAATGATTGTATGTTTCTCATTGACAGAATCGGGTTGTCAGAAAATTTCAGATATTCTGGGCATGAAACTTCAATGTGATATTCAGTGGAACTCTCACATTTTTCAAATGTAAAAAGCATGCCAGTGTATTAAATTTTGAAGGTAGTCAGAGAAATACTTCACCTCATCTAATCTCCTTGCTATTTGCACAAGTTTTACTCCATCGAAAATGGAATAAAGGTTACATATATATGTAAGGACGAGGATAGGGCGTAAGTGCCCTATTATTTATATTTAACTCAGGCGATTTAGTACTATTGCAATGCGCCTTGTGTTCGAGAAAAATAAACAGGCTTAATCGATTGGTCTGTGGAGCATTCTTCGGGAATTTTTTCCTTAAGAATTTTCCTTACCACTAACATTATAACATACATACATAATTGGTCATTACAAGCCTTCAGTCAGGATTACAACCTAATTCTTCACACCACTTATGCTGTATGTGTTAATGCGTTAATGGGTCGCATAACCTACAGTTTAAAGTCGATTTCGAAGAAAAGATTTTTGAGAAACTTTTCATTGCAATTTAATTTTATTTTTTAATCTGGTGAGGGGAAGTCGCCGGAGAAATATTTTTTCATATTTCGTTTTCTTCAAGATATCCGACCTGGGATTTGAACAGAGGACTCATGTCTAATAAGTCAACACACTAGACTAGACTAGACTGCATGGTACTAGAAACCTTTTCAGACGACCATACAAAACTGACATACCCACACGGGAAGAATGGATTGCTGAAGCTGTCAACAGTGATGGTGATATAACGATCTCATTGATTGCTCAAAAATTTTTTAATGGATTTCATTGTAATATGGATCTGTTGGGCTTGTGACAATTTGTATACTTTTTTATTTTTGTTAAACAAAACAACAAATTTTATTCTGTCATAAACATTTCTGCGACCCTTTACACAAATACCAATTCCTCTCGTCATATAAAAAAAAATATATTTCAATAAAAATCTTAAAAAATATGTGTCCCTTAAACAAACGAGAATGTCAAAACAATTTAAAACGCCCATTGTGAAGTTAGTGATGCTAAAATCCCTGTTGAGTTGACATTTTCACATGGCTAACGCGATTATGTTTTATATTCAATTTTTTTCAACATTTCTAATATTCTTTTTGTCGAACTGGTGTTAAATATTAATTTCATTGATAGTTGAAAAAATTTAAAAAAAATTTTTAGCTTAAACGGGTATTCTTTTGCATCTCAAAAAAAAAAAATGTTGTTTTTAATAAATAAAATAAATTTTTTATCGTAGATTAAAAAACTTTAATTTGTTCCATGTCAAACGCATAGTTCGATGGCCAAATTATATATTTTGTTCTTATCAATGCATTCTCTTTTTGATTGTGATTCAGGAATTTTATGATATTTAATTTGGATTAAAATATATGGATTACTTTTCCTAAATTTTCAACATTTAAAAAAAGAAAAGAATGTTGAAAAAAGTTAGAAATTACTACCGATTATGCTTATATATATATACAGTTGCTCAAAAGTATAATTGTCTGAGATTTTTCAAATGCCGATTTTTCCATTTCAATGCAAATATTTAAAAAAAAAAATTTTTTTGATGCAGATTTATAGATAACTAGCTGTACCCTGCGATGGTTGCTGCGCCACCAACTAAAATAAATTTGAAGGAAAGACATTACACAAATATCCAATTAATTTTGAATTACTGTCATAATGGAATGCGGCAAGATTTCAATCAGCGCACTATGTGGCTTTTACCCTGAAAACGTGGCCAAAATTAATAGAAGTGTTTTAAGAGTTAATGGCTTGAATTTTTTGATAGCGTTAGTGATAATTAGGCCCAAGGATAAACCCAACTGGTTTTGGTTCAAATCGGTCGGTGATTTCGCCTAGCCCCCTTACAAACTCCCCTCGAAATTGCATTTATTTACACATAACTATGGTAATTATGCAACAATCATGACAAAATTTAGCATGGATCAGTTCTGTGTACTAAGAAATCATGGTGAAAAAGGGGTCACATTTGACCCTAGTCCCCATATAAAGTCCCCTTTAGAAATTCACGATTGCGCTTATAAATGGCTTAAAAACATCGGTATCGTGATGAAATTCGGTATGAACGTGTATTTTGCAAATCTAAATCATATTACCAAATTTTGTTATGGTCGGTCCATAATTGCCCCGGGGTCCAAAATAGGACCCCTTAAGCAAATATGTTTAGCAATTATAATTGGCTTAAACATTTTATTACCTCGATGAAATTCGACATGAACATTTTTAATATGAATGTGAATCATTTATGGTCACATTTTATTATGATCGGATCATAAGTGCCCCTAGGTATCACATACGGTCCATTAAGAAAATCAGACATACATCTCATATTGTTATAATCAGCGTTACCGTTGAGCGACTAAAGTCGCAATTTGACACTTTTTCAGCAACCCCGTCACATTTTGTGCCCCCTTACTAAAATGAACTAAATCTGACACTTTTCAAGATTTTTTACCTTGTATGACATATAAATAAATAACATAATATAAAATGTAAAACTATATATCATATTTAACTTATTACAAAATGTTTCTATTCACTTTAAAATGAACCGTTGTAACAAAATTAGTATTTATGTTTAACTTTTTGATCTCAGTTTGTTTAATACAAAAATTTTCCACATACTATGTACTCTAAGTCTTATCATACCTTTGCGTAATTATTTGAAATGAATGTACCTTATTAACTTCATATTTTTTAATTTATTACAAAATTAGTAATTTTGTATAATTTTGAATAGTTTTTTTATTTTAAAATATATATTATATTTTTTGTTATTTTTTTATTTAATTTGTTACAAAATACGCAATTTTGTATAATTTTTTATTTATTTTTATTGAACTGTTTTTAAGTTATAATAATAGTTATATTATGTGTTTTGTATTATTATATAGTAGGTTAGCAAAAAAGTTTTATTTAATGGAATTTTTATAAATTTAAAAATGTATTTTTTTATTATTTTGAAATTTAAATGTCCTAGGTTAAGTTAGGTTAGAGGACGTGTACTTTGTTAATTAAGAAAAGTACAGTACCCGGAGGTCGAATTGACCCATTGTACAACGTCCTAGTTTCTCACACCACTCATATTGTGTGTGTTAATTTTATTCATGAGTGGTGGGACATACAGTTTAAAATCGACTCCGAACGACAGATTTTTATTTATTGAGAAACTTTTCATGGCAATTTTTATTTACTCTCAGAGTTTTTGCCAGAAATCTACTGAGAGGAAGTCGCCGAAAAAATACTTTTTGTATTTTGTCTTTGATGCCTGGCCTGGAGCTCGAACACAGGCATTTGCGTCTAATAAGCCAACACACTACCTACTAGACCACGGCGACTTCGAAATGTCCTAACGTTCATAAATTTGGATGAAATTACATTTTAAAGCTAGAAATAAATCAGAACAAGTAATTTTAAAAAAATTAAAATTTTTGTTTAGGTTTATTAATTTTTGGCTAAAAATTTGTTCCTATTATAAAAAATTGGAAAAATTATTAAAAAATAAACTTATTATATGTTTGTTAATGTACATCCAAATCCAAATCCAATAAAAATTTATTTATTTTTATCTGTATTAGTTCATTTTCTTTTCTTTTAAAAATGTTGCCCCTTTTTACTGCCAAAATACCCTTTATGTGCGACTTTTTTTTCAAAAATGCCCTTTTTGTGCGACTTCTTAAAAATTTCCAGCGATAACGCTGGTTGTAATAGTCGATATACATATGTAATTAAGTTTTTAAAGTTTTATGATAATTAATATTTATTCATAATATTTATGAAACTAACTACATACATCATCAATGTCAGGAAGGAGTAATTTAATAGTATCTGATGAAAATGCTTTTCTATTCCTTCGCGATTTTTGTGTACTACAGCTTATAAAAGGGTCACTGCTTAAAAGTAACCTATTCAGGACATCTCGATTGGTATCGCTTTTACTGATTTCATATAGTTTTATTTCTCATTCTATTGAGAAATACGGTCATATGGCTTTATTGCCTATGGCCTTATTACACTGCGTCTAATTTTTTTATTTTTCAAAAAAAAAGTAATATTTTCAAAAAATCGCCTAAATTAATTGCGCAAACTTTTTTTTTTGTTTTTGAATGTAGAGAGTTCGTATTTTCTTGTGGTATATCACATTAAACTACTAAAAACTACTTTCACCTTTAAAATCCTTATCTTTTTTTAGGAAGGGTAAAAAATGTTAAATTTTTATTATTTTTAAATTTTGAACGAATAATTTGAACATTAATATATGAGATATATATAAAAAAAAACTGAAAGCAGTTGCTCATACCTTTCAAATAAAAAAAATTAATATAAAACCTCTATTCGTTTAGCCACAAAAAAAATATCATATAAACCTATTAAAATTTCAAAAAATCACAAAAAACGCATTTAATTTTCTTCAGATTTCTGACTTTGACATCGTCTCAAATCTACAAATCTCAACTGAAAGTCGTGAAAATTCACTATATAATGCAGAATTTTGTTGTCTATCGAACTGCATACTCAGTTTCTTTAAATTCATTTTTGCATTTTTGGCCTGCAGCGTGCAGTGTTCGTCTTGATCGAGCGGTAGTTATTCAAATATTTTGCAGCCTTCTTTCCGTTGTCCAGATGATTCAGGCAAACGGGCATGAGTAGTACGCATTCGCTCAGTTTCTAATCGCACTTCTCGTTGTTCAAGTGATTCATGCCAACGTCTCTCAGTGGCAAATACCCGAAGATTTTCCAGTCTCAATGCTCGTTGTTCGTCTGATTCTGAGACTCGTAATGCTCTTTTCTTCCGTGCTTGAGGTGTATGTTGACCAAATGCTTCTCGCTTTGGATGCATGATTGCACGGAAACGATGTAAAAAAGGCGTTTAAATTTATTAGTATCTCACAATGTACCCAATCCAATTGAACAGACATGGATAGAAAAGTTAATATTGACGGTGATCACCAATTCGTTGAGGGAAATAAGAAGTGGAAAAATAAAATATTCCACAATTGTTAAAACCGATGTTAAAAATTTTGTAGAAAAAATTTTAGCATATATTTTTATGGTACCTAATTATACTATATCTCTTCCACAATATATATCTACATACATACCTACATAATTGGTCATTACAGCTCTTTAGTCACGATTACGACCCAGTTTCTCACACCACTTATGTTGTGTGCGTTAATTTTTATACATGAGTATCGGGACCTACAGTTTAAAGTCGACTCCGAACGACATATTTTTGAGAAACTTTCATGGCAATTTTTATTTACTCTCAGAGTTTTTACCAGGAATCTGCTGATAGGAATTCGACGATGAAATATTTTTTTATATTTCGTTCAGTTGGAGATGCCTGACCTGGGCAAATCACAACGATGTCTTGTCTTTTGAAATATTTTGATTTAATTTTAGACCGTAAATATTTATACAATATATTTTTAAAAATGAAATGTCTGAGATACAAACAATAGCATTTTTAAAATTTTTCCAGAATTAAAAGGTTTCAAATTTGTGATTGACATTTTACTGGAATGAGTTATAAAAATGTTATTAAAATCATAAATGATGAATCCTAAAATGTCTGGTATTTGCCTGATCAACACATGATCAAATGTATAGTTTACGATTCAATCATTTTGATTAATTTTCAGTGGCGTCATCTATCGGAAATTAATCGCACCAACTTAGAAGCCTCCGTCGACTTATGCGCAACAACTTTATAGTATGATCAAATGCTTAGTTTACGATTTAATTCATTTTGAGTAATTTTCAGTGGCGCCACCTGCCGGAAATTTGTCATACCAACTTAGAAACCTTTGTCGGCTCATGCGCAATAACTTTGGTAAAGATCATAACATGATCAAGTGCATAGTTTACGATTCTATGAAGGACATACAAACAAACATTAATTTTTATATATGTACTTATATGGATTAAAAAAGCTTTTTTATTTAAAATGTTTTTAAAACAAAAAAGGAATGCAATATTAATCAATTTCATATCAAACGCATAATTGGACGGCCAAATAAAAGGCACTGTTTTAACACTTGCAAATGTCGAGGCATCGACTGTACGGAATTGGCATAAAATTCCGGGGTTATGTTGTTCCATTCTCACCTAATCGTTGCACTGTGCTGATACTGGATTTATAGAGCTTACGGACAAATTTTTCCCAAACATGAATATCGTTACGTTTTTATCTTTTAAAAACATTTAAAATATGAGCTCGTAGATTGGAAATAAAACTAAAAATAAATTTGTATTTAGTTTTAATTAAAATTATTTATTATTCTCTGAATTCTGGGTGCAACTGTTCACAACTTTATGTAAACAATAACAATTGCCTTTGTTTGTTATTCCTCTGTTTACACTCTTTGCATAAACAATAACAATTACTAAATTGTTAGTAAAGATCGAAAGATCTTTGTAACGGATATCATGAAACCACGATTGCTCTCTTCACACAAGACCGACTGAACTTCACTAAGGCCGGGTTCACCCACAAGTGTCTGAAACATTTTTGGTTCGGAGAAATTTCTTGTTTACTGAGAGTTTTCTGCAACATGATTCAACCATTTCAGAAACTTTGTTCGTAAGAACAGTGCTGCCATATTTATTTGAAAATGACGTAAATACATATGTGCATAAACTTAAGAAAGTTAATTATATTTGTGTCAAAATAAAGATATAAAAAAATTAATATTTATAACAAAAAATAAACAGTATTTGTGGTGAATTATTTGGTAAGAATAAAAACATCTTGTTCTGCGATCGATAAAACGGTTATAAATCATTTGCTACTCTTGTACGCCATTCAAGTGATCAAAGTAAAATTACTTGCAAAATATATTTATGAAAAAGGAAAATCAAAGATAAACAAGAGGACGGCTGTAAGACCACTTTTGAAACAAAGTGAAGCCAAAGGGTATTTTCACTCACTAGTTTCCGAAATGCGTTTAAATGACGTAGATTCATTTATAGATTTTCATCGCATGGACCCCGGGACTTTCGATAAGCTTCTGCAAATATTGGGGCCTTACCTAAAAGATATGCCTGTTCGCAAACAGGAATATATTACTCCGCCAGAGAGGCTTTCCTTAACGTTAAGGTAAGTAATAATCTAAATTATTAAAAAAATTATATTTAATTTTGTATCGTTAGGTATTTAGCTAGTGGCGATTCCATGAAATCTGTCGGATATTGTGGCTATAAAATTGGTAAGTCAACTACCAGTAGTATTATAAGGGAAACAACCAATTTAATATGGAAGAAAATGCAATTTGTCTTACAGGTACTAAAACTTTCATTATTGTTTTATAACATATTTTTATAATAATTTCAATATATTTTTTTTTCAATAAAGGCATTTCCAAATCACAATTCTCTCACATTTAATTACAAGCACTCGCATAGTATTGTTCTGATGGCGGTAGCTGATGCACACTACAAATTTATACTTGTCGACATTGGAGCACTAGGCCACAACAGTGATGGAGGAGTTTTTAGGAATTCTAGATTTGGTAAAGCAATTTTAGATAATACAGAGGACTTGCAACAAAAAATTGACCCGGTACAAATGAAGTGGCGCCGTTTGTATTCGTGGGTGACGAAGTTTTTCCGCTGAGACCGAACTTGATCCGACCCTATCGTGGACGCAACATCGGAAACTTACCACCTGAGCAAGACATATTAGCACGTCGTTTTCGTATATACAGGAAGCCTAAAATTGCCAGTCCAGAGACGACGACTAATATTGTTAAAGCAACGGTATGCTTGCATAACTTCCTGCGTGATATGGCGTCTTCAAAATACATACAAGCCGAACTACTCGACAGAGAAACCAGTGAAGGGGTTGTCATTTTAGGAAAGTGGCGAGAGGAAGATAATCAGAGACTGCGATCAATTCATCGAACAGGTTCAAACCGTGCATCCAACGGCGCCATTACTGTAAGAAAGTCACGATAATATCATATAAATATATGTATATATTAAGTATTATAACAATTCAGAATTAAATGTTTTTAAAATTTAATTACTTACATAAACATAAATAACAAATTTTATACAATTTATTCTTATTCTAATATTTCAAATAAACACAATTTAATCTTGGTTTTCAATGACCAAAGACATTAATTTTAATTTTAATGCACTTTTGCAACTTAATCACAAGTTGAATAATGTAACAATAAACAGGAACTACCTATGGCAAGAACGAAAATACATTTTTATATAATAATTTACAAATTAATGCCAGCATATAAGCTATGTTCTATATTACAAACACTACTATTAAAATCAATAAAATCATAATATAAGTTAAAATCGTTACATAATCTACGAAAAGGAAAATTACATCCATAGTTCGTTCTATAAAAATCTAAAGAAAGAAAACGATAGTGCCTTCGCAAACTCATCTTCCAGTGCTAAAAAAAAATGGGTCCCGCTTTGAAGTGGAAGCTTCAAGAACAGCTGCTGTAAGGCTATTTAAAGATTTGATGGACTCTTTATATTCATCTTCAGCCTCATCTAACTTCATCCTTTTTTTGGTTGAAACACTTTTTTGATAGGGAAGTCGAACTTGAATAATTTCCAGCTGTTGGCTCACAAAACCAAACGACGATTCAGTTACATCTGGATCGCAGGCCATTTCATCGAATAGATTTTGGAAACTCTCAGTATTTGGGCTACTGTAGTTTGTCGCAGTTGGCCTAGAAGGAGAATAATTAAGCTGGGCATCTGCACTTTATATTCAATATACTTACTCTTTGTCTTCGTTGAAATTAAGGAAATAATCCATCTCGGTTAGCAGCAGCTTAATCCTTTTATTTCCAAACGTTCACTGCCACTTTTTCCCTTGATTTTATTTATTGCCGCAAGCTTTTCCAGTGCGTTTGACATTCATTTCCTTTGGTAAAAAAGGAGTTTTTGTTCCTCTTTATTAATTACGAAAAACGTAACAGAATATTCAATATAAAATATAAACCTCTGGGTGACAAGCAATAGATTTCGCGTTAATACTACTTATATTAATATGTTATAAAATTTTTCGGGCGGCCAACCAGAGATATAAATTTTTCAAACTAAGATAAGATTTTATAAAAATAAATGAACTTACTTCTAATTCCAACTGATTCTGCTACTTCCGACCAAACATTTTGTTTCATATGATTGTTCTTATAAGAGCTGTTGCTCAAATCACATAAACGTTCCCTTCCTGGCTTTTTATTTCTGAAATTAACTTCAGGACAACAGCTTCTGACAACTCCAACTTAAATTTGTATCTGAAGGACAAAGAAAATGTAGAAATTGTACAGTAAATTGCTTTAATATTACAACTTACCTAATGTAATATTTTTCAATTTCAACTTTTTCTCAAATATTTTTAATTTTGCCGCCAATACTTCTTTTTTTCTTCTGTTTTTTTGTTATTTGCTTTTTGTTGATATTTTTTAGTTTACCATACTGAATTTTTAATACAAATGCCAAACAATATGACATGTCTCTTGTATAAATTTCATATGGTGTGTCAACCTTTTCTAAAATGGTTCGGACCAAGGTGAATTCATTCCAGCTGATGGAAATAACAATGTCAAAACATTTACATTTTTCTTCACATCGTCATTCTTTAGTCAGCTGTTTTTGACAAGATGATCATATCTCAACAAAAAAAATCCATGTGGATTTTATATTGTTGTACTTATTGTAATACTAATCCCACCTTCTATGAATTCGCCTTGGTTCGGACCAAATTTAAAATTAATTTAATTCACACTGAGAGTTGTCCGCACAAAATAATTTCTCTCGCTCTCTGAGAGAAACGTCAAACTCCATATAAAAAAAATTTTGTCCGAGCCAAAAATGTTTCAGAAACCTGTGGGTGAACCAGGCCTAACTCAAGTCGCCTGCTTTGCCTTGCCTTTTATATGGCAACATAAACAGTCTGATGAATGTTCATGACTTTAGCTTCTCGAAATCTCTATAAATGTAAACATCGTTGTTTATGTTTATTATTTTAGTGTTGTTGGTATATTTTTGTTTACTTGTTTATAATTTTTTATGCTGGTATCTGTTGTTATGTTAAGCAGTACGGTAATTTTTAAACAAGTTTGTTTACTGCATTGTTTTGTTTTTGTAGCTTTCGTTTATAATTTTGTACAAAAACAACAGGCATTTTGTTTTTGTAAAATGTACTCATCTTGAAAAAAAAATTAACCCTCAAACCTCCATAGGAAATTAATTAAAGCTATTAAAAAAACTAAATAAATTTCATATATTGAAAATTCTTATGATTTTTATTATTACATTACATATTACTGCAGCACCAGTAAATTAAACAAATTTTTATCAGCTGCAAACGTTATTTCTTATAATAACAAATTTTCAACAGAAGATTGGTCCAATTTGTTTTAATCCCTATATCCCAATCTTCAGAAAGAGAATTTGTTTTAAAAATAACACAAGTTATTTCAGTCATAATTTAGGCACCTAGTTGGAGACATGAAATTTGTTTTTGGTAATTCATCACTCTTACCTAAATAACTATAAATATATTTATTTAGTGTTAAAGGCTTAAATATTGTTAATCATCTTGCAAAAATTTTAATATATACATCCATAATTGGCCATTACAACCCTTCAGTCAGGATTACGGCCTAGCTTCTCACACCACTCATGTTATGTGTGTTAATTTTATACATGAGTGGCGGGACCTACAGTTTATAGTCGACTCCGAACGACAATTTTTTGGGAAGCTTTTCATGGCAATTTTATTTAGTCTCAGAGTTTTTGCCAGAAATCTGCTGAAAGGAAGTCGCCGAAAAAATACTTAATATATAATTGGCTTTAAAATAGTAATCCTAAAGAATTTCCAGAGTACGTATCGTTAAGCATACATGCGGTACATACGAGGGTTTATGACTAATATTAATACGAAATTGAATATCAAACAAAATACACACATTTTTTTGACATTGTTACTTGCATCAGCTGGTAAAACACTCTCACCTGATATGAATTCGCCTTGCGCCAGTCGTTTACAGGTAATAAGCAAAACAAAAGTGTAATAAAATTTCATGTCATAAGTTTCTTTTTTGTAAAATTTCATTTTATTAACCAAGGGTGTCAAATAAACATATATGTACGCATAGTATATACGTGTATGATGTATAAGTTTTCAGAATCCCAATCATATGACAAACAAATAATAAACATTCCCAACTTATTTCGAGATTTTTCTTGACAGGTAACTGCAATTTACTTGTATTCAAATTAAATAAATAAACCAGATGCAGGAAAATTACTCAATACAATTATATTTAGTTGGTCACACTAATTACCAAAAATGGGTGTTTTTCTGTATTTTGGATATGATGTCAGCTTTCAAACATCTTTAGTATACGTCAATTCATTGAACAAAAAACATCATATTTCTTTATCGTGCTAAGAGGTCGAATTGACCCATTGTACAACCTAGTTTCTCACACCACTTATGATGTGTGTGTTAATTTTATACATGAGTGGCGAGACCTCCAGTTTAAAGTCGACTCCGAACCACAGATTTTTGAGAAACTTTTTCATGGCAATTTTAATTACTCTCAGAGTTTTTGCCAGAAATCTGCTGAGAGGAAGTCACCGAAGAAATACTTTTTGTATTTTGTCTTGATGTCTGGCCTGGGGCTAGACTGCGGCGACTTCAGATACAACGTATTTTGAATCAGAAAATGATGATTTACGTGAAGCCTTGGAAAAAAGAGCTTGAAAGAAACCAAAAAAGTTTGAAGACGCCGAATTGCAAACAATTCTGTATGAAGACACTTTGAGTCAGAAACAAATGGCAAAAAGTCTGGAATATGAGCGCTACATGAATTAAATGACAGACAGATGGAAAAAAGAAAAATCACTTGTAATATTTTGTTTCAAAAACACGATAGAAAATCAGTGTTGCAGCAAATTGTTACTGGCGATGATGATGATGGATTTGTTTTCAAGCTCCAAAAACCATCAACTTCGCCAGCAAAACCAGATCAACTCAACGGGTTGGCAATGCTGTGTGTCTGTTGAAACCGTTAATACAGCTCTCTACAGTCAACAAATGATTAATTTGAATAATGCATTGATAGTAAAAATGAAATGAGCCATAATACAAGGCAACATGACACACACAAAGCAAAACTGGTTCAGGATACAGTGAAAGCACAGAAGTCGCCGTAGTCTAGTAGGTAGTGTGTTGGCTTATTAGACGTAAAGCCAGGTTTCGAGCCCCCGGCCCGACATCAAGACAAAATACAAAAAGCATTTCTTCGGCGACTTCCTTTCAGCAGATTTCTGGCAAAAACTCTAAGAGGAAATAAAATTGCCATAAAAAAGTTTCTCAAAAACCTGTCGTTCGGAGTAGACTTTAAACTGTAGGTCCCACCATTCATGTATAAAATTAACACACACAACATAAGTGGTGTGAGAAACTAGGACGTTGTACAATGGGTAAATTCGACCTCCGGGTACTGTACTTGTCTTAATTGACAAGTACACGTCCTCTAACCTAATCTAACCTACAGTGAAAGCATTAGCAGAGCTTTATAATCACAAAAAAATGCTCACCTCTTACATGTGCATCTGGTAAACTTTAATATCGAGCCTTTGCGCCTACTATATTTATGTTTAAATAAAACAAAGTGTGATATTCGAAGACGAAGTCGCAATAGGTAGTGTTTTGGCATGAGGGCATTGTTCATGTCAGAAATCTGCAACAAAACGAAATACAAAAGAAAATATTTTTTCGACGACTTCATCTCAGTAGCTTTCTTGCAAAACTCTGCCTTGGAAAAATTTCTCAAAAAAGATGTGTCGTTCGGAGTCAAGTCTAAACTGTAAGTCCGGCCACTCGTGTATAAAATTAACACACACAATTAAGTGGTGTGAGAAGCTAGGTCGTAATCCTAATTGAATACCCTTCTTAATCTACTTTTAAAAGGATACTACTTTGTAGTAATTGCATGAGCAATATTCTCAATATAATATTCAGTTTATGTCGTTTCAAGCTATGATGCCATTCTTTGCAGCCAATCGTGACATAAATCAAGGTATTACTGTAATAATATCATTCGCATTTTATATTCTTTTTTTTTCAGTATTATTTTCATAAGTTTATGTTTTATACATACTATATCTGTGCAAGCAACCGTAAAAAAATAAAGCACACAACAATGTAAAGTAAAAAATTGAAAACATATTTCATAGCTGACATTTACATAATGCCATTGTCATTGTCATTCTCACAGCTAGTACTGCTGTTGTGCATGTTTCCATGAAATATTCCATAACTTTCAATCTTGTTTATCTCAATTTTCCTTTCACGCCACCTTCGAACATTATTTCCACGAAGCGTTTTTTTATTTTAAAATTTCTGTCTTATAAACGCTTTATATTCCAGCCAAATACTATCATATAATGCGGCTAACATAAGTTTTCAATTTCAAAAATTTGTTGACAGGTGTTTGAGACAAATATAAAATATTTATATTAATAATATGTTCGTGCAGTCTCTGTACTTCACCAGAAAGGGAAGTGAACATTTTCAAATACGAATACGAATTTAGAGTAAATTTAATAATCAAACTTTATAAAATCCATCATACCTTTTAAAAACGTTTAAAATATGAGTTCGTAGATTATAAATAAAAAAAATTAATTCGTGTTTAGTTGTAATTAAATTCTTTATTGTTCGTACAATTGTGTGTGCCACTGTTCACAACTTGATGTAAACGACAACAATTTGCTTTTTTGCTATTTTTCTTTATACTCTTCTGCGTAAACACTAACAATTGTTCGACAGCGCTTTATAACGGAGATTTTCAAACCACGATTATTCTCTTCACACGCAACGTGTTATCACACGAGGCTGACTGAATTTTTACTGACTCCGTTGCCAGCTTTGTCTTGCCTCTTATATCGCAGGGTGAACAGTCTGATGAATGTACCACCGAACGCATATACGGTGGAATGCGAAATCTCTATAAATATAAACATATTTCATAGTTGACAAGTACACGTCCTCTAACCTAACCTAGCATTTATGGCTTTACCATTCGTAACGAGATTTTTCAACCGAAAAAGTTAACGTTAAGACATCAAATTTCCAAAAAATTTTATTTGATGATCTGATAACGGTAATGAAGGATATAAAAATATTTTTTACGACAGCCCATGAGGAATTGTTATTGAAATTCAAGTTAATAAATTAAGATGTTTTTTTTAATACTAAGAAGGGAAAACAACAGCCATTGGTTGAAATTGATGGTTACAGACAGTGCAGGTAGCTGCACTGCTAGCTCACCTATTTGTTACCTGTGTAGCATAAATACAAATTTGCATTAAAGGGTTGGGTCACTGTATTCAATTGCTCTGTTGAAATAGCAAGTAGCTGGTTGATCTGTGAGATCCCATATGCTGAATAAGGTACCTGCTTCTAGCGAAAACCCAAATTTCCAAAATGGTTTCCACCTATGAAAGACGTGAACCTTGCCCAATAAGTTCAATTACACGATAGTTTCGGTAGACATCAGACAACATCAGTGGAAAATTGAAAAAATGGAAGGAAATAAACAAATGAAAACTGGCGATTTGTTTAATAAACGGATTGACATGCCCAAAGTAAACCTAGACGATGTAAAACCAAGAATTAACCAAAAATTCTGCAAATCTTTTCAAATAAAAAAATTTATTTACAACGAATTGTAATTGGAGCAATTTATCAGTCCGATGAAGATGCATAACTATATCACTGAATTTCTGAATGGTCCTCTCGTGAGGCAATTTATGTGCGAATTGTGGCCTATTTTATTAGCTGCTGAAGAGAGTGCTACAGCGATACCAAATGATTCTATGGAACCGAAGAAAGATGCCATTCTAAAAGAAATAATCAAAACTAAACTTCGAAAACACTGTGAACGATCTAAGAAAACAAGAAGACATGGTGAATGGCGAAAAGGAACCATTAGCACCACATACCACTTTCGCTTCCATCCTTAAACCACAGGGACACGGCATTGAAAAGGATGTGAAACAAATTTTATATTAAGATAAGAACAAATCAAACAAGCGTTCTGCGGATTGTTCTTCAAAATCCCGTGATGAAGAACGTATGTATAGCTAAAAATTTACTTCAGATGTGAAATCACGTTCTAAGTCTGTAGGAAATCATTCACAAAAATTAAGTGTTTGTGGTGCTAATAACAGCAAACATACAGAAAATCAAAGTTGTGAACGTGGTAACGATGATAACACAGGTGCGGTGACATGCGGCGTTGGCGATTTCGCAAGTATTTGTATTTATTCCCCCCAACACAAGGATGCAAATGTTAGTTCACAGGATCAACGGTCTTCAACACCATTTCGAGAATTTTTACCAGAAATGGGCGAATTTTTGTGTCAATGGAATGAAGCACCCGATAATCAAACAATTCTACTGTCAAACAAATTTATATATCCCGATGCAACAATAAGTGAAAAACAAACCACTACAACTTTCTCATCACATAGGAAATCATGTTCTAAGCCGGCAGAAAATCCACCACAGAGATCATCCAGAAAGTCAGAGCTTAGAACGTGGTTGCGATGATGATTCCCGAATGAAGACATCCGGCCAAAACGGTTTCGCAAACAGTTATAAGAATTCACCCCAACAGTGTAATCAAGACAAAAGCTGACTTACAGAATCAATGTCCTCGTACACCATTTCGAGAATTTTTGTTGGAACAATGTGCACAAATAGACGAATTTTTAAAGTGCAGAAGACGACCAGACGATTTCTACGTACTTAAAACACCAGAGAAATTGAAAAATATTATCGCCTGTGCTGAAGGTCAAGTTGCCACCACTGTGTTACCGTCTCCATCTGTCTCAACATCAGATAAAAAAGTAACAACATCTGATGAGGCCGTCAAAATAATAGCCGAGATGAAAACTGCCACTAAATGTTCACACTCGACAATGATTAATGAGAGCAAAAAGTCGAAAAATAAATCCTCCGGCAAGGATGAACAAAAGCCAACTAAGAAGAACCAAACAAAGGCAAAGAAATCTTCATTGAAACGCAGTTCAGACAAAGACTCCTCAAGGAAGCCAGAAGCTGAGTCAAGTAAAAAGAAATCCACAAGAAATACAACAAAGCAATGGAAGAACGTATGCTGGAACTGTTTGGTAGTTGTAGTAGCGTTGAAGAAGAATGCCGTGTAGATGAAGACTCTTCGAAGAAGTCAGAAGCTGAATCAAAAGAAAATGAGGCCCACAAGCAGACCACCAGCGTAATTAACAAACTTGAGTTGAACCTTTTTGTCAGCATCAGTAGCGATGAAGAAGAACGATGTTCAGTACAGGCTTCTGCGAGAAATTCAGAAACTGTAAAGAAAAACCACAACAGAGAAATGAGCACCCTTGAGGCTGATCTTTCTATCAGTAGTGATGATGTAGACGTCTAAAATATACAAGGCAAAGAAGACTAAGTTTCTAAAACAAAAATAATGGTAGGGGCCGACGTTAACGAGGAGTTTAATTTTAGAAAAAAATATTTATTACTTGTAGTCATAAATTGTGTAAGTTTTGTATCATGACAATATTTTTAATTTTTATTAAAAATTTATGTAAAAATGAATAATTTTGTAAGTTTAAGTTTAAATTATAATAAATTTAATATAAAATTATTTTCTTATTCAATTTAATTCTTCAATTCTTTATTTGTAATCAATTTTAAATGTAATATTATCAATTTCAAATGTAATATCATCATACAAATCCCAATTAAAATAAAATTAGAATAAAACATGTATTCAATGCTTTAACATTCAATTAATTGAGTAAGAGGAGGGGGGAAGGTTTATTTGAAATATTCTTCCACTCACAATTAAAAATTCTATGTTTCAATGGACAACATTGAGTCTATCATTCATATAAGAAATCATTGTTGTTTAAATATTAGACTGGTGTGTGGTGTAGATACATACATTGTATACATATGTACGTCATTAAATAAGTCATTTCTTTATTTATTTGAAACAATTTTCAAAATATTAAGAGATAGTAAATCAACTTGCCGGAAATCAGTAAAAGACTACTTTAGAAATTATCAGTCAGGATTACGACCTAGTTTCTCATACCACACATGTCGTGATAGATTTCTGAAAAACTTTTCATGGTCATTTTATTTACTATCAGAAGTCGCCGAAGAAATACTTTTTGTATTTCGTTTTGATGTGTGACCTGGGGTTTGAACCCGCGCCTTACGTCTAATAAGCCTACATACTACCCACTAGACTACGACGACTTCAATTTAGTCCGGGTAAAAATTTTTTCGCTTTTCATTTTGTATCAATTCGCTTTCAATTGAAATAGAATTTAAACTTTTAATTTAGGCAAACAATTTAAAAATATTTAACAATTATTTTGATACGAATTATTATTAAATTTTGTTGAAAAGTATTCTCTAAATTTAGATTTGAAAAAGTTCTTCATTTTTATTCATTTTCTTTCGATTTTATTTAAAATAGAGCGGCTGGTTTGTGTTACAGATGTACGATATGTTAAGTCCAGATTAGGTTAGGTTAACGGGTACCTAGCCATGGTCCTTTGTGTTACCAAGTATGAGGTCATGATCCTTTAATTTGGAATTCGAACCACACCAAGCATCGTATGGAACTTGACAGTTCTCTTAATGAAACATTTGCCACCATGCCCAGGTCTAGAATTAGACCCCAGATCACTTAATTTGCTGACAAAATCGCAAATTACATACCACAGCTTTAAAATTTGGCCGTAGCAAACTGGTAGATTGTTTGTAGCTGCGATGTTACAGTTAGGAAATAGGGAAAGTTTTGGACTTGACCGCCCTTGTAAATAAATATCTTAAATAAGTCATCTTGCGTTCTAATCGAATCTTTAATATTCCTAAGCTGAGAATATTGCTAATATTTTTTACACGACTCTCGTTTTTAAAGCTAAGTCTTGAAAGTTTTCTAAATAAGTTTTCCAATTCGGTGTTTATCAATCTGTTGAACACAGTTTTAGAAACTTTAATATGGAGGATGGTTCCATAACAAAGTAGGAGAATTACTTTAGTATGAGATTAATTCACAGGGTTAATTTATATGGAACAAAATTGAAGAAAGCCATCTGACGCAACTGTACCTCAATCTATAGTTGGCTTGTTTGTTCAGCAAAACCCAAGATTACGCCGAGGTAGAAAAAATATGCAAATTTTTGGCAAAAAAAATTCATTGGTAAAACAGTGCTGTAAAGGAAATAAAATCAATAACCACACTGATTCAGATTGTTTGTTGCAGAAAATCATAAAAAAGGTTGAAAAAGGATTCAGATTTGCCAAAAACTATATGAGGAATTAACCCTTTTTTTAAAGGGTACCTGTCTGTTCATGCTTTCTCTGTCAAATGACACCCCAGATAGGTAGCCTCACATGAGCATAAAAGCACATGAGAATTTTTCATGCGCTAACAGTTCAGCACTAACAAACATTTTTTGCGATTTCAACTATATTTTCTTAAAATTTTTAAAAAGTTCACAATGGCACCCATACCATCCAGAAATATTAGAAGTAGCCCATTACAGCAGGATCCATTACATAAGGTCCAGCCATCAAAACTTAGTGTACCATACATGCTGTTTGTACACCACCAAGGGTTAAGTAAGACAAAAACAGGAGTTTTAAGCAAAGCCTGTGCAAAACTGCAGCTTACCGAAAAACTTATCACGAATGCAATGAAAAATGCACACAAATGTACGCCAGACGATTTGCAGATACTTAGTCGAGAAACCATTTTCTAAAAAAATTTGAGGCGACATATTGCATCGCTGTAAACCAAAATGTGTGCCATCTACACAACCTATTACTAATTCAACATATTACAAAATTCCACTATACAAACATATTACAAAATTCCACTATTACAAACCTCCTGGAATCTTATATTTTGTTGTGAATGTGTTCATACATTGGTATGAGTTTTGAGGTTCGAATTTAGTAAGTTCCGGGCAGAGTTTAGCCTCCAATTCTTTTATGAAGTTGTTTACATATTTGCACACTGTGGTCTGGCACATGCCTACCAGAGAGTCATTTTCAACAATGTATTGGAAACTTCCGCTAGCTAAAAGCGAAAGTTTAGCTGTAAGTTTGAGTTTTGGTGGCACTGCGGTTGACGTGTAAGTTGATAAGGTGATCTGAGACAACATAAAATTGAAAGCTTCCTTCGTCAATCTAAATCGTTTTCGAAACCTAGAAGTATGGATTTTTACAAGAAATATTCTTAAAAGTAATTTATTTCTTTCATACGCATTATCGGACAATGATAAAGGATCACTTTTGCTTTTCATTATTCTTCTGGTACGCATGACATGGCCTTCGTCTCCTTCATCAGATAAACATAAATAAAATAAAAACAAAGGATCCATTTTGCTAGAAGGCAAAATCAATTTATATTATTAATATAATATAAGTTTTTAAAAATTTTACTTTTTTACTTACCATTATTTATTTTTACAATCTTCTATTACTAAACAAAAAATCTTTTACAATCTTTTTGCAAATTTCGACTCGATAGCTATCGAATGCCGTAATTTGGTTATTCGATATGAAACGAAATTTTACTCGATACGGATGGTCATTCGATCACAGGTGCCGCGATTGGAGCCCAGGAGTTATGCGAAAAGCCTGTACAATATTGCAGTTGACGGAAAAACTCATCACGAATGCAATGAAAAATGCACACAAATGTACGCCAGATGATTTGCAGATACTTAGTCGGGAAACCATTTTCAAGAAGAATTTTACGCGACATATTGCACGCATGAGATTTTATCAATTTATGCAGATGAAGATGAAGAAACAGCAACAGAGAGAACATACCAAACAAGGCGAACTACAACCACATCCGGCTGATAGCAACAGTAATGATAACATTACCATGGAAGATATTCAACCGATTGATGAAGATGTATATGCATGGGAGTGATATTTTGTTCCCGTCATTCTTTTTTTACAAGCTATTCTTAAGAAAATTTAATTAATTTTGATTTAATTTTAAAGAAGGAAAAATTCATTGATGATGATTGCTATATCGTCTTTGATTTCTTTTTGCTTACGAAATAACTTGTTAATCTCAAAAATTGAAAAGATCAGGGGCCGAATTACCGCATTCGTGATCGAGTAGAATTATTCGTAATCTTTCTTCTCTAGATTACCGCATTCGATATCTAATAGGTTGTATCGAAATTTGCGATGATAGCAAACGATGAGTGTGCAATCGAATGCATATTTTTGAAATGTCATTCGTTAACACTACACTAACGAAAAGAAATATTGTTACTTAAGCGTGAATTAAAAAAAGCCAAAAAATTTAAGTTTTTATAATTTGTTTAATTTTATAATTTGTTGACCAATTTAACCAAAACAAATGGAAAACAAAAGGACGAAATGGCTCAGGGTGGAGCACCCCAATTTGGCAAAAACATACTACCAAATTGCAGCCAAAGAAAGGCAACATCAAAAAGGTTGTGGGAGCAGCTTACACTCAAACTAAATTCTTATGGACCACCAAGTAAGGGCGAAAAATCGTGGAGAAAGGTAAACAATTGTGAATAATTAAATAGCGTTAAATAATCATAATTATGTATAAATGTCTTAGGTTTTTGCTGATCAAAAATTCAACGCAAAGAAAAAAATTTCTTTCAATAAAGCGTCTAAACAAAAGACTGGAGGGACTCCTTATGAAGAACTGATTTTGACTCTCGCAGAAGAACAATTTATATAAGCCACTGGAATAGACGCAGATGTAGAAGGACTTTCGTCCGTAAAAACCTTCGGCAGACCAAAATTAACAAATTTGGGGGAGTTAGATGAGCTTTTGGATGGAAGCATGCATACTGTTTTAGATGACAAAGATGTCGATGATACTGCGAGTGAGTATGGCAATTAAACACGTTGATCTAAAAATTAAAACGCTTGAAAATTCAAAAAAATTCATTTTAGAAATGGCAATATATTTACAAAATAATATTAGTTTAATTAAAAGTACAAAAATGAATTCAAATGTGATTTAAATAACTATTTTAAATTTATGTTATAGATTACTTTTTTCTTTTAAGTTTGTATTTGTAGCATTCTAATGCAACTAAAATAAATTTGAATTCTAAATAATTTCTTATAAAATTTGTTTTTATGTAATATACATACAATACATACATTTTTTAATAACCTTTTATCTTTCTAATGATGATTTTATTTGATCCCTAATTTTTTGACCAATTCGTGTTAATTGGGTTTCAATTCCAATGATAGAGCTAATGACTAGGCTTGTCAGGTTTAAAATCGTCAAAAAACGTACATACAACTTGTACAAAACGTACAAGTCAAAAAAGCAGTACAATTGAGTAAAAAGAAGTACAATTGTTTATTTTCAATATTTATTTAATTCAATAAAAGAAAACTAACAAAAAATAGTTCACAAGAGTAACAATGAATAACATAAAAAAGAGATCATAACTATTTGTATTTAATATAAAAAATGAACTAATAATTTAATTTTATTTAAATCATTTTTTATGATTTTAAATCTATAGAATTTATATATATTTCATATTATAATAGTATTATTGGATTTTTAATTTATCTGAATAAAAACTCAAAAACAAATTTTCATTGTTTAATACTTCAAAATTAATTTAAAAAATATAATTTTAATAGTATACTTTGATAAGAGTACATACATACATATATAAATTTTTAATTTTTGAAAATTATTGATATTAAAATTTGCTGATACATTTAAATAAATTATAAATATTTATCACTCTTTTGTATTTGATTTACAATTTCATTTTTACCATTTTCGGTTTTTAAAAAATTGAAAAACTAAGTACAACCGTATTCAGTTTGTTTTTATTATTAACTCGCTTCCAAATTTTCTATTAAAAGTTTAACTCGTTCCTTCCTCTGAAAATTAAACATTAAACTAAAAATTCGTTCACTGGCTGCATTAGAATGAGGAATTGAAAGACGAAGCAACAAATCTTTTCAAAATTAGGAAATGCTATTTAAGAATTCTTTCAATTTTTCTTCTGCAGATTTTTCTTTTTCAATGTTTTCAGCAAATGTTTTTAATGATATAAATTCATCAAAAAGTTGATCTAAATCAATATTTTTTATTGAAAATAATGTAATTATTTCCACAAATTCATGAAAAGAAATGTTTGAATTTAGATGGAAAATTGAAAGTTTTTCAAACTTTTTAATTTCTAAATTGAAACGACCTTTCATATAAAGTATTTATATTCGATTAAACTAAGCTGCGTGTTTTTTAAAAAGACAAATCTCTTGCTGATTATTGTAACTGCTACATATACATTCGGCTAAAAACCCATAGAATTTTTCATCCTGCTGTTGTTCAAATTTGTCATTTAACTGTTTTATTATTTGTAACATATCAATTATTACAAGACTATTATTTTCTGCTAACTTTTTAAACGCAGGTATTATTGTATTTCCTATATTACGGACAAAACAGGGGAACAACAATCTTGCGATAAAAAAATAAGCCTTAATGTATTTCATTAAAATATGATTCTGAAGAACCTTCTTTCGGATTCCTGTAATGGTATTTTATGAATACATACAAAAGTTTTTTTTATTTAGTTTAATAAAAAGTTTTATTAATTTCAAATTCTCATATATTTCTCACCAAGGAGCCAAACATTTTTAACTTATTGGTATTGCATAGATCCTCCAGGTAAAGTCTTTCTTCGGACTGCTTCTAAACAAAGGAGTCGTGTGATGCTCCTCCATATTTGGAATTAATACATAAAATTCTATATTCGTGATCACAAATCTAAAAAGGATGTGTATTAATACATGATATCATTATTATAAATTCCACTTACTATCATTGAGTTGAGGCTGTGATAACCTTTCCTATTAAAAAACATTTGTTCGTTTTGTATTGGCCTCTGCAGTCCGAAATGTGTGCCGTCAACACATCCAATCACTAACAAATTAAGAAGTCTATAAACAAAAAAGTGTTAACCTCATTGCATGTACTGTCCTCACCTCCCGGAAGCTTATATTTTTGCATAAATGACTCCATTCATGAAGTAGAATTTTCAGGTGTAAGCCCTATCAGCTTAGGACATAATTTATTTTCCATTTCCTTGAGTACCCTGTTTATTGTTTTGCAAACAGCGCTTTGACTCATTCCCATCAGGTAATCATTCCCTATTGTATGTTGATATCCCCCACGAAAGAGTTACAGCCAACTGCAAATTTGGTGGTATTGCGGTAGACATATACCCTTCAAAATATAATTCGCTAAGAATAAAATTGAAGGCTTCTTTTGAAAGCCGAAAGCGCTTAATAAATCTGTAAAAAATAAAAGTTTAATTAAAATAAAATTTAATAATGAAATTTACTTACGCAGGAGCCGGCAATGATAGTGGGTCACTTTTGTCTCGAATTTGTTTTCTAATACGTATAGTCTTAGAATAATCCTCTGAGTCGGACGACAATAAAGAAAATAAAATATCAAATGATATTGTTTTAACAAGTATGCCTAAATGTTTAATATACCGGCGAAAATTTTGTTTACTTTTCTTCTTATTCTTCTTCGATGATTCTTCGATCATATTTTATTCAAAACATGTGTCAATTCTATTACATACCAGAAAAGATCTTGTACATTTTATTGTAATTTCGATACGTGAGCTATCGAATCGAATCTATCCATTCGATTCATCACTAAATTGTACTCGATAAGAAAGTCTGTTCGATCCTGATCTTTTCAGCTTTTGAGATTAACAAGTTATTTCGTAAGCAAAAAAGAAATGAAAGACTTGATAGAGAATAACTTGTATGTTTAACAATAAAAAGAAATCTGAAGAATATAGAGAGTTTACTTAAAAAATGACGGGAACAAAATATCACTCCCATACATATACATCGTCATCAATCGGTTGAATATCTTCCGTGGTAAAGCTATCATTACTGTTGCTATTAGCCGGATGTGGTTGTAGTTCGCCTTGTTTGGTTTGTTCTCTCTGTTGCTGTTTCTTCATCTGCATAACTTGATAAAATCTCATCCGTGCAATATGTCGCATCAAATTCTTTTTGAAAATGGTTTCCCGACTAAGTATCTGCAAATCGTCTGGCGTACAGTTGTGAGAATTTTTCATTGCATTCGTGGGGAGTTTTTCCGTCAGCTGCAATTTTGTACAGGCTTTTCGCATAACTCCTGCATTCGCCTTGGCTAACGTTAGACGGTGCACAAACAGCACGTATGGTACACTAAGTTTTGATGGCTGGACATTATGTAATGGATCCTTTACAGGGCTGCTTCTAATATTTCTGGATGGTACGTGCCATTATGAACTTTTTAAAAATTTCAAGAAAATATAGTTGAAGCCGCAAAAAAGTGTTTGTCACAATGCTGAACTGTTACTGGTTGAAAATTTGTCATGTGCTTTTATGCTCATGTGAGTCTACCTATCTGTGTCATTTGATAGAGAATGAACGTACAGACAGGTACCCATTAAAGAAAGCGATAATTCCTCATATAGTTTTTGGCGAATCTCAATCCTTTTTTAACCTTTTCTATGATTTCTGTAACAATCAATCTGAATCAGTTTGGTTATTGATTTTAATTACTTTACAACACTGTTTTTCCAACGGATTTTTTTACCAAAAAATTTCCATATTTTTTGTTATTTTTAAGTAACCTTGAATTTTGCCAAACAAACAAGCCAACAATAGATTGAGGTACAGTTGTGTCAGATGGCTTTCTTGAACTTTTTCCATATAAATTAGCCCTGTGAAATAAATCTCATACTAAAGTAATTCTCCTACTTTGTTATGGAACCATCCTCCATATTAAAAGTTTCTAAAACTGTGTTCAACAGATTGATAAACACCGAATTGGAAAACTTATTTAGAAAACTTTCAAGACTTACATTTAAAAACGAGAGTCGTGTAAAAAATATTAGCAATGTTCTCAGCTCAGGAATATTAAAGATTCGATTAGAACACAAGATGACTTATTTAAGATATTTATTTACAAGGGCGGTCAAGTCCAAAACATTCCTATTTCATAACTGTAACATCGCAGCTACAAACAATCTACACTGCATCTGCAAACAATATACCAGTTTGCTACGTCCAAGTTTGAAATAAGCTGTGGCATGTAATTACGATTTTGTCGGAATTTAAGTGGCCTGGTGTTTGAATTCAATCCCGAGTAATTCAGTTTTCAACCCCGGAGAAGACAAAGTAAAATCGTCGTAATGATTTCCAAATTTATAACATTACAATACTGCATGAATTTCCAGCAAATCCCCAGGTTTTAGATGTGACTACATGCTACTAGAGTGTAGCATGTTGTTGGCTTATTAGACGTAAGGCCCGGGTTCAAACCCCAGGTCACACATCAAAACGAAATACAAAAAGTATTTCTTTGGCGATATCCTCTCAGCAAAAACCCTGAGAGTATATAAAATTGCCATGAAAAGTTTTTCAAAAATCTATCGGTCGGGATCGATTTTAAACTGTAGGTACCGCCGCTCATGTATAAAATTAACACCCACGACATGAGTGGTGTGAGAAACTAGGTCGTGATCCTGACTGAAGGGTTTTAATGACCTATCATGTATGTATGTATGTAAGTAGGATGATCGTAACTAACAACAATTTACATAATTTCTAAAGTAGTCTTTTACTGATTTCCGGCAAGTTGATTTACTATCTCTTAATATTTTGAAAATTGTTTCAAATAAATAAAGAAATGACTTATTTAATGACGTACATATGTATACAATGTATGTATCTACACCACACACCAGTCTAATATTTACGAGCAAGTAAACAATGATTTCTTATGTGAATGCTAGAGTCGGTGACGTCTATTGAAACAAAGAATTTTTAATTGTGTGTGGAAGAATATTTCAAATAAAACTTCCCTTCCCTTTGCCCCGTATATTAAATTAAAGCATTGAATACATTTTTAATTTTCATTTTAATTATGATTTCTATGATGATTTGCTTAATATTACATTTAAAATTGATTCCAAATAAATAATTAAATTGAGAAAGAAAATAATTTTATATTAAATTTATTATAATTTAAACTTAAATTTACAAAATTATTCATTTTTTACATAAATTTTTAATAAAAATTAAAAACGTCATGATGTTTAATACAAAACTTATACAAATTATGACTACAAGTAATAAATATTTTTTTTCTAAAATTAAACTCCTCGTGAACGTCGTCCCCTAACATTATTTTTGTTTTAGAAACTTAGTCTTCTTTGCCTTGTATATTTTAGACGTCTACATCATCACTACTGATAGAAAGATCAGCCGCACGGGTGCTCATTTCTCTGTTGTGGTTTTTCTTTACAGTTTCTGAATTTCTCGCAGAAGCCTGTACTGAACTGCGTTCTTCTTCATTGCTACTGATGCTGACAAAAAAGTTCAACTCAAGTTTGTTAATTACGCTGGTGGCCTGCTTGTGGGCCTCATTTTCTTTTGATTCAGCTTCTGGCTTCTTCGAAGAGTCTTCATCTACACGGCATTCTTCTTTATCGCTACTACAACTACCAAACAGTTCCAGCATACGTTCTCTCATTGCTTTGCTGTACTTCTTGTGGATTTCTTTTTACTTGACTCAGCTTCTGGCTTCCTTGAGGAGTCTTTGTCTGAACTGCGTTTCAATGAAGATTTCTTTGCCTTTGTTTGGTTCTTCTTAGTTGGCTTTTGTTCATCCTTGCCGGAGGAATTATTTTTCGACTTTTTGCTCTCATTAATCATTGTCTAGTGTGAACGTTTCATCTCGGCTATTGATTTGACATCATCAGATCTTGTTACTGTTTGATCTGATGTTGAGACAGATGGAGACGGTAACACAGTGGTGACAACTTGACCTTCAGCACAGACGATAATATTTTTCAATTTCTCTGGTGTAGAAATCGTCTAGTCGTCTTCTGCATTTTAAAAATTCGTCTATTTCTGCACATTGTTCCAACAAAAATTCTCGAAATGGTGTACGAGGACATTGATTCTGTAAGTCAGTGTTTGTGTTTTGATTACACTGTTGGGGTGAATTCTTGTAACTGTTTGCGAAACCGTTTAGGCCGGACGTCTTCATTCGGGAATCATCATCGCAACCACGTGCTAAACTCTGACTTTCTGGATCTTCGCTGTTGCTATCATCAATAGCACTTAATCTCTGTGGTGGATTTTCTGCCCGTGTGATGAGAAAGTAGTCAGGGAGTGTTTTTCACTTATTGTTGCATCGGGATGTACAAATTTGCTTGACAGTAGAATTGTTTGTTTATCGGGTGCTTCATTCCATTGATACAAAACTTCGTCCATTTCTGCACTATGTTGTGATAAAAATTCTCGAAATGGTGTTGAAGGATGTTGATCCTGTGAACTAACATTTTCATCCTTCTGTTGGGGGAATTAATACAAATGTTTGTGAAACCGCCTAAGCCGCATGTAACCACTTTTGGACCATCATCGTTACCACGTTCACAACCCTGAATTTCTGAATGTTTGCAGTTGTTATCACCACTAGCACTAAAATTTTGTGAATGATTTCCTACAGGCTTAAGACATGATTTCGTATGTGAAGGCAAAGTGGTGTTTATAGATTTTTCAACGCCGTTGGTAATATTTTTTTCATCAGGATATATGAATTTTTTTGAGAACAGAATTGTTTCCTTTTTCAGGAGTTTTATTCCAATGATTTAAAAATTCGTTCACTTCTGCACAATTTTGTAACAGAAATACTCCAACTGGTGTAGAAAGAGGTTGATCCTGTGAACTAACATTCTCTGTGTCTTTGTGAAACTTTACGCCATCTGAGCCGTTTAAACCAAATGTCACCATACCTGTACAATGATCGTTACCACGTTCACACTTTTGGTGGATGTTCTACATGCTAAGAACGTGATTTCTTATCTGAAGTGGATCTTGAACTAGCACAACGTTCGGTATCATGGGATTTTGAAGGACAATTTCTGGAAGGCTCACGTTGTGGCTTGTTTTTATAAATTTTATTATCTTTTGATACAGACTTGTCCAGTTTAGTTACTTGATTTTCAATATTGATTGAATTTTTATTGTTTTCCTTATCTGGTAGTTGTTTCTTTGTGCTCAAAGTGCTGGTGGTTAAGTGTTGCTTCTGTTCTGCTTGTGTGCTACCGCAGTTTCGGCTATTAGTGCACCGAGAAAACGATGCAGATTCATCATGTTTTTCCCGATCCTTATTCTTTTCAATTAGTTTCACAACCTTTTCAATGTCGACGTGTCCATGTGGTTTAGGGGGTGGAAGTGAGAGTGGTAGGTGGTACTAGTGGCTGTTTTGCGCCATTCACCATGTTACCTTGTTTTCTAGATCGAGAATATACACTAGATTTAGATCGTTCGTATCCGTTTTGAGGTTTGGTTTGGATTACTTTCTTTAGAATTTGATCTTCCTTCGATTCCAGAGAATCATTTGGTATGGCTGCAGCATTCACTTCAGCAGCTAATAAAATAGGTCATAATTCACACATAAATTGCCTTACGAGGGGACTATTCAGAAATTCAGTGATATGGATATGCATCTTCATCGGACTGATAAATTGCACCAATGAAAAATTTTGCAGATTTTGTGGTTAATTCTTGGTTTTACATCGTCCAGGTTTACTTTGGAAATGTCAATCCGTTTATAAAACAAATCGCCAGTTTTCATTTGTTTATTTCCTTCCATTTTTTCAATTTTCCACTGATGTTGTCTATTGTCTACAGAAACTATTGTGTAATTGAACTTATTGGGCAAGGTTCACGCCTTTTATGGGTGGAAACCATTTTCGAAATTTGGGTTTTCGCTAGAAACCGGTACCTTATTCAGCGTATGGGTTCTCACAGATACCAGCTACCTGATATTTCAACAGAGCAATTGAATATAGTGACCCAACACTTTAATGCAAATTTGTATTCATGCTGCTCAGGTAACAAATAGGTGAGCTTGGTTCGGCTGGGTATTCCTCACAGGCTCAACCAGCTACCAACTGTCTGTAGCCATTAATTTTAACCAATGGCTGTTGTTTGCCCTTCTTAGTATTCAAAAAAAAACATTTTAATTTATTAACTTGAATTTCAATAACAATTCCTCATGGGTTGTACTTCATTGCCACCTTAGACTGATAAAAAATTGATTAAAATTTGTTTATACGGCTCTGTAGCACTTGAAGCAATAATTTTAAAATATCTAGTTTTTGTCCTTTGTTGATATTTTCATTGGTTACAGCATCTGTGGAGCGTTCATTAGGTACATAGTTCTCGATGATCATTTCGCTACGTTTAAAGCAAAAGTTGACCTCCGGCAACGCATGGCATTTACCCGATAGCAACGGACAGGCAACGATATCAATTCTCGCATCAAGTGGATTTTGGGTGGAAAGAGGTGAGGATAGTTTTCATTCCCAAGCCGATGAAAGCGAGCCACAGACCGATAAGATTCTCCTCGTTTTTAACTGAAAACCTTAGAGGAACTCATTTATATATACGGAGTAAACTCTGAGTCAATAACTTCAATAGTACACAATGATAAATAACTAACACACAATCAATAATATGCTACAGAAAGCATATTGTGAGACATGAAATGACAGAGAAATGATGATCCTTCTTGACGAATTTTTACTTGAACGTGCAAGTTTTTTTTAGTTTTGGGATTCTCTTATTCGTTATCGAGTAAAGTGTATCGAAATTTCTAATGATGGGATTCGATAACGTGTGATCATTCGAATGCCTCCTTGCGAGTTTTCACTCGTAATCACTAAAGCTTCGAAGTAACGTTTTTCTGCTATAAAGAATAATATAAAGAAATGTAAAAATGTAAGTAATGCTAGGAACACAATTGGGACGAACGACAAATTTCGTCCAGCATGACGAATTCGTTATTGAAAGTTCGTTGCGTAAATTCGCAGTGTGACGCACAATAAGGACGAAAAAATAACAGCTGTTCTAATTATTAAAGTTGTGTGAGGCAAAAAATAAATATTCAAGTTCAAGTTTAATTTATTGAGCCTTTTTTCTAGTGTGTGGCAAAAAATAAATACTAAAAAATATGAATCAAAGAATTTTGCGTTTGGTTAAAATTATTAAAATAATAAACATCATGTTTATGATGGTAAAAGTTATTTTGCTTGTGCGGAAACGTTTGCGTAGAAGGTGGTGGGTACGGCCAGTGAACATTACCCGGCTTAGGATTCCAAAAATATGTTTTGGTGATCTAATGTTAAATGATGGAAACCAACCAGAATGACAATAGAAGACTTTAACACCCTTCTAGACTTACTTAAAAATCGGTTGCAAAGGTTTTCAAAGAGAAAGCCTATTGATGAGGAGACACGTTTGGGTTTAACTTTGATGTAAGGGCTTGCAAAAAAATTTGTATGTATTCTATGTATATTTTAAACCGAAATTATAACATTACCAAATATTGTTAGATACCTGGCTCACGGTTGCAGTGCACATTTCTTGGCTTGGACGTACAAAATGGGTGTATCGACTGTCAGACAAATTATTTATGAAACTTGTGATGCAATCTGGAGTGAGTTACATGAATTGTATGTCGCCCAGTCTAATCGGCACCATTGGAAAGCTATTGCTGACAGGTAGAAATATTACATTGCTAGTAGTGACCAATATTATACATATATTTCTGCATTTTAATAGGTTTTACGTGGAAACAGGAATGCCGCACTGTCTTGGTGATATTGATGGGAAACATGTCCAAATATTTTGCCCAAAAAACAGTGGATCACTGTTTTACAATTATAAAAATACTTTTAGCATTGTGCTAATGGCGGCATGTGACGCAGATTATAAATTTGTTTTTGTGTATGTTGGAGCATTTGGTAGTCAAAGCGATGGCGGAATATTTGCTTAAATGACATTAAGGAAGAATATCGATATTCCCTCCGATATTCCACAATTATCTAATGTCAAATAAAAGCAGCGGATATTTTGACGAAAATCTGGTGGACCATGAAGAGAATGCAATTTTCGTTCCCGGGATGTGGAGACAGTCATCTGAACTGATGCAGCCCTTTCACATTTCTCATGCCAACCGCTCATGGACAAATGCTTTTGCTTTAAGGGATGATTTAGCAAACCACTTACTGGAAACTTAAACTGAGACATTACTTTTTTTAATTCAATTGCATTTATTTAATTTCAAAAATACATATTTATATACCACATTAACAAAAAATTGGTATAAAAATTCAAAAATTAAAAGAACTTCATTCTTTTCACATCAAAAATTATTATCTTACACAATCGAGTTGATTTTTATTATAAAAACTGTTAAAACTGATTCAAAAACTTTCAAAAATTAATTACACCCATAAGGAAATTCTTGGAAATTTCATGGTTAAGCATTCAGAATTGGCAAAGAGTGTTATACCAAATACTTCTCGGGGAAAGGCAAGAGTTAATCAGCAATGGGAACAGTTCACAACTAAGCTCAATGCTTCCGGCCCACCAATCAAAGATGCAAAAATGTAGCGCAAGGTAGTTTAACAAACTCTTGCTTAGTTCAATATTCTGTTGACGATCTGAAAATTGTCCAAAATTTTGGGTCTACAAAAACATCAGAGGGCAGCCCAAAAGAGACTTGCGACAAAGAAAATGTTACCCCAACGACTTCACCAAAAAATAGTATTCCTGACGTATGTCCCTGCTGTTTATCGGCTTATGAAGAAGACAAAATGAAATCTACCATATCTTCTTTTATAGAATTTGAAATTGAATACTGCAGAACAAACTTCAGCCCCAGCTAATAATAAATAAAGTAAACCCAAAATATATTATCCATACGAAATATTACAATTTTAATACAACTTTTCTTTCTTGGATTAATTAAATTTCTTTCATTTTTGTAAGAAGACATGTTTTTTGTTTAAAATTTTTCATTTTAGTCAGTGCTGCAAAACGAAATAATTAATTCGTTTCACAACACCTAATCAACAAATCAATTCGTTTCGTATCGAGTAACATCATCAGACAATTTCTCGTTATCGAAATTATTTCATATTTGAACGCAATTCCGATCACGACTGCTAGAATTAGACCCCAGGCCAATTAATTTGCTGAAAAATTCACAAATTACATGCCACAGCGTCTTTAAAATTTGGCCATAGCAAACTGGTAGATTGTTTGTAGCTGCGATGTTACAGTTAGGAAATAGGAAAAGTTTTGGACTTGACCGCTCTTGTAAAAAAATATCTGAAATAAGTCATCTTGTGTTCTAATCGAATGTTTAATATTTCTAGGCTGAGAACATTGCTAATATTTTTTACACGATTCTCGTTTTTAAAGCCAAGTCTTGAAAGTTTTTTAAATAAGTTTTCCAATTCGATATTTATCAATCTGTTGAACATAGTTTTAGAAACTTTTAATATGGAGGAGGGTTTCATAACAAAGTAGGAGCATTACTTCAGCATGAGATTTACTTCACATGGTTAATTTATATGAAACAAATTGAAGAAAGCCGTCTGACACAACTGTACCTGCCATCATTAGAAATTTCGATACACTACTCGAAAACGAATAAGAGAATCCCAAAACTAAAAAAACTCGCACGTTCGAGTAAAAATTCGTTCGTATACGACTGCTAGAATTAGCCCCCAGAGTTAATACAGGGAGTACCAGGGAGCATATTGGTTCTAGGATGTTATGGATGGAAAATATATGAATGCTGCAGCAAGTTCTGCCATTTGGTAAAACAACACGAAAGGATAAATAAAAATGGCGAAGAATCTTCTCAAACCAAATTGTTGGAAAACTACGAAGTGAACCATTCAAGATTACCTTTCTTTATATAGGACTCTGCAGACTCTTAGTACATATGTTCAGAATGGTAATGGTTGAGCCCAATTGGAGATTCTGTGATGCTGAAAATAAGTCATCAAAGCATATTCTCGAAACCAGTGATTAACACATCGCAGAATGAAACACGAGAGTGTATATCGGTATTTGGACTGGAATTTATTAATTTATTCTCGCTGACACTGAGCAGGATCTTGTATTCTGTCAGGGAAATAGGTTTCAAGAAGACATTGCAGAGACACCCTTTTATAGATTTAGGGTGAGGCAATAGATCCAATGATCAACAATAATAATGAAATACCGGCTGCTGAATTACAAGAGGGATTATTATTTCTCTGTCATTTCATGTCTCACAAGCTTTCTGTATCATATTATTGATTGTGTGTTAGTCATTTATCATTGTGCACTATTGAAGTTATTGACTCAGAGTTTACTCCGTATGTATAATTGAGTTCCTCTAAGGTTTTCAGTTAAAAACGAGGAGAATCTTATCGGTGTGCAGTCTTTTGTTGTCATGTGGCTCGCTTTCATCGGCTTAGAAATGAAAACTATCCTCACCTCTTTCCACCTAAAATCCACTTGATGCTGGAATTGATATCGTCGCCTGTCCGTTGCTATCGGGTAAATGCCATACGTTCCCCGAGGTCAACTTTTGCGTTAAACGTAGAGAAATGATCATCGAGATTTATGTACCTAATGAACACTCCACAGATGCTGTTAACAATGAAAATATCAACAAAGAACAAAAATTGAATATTTTAAAATTATTGCTTCAAGTGCTATAAAACCATATAAACGAATTTGAATCCATTTTTATATCAGTCAAAGGTGGCCATAAATTAGATTTGTTTTATTCTTTTTCTTCCTTTAGGGTGCTCACATGAAATATTTTCCGCATCCACTTATTAGTGCTTTCATAAATTCAATTTAAATTGTTCGATTTGCTTAGCATTTATGGCTTTACCATTCGTAATGAGATTTTTCAACCGAAAAAGGTAACGTTAAGATACAAAATGAAGGATTTAAAAATGTTTTTTTTTAATACTAAGAAGGGAAAACAACAGCCACTGGTTGAAATTAATGGCTGCATACAGTCCAGGTAGCTGGTTCAGCCTGTCACCTATTTCCCAAATTTGCAAAATGGTTTCCACCTATAAAAGGCGTGAACCTTGCCCAATAAGTTCAATTACACGATAGTTTCGGTAGGCAACAGTCAACATCAACGGAAAGTTGAAAAATGGAAGGAAATAAACAAATGAAAACTGGCGATTTGTTTAATAAACGGATTGACATGTCCAAAGTAAATCTGGACGATGTAAAACTAAGAATTAACCAAAAAATCTAAAAAATTTTTAAAATAAAAAAATTTATTTACAACGAATTGAAATTGGAGCAATTTATCAGTCCGATGAAGATGCATATCCATATCACTGAATTTCTGAATGGTCCTCTGGTAAGGCAATTCATGTGTGAATTGTGGCCTATTTTATTAGCCATACCAAATGATTCTATGGAACCGAAGGAAGATGCCATTCTAAAAGAAGCAATCAAAACTAAACTTCAAAAACAAGAAGACATGGTGAATGGCGAAAAGGAACCATTAGTACCACCTACCACTTTCGCTCCCATCCTTAAACCACAGGGACACGGCATTGAAAAGGATGTGAAACTAATTGAGAAGGATAGTACGCTTTGCGAAAGACATGATAAATCTGCATCACTTTCTCGGTCCCCTAATAGCCAAATTAGTGGTGAGGGAAACAGCACAAAAGTAGAAGAGAAGCAACACTTAACCACCAGCACTTTAAGCACCAACAATCAACAGCCAGATAAGGAAAATAATAAAAATTCAATCAACATTGAAAATCAAAAACTGGACAAGTCTGTATCAAACAATAATCAAATTGATAAGAACAAATCAAGCAAGCGTTCTGCGGATTGTCCTTCACAATCCCGTATGTATGAATAGTTCAAAATTCACTTCAGATGTAAAATCACGTTCTAAGTCTGTAGAACATCCTTCTGAAAAATTAAGTGCTAGTGGTGCTACCAACATCAAATATCCACAAAGTCAGAGTTGTGAACGTGCCCAAAAGTTTCACAAAGAGACAGAGAATGTTAGTTCACAAGAACAACATCCGTCTACACCAGTTCGAAAATTTTGTTTGAAAATTGTGCAGAAATGAACGAATTTTTGAATCATTGGAATAAAACTCCTGAAAAGGAAACAATTCTATTCTCAAAAAAATTCATATATCCTGATGGAAAAATATTATCAACGGCGTTAAAGAATCAGTAAACACCACTTTGTCTTCACATACGAAATCATGTTCAAACCCTGCAGAAAATCATTCACAAAAATTAAGTGCTAGTGGTGCTAATAACAGCAAACATCCCGAAATTCAGAGTTGTGAACGTGGTAACGATGATAACACAGGTGTGGTGGCATGCGGCGTTGGCGATTTCGCAAACATTTGTATTTATTCCCCCAACAGAAGGATGCAAATGTTAGTTCACAGGATCAACGTCCTTCAACACCATTTCGAGAATTTTTATCACAAAACTGTGCAGAAATGGACGAATTTTTGTGTCAATGGAATGAAGTACCCGACAAGCAAACAATTTTATTGTCAAACAAATTTGTATATCCCGATGCAACAAAAAGTGGAAAACAATGCCCGACCACTTTCTCATCACATAGGAAATCCTGTTCTAAGCCGAGAGAAAATCCACCACAGAGATTAAGAGATAGTGGTGCTAGCAACAGTGAACATCTAGAAGATCTGAGCTTAGAACGTGGTAGCGATGATGATTCCCGAATGAAGACGTTCGGCCTAAACGGTTTCGCAAACAGTTATAAGAATTCACACCAACAGTGTAGTCAAGACACAAACGCTGACTTACCGAATCAATGTCCTCGTACACCATTTCGAGAATTTTTGTTGGAACAATGTGCAGAAATAGACGAATTTTTAAATTGCAGAAGACGACCAGACGATTTTTACGTACTTAAAACACCAGAGAAATTGAAAAATATTATCGCCTGTGCTGAAGGTCAAGTTGTCACCACTGTGTTGCCGTCTTCATCTGTCTCAACATCAGATCAAAAGGTAACAACATCTGATGAGGCCGTCAAATTAATAGCAGACATGAAAGCTGCCACTAAACGTTCACACTCGACAATGATTAATTGAAACGCAGTTCAGACAAAGGCTCCTGAAGGAAGCCAGCAGCTGAATCAAGTAAAAAGAAAAACCACAAAAGTACAGCAAAGCAATGAGAGAAGGTATGCTGGAATGCCGTGTAGATGAAGACTCTTCGAAGAAGCCAGAAGCTGAATCAAAAAAAAAATGAGGACCACAAGCTGGCCACCAGCATAATTAACAAATTTGAGTTGGACCTTTTAGTCAACATCAGTAGCGACGAAGAAGAATGCAGTTCAGTAAAGCCTTCTGCGAGAAATTCAGAAACTGTAAAGAATAACCACAACAGAGAAATGAGCACTCTTGAGGCTGATCTTTCAATCAGTAGTTATGAAGAAGATGTCTAAAATATACTCGGCAAAGAAGACTAGGTTTCTTAAACAAGAATGCTCAAGAAGAGTTTAATTTTAGAAAAATTTATTGTTTTGTATTAAATATCATGACAATGTTTTTAATTTTTATTAAAAATTTATGTAAAAAATTAATAATTTTGTAACTTTAAGTTGAAATTATAATAAATTTAATATAAAATTATTTTTGTTTTTCAATTTAATTCTTTAATTTCTTTATTTATAATAAATTTTAAATGTAATATTAAGCAAATCATCATAGAAATCGTAATTAAAATAAAATTTAAGCAAAAAATTTATTCAATGCTTTAATTTAATTAACGGGGTAAGGGGAGGGGACAGTTTATTTGAAATATTCTTCCACTCACAATTAAAAATTCTTTGTTTCAATGGACGTCACTGAGTCTAGTATTCACATAATAAATCATTGTTTACTTGGCCTTAAATATTAAATTACTTTGTTGTATGCTGCCGGTACTTATATTATGTATATAAATATGTACTCTATTAAATAAGTAATTTTTTTATTTATTTTAAACAATTTTCACAATAGTAAGAGATAGTAATTACAGCTTATCGGAAATTAGTAACAGATTACTTTAGGAATTATGTAAAGTGTTGTTAGTTACGATCATCCTACTTACACACATACATACATAATAGGTCATTACAACACTTCAGTCAGGATTACGACCGAGTTTCTCACACCACTCATGTCGTGTGTGTTAATATTATACATGAGCGGCGGTACCTACAGTTTAAAATCGATTCCGAACGATTGATTTTTGAAAAACTTTTCATGGCAATTTTATTTACTCTCAGAGTTTTTGTCAGAAATCTGCTGAGAGAAAGTCTCCGAAGAAATACTTTTTGTATTTCTTTTTGGTGTGTGACCTAGGGTTTGAACCCGGGCCTTACGTCTAATAAGGCAACACGCTACCTACTAGACTACGACAACTTCAACTTAGTCCGGCTATAAATTTAATCGCTTTTCATTTTTTATCAATTCGCCTTCAATTGAAATAGAATTTAAACTTTTAATTTAAGCATTGAATTTAAAAATATTTAACAATTATTTTGATAGGAATTAGTATCGAATTTGTTAAAAACAATTCTCTTAATTTTGATTTGTAAAAGTTCTTAATTTTTATTCATTTTCTTTCGATTTTATTTAAAATAGAACGGCTGGTTTGTACTTTTTACTTGCGTTGTAGTGTGTTACAGATGTACGATATGTTAAGTCCAGATTAGATTAGGTTAGGTTAGGGTAGCTTGCCGTTCACAGGCTCGATGGCCCATTGTGTTACCAAGTATGAGGTAAGTCCCCTTTTCACAATCCTTTAATGGGGAATTCGAATCACATTGAGCTTCGTTTGAAACTTGACAGTTCTCTTAGTGGCACATTTGTCAGCATGCCCAGTTCTTCACACATTCTGCCAGCCAAAAACCGATAACTTCTGTTCATGGCACTCGCATAAAAGGTGTTGTAGCGATATAGTTTCCTTCATGTCAAGGCAGCTTCTATAGTAACCTGGTGGGAGGGACCGAAATTGTCGGTGAAACTGTCAATAGTGCAGTGTCCCTTCAGAATTCCTGTTAGAATGAGGAGCCGCTGTCCACAGCTGGTCACGTCAGTTTTGAAATTCGGCAATCAGGTTTATTGGTTTGTTGAATTCCATGCTGCTTTTTCTACTTTGGAAAACTATACCCCCACTATCGATGCCTCCCCAGACATCTCCGATTACCTTGTGTCATCGTATACACTGCAACTGCTGATGCCGTTTGTTTTGACGAAATGGGATCCCAGCGCTTTGTTTGCTACTTGACTGCCCACACATATGATGTTTAAGTTCGAAGGAAGTTCGCACAGCACTGAAATGCGCTGGTCTCGTTGAGTGGCAATTTATCGGAATAGACCCCAGATTCAGTTCCACATTCCATTTTCGAGCCCTTGGAGAAGATCGTTATATCACCGTCACCGATGACAGCTTCAGCAACCCATTCTTCTCATTTGAGAGTGTGAATTTGGTAGTTATGTTCGAAAATAGTCTCTAGTAGCATGTAGCCACATCTAAAACCTGGGGGATTTGCTGCAAATTCATGAAGTATTGAAGCGTGGCTCTTTCATTAATCGAGTTTTGCTAAGTTGCAAGTGATTGGTCTAGTGTAGAGGATCTTTGGATGATAGCTGATCCATCTATCATTACCTGTGCGAATAAGTATCTATTGAATGTGCTGGAGAGGAAATGATTTCTAATTTTTTTCTGAAGAAGTAAAGCACGTTGTTGATGTTATCCGCTTTTGTGGAAGCAGGTGTTAGGAACTTCCTATAGGGATTATTTAAAAAAGGAGTTAACGATTCTGAATGTTATAAATTTGGAAATCATTACAATGATTTTACTTTTTCTTCTCCGGGATTGAAAACTGAATTACTCGGGATTGAATTCAAACACCAGGCCACTTAATTTACTGACAAAATCGCAAATTACATGCCACAGCGTCTTTAAAATTTGGCCGTAGCAAACTGGTAGATTGCTTGTAGCTGCGATGTTACAGTTAGGAAATAGGAAAAGTTTTGGAGTTGACCGCCCTTGTAAATAAATATCTGAAATAAGTCATCTTGTGTCCTAATCGAATCTTTAATATTCCTAAACTGATATGATTGCTAATATTTTTTACACGACTCTCGTTTTTAAAGCTAAGTCTTGAAAGTTTTCTAAATAAGTTTTGTAATTTGGTAGTTATCAAACTGTTAAACACAGTTTTAGAAACGTTTAATATGAAGGAGGGTTTCATAACAAAGTAGGAGAATGAGGAATTATCCCTTTATTTAAAGGGTACCTGTCTGTACATGCATTTTCTGTTAAATGACACCCCAGATAGGTAGACTCACATGAGCATAAAAGCACATGACAAATTTTCAAGCAGTAACAGTTCAGCATTGTGACAAATATTTTTTTGCGATTTCAACTATATTTTCTTGAAATTTTTAAAGTTCATAATGGCACTCGTACCATCCAGAAATATTAAAAGCAGCGCTGTAAAGGATCCATTACATAAGGTCCAGACATCAAAACTTAGTGTACCATACCTGCTGTTTGTGCACCGCCAAGGGTTAAGTAATACCAAAACAGAAGTTTTAAGCAAAGCCTGTGCAAAACTGCAGCTTACCAAAAAACTCATCACGAATGCAATGAAATATGCACACAAATGTACGCCAGACGATTTGCAGATAATTAGTCAGGAAACCATTTTCTAAAAAAAATTTGAGGCGACATATTGCATCGCTGTAAACCAAAATTGTGCTATCTACACAACATATTACTAATTCAACATATTACAAAATTCCACTATACAAACATATTACAAAATTCCACTATTACAAACCTCCTGGAATCTTATATTTTGTTGTGAATGTGTTCATACATTGGTATTTGATATTTTTATTTATCATATTGATTATTCGTGTTCTATTACTGAACAAAAAATCTTTTACAATCTTTTTGCAAATTTCGATTCGATAGCTTTCGAATGCCGTAATTTGGAAACCGGAACTTATTAAATTCGAACCTCAAAACTCATATCAATGTAACGCATTCACAACAAAATATAAGATTCCAGGAGGTTTGTAATAGTGGAATTGTGTAACATGTTGAATTAGTAATAGGTTGTGTAGATGGCACACATTTTGGTTTACAGCGATGCAATATGTCACCTCAAATTTTTTTAGAAAATGGTTTCCCGACTAAGTATCTGCAAATCGTCTGGGGTACATTTGTGTGCATTTTTCATTGCATTCGTGATGAGTTTTTCGGTAAGTTGCAGTTTTTCTTTGCACAGGCTTTGCTTAAAACGCCTGCTTTTGTCTTACTTAACCTTTGGCGGCGTACAAACAGCATATATGGGCTACTTCTAATATTTCTGGATGGTATGGGTGCCTTTTTTAAACTTTTTTATGATTTTCTGTAACAAACAATCTGACTCAGTTTGGTTATTGATTTTTATTACTTTACAACACTGTTTTACCAATGACTTTTTTTTTGCCAAAAGTTTCCATATTTTTTGCTACCTTTGCGTAACCTTGGGTTTTGCTGAACAAACAAGCCAACTATAGATTGAGGTACAGTTGTGTCAGATGGCTTTCTTCAATTTTTTCCATATAAATTAACCCTGTGAAGTAAATCTTATACTAAAGTAATTCTACTACTTTGTTATGAAACCTTCCTCCACATTAAAAGTTTCTAAAACTGTGTTCAACAGATTGATAAATACCGAATTGGAAAACTTATTTAGAAAACTTTTAAGGCTTAGCTTTAAAAATGAGAGTCGTGTAAAAAATATTAGCAATGTTCTCAGCTTAGGAATGTTAAAGATTCGTTTAGAACACAAGATGACTTATTTAAGATATTTATTTACAAGGGCGGTCAAGTCGAAAACTTTTTCTATTTCCTAACTGTAACATCTCAGCTACAAACGATCTACCAGTTTGCTGCGGCCAAATTTTAAAGAAGCATGTGGCATGTAATTTGCGATTTCTAGCCCTGGGCATGGTGGCAAATGTGTCATTAAGAGAACTGTCAAGTTCCATACGAAGCTTGGTGTGGTTCGGATTCCCCATTAAAGGATCATGACAAAGGGACTTACCTCATACTTGGTAACACAATGGACCACGGCTAGATAGCCGTTAACCTAATCTAATCTGGACTTAACATATCGTACATCTGTAACACACTACAACGCAAGTAAAAAGTACAAACCAGCCGTTCTATTTTAAATAAACTCGAAAGAAAAGGAGTAAAAATTAAGAACTTTTTTAAATCAAAATTAAGAGAATTCTTTTCAACAAATTTAATAATAATTCGTATCAAAATAATTGTTAAATATTTTAAAATTGTTTGCTTAAATTAAAAGTTTAAATTCTATTTCAATTGAAAGCGAACTGATACAAAATGAAAAGCGATTAAGTCGACAAATATCGCGGACTGTTTTTACTCGAGCTAAATAGGGTGATCATGAGGAATAATACTTTAAATAATTCCTAAAATAGTCCGTTACTGATTTCCGGTAAGTTGTAATTACTTTCTTAAAATTTTGAATATTGTTTCAGATAAATAAAAAAATGAGTTATTTAATGGAGTACATATTTATATAATATAAGTACCGGCAGCATACAACAAAGTAATTTAATATTTAAGGCCAAGTAAACAATGATTTCTCATGTGAATGCTAGACTCAGTGACGTCCATTGAAACAAAGAATTTTTAATTGTGAGTGGAAGAATATTTCAAATAAACTTTCCCCTCCCTTTACTCCAATAATTAAATTAAAGCATTGAATACATTTTTTGCTTAAATTTTATTTTAATTACGGTTTCTATGATGATTTGCTTAATATTACATTTAAAATTGATTACAAATAAAGAATTGAAGAATTAAATTCAATAAGAAAATAATTTTATATTGAATTTATTATAATTTAAACTTAAACTTACAAAATTATTCATTTTTTACATCAATTTTTAATAAAAATTAAAAACATTGTCATGATATTTAATACAAAACTTATACAAATTATGACTACAAGTAATAAATATCTTTTTTTTCTAAAATTAGACTTTTCGTGAACGTTTTCCCATAAAATGAACTGTTTTAGAAACTTAGTCTTCTTTGTCGAATATATTTCAGACAACTTCTTCATCGCTACTGATAGAAAGATCAGCCTCAGGGTGCTCATTTCTGTGTTGTGGTTATTCTTTACAGTTTCTGAATTTCTCGCAGAAGGCTGTACTGAACTGCATTCTTCTTCATCGCTACTGATGCTGACAAAAAGGTCCAACTCAAGTTTGTTAATTACGCTGGTGGTCTGCTTGTGGGCCCCATTTTCTTTTGATTCAGCTTCTGACTTCTTCGAAGAGTCTTCATCTACACGGCATTATTCTTCATCGTTACTACAACTACCAAACAGTTCCAGCATACGTTCTCTCATTGCTTTGCTGTACTTCTTGTGGGTTTTCTTTTTACTTGATTCAGCTTCTGGCTTCCTTGAGGAGTCTTTGTCTGAACTGCGTTTCAATGAAGATTTCTTTGCCTTTGTTTGGTTCTTCTTAGTTGGCTTTTGTTCATCCTTGCCGTAGGAATTATTTTTCGACTTTTTGCTGTCATTAATCATTGTCGAGTGTGAACGTTTAGTGGCAGCTTTCATCTCGGCTATTGATTTGACGGCCTCATCAGATTTTTTTACTTTTTGATCTGATGTTGAGACAGATGGAGGCGACAACACAGTGGTGGCAACTTGACCTTCAGCACAGGCGATAATATTTTTCAGTTTCTCTGGTGTTTTAAGTACGTAGAAATTGTTTGGTCGTCTTCTGCACTTTAAAAATTCGTCTATTTCTGCACATTGTTCCAACAAAAATTCTCGAAATAGTGTACGAGGACATTGATTCTGGGGTGAATTCTTATAAATGTTTGCGAAACCGTTTAGGCCGGATGTCTTCATTCGGGAATCATCATTGCTAAGCTCTGACTTTTTGGATGTTCACTGTTACTAGCATCACTAGCACTTAATCTCTGTAGTGGATTTTCTGCCGGCTTAGAACATGATTTTCTATGTGACGAGAAAGTGGTAGTGGTTTGTTTTTCACTTTTAATTCCATCGGGATATACAAATTTGCTTGACAGTAGAATTGTTTGTTTATCAGGTGCTTCATTCCATTGACACAAAAATTCGTCCATTTCTGCACAATGTTGTGATAAAAATTATCTAAATGGTGCTGAAGGATGTTGATTTGCGTCTTTCTTTTGGTGGAAATGCATACAAATGTTTGCGAAACCGCCTAAACCGTATGTAACCACTTCTGTACCATCATCGTTACCACGTTCACAACCCTGAATTTCTGAATGTTTGCTGTTGTTATCACCACTAGCACTTAATTTTTGTAAATGATTTCGTATGTGAAGTCAAAGTGGTGTATACTGTTTCTTCAACGACGTTGGTAATATTTTTTCATCAGGATATATGAATTTTTTTGAGAACAGAATTGTTTCCTTTTCAGGAGTTTTATTCCAATGATTTAAAAATTCATTCATTTCTGCACAATTTCCTAACAAAAATTTTCGAACTGGTGTAGACGGATGTTGTTCTTGTGAACTAACATTCTCTGTCTCTTTGTGAATCTTTTGGCCGTCTGAGCCGTTTGAACCACATGTCACCACACCTCTACCATGATCGTTATCATGTTCACAACTCTGACTTTTTGGTTGTTCACTGTTGATAGCACCAGTAGCCCTTAATTCTTTTGGTAGATGTTCTACACGCTTAGAACGTGATTTCATATATGAAGTGGATCTTGAACTATGCATACGTTCTTTATCATGGGATTGTGAAGGACAATCTCTAGAAAGCTTACGTTGTGACTTGTTTTTATCAATTTTATTATCATTTGATACAAACTTGTCCAGTTTAGTTACTTGATTTTCAATATTGATTGAATTTTTATAATTTTTCTTATCTGGCTGTTGTTTCTTTGTGCTTAAAGTGCTGGTGGTTAAGTGTTGCTTCTGTTCTGCTTCCGTGCTACTGCAGTTTCGGCTATTAGTGGACCGAGAAAGCGATGCAGATTCACCATGGTTTTCCCGATCCTTATTCTTTTCAATTAGTTTCACAGCCTTTTCAATTAGTTTTACAGCCTTTTCAATGTCGACGTGTCCATGTGGTTTAAGGGTGGAAGTGAGAGTGGTAGGTGGTACAAGTGGCTGTTTTGTGCCATTCACCATGTAACCTTGTTTTCTAGATCGAGAATGTACACTAGATTTAAATCGTTCGTATCCGTTTTGATGTTTAGTTTGTATAACTTTCTTTATAATTTCATCTTCCTTCGGTTCCATAGAATCATTTGGTATGGCAGCAGTATTCTCTTCAGCCGCTAACAAAAATAGGCCATAATTCACACATGACTTGCCTTACCAGAGGATCATTCAGAAATTCAGTGAAATGGATATGTATCTTCATCGGACTGATAAATTGCTCCAATTTCAATTCGTTGTAAATAAATTTTTTTATTTGAAAAATTTTGTAGATTTTTTGGTTAATTCTTAGTTTTAATTCGTCCAGATTTACTTTGTCTACCGAAACTATCGTGTAATTGGAAACCATTTTCGAAATTTGAGTTTTCGCTAGAAACAGGTACCTTATTCAGCGTATGGGTTCTCACAGATACCAGCTACCTGCTATTTCCACAGAGCAATTGAATATAGTGACCCAACCCTTTAATGCAAATTTGTATTTATGCTACTCAGATAACAAATAGGTGAGCTTAGTTCGGCTGGGTATTCCTCACAGGCTCAACCAGACACCTGAACTGTCTGCAGCCATTAATTTCAACCAATGGCTGTTGTTTGCCCTTCTTAGTATTAAAAAAGAAACATTTTAATTTTTAACTTGAATTTCAATAACAGTTCCTCAGGGACTGTTGTAAAAAATATTTTAAAATCCTTCATTACCGTTATCAGATCAAATACTTCTTTGGTGTCCTTAACGTTAACTTTTTCCGTTGAAAAATCTCTTTACGAATGGCAAAGCCATAAATGCTAAGAAAATCGAACAATTTAAAGTCAGACAGCGTTGATTTTTAAGAAAGACTAACACTTAATGGGGAAAGTTTTATCGTCCGATAACCTACTGATCTGCTGCAGAGATGAAACTGTATGAAGGCAGTAATAAGTGGACGGAGAAAACGTTTCATGAGATCTCCCTTAAGGAAGAAAAATAATAAAACAAATCTAATTTATTGCCACCTTAGACTGATATAAAAATGGATTCAAATTTGTTTATACGGTTTTGCAGCAATAATTTTAAAATATCCAGTTTTTGTTCTTTGGTGATATTTTCATTGGTAACAGCATCTGTGGAATGTTCATTAGGTACATAGTTCTCGATGATCATTCCGCTACGTTTAAAGAAAAAGTAGACCTCCGGGAACGTATGGCATTTACCGGATAGCAACGGACAGGCGACGGACGGTATCAATTCTCGCATCAAGTGTATTTTGGGTGGAAAGAGGTGAGGATAGTTTTCATTTCCAAGCCGATGAAATCGAGTCACATGACAACAAAAGACTACAGATAAGATTCTCCTCGTTTTTAACTGAAAACCTAAGAGGAACTCATTTATATATACGGAGTAAACTCTGAGTCAATAACTTCAATAGTGCACAATGATAAATGACTAACACACAATCAATAATATGCTACAGAAAGCTTGTGAGATATGAAATGACAGAGAAATGATGATCCCTCTTGTATTTCAGCAGCCGGTATTTCATTATTATTGTTGATCATTGGGTCTATTGCCTCACTCTAAATCTATAAAAGGGTGTCTCTGCAATGTCTTCTCGAAACCTATTTCCCTGACAGAAGAAGAAATTCCAGCCCAACTACCGATATACACTCTGGTGTTCCATTCCGCGATATCTAAATCACTGGTTTTAAGAATATGTTCTGATGATTTATTTTCATCATCACAGAATCTCCATATTGGGCTCGACGATCACCATTCTGAACATATGTACTAAGAGTCTGCAGTGTCCTATATTAAGAAAGGCAACTTGAATGGTCTGAAGGTTCACTTTGTAATTTTCCAACAATTTGGTTTGAGAAGAGTCTTCGCCATTTTTTATTTATCCTTTCGTGTTATTTTCCCAAATGGCAGAACTTACTGTAGCATTCATATCTTTTCCATCCATAACATCCTAGAACCAATATGCTCCATGGTACTCCCTGTATTAACTCTAGGGGCTAATTCTGGCAGTCGTATACGAAAGAATTTTTACTGGAACGTACGAGTTTTTTAGCTTTGGCTTTCTCTCATTCGTTAAAGAGTAAAGTGTATCGAAATTTCTAATGATGGGATTCGATAACGTGTGATCATTTGAATGCCACCTTGCGAGTTTTTACTCGTAAGCACTAAAGCTTTCGAATTAACGTTTTTCTGCTTTAGAGAACAATATAAAAAAATTTAAAAATTTAAGTAACAAATTTATAATAATTTATGAATAAAAATTTAATTCCAGTACTTGTAAGTCAAAACTTTCAAAAATTAATTACACCCATAAGGAAATTCATGGAAATTTCATGGTTAAGCATTCAGAATTGACAATTATACCAAACACTTCTCGGGGAAAGGCTAGAGTTAATCAGCTATGAGAACAGCTCACAGCTAATCTCAATGCTTCCGGCAAATCAATCAAAGATGCAAAATTGTGGCGCAAGGTAGTTTAACAAACTCTTGTTTAGTTTAAAATTCTGTTGAGGGTCTAAAAAAGGTCCAAACTTTTGAGTCCTCAAAAACATCAGAAGGCAGCCCAAAAGCTTCAACAACTTCACCAAAAAATAGTATTCCTGACGTATGTCCCTGCTGTTTATCGGATTATGAAGAAGACAAAATGGAATCTACCATATCTTCTTTTATAGAATTTGAAGATGATACTGCAGAAGAAACTTCAGCCCCAGCTAATAATAAATAAAGTGAAACCAAAATATATTATCCATACGAAATATTACAATTTTGATAAAACTTTTCTTGGATTAATTAAAATTCTTTTATTTTTGTAAGAAAACATCTGTTTTTTATTTAAAATTTTTCATTTTAGTCCGTGCTGTAAAACGAAATAATTAATTCGTTTCACAACACCTAAGCAATAAATCGATTCGTTTCGTATCGAGTAACCTCATCAGAAAATTTCTTGTTATAGAAATTATTTTCTATTTGAACGCAATTCCGATCACGACTGCTAGAATTAGACCCCTGAATATTTTATACCCTAAAAATAACGCTCCAGCTTATCTTATATGCAACCTTTACACACTCAAAGCATAATTGTGTTACGAAAATGGAAAAACCTAGATACTGGTGTTTTGCTTTTACATCGTATATAAACAAAAGCTACAAAAACAAAAAATGAATTTGTTTACAAATTAAGGCACTCCGAAATATACCAATAACTACCAGTATAAAAAAGTAATAAACAAGTAAACAAGAATATACCAACAAACACTACAAGAATAAATGTAAACAAAATACACAAGCAACAATACTGAAACAACGATGTTTACATTTATAGAGATATCGAGAAGGCGAAGCCACGAACATTCGCTTCAAGCACATACATCAGACAAAGCAATTAAACCAATTATTATTTACGTCAAGTTGTGAACAGTGGCACACAGAATTGTGCAAACAATAAAGAATTAAATTAAAACTAAACACAAATTTATTTTTGTTTTATTGGCAATCTACGAGCTCATATTTTAAACATTTTTAAAAGGCTATAAAATGTAACAATAGGTTTAATAGGCAGATTTCTTTAATTAATTGTTTGTGGTGAACTTTGTATCTTAATAAGAGTGTGTTTATTTTAGGGTTCTTGTAAACTTTTCAGGAGGAATTATATTTCATTATTATTTCGTACGTGTTAAGAATGAAAAATGGAAAATCCAAAATAATAATTGCCTTTACAAAAATATTAAGAATCGTTTTTAGAAGAACTGAAAACTTTTAAAAGAATATTTATTAATTTCTTTAGAGTCAAAATGTTATCTATGTTTAGTTAATTAATTTTTTGGAACTCACAGTAACGACTGCTTGTGCAAAAAGGACCAATAACATGAATGAACGATTATGTTTGCCTTAAAATGGAAACATCTGGAATAAATTTATTTTTTGAAACTAAATTTTCAAAGAGACCACGCGGTTCAAACCTCAGCTCAGCCATCTCGAACAAATCGAAATATGAAAAAATATTTCTTTCGGCGTCTTACACTTAGTAGTCTTTTTATCAAGAAAACTTACTCACAACTGTAATGAAAAGCGAATGTATGAATGAATGCCGTCGTAGGTATGAATTCCTTCGAATAATCTGTTGTGCCAGTTTTTGCAACTGCGTAAGTTTTCATGTGTACGAAATTAACTGTTGAATATTAGCTCCGGAGACAACAGATGTTCTTGAACAATATAGGATGAGGAACATTATCTATGGACGTAGTAACTGCTCTACCGTCAACAAATAATATATGCACTCTGATATCGATTTCGTATTGCGTCTGTATTTATAGTCATTATTCAGGCTATGATAAGTATTACATTATTTGGGTAGTTTAATGCATTCAGCTGCTCTGAACAGGTTTTATAATCGAATTTGTCTCGATTTCTGTATATTTCAGCTCATAGTTGTAAATAAGAATACAAGATAAACAGACAAAAGCAAAATATACACATCATACGGTAAACATCATCCTACTAAAAATACGTAGGAATTTACAAGAGAAGAACAAAACAAAGATCAAAATTGTAATACATTTCACAGTAATATTGTGAAGCTAGCAGACACAAAAGATGACCGTGACTTACCACGTTAGAATTCTGCAATACATTATATGAATAATTTTAATCGCCACCATTCACATAATGTACTGTGAACCGGGCTTAATGGTTTATTCCTTCCAAAATCTGCCACTAAATTATATAATACTTATATTGTGTGTGTTAGTTTTATCCCTAAGTGGGGGGACCTACAGTTTAAAGTCGACTCCGAACGACAGATTTTTGAGAAGCTTTTCATGACAATTTTATTTACTCTCAGAGTTTTTGCCAGAAATCTGCTGAGAAGAAGAATCCAAAGAAGGAAAGAAAAAAGTAAGACTCAATGCAGTCAAATACTGGCCCCATCTTGACTATGGACATGCTGTTATTCTGGGCAGACATAGACATACAAGGGTTGATTCCTTACAATTTCCTGAAAAGAACATTCGATTTTTAGAATTCCAACTTCTTAACTTCTGGCCTGAAGACACTTTCTAAGGGGACACTTAAGGTTTACAGTGATGGCTCAACGATATATTCTGGTAAGGATTCTGGCATTAAACTATGTTTTTGGATGTCTGGCGATTCTTATATGGACTCCGAGATACTTTGGTAATTGCATTGCTGATGAGTTGACCAGGGCCGGTACTAGGCTGGTAGTGGATATTGTCCATTTGTTTTACGGGGAGGCTTAATCTTGTTGGCAGCAAGAAGGTATGTGAAATTTTGCTAGACTGCGCTTTAAATTGTATTACGGATACTGTCGTTTTGGTAGGCATGCCGATAGATTCGGGTCTAAGGAAGGGACAGAGACTTTCTTTTACCTCATGCGTGAGTGCTCTGTATTTGTCATGAAGCGACGAAGGTTTCTGGCGTCTCATTTTCGGACATCATTGACCGAGCACTCTCTATATTATGTTTGCTGCAATAGCAAAATTTATTTTGTTCTCCGGATGGTTTTCTCTTGGAAATTGTTGACCTCTGATTTGAATTAATTGTGGTATCAAAAAGTGTCTAAATACTAGCCTAAGAGGGACTTCTTCCGTAAAGAGGGTCCGCCACCTAACCTATTCTAAAAACAATTAGTTTTGTGGTTTACACAAGGATAAAACGTACATTTTTGCCAAAAAAATAAAGTCGTATATTTGACATCAAACTATCTCTCGTCTCTTACGAAATTTTTCTTCTTTACGAAAATTTCAGATTAGAGATTTAAACGATACATTTATATATTACAATGAACATTCTTTTAATGACGGTATTAACCACAAAAATCTGTTTACTAAAGTCAGCTCTACGTTATTATTATAATGTCTGTATTATTATTATGCCTGAACACTTAAAATATTGCACTCAATAAACCGAATATTGACTCAATAAATTGTATAATACTATGTTCAGATATGCACTTTTATTGACTCAATATTCGGTTTATTGAGTACAATATTTATGTGTTCAGACATAATAATATATGTTTAGCTGCTTATTTAATATTCATTTGACAGCTGGTAAAAAAAAACAGCTGGTTGTTTCAACAACATTGTTTTTTTGTCGATGTTGACATTTGAGTTGTCAAATATCAACAGCAAATGCCCGGTATGTATAAGTTTATTGCTAAAGTTCGTGAAACTGTTTTCATAGTTGATGCGTCAAGACGTCAGCGTGCTCGTATAGTGCGTACACCTGAAAATATCGAAGCTTTTTCTTTTGTCCTGAGTCGGAGGTGGGAATTTTCGAAAGACACTTTTGTTCCAGCAAAAGAGTGTACGATCCACCATCACTGGTGCCTAGGTACTAAACCCCCTACATTGTTCAACCACTCTCCCCAGCGGAACTGCCGTAAGGTATTATTTCGAGGAGGGCTGGTTAGCTTTAAAGCTTTATCATGTTAACTCAAATTTCGCCTTCGTTCCTCCAACCTTCGGAGACCATTTTCTGCCTATATTGGCTCCATAGAATCCTAGAATTTAAAATCTCTTCCATAAGCCGGTTTGGCCCTAAACTCGTTTCTCCGGGCCACACAAAGCTGTGTGGAAAATCCATCAACATCAATTCGCCATCGTTCTCAACATTTCACGCACCTATTTATGTCGTATTTTGCGAAAAGATCTCGGTATAAGTTTAATTCGTTTAAGAGTAGAAGCCGCATGAGTGACTGTTTGGTGCGGCTTGTTGGGCGGAGGTGTCATTGCCCATATTTCTTTGAGAATGAAGACAATGCATCCACTACGCCTATCGCACCATGATAACCGATTTTTTTGTACCCGCTCTTCATGGTATTGATGTGAACGACGTTGGGTTTCAACAGGAAGTTGCAACTTGCCACACCTCTCATGTCACAATCGCTTTATTCCGGCAAGAAGCTCCATTTTGACACTGTTAGACTGTTTTATGTGGGGCGCCGAAAAGGAAATTTTAATATTGTAGTATTTTGTCATCCGTCGTGTGCAGATGTAATCGCACTGTCCGTATATTTTGTGTCGTCCGTTTATTTTGTGTCGTCCGTCTATTTTTGTTTTTAAACAACAAAACCATCAAACGAAATATTTATCAAAAATAACCTATTAAAACATACATACCTATTACATTTTGTTTTTACGAAAACCAGAACAATTTAAAATAATCCACAAACAATTTCAAATAATCCACAAACAATAACATAAAAATACTAAAATGTAAAAATTAAAGGGAAAACAAAATTAAAACAAAATCAAAATAAAACAAAACCAAAAACAATAACAATTTCGCGGTCAAGAATTACAGTTTTTAAACAACAACACCATCAAACGAAATAGTTATTAAAATAACCTATTACATACATACATACCTATTACATACACTTAACCGCAATAATTTAAATGTTAATAAGACAATAACAATAAACTACAATTTTTAAACAACAACACCATCAAACGAAGTATTTATTTATTAAAAATAATCTATTACATACACACATACCTATTACATACACTTAACTGCAAAAAAGTCGCCGTGGTCTAGTAGGTAGTGTGTTGGCTTATTAGACGAAAAGCCAGGGTTCGAGCCCCAGGCCAGACATCAAAATAAAATACGAAAAGTATTACTTCGGCGACTTCCTCTCATCAGATTTCTGACAAAAACTATGAGAGTAAATAAAATTGCCATGAAAAGTTTCTCAAAAATCTGTTGTTCGGAGTCTACTTTAAACTGTAGGTCCCGCCATTCATGTATAAAAATAACACACTCAACATAAGTGGTGTGAGAAACTAGGTTGTAATCCTGACTGAAGGGTTGTAATGACCAATTATGTATGTTATGTAACTGCAAAAATTTAAATATTTGAACTCAAATAACCTTAAGATGCGGGCTTCTTGGGGACGATTGCTGTAGACAGTCTAATGGTGAAGGTATAGCACTGGCCATTATATAGTCACCTAGCAGCAACTCAATCAAATGTCCAGAAATACTACACCCTCTTTCCACCTTCATATAACGTATTTTCCTAAACCTGCACAATGCACTGCATGAGTAGGGGCCATCCCCTGAGTGCTGGTTTTCTAAAAAAAAAAAAAGTATACTCTCAAGCGGGGGTTTTTTTCTGTAAGCCCACTTACGTTAGATTCCTACTCTCCTTTTTTATGCTTCATGAAATTCAACTGGATTATATGTACGTATGTAGATTTGCTTTTCAATGTCCCTCTATTCTCCATGTGTATTGTATTTCCATTTGCAATGACTTTAACCAAGCAAGTCATTGATACCCTTCAGACTGGTTGTCCAACAAAAAAAATTTTTTTTAATTTTTTAACAATTTCTAAAATAAACAGTTCTATCCAATGTATTCAAAGCATTTAATTAAATCCTGAATAGATATTCTTTAGCATCTTAAAATTAATTACTCCCAAAATTGAATCTAAAACAAACAGAAAATTATTTCCTACTCTTTCCAGTGTTTACTTGTTTCATTTCAATTGCTTTAAATTCTTTTTAAAGAAAGAAGAAAATTTCAATTTATTATAAAATTATATTAAAATTTAATTGTCCCTGTTTATAAAATAAATTTATTAAATTGTGATTTGTACTCTATTCGATATAATAAGTTAGTGAGAATTATTACTGAAATGAAATTCTCGAAAAAAAGTCATACAGTACCTCCTCTTTCCTTTCCTGTATTCCAACACAATGGAATGCACTCATCTCTTGCATGTTGGTCTTAAAAAATATCGCCCTTCTACGTGAATGTGTGCAGGAGAAGCCAAAGCAGTCAATTTCGCATTGTTCACTTGGCAAATTACAGAGATATATTTGGCGACAAGGCCCTTTCCTGGATGAATGGGTATGTGTAAAAACAAAATCAGCAAATTTGCAATGCACATGAGATCCAAAAGCATCTAATCCTGCCATCAGTGTCAACGGTGCGCCGAGCGCTATAGATGTATGATTACCATCAAGAGCATCAACGGCATTTGGTTTCTACAGAACGTCGCTATGTGCCTTAAAGTTTATGTCACATTGGATATTCTGCATTAGCGATTTGAGTTTATAGTCATCTCACGTGGAGATGATGCAATCTAGCTACCGAATTCGATTAGTTTGACCCTGTTTAATTCTTTCTTGTGGTGTTTTCATAAATCAACAGGTATATGGTAATAAACTGCAAATCAGAGCGGTCCTCACAGGCAACATAATCCATTTCATTCAGTCATGTAGTCGCCGTAGACTAGTAGGTAGCGTGTTGGCTTATTAGACCGTAAGGCCACTGTTCAAAACTAAGGTCAGACATCTCGAACAAAATGAAATATGAAAAATATTTTTTAGGCGACTTCCTTCTCTTTTGTACAATTGGTCCATTCGACCTCCGGGTACTGTACTTGTCTTAATTGACAAGTACACGTCCTCTAACCTCATCCTCTCATCAGATTTCTGGCAAAAACTCTTAGAGTAAATAAAATTACCGTGAAAAGTTTCTCAAAAATGTATCGTTCGGAGTCGTCTTTAAACGGTAGGCGCCGCCACTTATGAATAAAATTAACATACACAACATACATACATATGTCCTGTGAAAAGTAAGATCGTAATCCTGACTGAGGGGTTGTAATGACTAACTAGGTATGTAGGCAAATTTTCGCGGTAGGGAGATTCGAAAGCAGAGTGTCCAGCATTGCTTAGGGGGATAGCTATTGTTTTCTTTAATTCTCCAATGATTGATCAGCGTGTTATCTTTATTTTTGGGCCAGGAACGTCTCTGAAATTGTTTTCTAGGTTTATTTCTAATTGCCAAAACTTGTTTTCGAATAAGCTCTAGATTAACTAGAAATCGTATGAAACTTCTGTATGCAAAATGTTTTTTTTTTCGAAATCAGTTTATACTGACAAAAGTCATAAAGATTTTAAAGCGTAGTAAAAAACCCAAAATAACTCCAATAATTCAAAAAATTTATTTTCAGTAGATTAAAAGCTTATGTTCACATACATAATCTTATTCGCGACAGCGAGTTAGGTGTTAGAGCAGAACGCTTCACCGCTCAATAAATCAAATGAATTGTTAATATGAGAAAGAACAATAAGAAGAAAAGTCTCTTACATTAAAAAAAGACATTAAAAAGCATTTGAATTGACCTGTCATTCAGCACTAGTCTATAAGCTCAAGAAAAGTGGGTTATCTCTAATATTCAGTTAAATTAAGTTTTGCTTCATGAGCAAAAGACGGTTGTTTGGGGATATACAGTCGCTCAAACGTATAATTGGACACTGGCTATGAGATTATTCAAATGCCGATTTTTCCACTTCATTGGAAATAATTCAAACAAATTTTGATGCGTATTTATTGATAATTAAAAAAGCTTTTTAAACAGTCTGTAATATTTAGCATTTTTTATTTAAAATATAATAATTTTAAAACAAAAAGGGGAAAAAACTATTGTTACGAAAATGGAAACGGTGTATCATCATTTAACATTAAAACGATAAACAAAAACTACACTAACAAATACAACGAATTAGTTACAATATGTACAAAATACACAAACAACAATGAAGTCGCTACACAGTTCTCGAGAAGGTGAACACACGAACATTTGACTTCAAGAACATTCATCAGACTGATTACTTGGGCATATAAAAAGGTAAGAAAAAGCTGGCAGCGAATAGTAAGAATTCAGTCAGTCTTGTGTACAGACGCGTTACGTGTGAAGAAAGCAGTAGTATAACGCATCTCCATTGTAAGCAGAGAAGAATAGCGAACAAGCAAATTATTGTTGGATTCATCAAGTTGTAAAAGGTAGCACACGAAAGTAGTGCGAACAATAAAGAGTTTAATTGGAACTAAACACGTATTTGTTTTTATTTTGTTTGCAATCAACGAACTCATATTTTAAACGTCTTTAAAAAGGTAAAAACGTAACAATATTAATGAATTTCATGTCAAACTCATAATTAGATAAAAGACACTGTTTTAACACTTGGAGCCAAAACCTTTTGCTTTTATTACTGCTTCCAAACTTCGAAACATCCTTTGATCCAGTTCACCTGACGTATTCGTGAATACAGTCCGCTGTCAGAAGCATAACTCCTCAACTAGTACTTGATAAGCGTTCGCACACTCTTGTCAATACTATCTAATTAGATTAAAACAAATTTTAATCTATTAATCACCTTGAAAGCTTTGTATTCACACTGTGTGAAAATAAAAATAACTGTTATTAAATTCCTGTAATATAATTAATTACTTATTGCTGATATTGCAGTAAAATCTTTTCAAATGTGGTGGTTTCAATTATGGGGAGGTAATTATGCTTTAAAGAGTTACATTTCACTTAAAAAAAACTTCATACACATAACCTTAATGTTCATCAATTTATCAGCGTGAACACGAAATTATATATTAATGCAACCCGCGCAACAAGCAAGGATGAGTGAATAAGAGCGGTTATACGTAATTACTTAATAAGGGTTTTAAACGCAAATAATCTGCTGACTACTACACTGGCTTACCGTTTAAAGGTATGTGCTTATTTATTGATTACAGTTAAAAATTTTTATATTATAATTGAAATTTTTTATATACGATCTGCCAACAGGGACTTTTGAACTTTTTCGTAGCAGTCATCTACACATAAATAATAGCAAAAAGAGGTCGCACTATGTGGCATTTACCCTGAAAAGCTGGTCAAAAAAGCAAAAATTTATTTAAAGAAATTTAAGAAACTGAGTATGCAGTTCGATAGACAACAAAATTCTGCATTATATAGTGAATTTTTACGACATTAAGTTGAGATTTGTGGATTTGAGACGATGTCAAAATCAGGAAAGTGAAGATAATTAAATGCGTTTTTGGTGTTTTTTGGAATTTTAATAGGTTTATTTGATATTTTATTGTGGCTAAACAGATAGAGGTTTAATATTGATTTTTTTTATTTGAAAGGTATGAACAACTGCTAATATCAGTTTTTTTATATATATATCTTATATATTAATGTAAAAATTATTCCTTAAAAATTTAAAAATAATAAAAATTTCACATTTTTTTAACCAACCCAAAAAAATGATAAGGAATTTAAAGGTGAAAGTAGTTTTTAGTAGTTTAATGTTATATACCACAAGAAAATATGAACTCTATACATTCAGGAGCAAAAATAAAAGTTTGTGCAAATTTGCGCAATTATTTTTGGCGATTTTTTAAAAATTTTACTTTTTTTTGAAAAATTAAAAAAATTAGACGCAGTGTAATAAGCCATAGGCAATAAAGCCATATGGCGTACGAATTATGCGAGGAAATTCAGTAGAAGCGATACCAATCGAGATGTCCTGAATAGGTTACTTTTAAGCAGTGACCCTTTTATAAGATGTAGCAAACAAAAATCGCGAAGGAATAGAAAAGCATTTTCATCAGATACTATTAAATTATTCCTTCCTGACATTGATGATGAAAATGATAACGATTTTAACGTTTGTAGTTAGTTTCACTTTTTAAGTATTTTTAAGTTAAGTATTAAATAATGTAAAAAAAAAATTTTATGAATAAATATTAATTATCATAGAAGTTTAAAAACTTAATTACATATGTATATCGACTATTATAACAATATGAGATGTATGTATGATTTTCTTAATGGACCGTATGTGGTACCTAGGGGCAATTGCTAAACATATTTTCTTAAGAGGCTCTATTTTGGACGAAGGGGCAATTGTGAACCGACCATAACAAAATTTGGTAATATGATTTAGATTTACAAAATACACGTTCTTACCGAATTTCATCACGATACCGATGTTTTTAATCCATATATAAGCACAAACGTGAATTTCTAAAGGGGACTTTATATGGGGACCAGGGTCAAATGTGATCCGATTTTCACCAAAATTCACACCACGAGTTCTTAGTACACAGAACTGATCCATGCTTAATTTTATCATGATTGTTGCATAATTACCATAATTATGTGTAAATAAGTGCAATTTCGAGGGGAATTTGTATGGGGGCTAGGCGAAATCACGGACCGATTTAGACCAAAATCAGTTGGGTTCATCCTTGGCCCTAATTATCACTAACACTGTCAAGAAATTCCTGCCATTAACTCATAAAACACTTCTATTAATTTTAGCCAGGTTTTCAGGCAAAATGCCACATAGTGCGTGGGTTTGAACTGTTTCCCCACTGCTGATAAGCCAACGCACTAGGTACTAGACTGTAGCGACTACCGAGGGATTACGATTCCACCGAAAAACATAAAAATCAATTTCAATTTTAAATAAAATTTAATTGCGAAACTTTTCCTCTAAACGGCTTTTATACCTCGCATCTAACAAAATAATAATGAGCATTTAAAATTCGTAGAAAATATTTATTAGACATTTAAGGCAATAATGAAACTCTAATGATTCCTCAATATTCCATTTAGTCTCCACAGATTTACTTTACTTATTTCACGTTTTGTTTCCAATTTCCTTTGTGTATGAGAAATATAATAAAACTTCTTAAATAAATTAATAAATACGATACGATTGCCAAGAGTTCCTAACACAATCACCAAACGGGATGTTCATTTAATTACTTTTAAGTTTACCATCAAAATGTTGTGGAAACATCTGCATAAACTAAAATCTCCTGTACATTTCGAATATCATTTTTCATTTCAATTTCAAGACGCACGTACAACGACGGTAATAACAAAAACACAGTTGTCCACATGACAATCTAGCCAGGAAATGCGTTGTTTGTGCTTCGGTATATGAATGAATGTGCGTGTGGTTAACGAATGGTTAGAGAGTGTTTCTAGTGTGACCGTTATAATTGAGGAAGTGGATTGAGGGGATTGCAAATTATTACCGGAAATCTCTTGTGTTCAAAAACTTGCTTAATATGTAATGTGAAATGTTTCAGAGATTCGACAGTAGTTTGGGCACACAGAATATCGAGTGAAGAGATGCACCTACTGAATGGAATGCATATATCGACAGAGATAAAAGAGATAAATTACTAGTACTAAATCTAAAAAAGTTTGTAAGTAAAAAAGATGTAAAAAAATAATATTTATGGTACATAAAGTTATGTGCTCTGCGGGAGAAATATAGGATACATGGCCATTGATCAAAAACAAAGTATAATTTTACCAAACTTTTTTTAAATGATCTATGACAGCATTTCGCTTGCTATATTAAACGGTAGACGTCGTAGTCTCGTAGGTAGTGTGTTGGCTTATTAGATGTGAGGCCACGGTTCAATCCCCATGTTAGATTTCTCCAGCAACTTCCTGTCAACAGATTTCTAGCATAAACTCTAAGAGGAAATAAAATTGCCATGATAAATTTCTCAAAAATCTTTCGAAGGAAGTCAACTTTAATCAAAGCTTCCGCCAGTTATGTACAAAAGCAACACACACAAAATGTACGAAACTAAGTTGTAATCCTGACTAAAGGGTTGTAATGACCAACTATACATACATATGGGTGGAGAACATCCGAAATGTTCAATTTTCCATGTGGCTGACGCTAAAATTGGTCTGAATTTGATTGAGGATATATTATATTAGCTTTACCACGGCTGTGTTTTGTAGCTTATTCGTATATGCTGTAGGTGTACATTAAGTCGCCGTAGTCTAGTAGGTTGTGCGTTGGCTTATTTGACATAAGGCCACGGTTTAAACCCTAGGTCAAACATCAAAACGAAATATGAAAAATATTTCTTCGGCGACTTCCTCTCAGCAGATTTCTGGCAAAAACTCTGAAAGTAAATAAAATTGCCTTGAAAAGTTTCTCAAAAGTTTGTCGTTCGGAGTCGACTTTAAACTGTAGGTCTCGCCACTCATATATAAAATTAACACACACAACATAAGTGGTGTGAAAAGCTAGGCCGTAATCCTGCCTGTAGGGAAGTACAGAAAGTCCAAGAAAATGTCGAACAGATTTAAATATCTCAGTAGCCAGTTACTTCAACTCTACGTGAAAAGACAATGACCTGCCTCAGTGTGGCAGGAGTTGTGTGGCACGTGAAGCCATCCTGTTGAAATCACACTATTGGTGCCCAGATTATCAAATTCAGTTCAAAAGAAGTTGGTTATCTTCGACCTATAGTGCTCGTCGTTACCAGTTAAACCATCCTTAAAGGACTACAGAATGACGACGCTACCAATTCAGTATCCACAACAAATCGAGACTTTTTGTAGTGGTTTCAAACTCATATAGATTGGCGTCGTCCCAAAATTAGATCATTTCGTTTTCTACCTTACTTATTCGATCAGAAATAGGCTTCATCGTTGAAGATGATGTTTCGATGAAAATTAAAATGAATTGTAAACTATTCCAGGGTCAATTAAACTTTGCATGTATGCACTGATGCCAAAACGATTGCTTCGGATTCTCCTGCACACTATCCAGAGCAGTAACAGTGGTAATATTTTCGGCAGATGTGTTTCGTTGGTAGTATGTTGGCTTACTATATGTGAAACCACGGTTCAAACTCTAGGTCAGACAAATAAAAATATATTTCTTCGGCGTCTTCCTCTCAGTAGATTTAGGGAAAAAACTCTAAGAATAAATAGGAATTTGCCATGAAAAGTTTCCCAAAATGATTTATAGTTCGGAGTTGACTTTAAACTGTTGGTCCCGCATCTTATGGATAAAATTAACACACACAGCATAAGAGATGTAGGAAGCCACATCGTTATCCTAACTAAAGAGTTGTAATGACCAATTAAGTATGTATGTGGGATCGCACCCGAAAGGATTAAGGCGATCCCGTAGGGTTAAAGAAAAACTGAACTAAAATAAATATATTGAGCGGACATAAACATGATAAAACTTAAATACTTGATCGAGTTTAAAAAAATAGTTTTTCAATAAAAAAAAACAGACAATTAAAATTATTATATAGCAGAGCCAACCAGTTTGAATTTAAATAAAAATAAAATATAAATGTTTTAAATTATATATATAAATTTTTAATTGTAAAAAAATGATTGTTAAACTTAATAAATTTATTTCAAAAATCAATTTAATCGTTAAATATAGAGTAAGCCATTTTGAATGTACATGTATATGTGTTGTCGAATGGTACATCCGTCTATGTTAACCTGAAAAAGGACAGAATAAGCAACAAACTAGACTCATCCAAGTTCAAAACACAGGCTGTTATCAACTGTCAGAGTTCAGGAGTCCCTGATAGAAGGCTCTATGTGTGTATGAAGGAATTCAGCTTGAATTATATATTTCTTTTAAGTACGTGTTTAATTTTAAATGCACATGCACGGATCACTATATCGTTTTAAATTTTTTAGTGTAGTTTTAGTGCTCCTTAATAACTTAACAATAGACATTGAGTAAGTAACTTAAATTATACATTATTTCAATATTTAAATATGCCAAGACATGTATTTTTAATTTTTTATCAAATTTTTTATACAAAACCAGTGTGGCTTTAAGAACTAAACCTTATATAAGCCATTCTGTAACTACACACTTTATTGACATTAGAATTCAGTAGCAAGAACAGATATAAATTAAATTAATTAATGCCAAGATTCAGATTTAATTTAATTTAAAAGTAAAGAACGGAAGTTGAAAAATCCTAAAATACGAATAAGAACAACAGGATGTTGAAATCAAAGACGCAGTAAATACTGATAATGCTTGTAGGTTCTCATGTCCGTATATACCACATAAAACCCACTGACTCTCCCTATCACCTGTCGTTAACAGACGTATTACTTATTATTGTTTAACTTCTTTTGTATTTTGTTGTTGTTAAATCTTCTTAAAATTGTGGTTTCTGGCCTTTAAGGGAAGTTTTAATGTAAAAAATTCTTTTCTTTTTGGCATTTCATTGACATTTTGGGTTCGAATAATTGCTTTATAAGCGTGATATTTATTTTTGCTTTTGTGTATAAAAAAACCATAAGATTTATCACAACTGTTTAATTACAGTTTCTATTTTCTTAAGTAAAAAAGCGGCGAAAAATATGTTCCTTTTTAAGGTTTAACAAGAGATTTAAAATTGTTATTAAAGTTTAATGCTGGAGTTACCCACACGTAACGTAACGTACCGTAGAAAACGTTCTCTTTTTAGCATATGGAGAACAATGTAAACGCTTACCCAAACGTTCTCTCTCGTTAGCAAAGCGGAACGATCTGTATAAAACAGAATTCTCCCACGTTCTTACGTGACATTTGAACATAAGAGAGAGAACATGTGAGAGAGTGCAGTGTTGCCACGAAAAAAAAAAATATTGTAAGCAACATTTATGAAAAAATCACCAAATAAGGAAAAATATGATCAAAATTAAATTTGCAGTTTTTTTATTCAATTTTTTTCCAAATTTAAATTATAATTGAGAAAAAAGAAACACAAAATAAGAAAACAAAATTATAGTCTCATAATTAATTAATTTTAACAAACAAAACAAAAGCTATTTTTATAAGAAAAATAATAACCAAATCCGGAATAATCTACACATTGAACAAAAAACGGCAACACTGATGATGAGTCTGTATATCAATTTCTATGCATTGTGTTGTGTTTGTTTGTGTGTTGCTTAGTGTTCTGTTTCGTTTTTATTTACATTCTTCGTTGACATATGTCCCGTTTTAAACGTTTCTATAACTACACAAACGTTTTTAAGGCTACGTACGTTACGATTTTACGTTTCTCACGCTTGGGTAACCAAGCCATAACCCTGCCCGATTACTGTTCGTCGAATCGACGAAGCTCATTTAATGTCTAGTTAAAATCAACTAGATTTTTCTCGAAATCTCATAAGTACTAGATTTCACTGTAGTGTAAATGGCCTATTAAGAAAGAAAATAAATTTTTTATATTATATTCAATTTTTTATTTTTATTTTTTGAAAATGCTCAACTAAAGATATTTTTGTTTAATTTTAGAATCATTTTTAAAAATTGTTCGTCGATTCAACGAAGAATAACTTTAACGTACAAAAATGAAGAGTAACCATCCAGGGTTAATCTTATCTTCTTCTTATAAAGGGTGTTTTTTATAGAGGTATAGAAATTTAAGTTGGCATTACTTTTCAAGATGGCCACCGATTTAACAGCTGTCAAGTGATTTATTCTCAGTTTGGTTTGGCAATTCATCATGAATAGACTCACGCCTGAACAACGCTTGCAAATAGTGCAATTTTATTTCGAAAATAATGGTTCTGTGCGGAAAACGCATCGCCCACTACGTCCATTTTATCGTCGACAAAATCGTCCATCAGAGCAGTTAATTCGATTAACCATGGAACGTTTTCGCAACACGTTTACTCTTATTGATAACTCGCATCCCCAGAGACGCTGTACGGTGCGTACAGAAGCTATTGCTGCTGTAGAGCGTATCATTGAGGAAGACCTGAATGAGTCCATCCGCCATCGAGCATAGGAATTGGATCTGTGTCCATCCACTTTATGGAAGATTTTGCGGAAGGATCTTGGTTTGCGTGCTTACAAAATCCAACTCGTGCAAGATTTGAAGCCAAACGATCATCAAGTAAGGCGTAGATTCGTCGAATGGGCCCAAAACGAGATTACCGTTGTTCCCGATTTTCATAAGCGAATTTTGTTTAGCGGTGAAGCGCACTTCTGGTTGAATAGCTACGTCAACAAACAAAACTGCCGCATTTGGAGTGAAGGTAATCCTCAAGTGTATGTGGAAACACCGTTACATCCAGAAAAACTGACTGTTTGGTGCGCTTTATGGGCTGGTGGAATCATTGGTCCGTACTTTTTCAAAAACGATGGTGGCCAGAACGTTACAGTCAATGGTGATCGGTATAGAGCCATGATTACTAACTTTTTCATTCCTGAATTGAATAACCATGATGTCCAGGAGATGTTTGGTAACGTTTGGTGACAGCCTAATTTCACGTTTTGGACCTGTGAATTGGCCTCCAAGATCTTGTGATTTAACACCGCTAGACTACTTTCTGTTTGGCTATGTAAAGTCATTGGTCTATGCGGTAAAGCCACAAACCCTTGACCATTTGCAAGACAACATTCGCCGTATTATTGCCGATATACGACCACAAATGTTGGAAAAAGTCATCGAAAATTGGACGTCCAGATTGGACTACATCCGCGCCAGCCGTGGCGGTCATATGCCAGAAATCATATTTAAAATGTAATGCCACAAGATTATCTTTCGGATAAATAAAATTCATGTCAATCGAATAATCCATAGTTGTTTTATTGCAACTTAAAAGTTCTATACCTCTATAAAAAACACCCTTTACATACTGGCAATTTCGTGTCAAGTGACCCAATTTTTAAAATCGATGTCTTCCGATTTGGATGAAATTTGCAACAAGGTTAGTAGTTAGTTGGATAGTAGGCCAGACACAAATTTTCAGCTCTGTCAGTCAAGAACTGCCGGAGTTAGCTAGTACGTTTTTATGCCAAAGGAATCAATAAATAAGAAGGATGAAAGGACCAATTTCTGAATATTCTTAGAATGCAAATAAATACACTTTTAAGATCATTTAGATAGTACATTTTTATGCCAAATATTGAAAAATCTTATTCTTGAGTTAAAAAATAATTTTTTTGATAGATATCCCACTCGCATCCCATTAAGCGATTATAAAGGCCTTAAAGGAAATTTTATAAGCTTTCTTTTGAGCAAAAAAGGGCCCATTTTGAAAAAAAATTTAAAAAAAATTTAATAAAAATTAAAAAAATTATTTTTGGAAAGATTGACGAAATAGCTATCTAATATCCTTAAAAGTTACACACATTTAAAAAAAAACCTAACTTGACACGAAATTGAATGTGTGTCTATTTGTTTGTGGGTTTGTTTGTTTGTTTAAAGTCTATAGACGGCTAAACGGCTGGACCGATTTTCTTGAAATTTTAACAGTACCTTCCTGTATGTCTGGAAGGAACTATAGGCTACTTTTTATATTAAAATTTCAAGTAGGCGAGGTGCCACGCCCACATACCCTTATAAAAATGAATGTTTGTTTGTGTGAACCTTATAGAATCGTAAACTATGCATTCGATCATGTTATGATCTTTAGCAATGTTGTTGCGCATGAGCCGACGAAGGTTTTTAAGTTGGTATGACCAATTTCCGACAGGTGGTGCCACTGAAAATTACTCAAAATGAATTAAGTCGTAAACTGTGCGTTCTTTAACAAAGTTGTTGCGCATGAGTCGACCTACACATCAAACACGGAAGAAAAGAGTATTACGAGCCTCAGAATCAGACGAGCATTGAGACTGGAAAATCTGCGAGTATATACTGCGGAGACCCGTTCGCTTGAACCACCTGAACAACAAGAAGTGAGATTAGAATCTGATCCAATGCGTACTACTCAGGCCCGTTCATCTGAAGCATCAGGACAACGGGAAATAAAATTAATAAAATGATTCAAAATTAATTCGACATTTGTGTAATGTCTCTCCTTCAAATTTATTTTAGTTAGTGGCGCAGCAACATGCGCAGGGTACAGCTAGTAGGAGATAAAGAAAGTTATGTTACTATTAGGTGTGCAACTAAGGGCCCTAAGATTGTTTTTATGAAATTATAAATTTCTTTAGAAAAAATGGAAGAAATGAATTGTTATTTAACCCATTGCTAGCTACAAAATTATTTGTACTTCTGGCTAAATTTAAGTATTGTTAGGGGAAAACTGTGCATATTTTTATGGTCCATCTAACAGAGTGCTTAATAACTGGATGGCAGAATATCTGATGATATACAGTGGACAGCAATAGTCTTAGTACGGCAATATATTTTAGCAATTTCATTAATTTTAGCCAAAAGTTTATATAAAAATGTATAGTTTATATATTTATTTTATTAATTTATTTCTGTTTTATTATAAAACAAAAACGTTTTTAATGTTTTTCATAAAACAAGAGCAAAATAAGGTAAAAGTTTCAGAGGGAGAACCCTGAGTAAATTTAAAATGCAAAGGCCTAATATATGAAACTGTTATCCCATGCATTTAGTAGAATATCTTTTAAGGTCAAGCACTGCATTTAACACATTTGGAATTGAAGGTACAAGTTTTGTTTACTGTTTTCTGGTGGCACCATGAGCCAGTTTTTCGGTTGACTTTTGTTTGAGGTTTAGCGATTACCTAACCTTTCTTTCAAATGATCTCCTAAATACTCTCCTGAAATCATATCTGGGCTTTGTGCAAGAGTATTAAGCCTGTGGTGACTGTTTGTTGTCAAAATATATTGCAGTACTAAGACTTTTGCTGTCCACTGTATATGGGCAGCGGAGTATGAAAGTGGAAGAATTACAAAGGGGTTTCAATAAAAACATATTCAATTGATCATTACAACCCTTTATCCATGTTTACGACCTAGTTTCTCACATATGTTGTGTGTGTTAATTTTAAACATAAGTGGCGGGACCTACAGTTTAAAGTCGAATGCGAACGACAGATTTTCGAGAAACTTTTTCATGACTGTTTTTTGTTTATTCTCAGAGATTTTGCTAGAAATCTGTTGAAAGGAAATCATCGAAAAAATATGTTTTAATATTTCGTATCGTTGGAGATGACTGACATGGGGCTAGAATCATGGCCTCACGTCTAATAAACTCTAATACAAATAAAAAAAAACCTAATGTAAGATCCCAAAGTACTTTAGTTTTGAGCTCAAAACTTTTAATACCATTTCATTACTTTTTCGTTGTGGATCTATATTTTCTACAGGATATCATATCCTTTTAGTGTTTTCTACTCTTAGATATTTTCCGTCAATTTTTCTCTTTGCACAAAAAGTTTAAAAGTCATGTGCATTTTTTTCTTTTCTTAGTTTAATGACTGCGTTCACTAGGTGACGGCATTTGTCGATGCAAAATGAAGGCATCGAAATAAAAAACTGAAGAAATTCTTATGTAAGTTTTTACGGCACGACTTCTTTTTTTAAATTTTACTTGTAACCAGGAAGACTTCGTAAATTATAACATGCACGAGTGTAAACTGTTTACGCATAATTTCTTCATATTTAGCTTAAGATGAAAAACGTAAAATAAAGACGCGACACTACTACCTTTTAGTCGGTATATTTTTATTTATAAGTATTGTTGCGACAGAATTATTAATTAATTAATATTGCATCTCATGCATCTCAATTTGTATTTTTATTCTAAGCGAATGCATTCCTTTAATTATCTTGTCGCCCTTGATCTATTTCTCTTTTCGCATAATTTCAATTTAAAATACATATGTATTTATTTAACTTGATTTCAATATACATAGAAATGTAACGGGACTACATTCTTATTACTTTGACTCTTGTAACTTATAATTTCAATGTCAAGATCATTATCGTTTTGAATTTGAATTAATAAAGAAGTGTCGACGGAAAATTTTAGTTCTGCAAAAAAAAATAGAAATATAAGTTTTTGTTTTTATTCAACATAAATTTGGCGACCGTGACAGGACTTGTTAATATTAAAAGAATAATTTGAAATAAAGTTAAGAATTTTAACAAGGCCTAATATTAAAAAAAAAAAAAAATAAAATAGACAATTTTATTAACTAAAACAAATAAATATAATAAAACACAATAAAATTAAAGACATTTGGTGAACTAAACAAAAAGAAACAGTTATACATAAAAAAAAACATCATCATTCTTTGCTTTTGTGCATTTGTCCAGCCATCTTCATTAAGATCATCATCATCGTTAACTTCAACATCATCGTCATCATCGCTGCTTACATCTTTATTGCCTCTTGATAACATCGCATTACAAACCAAGCATAAATAACTTTTCGCTGCTGCAGTCATCAGTCATCTGAAAATCATCTACATTATCGTCGTTAACCATTTGCTAGTCGTCGTCTTCTGCTGCCGTTTGTAAAGCAACACAACACGTATATTGGCGTGAAAACAAAATTTAATAATTAGTGTTGGCACTTGCGATCAGTGTTGGACTTCTTAAAGTACAGTTGGTACTTTTTAAGAAACGAGTGGTACTTTATATCAACTTTTGGTACTTTTTAACTACGTTTGGGACTCTGTGTAAAAATCAACGCCCACTACATCTGGAAACATGAACAACGACAAAAATGATTCTGCATCCGTTTCTCTTGCTTCTTTAAAGCAATAACGGTCAACGATAAAACGAAACATAACCCAAATGAAAACTAAAATAGAAAAAGATGGAGGTTCATCGGACTTTACTATTTTGGAGTGTCGGCTTCAAATTTTAGAATCTTATTTTAAACAAATAAGTCATATTCAATCACAGATTGAAAAATTTGACGAAACTGACACCAATCGTTCTGACCTCGAAGAACTTTTCATTTCCGTCAAGGCTCCACTGGTAAGCTTAATGAATAAGAAACGTAGTTCCAGTGATATTGAGCAAAGTTTATTGAATGTTACCCAATCATTGCCAACTCATCAACACCGATTGCCTCAGATTAAACTACCAAAATTCGATGGGAAGTATTCAGAATTTTCGCGATTTTTGAGCACTTTTAATACCTTAGTTCACAACGAACCAAACATTCCCACAATCGATAAATTTAACTACTTGCTTAATTGTTTGTCGGGTCAAGCATTAGCTCTTGTAGAGCCATTTCAGGTAAAGGAAGCAAATTACCAAAAGGCATTGGATAGTTTAACTGCACGATATGACAACAAATCGTTGATATTCATTGATCATATCAACTCATTGTTCTCGATACCATCTATGACGAAACCAAACGCTGTCTCGTTACGCTCAATTCCAGACAATGTTGCTTCTCTTCGTAGTTCATTACTTTCATTGGGTTCAGAACTGGATGTGATGAACGCCATAATCATACATATTGTTCTATCTAAAATAGACGAAGAATCAAAGAGAGCTTACGATGAAAAACAAGATTTTAAATCGTTACCTTCATGGGATCATTGCGTCGAAATACTTAGTCGTCGTTGCCAATTTCTTGAAAGTCGTAATACTCATTTGAACTCATCTAATCTTCGTGATAACAAACCTAAACAAGCCTTTAAACGAACAGAGTCATCGTTTGTTGTAGCAAGTACACTTTGTGAGTACTGCAAATCTAACGACCATTTTATTGGAAGTTGTTCTAATTACTTATCGCTACCTGTAACTCGTCGATTCGATTTTGTCAAAAGTTCTAAGCTCTGCATAAATTGTCTTAAAAAGGGTCATTTAGTTTCTCAGTGTTCATCGAAATCTCGTTGTCGCACTTGCAGAGTTTCTCACCACACATCTCTACATAATTCAAATACTCAGCCCACCAATAATCCAGGTATTTCTTCGCATCAATTCACTTCGCCTTCGAATTCTTCGCTTCAACGAACATCCTCTTCGAATACACAAGCTCAACCATACAATACTTCGTCGTTACACCAATCTTTCTCGCCAGCAAACCAATCATCGTCGTCAACATATACTAACACAGCCTCAACTCATCTGACTCAGTTTTCGTCGTTTGTCACACGTACTTGCCGAATAAACTTGCTTCCTACAGCCATCATTTTCATAAAGGATTCGTTTGATACTCTACAACCTCTTCGAGCCCTACTAGATTCTTGTTCTGAAGTCAATCTTATTACACAAGAAGCTGTTAATCGTCTTCGTCTGAAACAAAATAGAACAACTCAGGAAATTTCTGGTGTTTCAAATATTCGAACACAGCTAAAGCATTTTGTAACAGCAACAATTAAATCACGCGTATCTCACTTTGAATGGACAACAAGTTTTTTGGTCACAAAATCTATTTCATCGCCACATCCAGCTAAAAAGGTTAATGCATCAAATTGGAGTATCCCAAATCATCTTGAATTAGCAGATCCACAATTTTATATACCTCAGCGTATTGACGTCCTTCTAAGTTCAGAAATTTTCTTCGAATTGCTCCTTGATGGCAAAATTTCTCTTGGCAATGGATTGCCTTGCCTTATAAATACTTCTCTCGGATGGGTAATCGGTGGTAGCATTGACAATCAAAATCCTCAACGTACATTAGCGTGTAATGTTATGACTAAAGGTGAGGAGCTGGACTCGATACTAAAAGCTTTTTGGGAAATTGAAGAGTTTAATCAGCATTCATCTTTTTTCACTGAAGAAGAGAACCTTTGCGAGGAGCATTTTGTTAAGAATACTATTTTCGATCCCAGCGGTAGAGTACAGGTATTTAAATCTTCAATATCACAACTTGGTAACTCATTTGAAATAGCTCGTCGGAGATTTTTATATTTAGAAAAACGATTATCAAAAGATGAAAATGTAAGAAAAATGTATTCTGATTTTATGGACGAATACATTCAACTTGGCCACATGTCTCCTGTCAGCTTCAATAACTTAAACTCATCGCACTATGTTATTCCTCATCACCCTGTTTTACGCCCACAAAGTACTACAACTAAGCTTAGAGTTGTATTCGACGCCTCTTGTCGGACATCAACAAATATTTCTTTAAATGAATCCCTAATGGTAGGTCCAACGATACAACAAGAACTCATTATAACAATCTTATCTTTTCGTTTAAATAAATTAGCTCTATCTGCTGATATTTGCAAGATGTATAGGCAATTTTTGGTGGACGAAAGAGACCGCAACTATCAATTAATTTTATGGAGAAAAAATACAGGTAATTCTCTCAGTCTTTATAAGTTAAATACTGTGACGTATGGCACATCAGCTGCTCCGTTTCTTGCAGTAAGAAGCTTATTTTTTATCGCAGATTATTACAAAAACAAATATCCTGTTGGCTCTGAAGTTCTTAGGCAAGATCTTTATGTCGATGATCTGCTCACGGGAGCAGATAACATTTCTGAACTTTTAATCAAAAAATTTGAAATCACAGAATTATTACAAAAGGCTGGAATGGAACTATCAAAATGGAACTCCGATTGTCCTAATGTTGCCCCGGGAAATGAAGAGTTGCATCTAAAAACAAACAATGAATATATTACTAAGGCTCTTGGAATGTCGTGGAAGCCTAGAGACGACGTGTTTTGTTTTCGATTCGATTTGCCAACAATCGCAGTTCCTACAAAAAGATCAGTTTTGTCAGCTGTCGCAAAAATATTTGATGTTCTTGGTTTACTAAGTCCTGTTGTTATTTCGTGCAAAATCTTAATCCAAGACATGTGGAGGCAAAAGTTAGACTGGGACACACAACTTGACTCACGTTTAACAAATCGATGGAAAGAAATTGAACAAAGTCTTCCTTATATCGCAAAAATCGAAATACCAAGATTTGTAGGTACATCTCCACAAACGGAATTTGACATCCACGGATTCGCTGATGCTTCTCAGTTAGCATACGGTTGTTGTCTCTATATACGTTTCGAAAATAAGAACGAATTCAAGACAAATTTGCTCATAGCAAAATCGAAAGTAGCTCCAGTTGCTAATCAACCCTTGCCTCGTTTAGAGCTTTGCGCTGCCTTGCTATTAAGTCGAACCTGGGATAAAATAAAATCTAAATTTAGTCGTTTCAATTATCGAATTTACTTCTGGTCAGACTCAAAAATTGTTTTAAATTGGCTCACCAATCATTCATCGTCATACGTTTGTTTTGTCGCTAATCGTGTTTCAGAAATACAGAACTTAACGCATAATATACCTTGGAAATATGTGCCTTCAAAGCAAAACCCCGCAGATATAGTTTCCAGAGGCTGTCTTGCAAACGACCTTGGAAATACGATATGGTTTACCGGTCCTAAATTTCTTTTAGAACCAGATACAAATTGGCCAAAGGCTGATATTGACAATATAAAACTTCCAGAACAAGAAATGAGGAAATCTGTATTTAAAACTACTATCGTTACCGAATCAATCATCGATCATTTATGTTCTCGACATTCATCATATCTCAAAATTCTTCGCATCATCGCTTACATTCATCGTACTTTTAACAAACAAAACCGAAACCAGTTTATAACCTTCGAGGAGCTCCAATTATCATTCTATAGAATAATACATCATATTCAACATTCATCATATAAAGAAGAAATCTCGTCGCTCAACAGAGGAGAAAGCTTAAAGTCAAGTCTTCAGAAGTTAACCCCATTTCTGGACAAAATACAATGCTGTAGGTCAACTTTAACCATCATTAGTGTAGGCGGTCGGCTAGCAAATGCACCATTATTATTTGAAACAAAATTTCCAGCTCTGTTACCAAAAGATCATCGATTTACAACAATCTTCGTCGAATATCTTCATCGAAAACACTTGCATGCTGGTTCTAAGGCTCTTCTCGGAATTCTTCGTCAGCAGGTCTGGATAATAAATGCTAGAGAAATTGTCAGGAAAGTTGTTAGAAGATGTGTACACTGTTTTAAATATAATCCTCGTTTACTACATCAAATTATGGGTAATCTTCCCGCTGATCGTTTTAAGGCTCAACGTCCTTTTCTTGTTTCGGGTGTGGATTTTTGTGGTCCCTTCTACACCTCTTATCGAATTCAGCGAAAAGCTCCTTATAAGACTTATGTCGCCATTTTTGTTTGTTTTTCCTCTAAAGCTATTCATATTGAACTTGCTTCTGATCTCTCTACTAATACATTTATTTTATGTTTAAAAAGGTTCATCGGCAGGCGTGGAATTCCCCAAACACTTTACTGTGATAACGCGACTAACTTTGTGGGAGCCAGTTCTAAGCTTCAAGAGTTTAAACATCGATTTTTCGCTGATAACAACATCAAATCGATCATGCACTTCAGCACCGTCACAGGCTTCAAGTTTTCGTTTATCCCTCCTCGATCTCCACACTTCGGTGGTCTTTGGGAGTCTGCCGTCAAGTCAACAAAAAAACTTCTCGTCAAGAATATGTCGCAGGCAAATCTAACCTACGAAGAGTTTCAAACCGTCCTCATCGAAGTGGAAGCCATTTTAAATTCTCGGCCATTGGCACCAAGATCTGATGATCCAAATGATGGTGAAGCTTTGACTCCTGCTCATTTGTTAATTGGCTCGTCTCTGATGACACTACCAGAAGAGAAATTAAGCAACTACAATACAAATTACCTCAAGCGATTTCAACTTGTTACGTATCTTAAACAACAATTCTGGCTCCAATGGGTTCGTGACTACGTCTTGAGTTTACAACAACGATGCAAGTGGTTCAAAGCAAAAGAAAATATAAAGGAAGGCTCCCTAGTTATTATACATGATGATAATCTTCCACCTCAACAATGGGCCCTAGCTCGCATTATAAAGGCGTTCCCAGGTACTGACGGAAAGGTGAGAGTGGTAGACCTGCAAACATCAAAAGGAGTTCTTCGACGATCCATCCATAAAATAGCCCCTTTACCTACCGAAGATGATTGAAAGTACCTTTCAATGGGGGCAGTATGTTGCGTCAGAATTATTAATTAATTAATATTGCATCTCATGCATCTCAATTTGTATTTTTATTCTAAGCGAATGCATTCCTTTAATTATCTTGTCGCCCTTGATCTATTTCTCTTTTCGCATAATTTCAATTTAAAATACATATGTATTTATTTAACTTGATTTCAATATACATAGAAATGTAACGGGACTACATTCTTATTACTTTGACTCTTGTAACTTATAATTTCAATGTCAAGATCATTATCGTTTTGAATTTGAATTAATAAAGAAGTGTCGACGGAAAATTTTAGTTCTGCAAAAAAAAAATAGAAATATAAGTTTTTGTTTTTCTTCAACAAGTATATTTTCGAAACCTGCAAGTGTAAGAAAAATAAGTAAAAGAAGAAGTAAAAACTTTTTAAATATTAGCAAAACTAGCTTCAACACCCTGGTGAAGTAAAATAATTACTCCAACTTTTTTATATCCTTGATGTACAGAGTTGCTGTTTTAATAGCGGAACTGCTAGCCAATCAGTGAGTTCGTTAAAAAGGTGCAAAATGGAATGCAGCTAAAAAATTAAGAACAAGAAAACCATAAGGCTGGAAGGTGTTATATTTTAATACTACTTTCAATCAATTTATATATTTGTTATATGTACTTGTAATATATACATGGGAGTGATAACGGTTGGTACTGGCCATTTGGGTGCCGCGATGGCCCAGTTGGTAGTCTGCTAAACTTTAAGTGCCGAAGCCGTGGGTTCGATTCGCAACAGAGACTCTGGTTGTTACTCTGTTGTTACATTATATATGATTACTCACAATAGAAAAAAGAAATAGAGCGCCGACAACAATATAATAAAAATATTTTATATACAGAGACAATTAAAATAATTTAATTTTATAGTAAATTTAATTTTATAATAAATTTCGCACAAGCCGTGGTTGTGATCAGACAGATTAAGAACATTTATTTTACACTTGCAATTTAAAAAAAAAATATAAAAAATAATAAAAGAAAGAATAAAAGAAAAAGAAAAGAAAAAAATAACAAATATATTTAAACATAAAAAAGTGTTAAAGCTAAATGCAAAGGGATTAACATTCCCTAAAAACTTTCTGTAAAAAAAACAACAATATTCAAAACATTAAAAAAAAAATAAAAAGAATTTTGGTAATTAAAAAGCAACACAATGCAAAGTGAAGACGATAGCGATGGTAGCGATGGTGTTTGGCAAAATGTACCAACAACATCTAACAAGCGAAGATTAACAAAATCACCAAATATGCATTTGCATAGAAAATTTAACTCAAATGATAAGCCAAGCACATCCAAACAAAACCGGTTTCTACTACTTGATGATACCACTAACAAAGAAGAATTAACGGAAAGCGAAGATAAATCGCCTAAGCCGCCACCGATCTTTACACCTAATGTATCAAATATTAGTAAAATGTTAAAAGATTTAAACAGTGTTATAAAATCTAGTGATTTTAAATATAAATCTATGATAGAAGGACAAATAAGTCTTATGATAAAAAAAGTTGATTCATATAGAAAGGTGATTAAGTATTTAGAAGCAAAATGTATTAATATCAATTAAAGCAAGAGCGTGCTTATAGAATTGTTATTAAAGGTTTGCATTATTCAACACCTACTGAAGACATCAAGGCTGAGTTATTATTGTTAGAGCATAAAGTAAGGGAAGTTGTTAATGTTAGAAGTAGAATAACTAAATTGGCATTATCAATGTTTTTTGTTTGATTGGACCCAGATCAGAAAAACAAAGAGGTTTATAATATTAAAAGTATTAATAGTGCAATTGTTACCATAGAAGCTCCAAGAAAAGTTGATGATTTAGTTCAATGCTATCGCTGTCAGGAGTTTGGACACACTAAATCATACTGCAGAAAGACTTACCGATGCGTAAAATGTGGGTTAGACCATCAAACATCTGCGTGCACTATGGACACTAATATTTCACCAAAATGTGTGAATTGTTTGGATAACCATACCGCAAATTACAAGGGATGTAAGATTTATCAAAAATTTTAAAGAAGAAAAGACCTACAAATCCAGGAAATTCAAATGAGACAAAAAGAAATCACATATCCTCTAATCAACAATATACTTATATAAGTTCTCACAATTCAAATAACTTTAACGAGGCCAATAATAACTCAAATAGTCATGGTAGAATGTCATATTCACAGGCAGTTAAAAGTGCACCAACAAGTGTAGAAAACAGATTTATGGAGAGACTGGAAAGAATGGTGGATAAAATGTTTGAAATGATGACGCAAATTATGATGAAATTATGCAAATGAATTTAAGAATGGCAACATGGAATGCAAACGGTACTTCCAATCACACTAAAGAAATAGAAATTATTCTTAACGCTAATTATTTAGATTTGCTACTTATATCAGAAGCGCATTTAAAGAATAAGACATATTTTAAATTAAGAAACTACAACACTGTGCAGGCTAATCATCCTGATGGTGGAGCACATGCTGGCTCAGCAATATTAGTTAAGTCTTCCATTAAGTTTGAAATTCTAGCCCCAATTGTACAACCACCAGTACAAGCCTGTGGCATTAAAATCAAATGCAATAATATGGATATTTCTGTTTTTTCCGTTTATTTTCCACCAAGACATAGCATAACAGAAGCAAAATATGTATCCAAAAAAATAAATACAAAACGCTCTCTACTGGCAGACATACTTATTGGCCACGCTATATAACCACGCCATATTTACATTAAGAAGAGAAGAATGTCCTTCATTATATTTTATCGGAACTGCGCTACCAAAAACTGAAACTGTTAAATATCTTGGATTGCATCTTGACAAAAGATTGACATGGAAAAATCATATTAAGGCAAAAAGAGAACATCTTGACATAAAAACAAAAAGATTGTATTGGTTGCTAGGTGCTAAGTCAGAACTTAGTTTAGAAAATAAAATAAAGATTTATAAGGTAATACTAAAACCAGTATGGACGTATGGCATCCAACTATGGGGAACCTCAAGCCACTCAAATATAGAAATTTTACAAAGGTACCAATCAAAAACCCTCAGAATGATTGTAAATGCTACGTGGTTTGTAGCAAACAAACAAATTCACAAGGATCTCGATATTCCCAAAGTTAGTAGTGAAATAAATAGATTTAGTCAGCGGTACTTAGCTCGTCTTAGTAACCATTGCAATATTCTTATAGATGAAAACTCTTTTAGATGAAACGGAGGAAATTAGAAGACTGAAAAGGGCTCATATATTAGATCTTCCTTTCAGGAAATAATAACTTTAGAAGTCAATCTCGATAATAATATTTGTATAAAATATTGAATTTAGTTTATTAAGCTTGCTGAAGTTTAATAACATATGTTAAATTATCTAGTTTGTTATCATATTTACTTATTATTGTCAAAATAGATTGTAAATAAAGAAAATTAATAAAAAAATAATAAATTTACTTGTTTCTTTAAAAGGAATCCAAAACAATTTCCTGCTTGTTTAAGATTTAATTTTAAGAATCATTAATTTTTAAATGCTCAAGGATATGTATTCAGAAATTAATATAAAATTTTTCAAGAATATCTTTGAAGTTAATACATTCAATGGAATGGTTTATTTTACAAATTGTTAAAGAAAAATCAAAAAAAAATTGTTTTTCTTGTTGGACAGCCCGTCTGAAGATTATCAATGACTTCCTTGAATAAAATCTTTGCAAATGGAAATGCAATACAAATAGAGAATAGACGGACATTGGAATGAAAATCTACATACAAGCATATAATCAAGTTGTATTTTTTGAAGAATAAAAAAGGACAGAAGGAAAAACAAGTATTTATTTGAAAAAGTCATTACTCCTACACAGAGGGCATACTTAATAAGATTAACAAAAAATTTCTATTTCCAAATATCTTCAGAAAAAATTATTACTGAACAGAATAAAATTACTTTATTATGGTTATTCTATATTATATAACTTTATAGTTGGTAAAGTTACAAACAATATGATACAACATTAACACTTTCATATACATATTTTCCAAATTGCTTGCACGTTTTAATTTTTCTCTCCGAAGTAATGTAGTGCTGACCTTAGTAAAGGGATTTTTGTGGTTAATACCGTTATTAAAAGAGTGTTCACTGCAATATATTGTTTACCTTTTAAAAAACGTTTGAAATATGAACTCGTAGATTGCAATAAAAATAAATATAAATTTATGTTAATTTTTATTTAATTTCTTTATTGTTCGCACAATTCTGGTTGCTACTGTTCACAACGTGATGCAAACAACAACAATTGCTTTGTTTCTTATTTTGCTTTGCACTCGTTGGCGTACACAATAACAATTGTTCGAGCTATCTTTATACCTCAGATTTTCAAACCACAGTTATTATCTTCACATGCAACGCGTCTTCACACAAGACTGCATTTTTACTGACACCCTTGCCTGCTTTGTATTGTCTTTTATATTGCAGGGTAAACAGTCTGATAGATGCTCTTGAAGGAGAATGATTTCGCCTTCCCGAGAACTCTATAAATGTAAACATCGTTGTATCATTGTTGCTTGTGTATTTTGTTTACATTTATTCTGGTAATGTTTGTTGTTGGTTCTCGTTTACTAGTTTATCCGCTTTTTTATACAGATGTTGTTGCCATATTTTTATTTATACGTTGATCATGTAAACAAGTCCATTGTTTTTGTTTTTGTTTTTGTATCGTTTGTTTATCATTTTAATGTTAAACGATGTAACACCATTTCAATTTTCGTAACAATATAAATGTTTCGTTTAAATTCTAATTAATCTAATTAATCATCACATTTTGTTAAATTAAGCCATTTTCGAAAGAAGATTTCGGAAGAGATGCAATTTAATGTCAAATGGATGACTTTATTTTTAACATAATGTGTAAGGCTTAACACTGAGTAAACCGTGAAAATAATTGCTTTTAAGATTAGGTTAGGTGTCAGACCTATACTAAGGAAGAGGTCCCACATAGGCCACCATTTTGGGCCCATTGTAATACCACAATTAATTCTAGCCAGGGGTCAACTATTTATTAGAAAAAACCATCCCAAGTCCAAAATAAATCTTGCTATTGCAGCAATCTTTATATTGGAGAGCTCAGTCAATGATGTCAAAAAATGTCTCTTCATGACAAGATCAGGGCACTGACATATGAGATGAAAGATTGTTCCTTTCTCCTGCAGAAGTCATTACTTGGAGTGCCCGGTCTTTCGGCATGGTTACCAAAAGTACAGTTATTCGTAATAATCGCTATTGTGCGATGGATGGTCCTATGATTTAAGGACATAAGTGAGTCATCTAGTCCATACTTGTCCAGCAGAGTCTTGCAATTTTACACGTAACTTCTTGCTGCCAACGAAGTTAAGCCTCTCTGTAAAACGATTGGATAATATAAAAATTAACCGAAATAATGGGAATACATATGCCTTGTAATATTACGTTAATTGCGAACTCCAAACCGGCCCTGACCATCTTATCAGCAATGCAATTTCCAACGATATCCCTGTGTCCTGGGACACATATAATAATTGCCTTTGAATGATTCGAAATATCTCAGAGAAATCTTCGGCATTCATAAACAAAGACACACGTAAGTACACTTACAGTAAATTTTTATTGCTTTGACATGAATAAAATATTTTATATAACTTCTGTGAATGAGCAGGCGTTATTTTTGCATAATAATGTTCAAGTGCTTATGACGAATTATATTCCATTAGGTTAATATTGTTTTCTAAAAAAATCAAATCCATGGTTGTGTTTTCCTATTTTTGTTTCTAGTAACCCTCTTGAAAAGATAAAGCTTCCACAAAGCATTTCTACTTTCTTTCCGTTTCTTTAATCAATTTTTGTTGTTCAGCTAAGTGGTGATTTGTCCTAGGATAATGGAGCTGCCTAGAAACAACGCTTTTCGAATATTTGGTGTTGTAGGAACATTACTAATTATTTATTTCTGCCTCTATTCTCACTCGGTGGCGACAGTACCTGACCTGCCTGTGATGTTATCCTTTTTTCATTTCCAAGTGGTGAGGGGTATTCTGAGTGGATTGCATTGGAAGGGGGTGAAGCCATTTGATTTGAAATTCGAAAACCATGATGAACGATTTTTTTCAAACTAGATTTTGATTCGAAATAGAGCTTTTCCTTTTTGACAATTCATTTACAGAAGAGGTGTGGTATATCCTAGATGATAGAGTATTTGTACCGGTTAAGCACGATTATTAATTCTAGGCAGATACGGAAATATATTCGTTAAGTAGAAATAAGTGGGACAAATAATAATGGTGTCTGTGAACTAGATACTGAGGAACTTAATACAAGTTTCACTTGTACTGACACAAGTTTTTAAATTCCATGAGGATTTGATGCCAAATTTTCTGTTAGTCATCCTGAAGTCTTAGGTTGCGACAATATGAATCCGAAATCCAAATTATGCCTCCTCCAATAACGCCGTATATCAAACTACACCTATAATGCTGTTAAATTATGTAACTTTAGCACTGTAAATGCTTTCGAAATTATAAAAAACTAAACTAACACGTACTTCTTAATACCGTTAAAAAGGGATAAAGGCGACAAAGAGAAAACGGATACTCTAAATAATACCAATGGGTTATATTTATACATGTGTTGTATGTGTAAATACAACTTTAAATAAAATATGCGTATTAGGGTGCACTGGTAGTCTAGTGGGTAGTGTGGTCTGTGACACTACAAGTCACTCCGCTCGAATATAATTATAATATAATATGTAATTGTATCGTAATTTACAGATAAATAAATAAATATAATGCGTATTAAAGAACAAAAATGACAACAATTAGGGCAACAACTAAAACTCTTAAGTTTAATTTGGGAATTATTGTTGCTCCAACATAATACACAAAATTTTTGGAATGTAATTAAGTGGACTTTTGAGCACAATAAAACATTATTCGAGTATTTACATTTTTACATGCATTTGTGCGTTGAATTCTTCCACAAACATTTAAACGATTTCGTCGAAAATAGTAAAAAGGGGGTCTTGTCGAAAGTGTGCGGTAATTTATTGTTAATTCGCTTGAAGTCAATTCGAACACTTAAAACTAATAATTAAAAAACAAAACTTAACCACTAGCAATAAATAAATCATCTTTTCCTAAACAATAAGAGCCGTTGTTCGTCTGATTTATAATTGTAACGAATATTTCGTATTGCACATGCTTATTTATAAAGGTTCGTAATATTTTTGTGAGGGTAATTAATATTTGGGATTTTGTATGTTTTATTCTTAACACGTACGAAATTATTATAAACTATAATTCCACCTGAAAAGTTTACGATTTTGTTGCAAATGAACCCTAAATAAACACACTCATATAAAGATACAAAGTTCACCGCACACAATTAATCAAGTGACCCCTATTACTCCTATAATGGTTAAGATTGTGAAAGATTGCATATAAGTAAGGCTGGAGGCTTATTTTGAAATTATAATTTATTATTTATTTATTCCCCTTTTTATTCACATAGGCCTGTGACAACGCGTCTCATCCTGCATCTGCCTTCTATATATTTTTTACTTTATTTCGGTTGAATTTTGTCGACTAAGGAGGGATGGTTCGTTTGACACCAAATTTTAACTGAAACCGCCATAGTCTGGTGGGTAAATTGTTGTCTTATTAGACGTTAGGCCTCAGTACAAACCTCAGGTCAGGCATCTCCAACTGAACGAAATGTGAAAAATATGTCGTCGGCGACTTCCTCTCAGCAACTCTGAGAGTAAACAAACTTGCCATGAAAATTTTCTCAAAAAATCTGTCGTTCAGAGTCGACTTTAAACTGCAGGTCCCGCCACTCATGTATAAAAATTATCGCACACAACATAAGTGGTATGAGAAACTAGATCGTAATCCTGACTAAATTTGTAATGACCAATTATGTATCTATGTATGTATTGTGCTTTGCTCGTCGATCTGCGTATCCAATCTTTTTATTGCCCCTTTCATAGACTAGACCGTTCTACCACTCAGTCTCTTCTAGCTTTCGAAATTTCAAAACCAGTAGAGATATACTACGACGATTCAGTTTCCTTTTCAGTGATTTTAACTCCTATTACAACGTCTTTACTTTTCTTTCAAATTCCTTTCTTACCATCTTTTTGACTGTCTTTTCAGATTCCAATTTCTTCTATTGCAGGTGGCCTCACTTCTTGAGTTTCATTATACTTCTCCTGTGTTACCTCTGTTGGCCATATTATGAGAACTTTATCGTCTGCCATTATTTTCGCAATTAACTTTTCTATTCGAGCTTCAAACTTTTTTTAGACTCTTTTAGAGATTTTCTTGTGGCAGCTGCGACCGTTGCTAGCCATCGAGCGAATGTTAGAGACTTCCTTCGACAAATCCTCGTCGAAGTCATAGGTCTAAACAACATCCCGCTCAATTTCTTCAACGAACTTATACTATCACTGTATTTTTTCAATATTTGTATACACGTGCACACGTTGTTTTGTAAGTAACGATGTAAATATTATCGGGTGGGCTATCTATCGGTTTAAATTTGAACCATCGGTTATTTCGAATCTGGCAATACTTATATCATTCTATTCTGTCGCAAAATTCAGTTATCTCTACTGAACCTAATGAATCGATTTATCCTTGAACAACGTTGGGATTTATTGGGCCAATGAGAAACTGCACGATGATGTCGATTTTGCCAAAACAATCATCTTTTCAGATGAAGCTCATTTTCATTTTGGTGGGTACGTTAATAAGAAAAATTGCCGTATTTGGGGCTCAGAAAGCCCATACGTGGCCCTACAGAAGCCAATGCACTCATTACGAGAAAACTGATTGACACAACTTGTAAAGCGGATGCATCATTGGTCCAGTTGAGGACGGCTTAAACATGATGGTCAATGGATACACCTATCGCACCATGATAATCGGTTTTTTTGTACCCGCTCTTCATGGTGTTGATGTGAACGATATTTGGTTTCAACAGGATGGTGCAGCTTTTTTAATTATCCGCATTGGTAATGTCAATTGGCCGCCAGAAGCTGCGATTTGACACCGTTGGACTATTTTCTGTAGAGCGCCGTTAAAGAATAGTTTACATAACATAACATAATTGGTCATTACAACCCTTTAGTCAGGATTACGACCTAGCTTCTCACACCAGTTATGTTGTGTGTGTTAATTTTTATGCATGAGTGGTGGGACCTACAGTTTAAAGTCGACTCCGAACAACAGATTTTTGAGAAACTTTTTCATGGCAATTTTATTTACTCTTAGAGTTTTTGCCAGAAATCTGCTAAAAGGCGGTCGCCGAAGAAGTATTTTTTTTTTCATATTTTCGTTTTGATGTCTGACCTGGGATTTGAACCATGGCCTTATATCTAATAAGCCGATACGCTACCTACTAGACTACGGCGACTACGTTGTAAAAAAATTTACGAAAAAATCGGAGACAATTGAGCATTGAGCCAACAATCGTGATGTGATTGCCGAGATACGACCCCATACACTCGAAAAAGTGCATGATCGATTGGGGTAGTGTGAAATGAATGAAGTGAATGAAATAATATTCCATTTCTAACTGAAACAATTGTACTTCACTATTAAGAAATAAATTTGGGAAAATTTCAAACCGTTTTAGGTTTACTGAATTTTTCAATTTAAGCTTTGTATGGCCCACCCTTTATTTTTCGTTCTTATAATCTTTGAACTGAGTCTCATATAAAAGAGTGATAATGACAAATTTTGTCCTCATTATAGATAAAAATAATTCATTGAAGAAATTAAAAATTTGTCAATTGGGCTGTATTCGCTTTATCCTACCATATGTAAGCATCATATGATGAATTTTTTGAAAAGAATTTTACAATTAAATTCTCTTTAAACTATTCGTATTTGAAAAATGTAATTCTATTTTCGCATAAAATATAACGACTGCACGAACATATTATTGATATAAATATTTTATAATTTTCTCATACACCAGTCAACAAAACTTTTGAAATGGAAAACTTATGTTTGCTGCATTTTATGATAGTATTTGACTGGAACATATCTAAACTGCAATAAAAAAGATAAGATAAAGCGTTTATACGACAGAAATTTGAAAAAGAAAAAAATGGTGAATAGATATACAGTTTGAAGGTGGCGTGAAAGAAAGATTAAGATAAAAAAGATTGAGAGTTATGTAATATTTCATGCACACATTCACAATAGCAGCAATAACAGTGACAATGGCATTGTGTAAATGTCAGCTATGAAATATGTTTTAAATTTTTTACTTAATATTGTTGTGTGTTTTATTTCTTTACAGTCGCTTGCGCAGATACACTATGTATAAAACATAAACTTGTAAAAATAATGCTTAAAAAAATTTAAAATGTAAAATACTAATGATATTATTATTACAATAATACCCCGATTTACCTCGCGATTGATTCCAAAAAATGGCGTCATAACTATAAACGATGTAAATTGAATATCATATTGCCCATGAAAATGAAAAATGTAGACACTGGTGTATTGGTTTTACATCGCTTAACATTAAAATTATTAACGAAAGCTACAAAAATCAAATCAATGCAGCGAACAATCCTGTTTACAAATTATCGTACTGCTTAATGCATTAGCAACATGTTCAACGTAATATTCGTTTCTTATAATCCATTTTTCGAAGTGATTCACTACGTTGAATCGAACTCAAAAATATTTTTTTTTATATTTCTTGAACCCTCCAACTAGTTTTATTTGACAAAAACTATTTTTTTGGACTTTACGCACAAATTTATTGAGTACCCAAACAGATGTCCAAAATGTAAACCTCATTAGAAAGGAAAGGGAAGGGCCTTTAAAACGATATACATATATGTATTATTTGACTTAATATTCTATGAGGTTTGATGAGGTAAACTTGACAAATGCTAAATTCTTTGATATTTTTTCTAATTTGTCCTTTCATACTGGCAAACTTTAATTCTAAAATATGAAATAAGTGATGACGTTCTGAAAGTGTATTATCTTGTGAAGAGATTGACACTACGCTTGATCGGACAAAAATTACCGTAGTTCTTATTTAAATAGCAAAGCAATAAAAAAGCAAAGGAGTTATATTTTTCATATATACTTTTTTTGAAATGAACTTTTAGTTCAAAAATTTACAGAATAATTGATGGATCTTGATTGTTTATTGGAAAGTGTATCAATTTCACATTTGAACGACCACCAGAAGTTGGCCAATGTTTGCTCAAAGAGAAATAATAATATTTGCAAAAAACACAAATATTACTCGACTTCTGATAGTTGAGCAAACGTGAAATTAATATATTTTGCAATAAACAATCAAGATTCATTAAAACTTTTGAAAATTTTTCAACTGAAATGTAATTTGATAAAATGACATATAAAAAAAATATAACACGACTGTTGTACTATTTAAATGATAACTACGGTAATTTTTGTCCGATCTGATCAAACGAAGTACCAATCTATCCAAAAGATAATGCACTTTCAGAATGTCATCACTTATTTTATATTTTTTAATTACATTTTTCAATTAAGAATAGCTAAACTTGAAAAATGAAAAAAGAAAACATTTTTTCCAAGTTTACCCCATCAAAAGTCATAACATGTAAGTTTGAATCATACGTTTATGTATACCATTTTAAAGGCTCATCTTTACCCTTTTCAAAAAACTTTCGATTTTAAAAATAGGTTAAGAAATATTTAGGTAATCAATAATTCTGTGTGAAAAGATCAAAAGTGCCGTTTTTGTTAAATATAACAAATTTGGAGGGTTCGAGAAATACAAAAAAATGTTTTTTAGTTCTGCTCAATTCGATGTAACACTGATTTCTTTCTTCTTTCTTTCTTTCTTTCTAGATTTCTTTGAAGCATAATTTCACAAATGGTTTTTCAACTCCGGTGGCAACCATTTTCCATACTTTTGGGTCTTTCTTATGGTTTTTGGGCATCAGTTACAAATTCTGCCATTTGTTTCTGATTCAAAGTGTTATCTTCACCCAGTATTATATACAAATACACTACGGCATCTTCAAATGTTTTTGATTTTCTTCTACGTTCTTCACTTCTCATCTCAAAATCTTTATCTCAGAACCGTCAAAACTATCTTCTGCATGTTGCTTCTGATAGAGCATGATCGCCATGTTTGTTGACAAGCATATGATACGACTGCAGCACTTTTGTTCAAATGAGAACAAAATATCATTATTTTCTGGTATAACATTCGTCGTCTTTTTTCAACACGATGAAAAAATTTGATGTTGTTTGTTCATTGATTTGATATGTGGTATACTCAGTATATCATCGCCAACAAAAAAAAATTTAAGGTTCTTTCAAAATAAATATTCGTTTCGAAGATATTTGTGTCTTGACTCTCACTTAGTACCAGTACACCTGCTACTTTAACAAGTATGTTAAGTTATTAACACAAATATTTATTTGTTTGGTGCTTTCTATTTTAGAAAATTTTTGGTTTTCCAGAAGACGTGCAAGAAAAGTTGCTTAAGATATGTTTTATAAACTAAAAGTGGGAGGCAAGTAGAAATAGTACTACACTCGGTACTTAATATGCTTGGCGAAACTTTACACATACTTAAGATATTATATTTTGTAAATGGTCTTAGGTTGTCTCCTTTCTGTAAGAAAATAAGGGAAAATGAAAAAGTTGTGTATACCATAGGCAGTTAGAAAAGTGAAGAGAAGTTAACAGAGAGTGCAAGTCAAAGTTTTGTTTTAAATATTAACTGCATAAAAGAATAGCAAGAAAAGCCCATTTTGTTGAAAAAAGAACATTGCAAAATTGTTTTGTATTTGAAATACCTTCGTTGAATTTTAAATACTTGATTTAATTTCAAGGTTAGCTGCATAAATGCGAATTTTCTGAAAGATTAGTTCTTCTAAACTTTTTGAAGGCTATATTGCTTAACAAGTAGCTGAAACAATTGGTGGGATTTAACCTAAAAATTGTTTGTGGACAATAATTGAATATTAAAGAGTATGATATGAGAAGAGCACAATAACAATCTCTATCTTTAATAGTTAGTGTTAATGCTGTAAACATGAAATAAATTGGTTTACATCGTTAGGTAAGACAATAAGGCATAGGATTTTAATATATTTAATAGGTGATGATATTTTGACAATTTAATAGTTTTTATGTCATTTAAAATAACACGGTGCGACAGTGAAAATACACCCGAGTAACTACGTAGTCTAAGTTATTGACTAGGTTGAGAGAACTAAAGAATATTTTTTTTATTTTTTTTTTGAACCCTCCAAGCATGTTTGATTTGATAAAAACAGTTTTTTGACCTTTGCGCACAAAATTATTGATTACTTAAATATGTTTGAGCCTATTTAAAAAATCCAAAGTTTTTTAGGAAGGGGAGAGAGTAGTCTTTAAAACGGTTTACATAAACATTTTGTTCAAACTTATTTTTATTATTATATTATATAATTATTTTTATTTTTTATATTATTATTTTTTTATTTTTTCTAGTTTAGCTATTCTTAAATGCAAAATTAAATTAAAAAATATAAAATAAGTGATGACGCTCTGAAAGCGCATTATCTTGGGAAGAGGTTGACACTTCGTTTGATCAAATCGGACCAAAATGACCGCAGTTATTATTTAAATAGTATAACAGTCGTCTTATATTTTTATATACGTCATCTTATCAAATGAACTTTCAGTTCAAAAATTTTCAAAAGTTTTCATGGATCTTGATTGTTGATCGCAAAATGTGTCAATTGCATTTTTGTACGACTACCAGAAGTCGGCTAATGTTTGTGTTTTTTTGCAAATATTATCATTTCGCTTTGCGGAAACATTGTTTAACTTCTGGTGGTCGGTCAAACGTGACACATTTTGCGATAAGAAATCAAGATCCGTTAAAAATTCTGAAAATTTTTCAATTAAAAGTTCATTTGGAAAAATATATATATGAAGAATATAACTCGACTTTTCTTTAAATTACGACGATAATAATAATATACGGTAATTTTCGTCTGATTTGATCAAACGAAGTATCAATCTCTTCACAAGATAATGCACTTCCAGAACTTATTTCATGTTTTTTAATTAAAGTTGCTACTATGAACCGCCAAACTTGAAAAATTTGAAAAATATGCGCATTTGTCAAATTTACCTCATCAAACCCCATAACATATTAAGTCAAATAATAAATATATGTATATTGTTCTAAAGGCCCATCCCTCTCCTTTCTAATAAGATTTAAATTTTGAACATCGGTTCAGAAATGTTTGTGTAATCAATAATTTTGTGTGAAAAGATCAAAAAAAACCGTTTTTGTCAAATAAAACAAGTTTGGAGGGTTCGAGAAAAATAAAAAAAAGTATTTTTGAGTTCTACTCAACTAACTGAACACCTAACACTAGGTAGTTACTCGGGTGTATTTAATTTTTTGTATTTTGTCGCATAGTGTATTCGTTTGTATATGGACTTCGGACAGGTAGCGAATTAAATAATTTGGACACACAGCTCATGCAACAGTGGATATTTTGCAAGAGCGATTTCGTGATATTTGACCCTGCTATACTTTTGTATAGCGAGGAATTATGCGATGTATGAAGTCGCCGTAATCTAGTAGGTAGTATATTGGCTTATTAGACGTAAGGCCACGGTTCAAAACCCAGGTCAGACATCAAAATGAAATATGAAAAAATATTTCTTCGGCAAATTTCTGGCAAAAACTCTGAGAGTAAATAAAATTGCCATGAGAAGTTTCTCAAAAATCTGTCGTTCGGAATCGACTTTAAACTGTAGGTCCCGCCACTCATGTATAAAATTAACACACACAACATGAGTGGTGGCAGAAGCTAGGCCGTAATCCTGACTGAAGGGTTGTAATGGCCGATTATGTATGTATGTATACAATGATGGTCAGACCACTAATGACAATTGCCTGATCAGATAGAACCAACTTCAAAACAGTTCAGAATTGGACAAGATGCAGAGCCTAGCTTGTGTTGGCAACGGCGCAAACTTTATGTTCGCTGCACATGGTAGTGCAGACCAAAGCTTTGGAGTCTGTAATTAGGTTGATGGGAGACAAGTCTAACATAAAATTAATGAGAGGATTATGGGACCCATTATGGGAAACGGTTAAATCGTTTTCAAGTGGGCTCTATGATTTTGGGAAGTGCTTTGCACGGAAATGTGTGGAGTAATCTGGAAGCTACATACTCTTTTAAAGGAGAGACTATGTGGTCAACGTATGGATCAAAAAAAGAACACAAACACGAAGTTTTGATCTCAGAATGAAATATTGCTCAAGAAGAGTTATATACCATCAAAAGATGTACTTGAATAGGAGGTACAAAGGACAGACCATAGCAATGCTATCTGACAGTCAAGTCGCGATGCGAATACTAGCATATTATGGTGGACAGAATAAGGTTACTTCTTTCTTTTGAAGATAAGGATACATAGGTCTAAAAATATTTGTAACAAGGTCGTAATCGATACAAAAAAATCATTGCTTTCCAGCCAGAAGTATTATGTAAGAAATTTTTCACACAAAACACGCATAGGAACCGCAGCTTCTTTACTACAAACTTCCTATACATACAACGCTTTTTTATATGTGTGGGAAATTGCATCATACGTGAATCAATTGCATATGAATTGTTTATAAATGTTTGAAAATGTTTTTATTGTTTGACTTCATGGAACACAGCACAGTAAATGGTTTCACTAGAGCACTCTGTCGACGCTATTACGGATGGCAAATTTTCATGCACGAGCAACTCTCCTACAAATAGTGGCGCATAAGAAATTGCAGAACAACTGTGTAACATATTTTCTTTATTTTCGTTGCTTTTTTCACTCAACTCAACAGAACTATTGTATGTTTGCTATGAAAGGGGATAAAATTAAAATAAAGCGAATTAAGGTTAATGAACATATATTGTATTCGAAAACTTTGTGATTATGTTGTCGCATACTTTATTAAATATTTTTTCTACTATTTTACATTTCAGGTATAATTATCCCGATTATCATTGCTGGAAAACATAAAGCCAAAGTTATGCTCTGTTTGGATTTACTCTCAATGAACCTCTTTAATTGATGAAGTTTTATCAAGGCTACCCTTTGCATAGCGCTTTCTATATTCAAATTTAGGCCATTATTTGATATAGCTCCGTATGGTGTATAGTATGCTACCAGCTTATTTGGCAAATACTTTCACTCCATATATTGAACCATATTTCTCATTAACACAATACCAAAGACAACACCACAAAAAGGTACTCCCTTTAAGATTCCATTTAAATATCTTTTAAAAATGTGGTCACAGCTTAAATGATACAAAAAAGAAAAGAGGTAGCTGAGAATAAATGAATGGCATAATTTTACTTAATTTTACCATTATTTAGTGTCAGTGATTCTTTAAAAGCTCGCGTTAAAAAGTATAACTCTAATTTAAAATATTTGGTAATGGAATTTTTTTTTGAAATGCGAAAACGAACCTCTATTGAAAAGCGTGAGGATGTAAATCACCAGCAAGCGCGCACCCAACGCAAGATCGCCGAAATTGCTTCATTGAGTTTCTCAACAGATCAACACATAACTCAAAAGTCTTGAAAATAAATTGCAAAATTATGGTAGCAGCGGAAACAAAAGGTGTATTGAAAAAAAAAATATAATATTAAATCGAAAATTACTGTTTCAATGAATGGTCTCAAATAGTCTCCGAAATTGCGAATAAATAGAATAACAAGCTTATACTATGTTCACGTATACAATTTAATTGAGTTAATATTCGGTTAATTAAGAACAATATTTTAACCGTTCAGGTATAATAAATATAAGCAATATTCAGCTTACTGAATATTCATTTGACAGCTGATAAACAAAACAGCTGGTTGTTTCAACAACATTGTTTTTGTTTTGTTCGTTGTTTTTTTGTTTTGTTCTTTTTTTTTTTTTTGTTTATCGTTGTTGATATTTGAGTTGTCAAATACCAACAGAAAGTGTTCGGAAAATTGTAATATGCTCACTGAACGTACTTATGACAGTGCTGTATTTAAAGTTTTAATTAATATTATAACAATTAGCATTTAATTGAGCAATAATTACTTTTATTGAATTAATATTCGGTTTATTGATAACAATATTTACTTATGACAGTGCTGTATTAGAAGTTTTAATCAATATTATAACAGTTTATGAATTTATTGAGCAATAATTAATTGACATTTGATATGAAATATTGGTATCCATAATGCCGTTTATTGCGATTTTCTCAATACACGTGCATGTCTGAACGTAGTATTACTGTGTATTATTCCACTTTTTTGTCTTTTTGTACATCAAGTAAAACCTGTTATAGCCGTAAGACCAGTTTAGCCTTCTCCATTAGCGGACATTTGAACGATATTATATTCGACTCATAATGGCATTAATATGCCTTTTAGGCGAATAAAAGATTTCGATTGTATCTCACACATACTTTGTTTTAATTTTAATTTGGAAGATAACAAGCGCTGAAAGAACAGATATTAAACATTATTGTGCTGTGTTATGGTGTTGGCAGAAGTTGCATATGAAAAAGATGAGAAAGCTTAAAACATGTTTTATGTGATTGTCAGGCTCTAAGACCCGGAGCATATTACTTTAGTGTGTCGCTGTATGTCGTTATTAGATCACCTAAGGAACATCGGCCAATTCTACAGAGTCGGTTGCTGTGCAAACTGAGGCGGGTATGGCTCTGTCAATTAGTGAGATTAGTTTAACAATTGTACAGTTGGTTGAAGAAAAATCAAAAGATTTCGTTTTTTTAAGTTGACTAGCGAGAATTCAATTTGGTTTTGCTGCGCGTGTTCCAGCCTCTTGATTTGCTGTAAAAATGTATGTTTGTTGGTTTCTATGTTTGCTTATATTATTTAAAAGCAATTGAATTAAAATGGGTATGGGGTGCTTTAGTAATAAATACTACTAATAATAAATATTAATAATAAATTATGAGCCTAGAAAGAGAATTTAATCTTTTCAAGTTCACCTTAATGTGCTCCAAGTGAACTTTATAATAGTAGGCGATCATCTTATCAAACATTTCCTAATATTCATATTTTAAAAATATCTATTGTTGTCGCCGTGGTCTAGTAGGTAGTGTGTTGGCTTATTAGACGTGAGGCCTCGGTTCAAACACCATATTTCTTCGGCGACTTCCTGTCAGCAAATTTCTGGCAAAAACTCTGAGAGTAAATAAAATTGACATGAAAGTTTCTCAAAAATCTGTCGTTCGGAGTCGACTTTAAACTGTAGGTCCCACCACTCATGTATAAAAATTAACACACACAACATAAGTGCAGTGAACAACTAGGTCGTAATCCTCACGAAATGGTTGTAATGACCAATTATGTATGTATGTATGTATTGTTATAAAATAACTATATTACAAAAGTAAAATATAATTACGAAATTGTTGTTAGAAATACTCATTTGCATACATATTTATTTTGATATGCAACGATACAATCGTATGTACACAAATTTATTAAAATAGATTTAATTCTGAACAATTTGTGGCGAAAAATATAATTCATACCAATTTTACAGTAAAGTGGCATCAGGCTTGGAGCAGCATTACAAATTTATTTCTGCTAAACAAAGTTTAAGTTACGTTACTGGCATACGATTTTTGATTTTTAAGTTCTTTGCTGATGACTTGGCTTCTGTGGATTAGTTTGTAATCTCTGGCAGAAAAACAAAACTTTTATAAAACGGAATGTGTGTTGGTAAAACTTTATTGTAGGAATATGTACATATGTAAACACTTATTTAAATAAATTCTTCTTTAAAACAATTAAAATCTTCTCATTTTAATTACTTCTTACAACTTATAAAAAATTTATGATTTCAGTTAATCCAATTTAATCTTTTTGTAAAGCTACTTAAGACTCAACACGCAATTAATGGTTGTAAGAGTTAAAGAAGATTTTAGAAACGGCAGAACAAAAATTGTGTAAACTTTTTTTGTTTAGGAGTTGGGTGAGGAGAGAGTGCTCAAATGAAAGGAAAAATAGTTCATAGCTCATAAGTTTTTACATTTTAAAAGCGTTTAAAATAAGAGCTCTTACATTGTAAATAAAATAAAAATAAAAATGTGTTTAGTTTTAATTCAAATTCTTTATTAATCGCACAATTCTGTGTGACACTGTTAACAACTTAATGTAAACAACAACAATTGCTTTATTTGTTATTCCTCTGTTTACACCTTTTGCATAAACAATAACAATTACTAGACAATTATTCGACTGATCTTTGTAATGAAGATCTTCAAACCCCGATTACACTCTTCAAACACGCCGCGTTTTCACACAACGATGACTGAACTTCACTAGCTCAGTCACCTGCTTTGTCTTGCCTTTTATATGGCAAAGTTAACAGTCTAATGAATGTTCTTGAAGGCGAACATTCATGACTTCATCTTCTCGAAATCTCCAGAAATGTAAACATCGTTGTTTACATTTATTATTGTAGTGTTGTTGGTATATTTTTGTTTATTTGTTTACAATTTTTTGTTTGTTTGGTGGTGTTTGTTATTATATTAGGCAATGCGATAAACAAGTTCATTGTATTGTTTTTGTAGATTTTGTTTATAATTCTAATGTTGATGTAAAAGCAAAACAAAATTTTCATGACAATTTTATTTGCTACAAATATACTTGGGGGAAGTCGCCGAAGAAATATTTTTGGGTATAGTGTATGTAAGTTTAATTATTTTCTTATGGTCTATGATATCATCTCTCATATAAGCATTCATAAGCCTGGTCATTATAACATTTAAAAATGATTCTTTATTCCATATATTTAAGAATTTCTATCAATTATGTCACAAGCAATTACTGGTAAAGTAGTCAAACTCGGAAAAAATTATTCAAATAATTAATGGATTCAGTCTTAATAAATTTTTAAAGTTTATCACGCTCCCACTGCCTTAATATTTATTTTTTCGTCTTCGTTAATATTCCTTTTTATCCATCGATCTCAGTGTCTGTAATCGCTGTTTATGTCTTCGCTTCAATCGTAAATTAAAATCAATCACCACGTGACCACCTTCTTATGATTAATTGTAAATAAAGATTAATTGCCTGTGGATGTATGATTTTGTTCGATGATAACATTGATTGATTATTTATCCATCAGTCGAGCTGCAGAGAACAAAATTTTAAAAAAATTTGTGTAGTATAGCAGGCTGTAGTAAAATTTGAAATACGAACACATTGAAGAATTAAGAATTCAACTAACATTCACATTTATTTGTACAAATTTTACCATTTCCGACGGATTTAAAGAACTCTTTCTTCCCATATTGATTTAGCTAACTGCAGTCACAAACTGTGACTTTAATTTTATTTGGTTTTTATAAAGCTTTATTACAACCGCCTACTGATTTAAGTTAAAAATGCACGTGGTTCTATTCTGTTGAACCAAAAAATAAATGAACAATTTAATACTTGACTACAAGGAAAGTGAAAAAGTACCGTTATAATTCATTTTTATACTATTTTTTTTCAAATTATCATTTACAGTATTAACTATATTTCTGCAAAACAAAATTTTTTTATTCTATCTGTATTTGCAAGTTATACAGTTTTTTTAATTTAAAATATGTTGGTTCTATCCTGATGAACCGCAGTGTATATAGAGTGGGCAATTTAAATGTTTAAATTTAAAAATGCAATAAAACAAACACGGTTTGAATTCCTGTTAGAAATGGAATTTCAGGGTACCTCATCTGATCGGACCAATTTTAGTGCACTATTTCGGGTGTATGGGGTCGTGCCTTGACAATGGCATCACGAATGTTGGCCTTCTAATGCTCAATTGTCTCTGGCTTGTCGGCATAAAACTTGTCTTTAACGGCGTTCCACAGAAAATAGTCCAACGGTGTCAAATCGTAGCTTTATGGCGGTTAATTGACATCCAGATTTCGAAAAATTAAACTTCCATCAAACGTTTGACGCAATAAATAAATAAATGAGGTGTGTGGCAAGTTACACCATCATGTGGAAACCAAACATCGTTCACATCAATACCATTAAGAGCGGTTACACAAAATCGGTTATCATGGTGCGATACCTGTCTCCATTGATCGTAATTGTTGCGAAGTCCCCATTTTCAACGAAATATGACCCAATAATGCATCAGCTCTACAAGCCGCACCAAAAGTCACTCCTAATTAGTGCCTTGGCTTCTGTAGGACCCTGTGTGGGTTTTTAAGCCCCAAATACTGCAATTTTGCTTATTAACGTACCCGCCAAAATGAAAATCAGTTTCATCTGACAACATAATTTTTTTTGGGCAAAATAGACATCATCGAACAATTTCTCGTTGGCCCATTCAGCGAAGCGAAAACGAAGAGTAAATCGATTCATTACTTTGAGTGGAAATAATATACTGAATTTTATGATAGAATAGAATGACATAAGTATTGCCAAATTCGAAATAATCGGTGGTTCAAATTAAAACCGATAGATGGCCCACGCTATATTTGTATTACATAGAATTTAATTATTATTATTATTTTTTAAGTAATATTTACACAAAAAATTAAATACATCCGTCTCACGACATGGAGTGGGTTTTGCATTTCATTGTATTGCTTGCTTCATTGGCTATAAAGTTGTGATTTACATGGACCTTGAAGAAGTAAGATCCATTAATATCGTCTGCATACCGCACCAAACAGTTTATATTTTAACGTGAGCGTCAACAATAATCATTGACTGCTCTTTGCTCAACGCTGTAAAAAAGAAATGAACTAAAAGTAAAAAGTATTCACATAGGCATCCATACTGCAAACATACCAACCACTTTCGAAATAACCAAATATTGATTCAACACTTGCAGTATTCCATAAACTGAAGTATCGCCATTAAAGTGTGTCATTAAATTTTTTTTTTTAGTTAACATCGTTTGCCTTGTTAAAATGAAGTTATGGTATGCACATAGAAAATTATACGAAAAAGTATTTTGTTTTACACCATGATCTGCATGAATAAATTAATTGCTTCCAGCCAAATTTTGTCGTTGTTCTTTGTGTCCATTCTATTAACATGACACTTAAAATATGACAGTTGCAATATAAGAATAAAACAGAGCTCGTGCATACACACATTTACTCTCATAACATGTCGCTTACAAACCGAACATTATTACTGTCGCATGCAGTCAACACCAGTAGCAATATAATAATCATTATACACTTATTTACTAAACAAAAATGTAATGCATAATTAACGAGTACAATAACTCTCACCACCAACAAAATAGGTAACCAACACCAGAGCGACAGACACAAGTACCTACTTGACAAGCTAAATTAAAGATATGTAGTTATGAAAATGAATAATCTAGATACTGGTGTTTTGCTTTTACATCGCTTGACATTAAAATTATAAACAAAAGCTACAAAAACAAAAAAATGCAGTAAACAAACCTGTTTAGAAATTATCGTACTGCTTTATATAACCACCAATACCAGCATAAAAAAATTGTAAAGAAGGAAACAAAAATATACAAACAAAACTACAACAGTAAATGTAAACAACGATGTTTACATTTATAGAGATTTGGAGAAGACGTTCGCCTTCAAGAACATTCATCAGACTGTTTATTTTGCCATATAAAAGGCAAGGCAAAGCAAGCGACTGACTTAGTGAAGTTCAGTCAGTCTTGTGTGAAGACGCGGTGTGTTTGAAGAGAGTAATCGTGGTTTGAAGATCTCCTTTACAAAGATGTGTGGAATAATAGCCTAGCAATGTTTATTGTTTATGCAAAGTGTATAAACAGAGAAATAACAAAAAAGGCAATTGTTGTTGTTTACATAAAGCTGTGAACAGTGGCATATAAGATTGTGCGAATAATAAAGAATTTTAGTTCAAACTAAAGCAATTTTATTTTTATTTTATTTCCAATCTACGAGCTCATATTTTAAACGTTGTTAAAATGTAAAAACGTAACAATATGTATGCATATAAAAAGTTTTTCTTTGAATAAATGGCCGATGTGAGAGCTAACATTTACTACTATTTTTAACCATGGACGGTTACTGTTTGTCTAATCGACGAAGCTCATTTAGTCTTTATAATATAACTCTTTTATGTTTGACCAAATTTCGCTATTTTATTCAACAACGTTAGTTGATAATGAAAGCAAGGAATAGCAGCATGTCCATATACCTTATAGGATTTGGCTGCATTGAGTTTTACTGCCACCTATTCAGCCCTCTGTCTTAATGGGAGTTCGAAGTGCATCCAGTTAAGTATAACGAATGATGCCTTGGTTGAAGTGGAATAGAGCACACTAGTAATCGGAACAGCTGATCCCAGGTTTTGCTTACGGTCCTTTTACAGGTATTGAGTGCTATTGTCGCTTTCCTAATCCTATCAATAATGTTATCCTTTCATGAGAGGATCAAACATGACCCCCAGATACTTGACTCTCTTGAATAAGGAAAGTTGACCCCACTTTGGGTCGGTAAGTTAAAAATAGGCACCCCGTATTGCCTGAAAAAAAAGCATTAATTCCGTTTTGCGATCAGTGACACTGAATGATGAGCACCATTAACTTATAAGCTTTAGTAGCCGGTTACATCTCAGAGAGAGAGAGAGAGAGTGTGCGGATCGATATCTGATACCACAATACCAGACCGTTATTAATTAATGTTATGTTGGAAATATGTTGCTATAGAAAAATTATCCGTAGCGAAGAAGTTAATTTTTGGCTCAATAGGTACCTCAACAAACATGATTGACAAATTTGTTGTAGAGGCTATCAGACGCAGTTCGAGAGTTGATGAATTGTTTGGTCAGGTTTGCGTATCGACAGCATGATTGAACCATAATTCTTTAATAAGAATGGAAATTCCAAAGCTACGGTCAATGGAGTAAAATTTAAGAATTGGACTATTGGTTTTAACAATGTGCCATATGCCAGGCAATATCATAAACCTATTAGGTGGCGAGACAAAATCATGCTATAGTCTAGTCCATTTTTAATGGCGATACTTGCCTCTCGTCCCCGGAGAAAATCAAGTTTTAACTGCAGCCCTGGAAGACCATCCAGGATGTACTCCGGAGCAATGTATGCAATAAAATAATCTTTAAAAAATAAATATCGCGCAAAAAAATACAAGAATAATAAGTTCTTGTGACTATATTTTTATACTGTAGGTACCCCCAAGAAGAACTAAGAAAAAATTTAAAATTCAAAAGCCCAATACATTAAAACGTTGTTCCCAATATTTAGTAGGATATCTATTAAGGTCAGTCACTTCATTTAATCATTTTTTTCATTAAATGCACCAGTTTTGTTTAGGGTTTTCTGTTGATTCATATGCTTTAAATAGAAAATGTTTTTAAAAACCGAACTTCAATGTTATAATTACAGGCAATGGCTGCAACACTTTTAAATTACATACTGACACATGACGTACTTGAACTAAGATAGATGACTCTGTTATATAAAGTTATAATTACTAACATATGTACATATATACCACTAGACTTGAAAAATGGGCTGTAATAAATACTTAATAATATATTAAAACTATTGTATGTATCAAAAGGATAAATTATTAAAACATACTTTATTTTTCAAAATGTAGTTTTTAACAGTATGGAATGCTAAAACAAAATTTAAAAAAAATTAGAAGAAAAACAGCCGTATTTAAAGCACACTTTTGTTGATTTGCACTTTAAATTTAAAGCACATTTATTAAGAATTCTTATTTATTAACAGTTCTTTAGCTAGTAATTATTTGAAACAATTTTTTAAATTTATGTTAGCAATACGCTTCGAAGCATTTGTAACTTCTATTTAAGTGGCGGATTAGAACGAAAATTTTTTACCGAATAACCACATTCATAAATTGTTTTAATTGATTTATGATTTGTTTAAAAAAAGTAAGTTGTTTAAGCATTTTCTTCTTCTAAGAAAACCAAATACAATTCTGTAAAATACATACTTAAGTCTATGTAGGGCAACATTTTTAAGAACGAATAAAAATAATGTATTTTTTTCATCAGTTCTTTATTCACAAAATATCCCTTTTGATAATACATATTGTATGAAATTTAAAAATAATATGAATGCGCAATATAAAAATAATTTGGAAACTTGTTATTATGAATGTTAATTTGTAGATTTGTTTTTTTTTTTATCGTTTTTAGATATGTGACGGAAATCGCTTTGATTTAAAACGAAATCGAAAGTTGAAAATGAATTAATCATTGTTACTACAATTTAAGGCCATTTTACATGATAAGGGTATACGTATGTAAAGTTTGAGAGAATGTATTATCGAACTCGATCCGTATTTTATAAATGAAAGTAATAATCTAACGACAGGTTTTATTGCATGTACTCGATCAGTAAAATACGAAAATAATAGAACGATGTGTGATTTTTTCTAAAAAATTTAAAAAAGAAATGAAGTGAGGAGCACGACTGTCTAATTTGCATTAGTGTTTTCTCTCAATGTTGTACGCTCTCATTATGTACACGATGTTCTACACAAAAACTATTAAACGACTCGTACATATTTGGTAAGCAAATTATACGAAGAAATATAGAATGGAAAAAAGAAATATAGAATATGCAGCCCCTGCGCTGAATAACTTATTCGATAAGTTTGGTGGAAATCGGCCGCTATTTGTGCTCAAGTGAGCTTTGGTAATCAAAGCTAACACTTCTACCTACCTACATACCAACATACAATTTTAAAAATGTTTTTGCTTACCATCTTACATGAGTCGGATCTCATTAAGATAAGAAAAGAAAGGTGAGACATCGTAATACTAGCACTGCTGTTGTACTTAAATAACATCTTTTTTCTTGAGGGCTCTGTAAACATTTTACACAATCGCTTAAGTTGGTTCTTTTGTTTGTGGACTTACCTTAACTCAAGACTATTTTTATTGCCTTTTATAATAGACAAAAAGAAAAAATATTTATTGGTCATATTAAACGATGTTTAAAAACACATTTTTCTTTTGTTGACATTCGTGATTTCGTTTGATATTATCACAATATTATCATCAAGTTTTCAATCATCACTGGTTTATAAGAGTAGTGTGAGTATTGATAATAATGTATTAAATGAAGAGAATTTAAAATTCAATGCAAATATTGGCAGAAAAAAGTACAAATCATGGCATAATTGGGGTGACAATAAGCGTCTTTCCTTTCGTAAAGCAATAAGCTCTCTCTCTCTGTTTTGTTTTATTGTTTGTCAATTAAAAACTTTATGCTCCTGTTGTCCACAACAAATTTAATTTAGTGCCGTAGTATTTTAAAGCAAATATTTTACTGAAAATGCTCTACAAATAGTTTTGTAATTCAATTGTTAAATTAAAATGTTTGTTTTACATCAAATTATTCTGACTTTTTAACTTCTTTGTTTCAGAAGTGTAGAGAATAAAATAATCTTTTTTATATGTGCAAAAGTAAATGCATAATATTGAAAAAATATGAACTTTGTATTTGTACATTATTTATTAAAATAAAATAGAATCTATACAAGTGTTAAATATTAACTTAAACTATTCTCTAATTAAACAAACTTTTAAGTGAAAATATTTCCTTTTAAATATAAAAAACAGCTTGAATGTTATTTGCAGCATTTATCCAGTATTACTCGCTTCTCATTTCTATTTCACTGCTGAAACTAGACTGATTCTTCCCAATACTCGTCGTGCATTTCATTCACTCACTCTTTTGTTTATAGAATTTAGTGTTGATTACTTGGTTCGAACTTCATATTTTCGTAATACGATCAGTATGCCATCATCATTTAGAGATCTTGGGCGAACTCCGGATATTCTGATTGCTATAGATTGCTTGATTTTTCACTACTGTTGTGTGTGTTAATTTTATATATGAGTGCCGAAACCTAAAGGCGACTTCTAATTACAGATTGTTGAGAAAGTCTTTGCTGGAAATCTGCTAAGAGGAAGTCGCCGAAGAACATTTTTTCATATTTCGTTTTGTTGGAGATGTCTGAGCTGAGGTTTGAACCGTGGCCTCATGTCTAATAAGCTAACACACTACCTACTACCTACGGTGACTACTTTTAAATGCTTTGCATTTCTTTTTTCTTGTTGAAAGTACAATCCGATGACAAACATCAACATTTCCATCAATTTTTCCTGAAGGATAACCTTTCTCAGTTAAAGCGACTATGTTGTTTTCAACTTCAATTGAAATTTTCTACATTTTAATTTTCTTTTCATAAATTGCAAGAAAACTTTTCAAAAAAAATTTGAAAATGTTCTCCTCACCTTTAGAGCTTGAACGCAAAAAAAATTGTGAAAAGAATCCAAAAATAACCTTAAGTAAAGGCAAAACGTGCAAAACTAGATAAATGAACAAATTTTATTAAAATGTTTTTATTTTATTTTTATATTTATTTATATGTTTTTATCGAAGTCGCCGTGGTCTAGTAGGTAGTGTGTTGGCTTATTAGACGAAAAGCCAGGGTTCGAGCCCCAGGCCAGACATGAAATTAAAATACAAAAAGTATTTCTTCGGCGACTTCCTCTCAGCAGGTTTCTGGCAAAAACTCTGAGAGTAAATAAAATTGCCATGAAAAGTTTCTCAAAAATCTGTCGTTCGGAGTCGACTTTAAACTGTAGGTCCCGCCACTCATGTATAAAATTAACACACACAACATAAGTGGTGTGAGAAACTAGGTCGTAATCCTGACTGAAGGGTTGTAATGACCAATTATGTATGTATGTATGTTTTTATTTTTTTAATTATTTTTATTCATTGTTTTACAGTTAGTAAGTAGTTTAACAAGTTTTATTATTTAGAGTTATTGGATTTAAAATATTTTTAAATATTATGTACCCGCTTATGCTTGCCACTGTATGTATAAACAAAATACATTGTTAATTATCTAGTAGTTAATATACATTTATATAGTTTCAGGTATAAATTTAGAAATTCCTGTAGTTTCGTGTTGTTATATTGTTACGAAAATAGAAATGGTGTTACATAGTTTAACATTAAAATGTTAAACAAAAGCTACAAAAACAACGCACTTGTTCACATAGGTTACATCAACGAATAAACAAAAATAATGCAACAGCATCAGTATAAAAAAGGGGATAAAGAAGTAAACAAGTAAACAAGAAACAGCAAACATTACCAGAATAAATGTAAACAAAATACACAAACATCTATGTTTACATTTACACAGATTTCGAGAACGCGAAGTCATTCTCCGTCAAGAGCATTCATCAGACTGTTTACCCTGCGATATAAAAGGCAATACCAAGCAGGCTAAGGGGTCAGTAAAAATGCAGGCAGTCCTGTGTGAAGACGCGTCGCTTGTGAAGAGAATAATTGTGGTTTCAACATCTCCGCTATAAAGATCGGTCATACAATCGTTATTGTTTACGCAAACGTGTTTAATACGGTGTTCAGATATGCACCTTTATTGCGTAAATCGCAATAAACGCCATTATTGAGCTCCAAAAATTGTTATAATATTGAGTAAAAATTAAAATGCAGCACTGTCCCATATTAGAATTATCCGAACACTTTCTGTTGATATTTGACAACTCAAATGTCAAAAACGACAAACAAAAAAAAAAAAAAAAAACAAAGAAAAAACAACAAAACAAAACAAACAAAAACAATGTTGTTGAAGCAACCAGCTGTTTTGTTTACCATTGAATAAGCAGCTGAACTGCGTATATTGTTATGTCTAAACACTTAAAATATTGTAATTAATAAACGGAATATTGACTAAATAAAAGTGCATACCTGAACATAGTATAAAGCGGAATAACAAACAAAGCTATTGTTGTTGTTTACATCAAGTTGTGAACAATGGCACACAGAATTGTGCGAAGAATAAAGAATTTTAACTAAAACTGAACATAAATTTATTTTCATTGTTATTGCAATCTAAGAGCTCATATTTCAAACGTTTTAAAAGTTTAAAGTTAAAAACGTACAATATGTATGTAAATATGTAGCGTAATTTTGTTTTGATATTAAAATTTCAAAAATAATTGTTTTTTTCGTATTTAATTTTTAAGAAAGTGATGATTCATTCTCGATGTTTAAATACACAATTTTTTTCAATCTCCTTCCCTTCCTTTGTTTCTCATTGTAATGCATACCTGCTACAATATAAGTTTGTTTTTTGGATAACTTCCGTTCTTTTGTTATTAACTTTTCTTTTTGTTTTTCATCCTTTGTACATTGCCTATGCATATACACTGAATGGAAATACTTATTTTCTAAAAAAAATTATACTCGAAATGAAAGAAATCTTTGGCTTTTACGTCATGTTATTTGCAAGACATTTTGCTCATAATAAGTAAAAATCATTAAAGCGTACCAAATACGAGTGAAAACTCTTTCCTAACGACAATTACGGAACTATTTTCTTAAAGTCTGTTTAAAGATCTTTTAAAAAACCACAAAAACAATGAAAAATAGTTGAAAAAATAAAGTTCCTTGTTTTTAAGTATTTGCGAAAATGACTTTAATGTCTGGGTAAAGTTAGTTAAGTTCTTAGTACGACTTTTTATGTGGTTGATGCAGTTGGAAGATACTTGTCAAGTACTCTTTAACATAATAAGTGCCTTGAGTGCAAATGAATATTAAAAAAAAAATAAGAAAATCATGATGAAGAAAACTTTTATACTTTAACATTACTTTCACTGAGTACGTATAATAAAATTAAAAAATACAATAAAATTTCTTACTGTGACATTTGTCATCTGAGCAAAAAAATGAATAAGAATCCAACAGTACGTATGAGAAATTTCTGTATTTAAATAGTCTTTTTACGCAACATACTATTATCATTACAACCCTTTAGCCAGCATTACGACCTAGCTTCTCACACCACTTATGTTGTGCATAAGGACATTAGTGAAGTACTTCATTATTTTCAAAAAATTGCAAAATTATTAATAAAACTAATTTGTAGTAAAATACATACGCTCTTTATTTGGGCAATAGGCTAGAGAATGAAAATCGAAGCCACAACCCCAAACTAACAGAGTGTGACCTTACGAACGCATTCATATTTGATTATAATTTCGCATAAAATTTATGCAAATTAATAACGCAGTTATTTGATTCTATTGAATTGCTTGCATAGTTTTCATTAGAGTTACAAAAATTAAATTAAAAATAATTTTGATTTAAAGAATTTTATTTACATACATATGTTATATCTAAAACATAAATAAATAAAATAAATTAAATTTGTGAAATAAAAATAAAAATATATTAAATAACAAAATTTAATTTCAATTCTAATTATCTTCATAATATTTGTTAAAATTAATTTTTCAAAAAAAAAAATATCATTTCTCCATAAAAATTGTATGTTTAATTTGTATTATAAGTTATATCGATTGAAATAAACTACAAAAAAAATTTAATAATATGCCATAATATGATACAATTCTCCTTCGCATTTTAACACCGCTCATCCATTTATACAAATAGGTATGAGTAGAACATTTGAACTATCCATTCAATTTTGGTTTATCTGTCAACAGAAATATTTAGATGTAGATGAGTCGCCTATAAACTTTAGTTTGAATAAAAATGTATTTTTCAACGTTTAAGTAAGCAGAATCGAAAATCCAGCTTTTATATAGGAAAGTTTACTTTGTATATAAAACATTCTTAAAAATCGAAGATGCTTTTAAATATGTGAACCCTGATGTATTTAGTAAAAAACTTTTGACAAATATGAACCCTGATGTATTTTGTCAAAAACTTTTGACAAATATGAACTACTTTATATGTACCTCTGAGGCTCTTGTTAGTAGTTAATGTTACATTTTTATACTTCGGTCTCTAACAGATGGAAATATTTAAAAATTCTCAATTTTCATTTTTTCAAAACATATGTAAAATAAAAGTCATGAATATTGGATCATCTAAGTGAGCCTCATAGGTTCGTTTTAGGGTTAAAAAGTGACTTCTTCTATATAGTAATCTAAGAATTATTTAATACCGTATTTCTGTTTCTTACTACTGCTTTCATAACTGTAATTCTTTCCTTCAATTTTTATTGCTTTTCTACTACAAAGCTGATAGCTTTGATTTTTTTATTATTGGACACGATTTCTGTACAAACCATTAATTATTATAGCAGCGTAAGTAGTTGTTTTCCTATGAATGGTATAATGGCAGACATTGTAAAAACATAAAACATTCTTACGAAAGTGGAAATGGTGTTACATCGTTTAACATTAAAATGATAAACAAAAGCCACAAAAATAAAAACTATGGACTTGTTTACATGATCAACAAATAAACAAAAATATAGCAACGACATCAGTATAAAAAAGGGGATAAACAAGTAAACTAACAGGCAACAACAACATTGCAAGGATAAACGTAAACAAAATACACAAACAACAATAATATAAATAACATGTTTACATTTATAGAGACTTCGCGAAGGTGAAGTTATTCTCCTTCAAGAGCTTTCATCAGTTAGTTTACCCTCCGATATAAAAGGCACGTCAAAGCAGGCAACGGGATCAATAAAAATTCAGTTAGTCTTGTGCGAAGACGCGTTGGGTGTCAAGAGTATAATAGTGGTTTGAAGATCTCCGTTGTAAAGATCTAACGTGTTTACGCAGAAGAGTGTAAAGAAGAATAACAAACAAAGCAAATAGTTGTTGTTTATATCAAGTTGTGAACAGTAGCACACGGAATTGTGCGAACAATAAAGAATTTATATAAAACGTTTTTAAAAGGATAAAAACGTAACAGTATGAACGCATTAAATTGACGATGGCATAGCTACATGACCATTTTTGATACAATTGTTCACCAAGTGCAGTACAGACATTTTCCAAAAGCGGCATTGTTGTTATTGTTGTTGAAATATTATTTTTTGATTAAATTCTTTAAATTCTCATTACATTTGTTATTTCATTAAATATAACAAAAATGTCGTCGATTAGATCAAAAGATTTGATTCGCCACTGTTCATAACTTGATGTAAACAATAACAATTACTTTGTTTGTTATTCTTATTTACAATCTTTTGCGTAAATAATAACAATTGTTCGACAGATCTTTATAACGGAGATCTTAAAACCACGATTATTATCTTCAAGCACAGCGCGTCTTCACACAAGACTGACTGAATTTTTACTGACTCCGCTTTGTCTTACCTTTTACATTGCAGGGTAAACAGTCTAATGAATGCTCTTGACGGCGAATGGCTCTGCCTTCTCGAAATCTTTATAAATGTAAATATGTTGTTTACATTATTGTTGTTTGTGTATTTTATTAACGATTGTTCTTGCAGTGTTGTTGTTGCATTTTTATTTACTTGTTCATCACTTTTTTATACTGGTTTTTGTTGATATATTTTTGTTTACTTGTTTACCATGTAAACAAGTTCATTGTTTTTGTTTTTGTAGCTTTTGTTTATAATTGTAATGTTAAACGTTGTAAAAGAAAAACATCGTTTCCATTTTCGGTACAATCATACATTTGTGGTATATTTTTGACAGATTGTAGCCTGCTGTTGTCTAGGTATATAATGCATAATAATAGTAAACAACAAATATTTGTATGAAAATAGCAGTCCGTTTGCTTTTTTTTATTGCACACTGTATTTGCTAAGTAGCTTGTTGGAATTGAACACACTTTTATAGAAATAACGATTACATTTACATTACTTTACATTGGCACTGTTAATTCATACCCACTCTTACTTGACTATTTTTAGGCTGTTAATGATATTTGGGTTTAAAAATTAAAAGAGTAAGGGTAAAAGTAAAGTAAAACGATATCAACAACCCAAAGGTGGTAAAATATTTGGATAAGCTTTTCAATGTTATGAATTTGAAAGTAATTCCACAACTAGTTATGGAGAGGACGAGGTGAGAAAGCAGCGTTTTTGGTCATGTTTCTTTTCTTTAATTCATTGTGTATTTCTGTTTTTGTTTACACACCTACGCAGGTTAATGTAAAGGATTGTGAATGAACAGTTTCCAACTTATTTACTTTAAATTTTTTAGTAACATTGTGCTGTATTCTACTGGTTTGTTTGCTTTGTTGATTTGATTTTTTTTATGTTTGTGATTTACTTCATTTAGTTTCTATCCTTTTTGTCGTCGCCGTAGTTTAGTAGGTAGTGTGTTGGCTTATTAGGCGTATCCCAGGTCAGATCTCAAAACGAAATATGAAAAAATATTTCATCGGCGACTTCCTCTCAGGAGATTTTTGGCAAAAACTCTGAGAGTAAATAAACCTGCCATGAAAAAGATTCTCAAAAATCTGTCGTTCGTAGTCGACGCTAAACTGTAGGTCCCGCCACTCACGTATAAAATTAACGCACACAACATGAGTGTTGTGAGAAGCTAGGCCGTAATCTCGACTGAAGGGATTGAAGGGCCAATTGTGTATGTATGTGTAATTAATAAGCGAAACTCAGAGCGCCATCTCTACATACAATTTGGTGGCATTCTTATTAGCACTCTTTTAATTAACACAGCCTAGTCAGAGAATATTTTATTTCACAAATTCTCTGAGAGAAAATATAATTGCCATGAAAAGTTGCTCAACAAAAAAAAGTATCATTTCGAGACGAATTTAAATTGTTGGTCCCAACAACATAAGTAGGTAGGTAATAATCCTGACTGAAGGAATGGCCAATTATGTATGTATGTTATGTAAACTTTTGCTCCAGAAATTGTTTGATTTCGTTCTTACTTTAAATCGCAATTGGGCATATGTCAACTGAACATCGAACTGCTTTGAGTTTAAATGGCAACATATTTTTGGCTTAAAGGTCTGCCTGTTTAAAACCAATCAAGGCACTCGCTGCTTTTACAATTACGGCTCCAGAGACATTACAAGTTTGTTCAACACCCTGCTATGCATTCTTAATTGTTCTTCTAACAAAGAGAAAACATTGCTTTCTAGCAAGATTAAGCAATTAATATTTCCGATTAATATTCCTGAGATCACAGTATTTTGAAAATAAACCTAAAAATATGTTTTAAATTTTTTAATTTAATCTTACTTATTCACCGCGTATGAGTGATATTTTGTTAATGCAAATAACTTATACGACTGGTAGACGAAATTAAAATTCCGCTGAAAACATAGTTATCTCAAGGTGCAGGAGAATACAAGACAGTCGATTTTGCGCCGCTCATAAGGGCACGTCCTTTTGCAGAATACAATGTGACGAATTTGCAACCGCGACTTAGGCAAGCAACTGGTAAAATTACAGCTGATCTAAGAACTGAAGCATACTTCCGATTTCTGCATGAATGCATGAACAAAGAAAATTAACAAATTTCGGACTATAACAATCCACATGAGGCTCAACTGCATCCAATGTCATCCCGAAAAAGTAATTGTTTGGAATGAATTTTGAACTGGCGACGTCATTGGTCCGTATACCTTGAGAGTGACTTTGGACAGGCCATCAGTGTCGATGGCGAGCATTTTAGATCTACAATTACCAAGTGCTTATGGCCTGAATTATATGGAGATCACGTGAATTGGCCGCCGAGATGCTGCCATTTAACTCTCTTAAACTTTTTTTAAGTCGCAGATGTAACGACAAACTACAGCGGATAGCAAGGCCAATGTAACCCATGCTATCGAACAAATTCAGCCTGATTTATGCGCCATAGTAATGGAAAAACATTTCGAACGCGCTTCATCCAGAGAAGCCATTTTGGAAATTTGAACGATTTTATATTCTACACATAATGGCTTCAATAAGTAATTCCAATGAATAAAAATGGCAATGATATCTCACACATATTTAGTTTATTTTTTTAAATTTAAAGGTGGGAAGCGCTTAAAAACGGACCTTGGTGCTAGCCGTTGGTTTGGCTAAAGTTGTTGTCAAAGAATTATGCAGAAAATTAATGCCAAACACACAAACAAACTTTTTTTTGTTTTCATTGAATGCTCTGAGGTCTCACGCTTATTGGTATTGTGCCAAATTCGACAAAAATGATACGAAATCGACTACTTCTAATTCTCCTGCACATTCCCATGGATAGTGGCGGTGTTTACAGCTATTCGTCGATTTTTTGCTGAACTAGTGGACTTGAACTTATGTTCCGAAGCTCGTAAAATGAGTTTCAAGTCGCCGTAGTATAGTAGGTAGTCTGTTTGCTTATTAGATGTGAGGCCACGGTTCAAATCCCATGTCAGACATTAGGAACAAAACAAAATATGAACAGATATTTCTTCGGCCTCCAACTTTTGGATAAAATTAGCACACACAACATAAGTGGTGCGAGAAGTTAGGTCGTTATCCTGACTGAAGGGTTGTGATGACAAATTTTCTATGTATGTACATTTGTATGTGTTACATAATTCGCAGTTAAGACCAACAACATATTCCATTTTAATTTTACTACACCTTACTTTCATGCCATAAAAGTTTATTTGAAATGACAACAACAACGTCAATGTTATAAAAATTCATTTGCCGTAATAACAATTTGTAATAGACCAAAACATTTAAGAGTGAATGTATTACATCACATACATACATAACTCAAAGGACATTGTTGTCTATGGGTCTACAGATATATGTAAATAGAAGGTGTTCTCAGGTGTGTGTGGCGTGTGTTAACCTACATATAAGAAAAGTGTGAATTGTTGTTTAGCGTACCAAGTAATTGGATGTGTAATGGTAATTATAATGTCTCCAGTACTTACAGTCAACTTGAAATTATATTTAACAGTCGTGATTTCATTCACTTCCATGCTTTCTCTCTTTTGCATTTTATTTTATCTTGAATTTATTTTATTTTGTTTTTCTTTTTTTCAGCAATTACATTTTTTGTTGTTGTTGATTGTGCCTTTTCTAATATTTTTTTCTGACAGATACTTTGTATCAACGATATCGAAAAAATGTGTTTTTGCGGTCTGTTTTACTATGATTTGTGGATTTAAATTTTTTGCTTTTGGCTTAAAAACATTCGCTTTCAAAAGTTGTATTTTGTTTTTAGCTTTACTTTATTTTCTTCTCGTTTGCAAACAAAAAGTCAGCAATTTTTTCTCTTTTCAGTTCCTCCGTCCGTACGATTAAACGTTATTTGATTACGTAAGTAGGAAAGTGTAATTGATTTTCTTTTCTATTCAACATAATTTATGACAAGAAAATCGAGACGACAAAACTTAAACATTTTGTGAAAGTTAACATGTTGTTTATCTATATATATAAAAATGAATGTTTGTTTGTATGTAATTAATAGCATCGTAATACATGCATTTAATCATGCTATTTTCTTCAGCAAAGTTGTTGCGCATGAGCCGGGAAAGGTTTCTAAGTTGGTATGACCAATTTCCGACAGGTGGCGCCACTGAAAATTACTCAAAATGAATTAAATCGTAAACTGTGCATTTGATCATGATATGGTCTTTAGCAAAGTTGTTGCGCATAAGTTGACGGAGGTTTCTAAGTTGGTGCGATTAATTTCCGATAGATGGCGCCACTAAGAATTATTCAAAATAAATTGAATCGTAAACTATGTATTTGATCATGTGTTGATCGAATAAATACCAGACGTTTTAGCATTTATCATTTATGATTTTAATAACATTTAGTATAACTCGCTCCCGTAAAATTTGAAACATTTTAATTTTGGACAATTTTTAAAAATGCTGTTGGGTTCAATTTGATTGGGTACATTGTGAGATTTTAATAAATTTAAATGCATTTTTCACGTCGTTCCCGTGCCTCCAAAGCGACAAGCAATTGGTCGACCTACACTTCGAGCACGGAAGAAAAACCATTACGAGCCTCAGAATCAGACGAGCAACTAGCATTGAGACTGGAAAATCTTCGAGAAGTGAGATTAGAAACTGATCGAATGCTTACTACTCAGGCCTGTTCGTCTGAATCATCTGGACAACGGGAAACAAAATCAATAAAATGATTCAAAATTAATTGGACTTTTGTGTAATGTCTTTCCTTCAAATTTATTTTAGTTTATGGCGCAGCAACACGCGCAGGGTACAGCTAGTATATTATAAATTGGTTCTTTTAAACAATACTTAAAAAAAATTGGTTAAGTAAGGTTAGTTTGGAAGAATTGTACTTTACTGTATACCCAGACCAACGTTTTCATGCAGAGACCTATTGGTGCATTTTGAGTTTCATATAAGAAAATAATGAAGAAAATGCGAAAAACTTCGGAAAGCAATACCAATAGAAATACCTTTTGACGAAACTTCTGAAAGTCGGCGTAGTCTAGTAGGTAGTGTGGCTCATTAGACATTACACGAGAGTCAGTGATTCAGACCCCAGCCCTTACAACTCGAACACAACGAAATATGAAAAAATATTTCTTACGGTGACTACCTCTCTGCAGTTTTCTGGCAAAAACTCTGAGATTAAATAAGAATTGTTATTAAAAGTTTCTCAAATATCGTCTGTAGGTTTCGCCAGTTACGGAAAGAAGTGGTGTGAGAAACTAGGTAGAAATCCTGAATAAAGGTTAGTAATGACCAATTAAATAGGATTGGAAAACCTTAATATTATGGTAAATTTGATCAAATCGATTGAATGCGATGAAGAAAAAGAAGGAGTCCATTGCAAATAATTTTTGAATATCAAAAACTGTAGAGATTGTAGCGAAAATGGAAATGGTTGTTTTGCTATTGTATCGTTTAACATTAAAATTACAAACAAAAGCTACAAAAACAATGAACTTGTTGACATGATAAACAAGTAAACAAAAACATACCAAAAAAATCAGTATAAAAAAGAGAGTAAACAAGTACACAAAAAAGCAACAACAAACAAAGAATAAATATAAACAAAAATACACAAACCACAATAATGAAACAACGATGTTTACATTTATAGAGACCTCGAGAAGGCGAAGACAAGAACATTCGACTTCAAACTGTTTATGTTGGCATATAAAAGGCAAGACAAAGCAGGCAACGGGGTTAGTAAAATTTCAGTCAGCCTTGTGTGAAGACGGTGTGCGTTTGAAGAGAATAATCGTGGTTTGAAGATCTCCGTTACCAAAATCTGTCGAATAATTGTCTAGTTATTGTTTATGCAAAGGGTATAAACAGAGGAATAACAAAAAAGGCAATTGTGGTTGTTTACATCAAGTTGAGAACAGTGGCACACAGAATTGTGCGAATAATAAATTATTTAATTAATTTTATTTTTATTTTATTTGCAATCTACGAGCTTACATTCCAAACGTTTTTTAAAAGGTAAAGACGTAACAATATTCTTTCACAAACTTATTCCAAAAAAAATCAGGACAAATTGTAAAAATTTCAAATGCATTTTTTTTGAGAACTTTTTCCAAAGCAATGATGTTTTTGTTCCGTGATTCTGTTGGTGATATTTTTGTTTTTTAAGCTATGTTTGGTTTTATTTTATTATTTTCCTTTTTTTGTGCAAATTGTTGCGACGTTGTAATAACAAAATGTTGTTTCATTGTTAATCTAAGTGCAGCAAAAATTGTTTAAACGCCAACAAAAACTCAAAGCATTTTAGAGGAAATTTAATGGCTTTTATTTTAGCAGCATTTTTATTATGATAAAAGAAATCTTGTGTTACATGAAATATAAATAAAATAAGAGGTGTGTTTTTCTGTTATATTTTAGTTGAAATTTAGTTACTGAATTGAAATTTTAACGTTTAAGGGCCTTTATTTCAACTTGCCGTTAAAGTTAAAGGTAACTTTAGCTAAAGTGAGCTTTAAAGTCACTTTTAACTTTTTTTCGTTATTACGACTTAGGCCAGTTGTAATACTTGCCGTTAAAGGTGGAGATTAGTTAAAGGTAACTTTAGCTAAAGTAAAGTTTAATGTCACCTTTAACTTCTTTCCGTTATGACAACTTAATGATAAAATAAATTTAACTTTTTCAAAATGCGGCAGTGCCGGAGCAATGCCGATAGCTTTCGTCATTACTTCTTTTTTGTTGTTGTTGTATTTGCCATATTGAAAATAATATATAATAGTGCAAGTTCAAACATAAACTTAACTTGAAATGTTACCAGTAGCATGATCTTCCCTTTAGTTTAACGCTCACTTCTACCATATTGTCCACTTATAATAATTGTTGATGAACTTTGTTTACGTATTTTTTCTTTATATCTTTATGTTAATAAGTCATTGAATGACCTTGAATTCAAATGCTATTTTTTTATTTTCTATGTACTTATTATTTTTCTTAAATTTCTTGTTCTAAAATTAACGGTATTGTCGTATGATATTTCTTTTAAATTTCTTTAATATTTGTTGCTTTAAAATTGAGAAGTTATTTTGTTATTGTTGTACAGACATAATATGTACAGTTGTGTTCAAAATAATAGGAGCGCCCTTCATTTAAAAGCAAAGTTTAAAATTAAGGAAAATAAAAAAGAAAATATCAATTTTTTTTACTTAAAATTTATTTCTAATTCATTTCCTAATTTTTAACACTTAATTATTTAATTAAAACTACGAAAACAAAAAATATGTAAATAAAGCTTACTCTCAAAATTAATTGTTCAAAATAATATGAGTCTTAGCAAACAACCTAATAATTTTTAAACAAAAGGCGCAAAAGTTTGATATTATCTTAAAATAGTAAAGTTATTTTAGTATTTGGTTGAATAATCTTGTTTTTAAAAAATTCAGCACATCTACGAGGCATTGAGTCAATAAGATCTTGGCATTTCTTTAAAGGAATTTGACGACACGCATAGCGCACTGTGATCCATAGTTCTTCTGCATTTGAAGGTTTTTTTTCTCTGCAACATACTTTTCAACATCCCCCCATAGATGTTCTAGGGGATTAAGGACAGGAGACTGAAATGGCCACGCCATAACCTTTACCCCATTAACCCGAAACCACTCATTTGCCAATTTACTGGTGTGTTTCGGGTCATTATCTTGTTGGAATATTCATTTTAGAGGCGTGGAGTATGGTAACATCACTTCTCTGAAAATGCCAACATAGACGTTCCTATCCATTATGTCTCTAATTGGATGTATTGGGCCTACACCATTATATGCAAACCTTCCCCATATCATTAGCTTTGCACCACCATGTTTAACTGTCTTTTGTGTATACTGAGCTTTATATTTGGTGTTGGGCGGACATCTAATATACTGTCTAGACCCAATGCCACCAAATAAAACAATTTTGCCTTCGTCAGTCCACAGTATGTTTCTACATTTTTCTTTCGGTCAATTGATATGCTGTTGGGCAAACTTTAAACGTGCTGGTACCTGTTTTTTTTGTCAGCAATGGCACCTTTCGTGGACTTCTTGCGAATAAATTGTTGTCCATCAGATGCCTACGAATAGTAGGGCCACTTACGGCAAGATTCAGACCCTTTAGAATTTTTTTGTATACGCTGAAGGATTCATTTTGCTGTATCGCACAATTCTGCAGTCATCGACAGTTGATGTTCTGCGCTTGCGCCCACGCGTTACGAGCTTGTTTTATATTCTAATGCATTTGCTATCATTTGATTGGGGCAACTTAAATTTCCTCAATTTCTTAAGAAGTTTTGCCTTTTTTTCGAAGATTTTTAATTAGTTTTCTCTTTACTTCAGTTCAGTGTTTTCGTCATCCCACTATTACAAAAATTTATGTGAATCACTGTAGAAAAAGTTTTAACTACATTTTTCCGTACTTATTTTTCACTTTTTTTTTTAAATAATGTGCTGTTATATTTTTATTTTTAAAAGAACACTCACACTCCTATTTTTTGATCAACTGAATTCAAGGGCAAACACTGAAATGAATCAATTTCATCATAAATATTAAAGTTATTACGAGATTCTTTTTTGTATTTTATTTCTTACATATCGTTGTAACTACCATTAAAATATATCATGTTTTGGAAATTGGTACAATAAAAAATTTTAACTTTGAAAATATTACATGGTAGCACTCCTATTATTTTGAACACAGCTGTAAATATATTATTGATAGCCTTAGTTGATGGTCTATTTTTTTTATTAAAGTCAGTCTGTTTAACCCTTTCATACCCGAATTTTTTGGGCCAGAGCTAAAAATTTTTTAAGGACATGTGCTTGTTAGTCATGGCCTAAATATGAAGTGATATTAAATTCAGAGTCCTACGTATTCTGGTTTTACACGTTTTTAACCAAGCTTGTTTGCAAAAAAAAAAAATCATTTAAAAAAATTAAAAATTACGGAATTTATGAACAAAAATGTACAATGTTGCCTATAGGCAATATCGGGCATGAAAGGGTTAAGAACATTTAAAAGACAACTTCTTTTCTCGTGTACAATAATGAAAAACAATTTAGCTGCCAGTTACAAGCCTCCCTTTAGTTAAAGGCAAGCTGTAATAATGGCCATACATACATACATAATTGGTCATTACAACCCTTCAGTCAGGATTACGACCCAGTTTCTCACACCACTTATGTTGTATGTGTTAATTTTATACATGAGTGGCGGGACCTACAGTATAAAGTCGACTCCGAACGACAGATTTTTGAGAAACTTTTTATGGCAATTTTATTTACTCTCAGAGTTTTTGCCAGAAATCTGCTGAGAGGAAGTCGCCGAAGAAATACTTTTTGTATTTTATTTTGATGTCTGGCCTGGGATACGAACCCTGGCTTTTCGTCTAATAAGCCAACACACTACCTTCTAGACCACGGCGATTTCAAATAATGGCCATAAGTGAGATAAAAAATAGTTTGAATATACGTATCTAGTCTTTAATCTACATTAACCGGGAAATACCTACATTAAAACATATTTATATTTTCATTTGTATATGTTTAAGAACATATAAAAACGCTTCAGAAGATTACCCTTCAGACACCCTTCATAATGCTCGTAAAATCACAAAAGCTGAAGATCTGTTCTTATAAATGAGCTGATTTATTTTAATTATTCAATAAATCCAACAGGGACTTTGACAGTTGACACCGGTAATCATGTTGGAGCTACATTTCTTTGCCAAAATCACCATCGACGTAGATATGCAAGGACTGTTGGCTGAATGATCAGTGGTGTAGTTGGTTACTATAAATTTTGATCGAAAAACCATTCTCGGTAAAGGGGGCCCATTTGAGGATGAACGAATAGGAAAAAAAATTTCTGACGATATCAGTACACATGAATCCCCAAAAAGTCACTGTTTGCTATGGATTTTAGGCTGGCGGTGTCATCGGTCTATATTTCTTTCAGAACGGCCTTGGTAATGCCTTCACTGCGAATGGCGATTACTATAGGTCGATGACTACCAACTACTTCTAGCTGTAATTAGATGATCTGGACATCAATAGAACGCCACTAAGTGCCATACAACTCATTTCACTGCTCATTTCACTATTCTGCATGAGCGATTTGAGGACATCCTCATCTCATGTGGATGTCATTTACGAGATCGTGCAATTAGACTACGTTAGACTTCATCTTGTGGGGTTTTCCTAAGTCGCAGCAGTATGCGAATAAGCCACACACCACAGCGGCCTTTAAAGCCAACACAGTGCATGCCATCGGTCAAATTCAGCCTGATATATACGCCGAAGTCATGCAGCATGTGATTTTGAAATCGCTTGCATTTAGCACCCAAGAAAAATGTTTAGAGATTATAAATGATTATGATGATTATGAATGATTATTTTTTTAATTACGAGGTGATGAATTGGATACTAGTTATGCGAGAATCATGAACGAAGTTCGGACTGTCGATAGCAAACACTACATGTCGCTGCGCATCTACATCTACACCACATGTTACCGGACAACTATCTCTAAGTCTGGCGAACAACGGTAGCGTCCTTCAATATTACCATATATTCAGACAACTAGGTGAGCCGCTGTTGTAGATATTTCAAAATGAGATAAAAGTACAATATGATGTCCATTTAATATTGGTACCAAGAGATTGTAACATTACATGTAATAGCAGAGCGGATGAATTGACCAGTAGTAGCATAAACATTGAACTCTTCGATAGATTCTCTGTTGAATTATCAGATGAACTTGTTTTATTTTTACTTGTTTAAATTTAGGAAATTCTAAAACAGTTTTACCGTTGCTTTATACGATGTTCAGATATGCACCTTTATTTCGTAAATCGCAATAAGCGCCGTTATTGAGCTCAATATTTCATATACAGTTTCAATACATGCGCAAATTGTTATAATATTGAGTAAAACTTCAAATGCAGCACTGTCATAAGTATTTTCAGTGCGCATATTACAATTATCCGAACACTTTCTGTTGATATTTGACAACTCAAACTCAAACGACAAACAAAAAAAAAATGTTGTTGAAACAACCAGCTGTTTTGTTTAGCAGCTGTAAAATGAATATTGAATAAGTAGCTGAACTGCGTATATTATTATGTCTGAACACTTAAAATATTGTACTCAATAAACCGAATATTGACTCAATAAAAGTGCATATCTGAACATAGTATAACAATCAAGTTGTGTTATTAAATATTCCTGATATTGGGAAACCTCTGTAAATTTATAATTGGCAATGCATTATCGATTTAATCAACAGTAGATGGTCGGCTAAATGAAGGACGCTCATCAAGTCTGATTAAACTGCAAAGAAGCACGCTCAATACGGTTTTCGTGGTCTTTACAGGCCACTGAATTATGTGGGGAGGCGCATTGGTATTGGATATCTTGCTAAGGAAGAAGAACAGACAGTTCTTTACCTACTGGATGACATAGAGAAACTGTCACTAATTAGCTTTAGCAGTCGGAAGACGCCAATTTCCAATTTAAAGTGAAGGTTCACCTCTCATGAATAAAATCAACGCACACAACATAAGTGGTGAAGCTAGGTCTTAATCCTGACTGAAGGGTTGTAATGTATGTACATATGTATGTTATGTAATAAAAAGCTCCTGGGTATAACGAAAGACTGTGGTATTACAATATGTTCATCTAACTTCTTTGAATGAACAATTAATTAAAAAAAGATTTATTAATTCAATTCACACATAATCATAACTTTTTTTAAAATAATTTTTGCATGCATAAATCATTATGTCAATTATAAACATTATAATAAACAACACCTGCTTAAATGCATAATACAATCGCTTATATTGATTAAAATTATACGTCATTTTAATAAGTTTTTCAAATAATTTAACTTAATAATGGTTACGTAATTTTCGAAACATTTAATGTTTAATGAAAACATGTAAACAAAAAATAAATTTCATCCTTTGTGAACAAATTAAAATTATATGATTATCGGCTTCAAGCCGATAATAAATCTAAAAAAATTGTGCATATTTTTATTATATTCAGTAAAATATTGTTTATGCAAATGACCAACAATTATATGTAAAAAACCAAAGTGTTGAAATGGTTAATTTCACTAATTCCGCAAGATGAAGCAAATTAATTTAAAAAAATCCTTGAACTAAAAAAATTAGCACAACTATGGTAATATATATTGTTACATTTTTATCTTTTACAAACGTTTAAAATAGGAGCTTGCACGTTGCAAATAAAATTAAAATAAATATGTGTTTAATTTCAATTAAATTCTTTATTGTTCGCACAATTCTTTGTGCCACTGTTCACAACTTTATGTAAACAACAACAATTGCTTTGTTTGTTATTCCTCTTTGCACTCTTTTTCATAAACAATAACAATTTTTAAAAAAATGTTCGACGGATCTTTTAACGGAGATCTTCAAACCTCGATTACTCTCACCAAAAACGCAATAAGACTCACTGACCTTTTACTAACCCTGTTGCCTGCTTTGTCTTGCATTTCATATGTAAACGTAAACAGTCTGATGAATGTTCTTGAAGGCGAATGTTTGCGGTATTGCCTTCTCGATGTCTCTATTAATGTAAACATCGTTGTTTCATTATTGTTGTTTGTGTATTTTTGTTTACATTTATACTTGCAGTGTTTGTTGGTATATTTTTGTTTACTTGTTTATCATGTAAACAAGTTCATTGTTTTTGTTTTTGTAGATTTTGTTTATAATTTTAATGTTAAACGATTTAAAAGCAAAACACCATTTCCATTTGCGTAATAATATATTAATTTTTAATAACAATATATCTTAAATTTTAAAAGTACCGCTCTAAAATGTAAATTTTTTTGTGAAAATAGAATATTAACGTTTAATGGGTAAGTAAAAAATACCTAATTCGTAGGATAAAAACAATAACGTAATAAGTTCCATACCTTGGTAGGCTTATAAACAGTGTGCTAGTGGGTTGTACTTAATGCCGTTATTATTTAAACTGGCTTTTCATGTCATAATAATTGAAATATAATTTTTAGTTCCATTGTTGCCTCACAACAAAATTAAATAAACCTTTGTTGTCAAGTACAATTTTAATCATTATTTACCTGTCACCACTCTGGCCCACTCGAGAACACGTTCTATTGGGTAAATAAAATACTTGGGTAATTCACACAAGCCCTTGTATCGTTGTATGGCGTGTATAGTTGGACGAAAATACAACAGTGTATGCTTGTCGGTGATTATTTTCATATAAAAATCCAATACATTTATACACATTTTTTTCATATGTTTTTAAAAGTTGTATTGGTTTCGTGCTATCAGTTTATGTAAATGCCAGTAATCAAGATGAAGAATAAAAATACAAAATATTTTCGATGTAACTTGAGTCAACAATTAAAATTTCAAAATTATAATGTTCGCACAGATAATTAATTAATTTACTTTTATTCGTAATATTTTTCATTTTGCTGCTTGAAAATCAAATTATTAATAATGTTATTCTTCTTCTTATCGCTTTATGACGTTTGGAATACGAAATACACAATACAACATAACATTGAGCGTTTACACACAAAAAGTGTATTCAATACAACATACACGATATATAGAGTTGTGTATTGCCCAACTGTTATTAAATCCTATCGTTTACTTTAATGAAAGTTTATTAATGTTTTGTGAAATGCGTAATCAAATTGTCGAATTAATAGCATTTTTTTATGCAAAATAAATTAAACAAAAGTTGTTTACAATTTAAATGGCTCTACAAAGTATAATTAATTGTATCTAAAAATAAAATAAAAATATGTGAATATAGAACACAATACTTATTCCTTTGCAAAATTAATGAATAAATTAATACAGAAACAAGTTATTTTTTATAATAAATTGGTTAATTTTCTGCATCTCTACTCTATTTACTACACGTCATACGTAGATGATACAAAGATATGCATCAGTCTTTAAATGATTAAAATAAAATCAGTTGCAGGTGAGGTTACGTTAAACTGGTAGCCGTGTAAGTTGGCACAGCTTACTAAGGTGCGATATCCCTTATTCCGTCGTATCATTATAGCTATTGGGAACCATCTCTCAACAATACCGGGAGTCTTATGGCTTCCTTAATTGCCTATTCCAACCAACTACTGAGAATTACTATATTGTGTGCATTAATTTTATTCATAATTGACGGGAACTACACTTTAAAGTCGACAAACGTTTCATGGCAATTTTATTTACTTTCAGCGTTTTTGCCAAAAATCTGCTGAGTGGAAGTCGTCGAAGTAATATTTATTGATATTGGAGATTTCCAACCTGGGGTTTGAACCGTGGCCTCACTTCTAATAGGACAACACACTACCTACTAAATTGCGGCGACATAACGAGAGTGTTACTAAGGAGGGAATTTTAATCAAATCGCTTTTAGTTAAACACTTCAGAAATGATTATCAGGTATTCCTAGCCTCCTGACGTTAACCTTTGACAAAAGTGTCCAGTTCTAACTGCTAATGAAGTTCTTGAGATGGAATCTTGATAGGTTCTATGCAAATTCTGTTCTAGTGTCTCTATATAAGTAAGTAAGAGAATATGCAACAAAAGATAAAATGAAGATGTAAACCCAATGTGTAAAACTTTTGTTGGATAATTGCATTGTAAGGAGACTTGAATCACGTATCAGGCTATCCAAAAAAAACCTGAGGTCAGTGAACTTCTTTTTCATTGGGCACTGTAAACCAAAAAAAAAAGAATGGTGATTGTCATGAAAAAATTATGAAGATCTTGTGATTATGAGAACCTGTGTGGGGTTAATGCATCCCACATCTGAAGTTTTACGGAGTAATAGGTCTAGAGAAGCTGTACACTACTACAATATATGTATCTCATCACAATTAATTCATTCTTTGCAGAATTAACTTTTTGTTAAATTAAGAGCAAGTAAGAGAATTCACGTATAATGTACTTTTTTATGATAAGATTAAATAATACACACATTCTTAAAGATCGATGACGACATCAGCCCAAATTCAACGCCAAGCGGGGATTTTTCTCATTGTGCATTAAAACCTTTAGTATCTCCTGTTGATTGGTATCGTTCAAAATTCGACAATTTTGTGTGTTCATGTAGCCATTTATCCAGAAATAATAATTTTTCGATGAAAATTAGTGTCAGCTGCAGCGTTGCCGTTTTGGTCCAATTGGTAGTTTTTATTTAAAAATGCCACGATTGGTAGTTTGGTTGGTTTGTTCAAATTACATTTATTTTTTGGTAGGAAAATACAATTAAGATTTAAGATTTAAAGTTGGGAGTATTTTTATTTTTAGGTCTAAAAACGTCCAATAGCCCAAAAAGAATTACAGAATTCAATGAATTTCAAGATTATTGTTCCGGAAAGCCCCATAAAATGTTAGGCATTTGTTCAACAAGATGGCTTTCATTAGAAGGTGTAATTTCTAGAATCATCGAACAATGGGGTAGTCTAAGACTTTATTTTATTTTATGTTTATTAGAAATTAATGGCATTCGATCAGCAGAATTAGTAAATTCAATGGGAACCAAAATTAAAACTTATTTCTTATTCTTATCATATATTTTACAAATAATAAACGCGTTAAATAAAGAATTTCAATCAGAAAGCTCTAGACTATTACTGCGAATATTAAATCAAATTTTCTATTAATTATGAGTAGTTTTTTAAATAAAAGCGAATCCTTTGACGTACATTTTCGTGACAAAAATAACCAAGTAGATATAAGTAAAGTCTTTGTAGGTACAAAAGCCGAAGTATTTTTGGAAAATAATTTAGATCAGGAAGATATAGTGGAAATTAAATCAAATATTCTACAATTTCATATAGAATATTTAAAACAAATTAAAATAAGATTTGACTTTGGAAGAGAAGATGTAAAATTACTACAAATAATAACATCCAGAAATGTTATTTCCAAAGAAAAAATGATACTGAAATTTAAGGATTTAGTGGATTGTGATCCAGATAAAATCGTAATGCAATGGAACTTACCTCGACTAAGTGTTATACCCTTAGATATAATATATATCCTCAGATATATCCTTAGATATAACACTTAGCAAAAAAGAATTTTGGGACAAGGTAAGCACATTTAAAAATGGTTTAAATGAATTTTATTATGGTGATTTATGTAATATTATTTGTAATTTGCTTTCTCTTCCACATAGTTCTGCAGCTGCAGAACGAAATTTTTCATAATTAAGAAATAATTTGATAAAAGCATAATAAACAACATAATGATATGTAAAGAAGTTCTATGCAAGTCTGAACTGCATTATGCGTGGTCTGCAAAAGAAGACCTCAATGATACCTGAATATTATAAATATAATTTTTGTTATATAGTATACCATATTTAGTATATTAAAAATTTTTAAACAAATTATTTACATATGTTAATTTTATGTTGAAATGAATTGTGTGTTATGAATTTGTTATGTTTTTAGCTTTAATTTTATACACTTTGTTTATGTTCCTTTATTTTTATATTTTTTAAATGAATTGGTTTGTTTTTTTAACACATTAAATGTGATATACATATATGTAATTCTTTTGTTAATTTTAGCAATAAAACGTTAATTTCATACTGAATAATCTATAATTATTTAAATTCAAATTTTGGTAGGATTGGAATACTTTTGGTAGATTTCGGAAAGAATATTGGTAGGGAACAATTTTTCTTTAGGGCAACGCTGGTCAGCTGCCAACTCCAGAGCTAATTTCAGTTTCAACAACCATCAAACTTCGAAAGTCCGTATTGTAAGACCCTCTTTTTATAAAGAAAACCAAAAATATTCTAATATTTTTTAAAGTTGCTCCGGATATATGCTGCATTTATTTGTACGATATGCGAATTCATGCATTCATTTTGCCAAAGTCTCTTTTTACTATTGTTTCTACTACTACTCTTTCTTTCTACTCTTGGTAGAGTAAAAAAAATCGTACGTTTCCTGTTGTGTATTGGTTTGCAAGCCAATTCATAAAATTTTCCTATTAGCAACCAAGAAGTCGCTGTTTTTTCAAAATCCTTTATTGGGTTATAAGGAAACTGCACTGCTGGTAAACATTTGCACAAAACCAAATATGCATACGAGCATACAAACATATTTACAAAGAATTTATTTACCACTTTCTTCAGCATATTAAAAAGTATATGATTCGTTTTCAGACACACAAATCGTGTATATAAACATGTTCGGCAGAATAAAAAAGTATGTAGTATAGTCCATATTCAACACTACAAGTAACTGGCATTCTAAAAAACATAATTTTCTCTTTATATCATATGTATTAAATCATAAGGATTTTCAAATGCTTGCTGAAGTGATAAAATAAAGGTTTGAGATACAATACTGCGTGGTTATGTTTAGGCACTAGGTGTCGGCAGTTTCGAATTTATTGAAGAAATAATGAATAAGAGGGATTTTTTTAACTTTTTATTTTTTTATTACTTCTAACAAGTCAATGACCCCAAACATACTTATACTCATGTGATAATGTGATTTGTCTATCAAAGTCCTCAAGTGCTGTTACGAAAATTTAAATGGTGTTATCGTTTAACATTAAAATAATTATTAAAATTAAAACAAAAGCTACAAAAACAATTGACTTGTTTACATGATTAACGAATAAATAAAAATATAGCAACAACATCAGTATAAAAAAGGGATAAACTAGTAAACATGAAGCAACAACAACACTGCAAGGACAAACGTAAACAAAATACACAAACAACAATTACGTAAGCAACATGTCTACATTTATAAAGATTTCGCTACGGCAGTCATTCTCCTTCAAGTGCATTCATCAGACTTTTTACCCAGCGATATAAGTAAAAATTATCGTTATGAGTAAAAATTCAGTCAGTCTTGTGTGGAGATGCATTGCGTGTGAATAATCGTGGTTTGAAGATCTCCTTTGTAAAGATCTAACGAACAATTGTTACTATGTACGCTTAGGGGCTATTATTACAACTTGCCGTTAAACTTGGGTTTAGCTAAAGGTACCTTTAGCTAAAGGAAACTGTAAATTTACCTTTAACTTATTTTCGTTATTACAACTTACAGATAAAATTTTTCAAAAATTTGGCAGTGCCGGAGCAATGTCGAAAAATCTGCTCAATTATACAAGTTTTTTTTTAACGCGGTGGTAACCGCGGGCTTCGTTTTTTTGTTGTATATGCTCATTTTGTTTAAATTTGAAGATGCCATAATGAAAATAATATATAATATGGCAAGTTCAAACATAAAGTGACCTTTAATGTTAAAGGTAGGATGATCATTCTTTTAGCTTAACGATCACTTCTATCTTATTGGGTACTCATAATAACAAAAACAATTTATCTGCCCGCTAAAATCCTCCCTTTAGTTAACGGCAAGTTGTAATAATCGCCCTAACAGTTTAAAGAATAATAACAAATAAAGCAAATTGTTGTTGTTCAAATCAAATTACGATCAGTGGCACATGGAATGGTGCGAATAATAAAGAATTTATTAAAACTGAACACAAAGTTATTTTATTTTTGATTGCAATCTACGAACTCATATCTTAAATGTTTTTTAAAAGGGTAAAAACATAACAATACTCTTGAACAAAGTCCGGATATCATCCCAAGCGAATAGTTAGGCTATCATATGACAGAATGGCAACGCAGTCCCAAAACTACAAGCAAAATTCAACTAAAAAACTTGTGAATAAAATACAAGCAAAAACTGGTACATTCAGCACCAAATAGGTTAAAAGGAGAGCTTGACGTTAAGGGATATCCTACTAAGAATAGTGACTAAAATTTTAATATGTTGAGCATTGAATTTTAAGTTTAGTGTGCGGTTTTCTTGGGGGTACCTACACTTTTGCTGTGCAAAAACATGGAGTCAAAATACACTTTTTTGTTTGTGAAACACTTAAAAAAAATTATTTTATAATAAAATGTAAAACAAATGTAGAAAGCATTAATTATTTTTACATATTATTGCCTAAAATTCATGAAATATCTGAAATATATTAGGGTACCTAGACTTTTGCTGTCCACTGTCTCTTATTAAACTTTGATTTTTTTCCTCAGCATTATTTGGTTGAGAATTTTTTAATATTTCCAAGGACTTCCTCGCTACCAATTTATTGGATGATATCCATCGTGTTGTTTTACATATGGACTATTTTTCGAATTACGCTAGACACTCATAATTTATTTTTTATTTTTTAAGCATCGGAATATTCAACGATAAGGCATTAGTTGTTGCTTGATAGGGCAACTAATACTTCAATGAATTTTTCTTCAAATAATTTTGAATAACGACGGTTTTGTTTATAGGCGTTAATACTCACACTTAAAGCACAACCCACGTACCTATATATGTATATGTGCTCAACGGAACCTGCATCGAAAAAGGAAATGTTATGAAAGTGAATAAACGTACAGATGTGAGTATGCCGCGTGGGTAAGTAAGGCAACAGCAAAGAAATAAAATGCTTGCAGTATATACCAAATCACAAGAAATTACAAAAAAAAATATCAAAGATATTACAAGGTATTTCAAATTCGAGTTTATATTTTAAATGGAACTTCTGAACGGAAATTAAATATATTATGAATAATATTCAATTCAAATCAAAGCAGGATAGATCATCCATATCCGCAATGATTTGTGTGAAAAATTTGTTATGGCATTCAGTTTCTGTTGCCAATAAATATTCAATTTTTTTTCAATTATATCTTTATTTTATTTTTAACAAAAGTATTAGTCAGCAGATGCGAACAAATAACGGTTTTTACCTATTTACTTAATTGGTCATTATAAAAGTCTGGATTACAACCTAGCTTACACCACTCATGTTGTGCTTGTTAATTTAATCCATTAGTGGCAGAACTTACTGTGCTGTACTTATGGTAATGTCGACTCTGAACGGCAGACTTGAGAAACTTTACATTCAATACTTATTTACTATCAGAATCTTTGTCAGAAGTATGCTGAAAGGAAGTTGCCGAAAGAAATATGTTTTTTCGATTTCCTTTTATTGGCGATGCCTACTAGACTATAACGTCTTAAAAATTTAAAATTAAAATTCCCGAATATGGCAGTTACTGTTTTGATTGTGCAGACAGGAATTATAAAACCATTTCAAACCAATTAGATAAGTCTGAATTGCATTGCGAAATTTTTTAAAAGTTGAGGAACAGATTAATTCACGTTTTTAAATTTTATTTAGTTTTCCATTTCTGATTACAATTTATTACCCTTCTGATCCTATCAGTTCATAATTTTTGAACTCCATTAAAGTGTGTAGTTTAACGCTGGACAGTACTGTTCGTCGAATCGATGAAGCTCATTTACTCTTTATCACATAACTCTTTTATGTTTGACCAAATTTCGCTCTCTTTTTCAACAACGTTAGTTGATAAGGAAAGCATGGCATGCATTTTCCGAGCTTCTGAATAAATTTTTCTGCTCTTAAGCAGAAAGCATGAGCTTATGCCAGCTCTTCTAGCGTCTGAGTCTAATCTTAATTTAATGTTTCTAATTTATGACACAAATTTAAAATCCAATTTATTTGGGAAGGTAACTGAAATTTGACAAACTCTGTACATGAAAAGACGACATAAATTTGCCGCATCTCAAAACAAACATGTTACTCGTTTCATTTTTTACGCAGCAGCAATAAAGAAGACATGATGAAACAACATATTCTTTGTGATGTTTGACTGCACCCATGTCTTTGGTTTTCAGGATATTTTCTTTTCCCTATTCTGCATCAAAAGAAATAAAACATTTCTTTCAGTGATTTCTGAGTTCCAATCATTTTCTTGGTTATCCAAATATGTATGGCTATGTATACATGTATGCATATGCATAATAAGAAGAAATCATCTTTTGATGAAAATGAGCAAATAGAACAAAACGGATTTCAAAGTGACAGTTTCTGTTTTAAACGAAACTTACTTTCATCATGACGAATTTTTAAATACAAGTTCTTCTAGCGATTTGGTGGAAGAATGCTAATGCTTTTAATATTAAGTGGAGTTTTATTTGCTGCTCAATTGAATGAAAGTTTTTGCTTAAGTGTGTTGATTTTTTTAATTTTATCCAAAGATGGCTCCGAACGACAGATTTTTGAGAAACTTTGCATGACAATTTTATATGGTTAGGTTGGAGTGGTCGCTTTGCTACTAAAATGTGATGATGTGATGCCACAGTTCGCTGTACTAACCTAATTTCACCGAACTCATCGAAAGCACGACTCCCCTAACTTGGAAATCAGCCAGAAAGTTTTATAAACGAAGCCATATCCTTAATATCAATGGATAATTACTCTGTCAAGCTAACAAGGAATGGAGAGCCAAATAGCCTACTTCTTTTTCTTAGCAGACCCACAATGTCGCCAAAAGTCGTTTGATGGGATCTACAGCCTTTCCGCTTGTTTTCTTATAACGCAACGACCTATAAGCTTGGCCACAGCTTTCGAGATGATATTGGGAGCAAGTTTGAGTAAAAAATATTTCGTTATGTTCTAAACCATCAGTTGAACCTCAGGCTCTGGTCCAATAACCCAACACACTACCTAATAGACTACGGCGACCTGGAATGAAAATAAGTGCATAGAATTAGTGCAAAAAGATGACAATGTTCGGTGCAATATTGTTTTCAATCAAATAATTATCCTACTATCATTGTTATCGTCATATAGAGGTATCATAGCAGTGCAATCAAACGATATAGTGTAGTCAGTATATAGAGGGTTTCCTTATAAGGCCTTCTCTTAACCTTTCGCTCTTACAGAAGCGGTTGGGCGCTGATCAACAAGAACAATTCCCTGATCAGCAACTTTTATGAACTCTATGGGTTCTAATAATGTTCCATGATAATTTGTTCTTATCATTCGATAACATCTCCATTCTAAACAAGTGTTCCTTAGTCTACCTTGCCGAATCAATATGTTGATCACTAATCTCAGGTTATTCTTAGATAGTCTGTTGCATGGCTCAAATCTTCTTCTATTATCATTATCCAACAAAAGTTAAGATGTAAAATCATCTGTGCCTTCCTCTTTATTTCTTAGCCTCTCTCTATATTCTTTTCTCTGTATTCTTTCGAACGTATCTTCCAACTCGACAAGTAGGCTCTGGGCCTATCTACAACTTTGTTTCTTTCCTCCTCACATGCTTATCTGCCTGGTCATTACTGCGAATTTTCACATGTCCTAGGATCTAGTCAGTTAGAGTGCGTAGTGAATCTAATTGATACACTGAGGCTTTGTACCTAGTAAATGAGGCATTCGTAAGTGTTTGGTTTTGTAATTTAATGAAATATAGCCAAATTACTTTGATGAGTTGCTATTTAACACCGAACGATTCGATCTAGTAATTCCAGACGAAGCTTGACTGTATAGAGAAATAGGAGGACAGTTGGTAATTGCGGGAGATTTCAACTCTAGAGCAGCTGAGTGGGGTATGACTACAACGAATTTCAGGGGCAGACAAGTTTTGGACATGCCAGCCAGACTGGGTCTCTTGGTGGCAAATAGGGGTTCATCCACCACTTTTCGGAGACCAGGGTGTATTGGTACAACTCCCGATGTGACATTTGTTTCCGAGGGTTTTTGGACCGCTCTTACAGACTGGAAAGAAAAAAGAAACAAAATTGAAAATAAAGTTTGTCAAGAATTACAAAGACGAACGTCCCGATTTCTGGGAAAATGTAATTTTTTTGGCTGACAGCAAAGTCAGACAAATAGTACGCAAAAAAAGATAGTGATATGTTTATGAAATGTATTTGTCTGCCAGTGTGATGTTACTATGGATAAGGAAAGTATTGGAGTGTGCGTGTGATAGATAAGACACGAAATTTAATATGCTCTTTCTGTAAGACAAATAGTTTTACACGTTCGTCTATATGGAAAACACAAACCAAACCACTCAATATTATTCGTATTTTCCATACAAAGAGACGTATGTTAGAAATCTTTCGTCTTAAAAAAACTGACTTTAATCGGGGTTTTCATGGAAACCAAGCTTGTCTGGATTGGTTTTAAAAACGACGAGAAAAAATGCTATGGTGCCATGAAAACCGATATTATCGTTTTTATATTCGAATTGCAATTAATATCGGGTTTTGGTGTCACAGAAACCAAGGTTATCGTTTTTCTTACTGGAATAAACCAACCAGCTGACAGTTGTAAGTTTTAATAAAAAACTTGAAAAAGACTGAATTTTAGTTGTTTTAGTTGTTGTTATTATTAATAAAAAAAATATATATCGTCATCCTATATCCAAAATGGTTTATCCACAGAACAAATATACTGCAGATAGTACATTTTTGATATAGGCCAACGATATCCTTATTTTTACTAAAAGTTTTTTCATTTTTATATAAATTACTTGCTATTTTATCCACGATTCCCTGATCTTCACTTTGTTGAGACGTTGGCAGTGGTAATGGAAAATTTTCCTCTTCTATATCATTGGATGGCAAAAGGATATCGTTTTCGTTGTACTCGATTAAAGTATAAATGCTCGTTAATACTAGGTTTTATAATTTTTATGTGAGTCCCATCGATGCAACAAATTATTGAAGGAATTTTATATTTGTTGGAGAAATAGTCTCTTGACCTACGTTTTTCATTTCCACTTATTTTCAGCTGGACCCACTGTCGGCAAATGTACCACTCCATGACTGTGATTATATCAGTCAAAATTTCTGATACTGTACTTCTACCAAGGCTTATACATAAATCGTTCCCGACTGATCTTTGTTACGACCCTTCTGCTAAAAAGCGAAACGTAGCAGAAAGTTGTAAAATCGGAAGAATTTTAGATCGCGACAAATGTTCTTTAATAGTATTAAGTACCACACAAAATGCTTCTTTGTTTAAGCGATAATTAGAAACAAATCTGTAAAATATAGTTAAATATGTATATGAGTACAAGAAACTTCCTCCTGATTAAAATACTTCTTACATGGCCTCCGGCAGCTCCAGTGGATTGCTACAATCTCTCAGGATTCTTCTCCTCAGTCCTTCTGATCGCTTTTCTTCTAATAATAGAAATATCACTATTGCTGTTGACATTGTATTTGTTTCTTAACATAAATAATTTCAAATTTTAACAAAATTTTCTTTTTATAGGTCTTTGGGTATTTTTTTTTATAAATTTTTATCAAAGCAGCTGATTCGAACATTGGTTTTAATTTACGTTCGTAATTAACGAAACCAACTGGGTTTCATGACACCAAATGAAATCAACATTGGTTTTCAAAAAAGACAATCACGAAAACCGACATGGTTTCTATGACAACCCCGAATATTCAAACATCTATTTACCACAAAGTGGTGGGACTTTATATACAATTTGTTTTTCGACGAGAAATGATACTGAAAATAGTAAAACAATGGCTCCTATACAACGTTCTCAAACAACTGCGGACGCCTGCTCAGCTCTCCGACCACAATTCTACAGAGTATCTCTTGGACTCATTGAAAGAAAAAATTAGAAACCATAAAGTAACTTCAAAATATATGCTAAAAAAGCTGATGAAACAGAAATGGAGGAATATACATACATGCATACATACACGGCTAATAGGTAAAGCCAGGGTTCGAGCCCCAGGCCAGACATAAAAGAAAATACAAAAAGTATTTTTTCGGCGAATTCCTCTCAGCAGATTTCTGGCAAAAACTCTGAGAGCAAATAAAATTGCCATGAAAAGTTTCTCAAAAAATGTTTCGTTCGGAGTCGACTTTAAACTGTAGGTCCCGCCACTCATGTATAAAATTAACACACACATAAGTGGTTTGAGAAACTGGGATGTAATCCTAACTGAAGGGTTGCAATGACCAATTATGTATGTATGTATGTATGCATACAAACATACATAATTGGTCATTACAACGTTTCAGCATTCTCAAACGACTTATGTAGTGTGTTTTAGTTTTATACATGAGTGGCGGGAAATACAGTTTAGAATCGACTCTGAACGACAGATTTTACAGAAACTTTTGATGGCAATTTTATTTCCACTCAGAGTTTTTGCCAGAAATCTGGCGAAAGGAAGACGCCAAAGAAATTTTTGGTCATATTTCATTTTGTTGGAGACGTCTGGGATCGTAGCCTCATGGCGACTTTAGAAAAATATAACCGAAGAATTTGAACTGGCCGTAGTCTGGTAATATATTGGCTTATTAGATTAAAGTGCAATCCCTGGCTCAAACAATTCCAGGCTTGAACCGAACGAGGTATGAAAAAAATATTTTTTAATGCGACTTTCTATCGGCAGTCTTCTGGCAAAAACTCTGATATTAAAAATCCTTAAAAAGATTCTCAAATCTGTCGTCTGGAGTCAAAATTAAAGTGAATGTCCCGCCACTTAAGGGCAAAACTAACTAGCACAACACGTGTAGTCTGAAATGTTAAGCTGTAATCATGACTAAAGGATTGAAATAAGCAATTGAGTAAGTAACTGAAGAATACACTTAAAATTTTGTTCATTACGTCCCATTAAGATTGAAAAGAATTGAAATCCGTATTTTTCGTGCATTTTTTAATGTTTTTTTCTTTATTTAGTTGTTATTAGCAGAAATTTATTTTAATTTACATTTTATGTTATTTCAAGAGACAAATTGGATACTATAAACAAAAAAACCGAAATTGTTTGAGCTTTTTATTTGTTTTTAAGGGTAGTTAATAAATTCTATTTATTGTTTTGCTTCATATAATCAAATGATTAATAAGCTCTGATGTAATTATTTTTTACTGTCATGCCTTTAAAAGAACTGTAATTTTTATAAATTTAAAACATTAGGTTATGTGTGAAACCACAATTTTTAATTACGTTAAAATGAGTGAAAAAAAATTTATTATAACAGATGCTATCGGTTGTATGACAACAGGAGTTGTGCTGGAATCATTAATAAAAATCCAGTCGAGCGTATGAGTGATGTTATTTTAAATAACGTAGCGTGCTGTTGATTTTTATTGCAATTTTATGTTTGGTTTGCATAATTTATTGCTGACAACTAAAAGTTGAATAGCAATCTTCATAAACTATTCAATTTATTACAATACCTTCTTTATAGTTTCAATATATTCCTTACGAAACACGAGTATATGAATAGGAAATGTTCCAATAGCTTATATAATGTATGTATGAATGATTTTTAAATTATCTGTGTACCAGACGAACATTCTGAAGCCCTTACTGTTTTTGATGCATTTGAAATCGTATGAGACTTCTAATCTTTTTAAGATAATAAGGTATTTAAAATTTGATTTCTTATTCTTTACCTCGAATTAAAGGAAAATCAAAACTTAATATGAACAAAATTTTTACGCCGCGACTGGATCTCAGTGAATTCCCTTGAAAAGTTTCTTAAAAATCTGTCGATTGGTCTCGACTTTAAACTATAGGTTCCGCCACTCGTATATAAAATTAACACACACTATATGATGTGAGAAGCTAGAGAGTTAACCGGACTGAAGTTGAAGTCGCCGTAGTCTAGTAGGTAGTGTGTTGGCTTATTAGACGTAAAGACAGGGTTCGAGCCCTAGGCCAAAGTATTTCTTCGGCGACTTCCTCTCAGCAGATTTCTGGCAAAAACTCTGAGAGTAAATAAAATTGCCTTGAAAAAGTTTCTCACAAATCAGTCGTTCGGAGTCGACTTTAAAGTGTATGTCCCACCACTCATGTGTAAAATTAACACACACAAGATAAGTGGTTCGAGAAACTAGGACGGTGTAGAATGCGTCAATTCGACTTTCGGGTAATGTACTTGTCTTAATTGACAAGTACACGTCCTCTAACCTAACCTAACCTAACCGGACTGAGCGGTTATAACGATAAATTAAGTATGATTGCATTATATTATTTACGCAGCCGTTTTTGCTTTTAATCATTCGATAGTCCCAGAATTAAGTTGGGTTTTTCAACAAATATTTTCGAACCTTGACTTCTGAAAACGATCAAGATGTTGAATCTCATTTGTAAAATTACTTGTCATGTATTCACTCCATTTCCAAAATCATTATGAACAACCATTGAAAACGAGTTGAGTACGTTGAATGTTCTCTGGAGCAATTGCCAACTGTACCTTATATTCACCGACAAATCATCTTCTATGATAAGGACCATTACTGCAAGCATGGGTACGACGAATTTGGGACGATATCAATTTGCTTCAAATGTAGTGATTTCACCAAGACTGCGCCACATACCACACGGCCCATGGATATTCTGCACGAGTGATTTGAGGAAATGGTTATGTCCCTTATAGGTGAAAGAGAAATTCATAAAATATTGAAAATCGTATCAAATCAAAACAATTTGTGTAAAAAGAACATTATTTTTTTGTAAGTCATGTCAAATAAAATTCGTGGATTAGATTCATGATTTTTTAAATGTATGCAAATCTGATTAGAAAACATTGATAACCAGTATATTCACAAATGGTGGGGCTAGTAAGTGAAATAAAAATTGTTTATTATTTTCGTTTATTTAACCAGGGATTGACGTATAAATTTGATATGCAAATTGAAAATAACCGTTTACCAATGTTACAGTAAACGAAACAGTGTCAAGTATTAAATTTCAAACTTTTCACTGGCTACACTATTTAAAGACTTTAATTTTACCCAATAAATACTGGATGCCAAGACCTTAATGGAAATTTATTGTTACCATTATTATTTTAGTTAATTTAAAATTATGCTTTTAATTATCGTAACAGTCTCATTTGGTGAGTGAACAAAAATAACAGTACATAATCGAGGAAAATTTAATTTCACAGATGCTTTTAAACAAACGAATTTAAAGAGAATGCTTGTAGCATCTTAGCATTGTTGAACAAAAACCATTCGAACTACAAATGACCGCGAATCAAAAAAAAAAAAATTAAACAGGGAATACCAGCTTTTGAACTTTTTAAATTACATTAATTAACTAATTAGTTTGATTCTGCCCAAAGTCTCTTCCACAAATGTTTCTTTACCAGCAAATGTACGGTAATTTGAGTTTACTTGGGTAGATACGATTTGTGGGAGTGAACGGGGAAAAACAAATAAAATAAAATATTTGGCAAAATAAAAATACGAAAATATTAGTTTTCGTTGCGTGTGAATTGAATAATCGTGATTTGAAGATACCCGTTATAAAGATCGGTCGAAGAATTGCAAAACAGAATAAGAAACAACGCAATTGTTGTTATTTACATCAACTTGTGAAAGAAAGAAATTAATTAAAACTGAACACAAATTTCTTTTTATTTTTATTGCAATCTGCGAGCTAATATTTTAAACGTTTTTAAAAGGTAAAAACGTAACAATATTCAATATTTAAATTTCCGCGCTAAATGAAAATTGCAGGAAAATAACTTGAAAGAATATTTACTGTATTAATATATAATATAAGGAAAATACATGTACTTTGATCATTACAACCCTTCAGTCAGGATTACGAACTAGCGTTTTACACCAGTCATGTTGTGCGTGTTAATTTTATACATGAGTGGCGGGGCCTGCAGTTTATAGCCGAATCCGAACAACAGATTTTGTTCAGAAACTTTTCATGGCTATTTTATTTTTCCTCAGAAATTCTGCTGTGAGGAAGTCGGCGAAGTAATATTTTTTCATATTTCATTTTGTTTGCTTGCTTAAGTCTCGGTGGCCAATTCGTTAAATTGTTGTCTGCAAAAGGTAGTGCTTTATGAGCGACACAAAATCAGCTGCTTTGTATTATTTTTCAATCTGAAGGACAGCGGTTATGTTTTCGGAGATTTTGCATTTCGTTTACACAGACGTATAAGTTATTTTGCATGGAAAGCATTAAAAAATATCACTCATACGCAGTGACTGACGCTGTGAATAAGTAAAATTAAATTAAAAATTTTAAGGCATATTTTAAGTTTATCCTCAAAATATATTTGGTCAATTCACACAAGCATTTGTATCGTTGTATTCACTGTATTGCTGGACGAATATGCGTGTATGCGTGTTGTTGATAACTTTCATGTAAAAATCCGATACACTTATACACAATTTTTCATATGTTTTTAAAAGTTGTATTGGTTTCGTGCTATGAAATTGTGTGAATTAAAAAAAATGTGTATATGTTTTTATATGTTTTTAATAAGTTGTGTTGGTTTCGTGCCATCAAATTGTTTGAATGCCAACACAGCATAGCATTGAGCGTTCACAAACAACCAAGCGTATTCAATACAACATACACGATACAAAGTCGTGTGAATTGGCCAATTGATCTCAAGAATATTAATTGGAAATTTTAATTGCCTAACCTTGCTTGAAAGCAATGCTGCCACTTTGTTGTGTTTTCTACTTTGTTGAAATTAAGAATGCATAGCAAGGTGTTGAACAAATTTGTAAAGTTTATGGAACCGTTGCTGGAAAAGCAGCAAAGTTCTTTGATCGTTTTCTATCAAATAATTTTGTATTTAAGAAATGGCCACTAAAGAAATTGTCGAAATCATGGACGATTTAAAAAGGTCGACATTTAAGCTGAAAATATGTTGCCATTTAAAACTCAAAGAAGCGAGATGTTTCATTGACACATGTCCAATTGCGTTTCAAAACAAAAGCTGAACGAAATCCTGGATCACAAGACTATGTAGCATACAAATTTAATTCCTTCATCTGTTAAATTTCGAATAAATACCATAAGTTTTACTGCCAAATAATGACTACTGTTTTTGCCAATATATTAACCAAATAAATTGAAACATTAACAATATTTACGAAAACACTGTAAAAGACCATGATTTGCTTGTAATTTCCGGTTGTTTACAAGTAATTGTTACAAAACAAGACAGAATTTCTTTTCAATTATTTGAAAAAAAAGTGGCATCTAATCGATTGGTTACATTGTGCACCTTAAGGTAATAAAACAAAATAAAATAAAACATAAACAATTTTTTTAAGTTTTCAATTTGAATAAACAGGTGTATGGTTAGTTAACTGACAAAAGAAATAAAACGAACACTTGAAAGTAAAAACCTAAAACTTTATATTGCTTAAGAGAAATTATATTTTAAAAGAGATAATGAAAATATATTGCGAACTCACATCAAAAGTGTATGAAGAAGACATTCGAAACATAAAACATATTGTTACGAAAATTGAAGCGGTGTACATCGTTTAACATTAAAATGAGCAAAAGCTACACAAACAAATACAATGAACTTGCTGCAAGTAAACCAACAACATAAGTATGAAAGAAAGGGGGTTAGACAAGTAAGTGAAAACGCAACAACAAGCAATGTCAATAAAATACACAAGCAACAATGAAGTCGCGATAAAATTCTCGAGAATGCGAAACCCCGAACGTTCGACTGCAAGAACCTTCATCAGACTGATTTAATGGCCGTATAAAAAGGCAAGACAAAACAGGCAACGAGTAGTAAAATTCAGCCAGTCTTGTTTGAAGACGCGTTGCGTGTGAAGAAAACAGTCGTGGTTTGAAGATTGCCTTTGAAAAGATCTGTGTTGTAAGCAGAAAACAATTGCGTACAAGCAATTATTGTTGTATTCGTCAAATTGTAAACAGTGGCACACAAAAGTAGTGCGAACAATAAAGAGTTTAAATGAAACTAAACTCATATTTGTTTTTATTTTATTTGCAATCAACGAACTCTTGTTTTAAACGTTTTTAAAAAGGTAATCACGTAATAATATTGTAAATCATAATCAAAATGAAATTTCCACTAGAATAATGTGCGTAAGGTTACATTCGATATAGTATTCTCCGGTATAGCTGATAAAGAAATTGCAGATTTAATTAGTCTAGGCTTTAATGGTTAGATGATTCGATAATAAGGAGTACTCTCTCAGTTTCACATATTGGAAAAGAACCCGAAAACTGTGTGAGGTCAATTCTTTTGAAGTTAATCAATTACTTACTCGCCTATTTAATTATTAGTTACAACACTTCAGACAAGTTTATGAACTATGTTTTCGCACCACTTATGTATGTTGTGTGTGGCGGAGTTTAAGAAATTTTTCATGCCAATTTTATTTACTCTCAATGTTATTTACATTCGGTGGCTGAAACAGAAGAACTCTTTCCATGGACCAATTTTATTATTTGCACGTGTGGTTATTTTGATCAAAGAACAGTGTTTGGTGATGAAGCTCATACATACATAATTGGTCATTACAACCCTTCAGTGGGATTACGATCCAGCTTCTCACACCACTCATGTTGTGTGTGTTAATACGTGTGTGGCGGGAACTACAGTTTAATGTCGACTCCGAACGACAGATTTTTCGAGAAACTTTTCATGGCAATTTTATTTACTATCAGAGTTTTTACCACAAATCTGCTGAGAGGAAGTCGCCGAAGAAATATTTTTTCATATTTCGTTTTGACGTGTGACTTGAGGTTTGAACCGAGGCATCACGTCTAATAAGCCAACACACTACCTACTAGACTACGGCGACTTCAAGTTCCTAAAATACTAAAAGCAATTACTTTTGTCTTAATTTTAACGAAAGGAAAAATTTATAACAAGTAATATATAATACATATGTCCCAAGAAAAAACAGACAAGCCAATATTGGTTTTGTTAATTTGATCTTAAAGTATATCTCTTGAATATCTAACGAATCATTCCAAAATAGACAAAATAATAACTTTACCTCTCATAATCTTATGGTCGGGAAAGGGTTAAAACAAGATATTAAATTCAGTTAAATTTTTTTTAATAATATTTAATTAATTATGGGTGAAAGCATGTAAGTGACATATAGGTTTAGAAGCCAACATATTTATTATATTCATTCTCATATATTTCATATATGTATCTTCACAAACGTATTTTCATAAAAGAGTTTCTCTTCTTACAACCACATTTACACAATTACATACGTAGACTTTATCAAAATATAAAGTAAAGAAAATAAAATCAATAAACACTTTAATTTTGAGAGTCATTTGTAAAGTAAGTTCTTAAAGGACACTTAATGGAACATCTTTTAAATCATAAAAAAAATTTCCAAAACGTCTGAGCTAAATTGCTTTCTTTATTGAGTCAAATAATTAAAGTCTTGTGATTTAATTTTTGTTAGTTATTTACAGTGAGCAACAAAATAATGTGAACATTGTATCAAAATTAAGTTCACAATTTATAGTTTTAGACTAAAATAGGAATCCTGACTGAAAGGTTATAATGACCAGCTAGGTCTGCATGTAGAATAAATAAATTTAATACTTTCTACGCATTTTTTAAATTGTACTTAATTGTGGTAATTTCTTTAGAAAATCGAAATTTCTTTGGAGCACTAATAACTAAGTCATTAAGATGTGATTAAAGGCCTAATAGAACGTTTTAATCAAGACGGCGATTTTAAATAGCTCTAAGTCACCGTAGTCTAGTAGGTAGTGTGTTGACTTATTGGACAAGGGGCCGTTCATACCCCAAGTCAGATATCTATAACAAGACGAAATAAGACTTCCTCTCAGCAGATTTCTGGCAAAAACTCTGAGAGTTTAATTAAATAGCCATGAAAAGTTTCTCAAAAATCTGTCTTAGAGATCGACTTTAAACTGTAGATCCCGCCACTCATTTGTAAAATTAACACACACAACATAAGTGGTGTGGAAAACTAGGTCGTAATCCTGGCTGAAGGGTTGTAATGACTAATCGTTGTATGAACTTAATTGGACGGGTTATATATTGGCATTATTGACCTCAGTGCAACTATAGCCAATGACAGTGGTAAAAATTTTTTATAAAATTTCTTGAGTCTTTGTCTGGACTGAAACTTACATACTTGCCGGGCCCTGACGGGGTTCCGGCCTGTATTTTGAAAAAGTGCGCTGTTGTTTTGAGTGGTCCTTTGACCTTTATATTCAATGGGCTTCTGAGGGCTGGTCATTTTCCATCTATTTGGAAGAGTTCATTTATAATTCCTTTGCATAAGTCAGGTAATAAATCCAATATTTCCAATTACAGGGGTATTGCCAAACTCAGTGCTATTCCCAAGTTAATGGAGAAACTGGTAACGGATTATCTCTCTTTTAATACGAGATCTTTAATATCCCCTTTCCAACATGGTTTTTTGAAAGGTAGGTCAACTGTCACTAATCTTCTTGAATTTACTACGCATGTTTTCAGGGGTTTTCTTGCCAGGGCTCGGACTGATGTAATTTATACTGATTTCAGTAAAGCTTTTGATAGGGTTGATCATAGAATTTTGCTTCTTAAACTTTCATTAATCGGTATTCCTGATATTATTCATCGTTGGCTAGACTCCTACCTCTCCCTTAGGACTCAGAGGGTATTGTTTAGGAATGTATTGTCTAAGACTGTATATGTTACTTCTGGTGCTCCGCAGGGTAGCCATTTGGGTCCTTTACTGTTCTTATTGTTTCTTAATGATCTTCCTTGTGCTATTTCTGATTGTAATATTCTGATGTATGCTGACGACGTTAAATTATTTTATACTTTTGATGATGATCATGGTCAGGCTGTTCTTCAACGAAATATTGATTTGTTTGTAACTTGGTGTAGAATTAATTTAATGGATCTTAACTTGAAGAAATGTAAATGCATGGTTTTCTCTCGCGGGGGCGTAATTTCGTCCACTTATGTGATTAATTCTTGCCCCTTGGAAACTGTGACCACATTTCTTGATTTGGGAGTATTATTGGATATGAAATTGTCTTTTATTGATCATATTAGTATGATGATTGGCAAGGCTCGGGCTGTTCTTGGTTTTGTGAAAAGATGGGCTAGGGAATTCATTGATCCTTATATAACGAGACTGCTATACATTTCACTTGTTAGACCTATTTTGGAGTATGCGTCTATTATTTGGAATCCATACTATCGTTGTCATAGTGATTCAATAGAGTCTGTGCAGAAGCAGTTTTTATTATTCTGTTTACGTGGCTTAGGATGGGATTATGCCAATGGGTTTCCGTCATATGAGGCTAGATTAGGTTTGATAAAACTTCCAACTTTGGAACGTAGAAGGACTGTTTTAGGGGTTTGTTTTGTTTTAATCTAATTAAAGGTGATATCGATTCTGAGTTTTTGCTTTATAACCTGAATTTCAGTATTCCAGCAAGATTTTCACGACACTATCGTCCTCTTTCTTTAGATTTTTATAGAACGAACTACGGATTTAATTTTCCTTTTCGTAGATTATGTAACGATTTTAACATATACTATGATTTTATTGATTTTAATAGTAGTGTTTGTATATTAAAACGTAGCTTATATGCTGACGTAAATTTGTAAATTATTGTATAAAAATGTATTATCATTCTTGTTATACGTAGTTCATGTTTATTATAACGTTATTCAGCTTGTGATTAATTTCTGTAGCTGTTTTATGTTCTCGTTGCCATTAGTTTTCGCTTACCCGCTATAGTCCGGAATGTAGTGTGTACGTGTCCCTACGTAATGGGGACGAGCCCTCCGCGGTCGGGTGAGGGTGGGTTAGTGTGAGGCCGGGGACGTTCGAAAAAAAAAAAAAAAAAAAAAAAAAAAAAAAAAAAAACTTTCTGCTTTACTTCGGTATGCCAAATTATATTGATCGCCATTGAACAGGGGCATTCATATAAGGATATAAGAGAGAATAATTACAACACTCCACAAATCCAATTTAATTTAACATGTTTTGCTATTTTAAAGCCTAAAATATTTATTTTGTTTATTTATTAATTAGAATACAATTACAAATTATATTTTAATTATATACGAGCTGAGTAACTTCGACCATATGCTCTGTGTAGGATAACAAACCTGAGTGGGAATCTGGTGGGAATCGAACCCTATACACTATACTAACAAGGCACCAAAAAAGCCTAAAAAAACTTGCGGCGTTATTATCAAAATAACCACTTAAAATTTATTTTAATCAATTAATAACAAACTGTTTGTCATTCATTATAAATTCATATTCATACGCAAATGCAAGTGAGCAATTTTCATATACACATACACACATAGTTTGTGTTAAACTCTTGACTTACCGAGTGAGAGCGTGAGAGTCATTAAAATTTATGGTTTTATTACAACCGCAAGCAATTTTAATCCAAATTTATATAAATTTGTTTAATTTAAAGTTTGTAAAAAATTAAAAAAGAATGAAAATAATCACGGGGTTATGATAGCGAATAATGACAATGATGATGAAATATAATAAAATGTATTATAAATATAATGAAACATAATCAATATCACATAACGAATATTTATATTTAAGAAAAATATAATATTTTTATTCCTCATACTACCGTGGTCTACGTACTAAAACCTTGGCTTATTAGACGAAAAGATAAAATCAAAATCAAAATAAAATACAAAAAGTATTTCTTCGGCGACTTCCTCTCAGCAGATTTCTGGCAAACACTCTGAGAGTAAATAAAATTGCCATGAAAAGTTTCTCGAAAAATCTGTCGTTCGGAGTCGACTTTAAACTGTAGGTCCCGCCACTCATGTATAAAATTAACACACACAACATAAGTGGTGTGAGAAACTAGGTCGTAATCCTGACTGAAGGGTTGTAATGACCAATTTTATATGTATATTGTTGCAAACATACATACAGTGGTGGTCTTATAATTAGAAACGACTTAGCAACATGTATGTTTGTTAATTTGTTTTACAGTTTGCACTGTGTACCTGGGATCAAAGGCTTTGTTTGGAGGACGTCTTACATACGTTTTTCCATCAGATTGGGACAAATTAAACTTAGATTCGTCACTCCAGAGAACTCTGTTCCAAAACATCGTTTCTAATTATAAGGCCACCACTGTATGTAAAACAGGCAGGGTTTTATCCATGTTGACACAGAGCAGTTTTTCATGGTAATAGGTTTGGAGGAGATTAATTGGGTTATGTTGACTACCAGTACTGCTGTGATTTGTGACTTTTTCGCATACACCAGAAAATCCCACAAAGAAAAGTATAATGATCTCGTTTGCCAGTTCACATCAACTGCACTTGATGGAGCAAAAGTGGTTGGAAATCATCGATATATAGAGCACACCCTTGACAGTGCGGGTATAGTTAACGTCGTTCTTAAAGAAATATGGACTGGCACCCATGTTTCATATATTTTTCACTTTATAAAACCTTTTGAAAAAATGTCCAGTAAAGAATTCTTTATTTAAAACATTAAATTTCACTCTCTGCCGTATATAAATGAACTACAGGCTCTAAGTAAAAATAATCACTATCGTGCGGAAACGTACGACGTGGCACTAAATGTGTTAAGTAATCGAGTAAGTAAATAATTTTGTGCCACAAAGATACACCCAAAATTAATAAAAAAAGAAATGAAAAAATTCAATAAGTTTGAGCAAGATGCCTACAAATATGTCGACCATTACATTTATTTAATGAAAAAAGACACTCTATTTAGAAATCATTTACATTTTAACAAAGTAAATAAATTAATTCTAGGTTTCTAGTCTGATAGCCCAAAGGTGGATTTAACACAAGTTAGAATAAATTTTAATTTATTCTCGAACTAAAATCATAAAACATATAGCCTGGCATTGTTCTCTTCTTTTTTTAATTATAATTAATATTTGCTATTCTATAGGACTATGCATAAATTTTTTATATTTTTGCGACTGTAGTATTTACTTTTGTCTTTGTATTTCATATTCTTAACACGTACGAAATGAGCATAAACTATATCTGATATGAATACAACCTGAAAAGTTTACGACTTTATTATAAATAAACCCTAAAATAAAGCCCTCTTTTGAAGAGACAAACAAATAATTAAGCGGAGTCTACTCTTAATTCCTGGGTTATGACAATGTAGAGAGTGCGGGAAGCAATGAGTATTTTATTTTTTTGGATATTAAATTATTAAAAATATTAATGCTGACTTGTGTCTTTATTTGAGAGTTACAAACCAATTTTAATTAAAGATTAAATATTTTATTGAAATAATTGTGGATATTTTATTAACGTGATAACGTTCAGAATGTCTTTCTTAAGGAGAAATCATTAGCCATAAACTATAGGAGGAATACTCTCAGCTATATCCAGGCGACACAAAATACCTCATGAATATAAAATAAATAAAATATAAAACGTTAAATACCATCAATCCTGTTTAACGATAGCGCACAAGTTTCACTGCGATTTAACGGCGACCATTTTGGCTTGCATTTATTAAGTCGAATTTAATGCACCACAGCAGCAATTTACTGACTCTATTACTTAGTTGATCATTACAATTCTTCAGTAAAAATTATAACCTAGCTTATGATATTTCTCATGTTGTGTTGTATCACTGAGTGACGGTACCTGCAGTCTAATGTTGACTATGAATGACAGATTTTTAAGAAGCTTTTCATTACAATTTTATTACTTTAAAAATTTTTGCCAGAAAACTGCTCACAGGAAGTTACCGAAGAATTAATTTTTTTTCATATTGTTCGGAAAATGGAAACGTTGTAACATTGTTTAACATTAAAATGAGCAAGAGCTACATAAACAAATACATTGACCTTGTTACAAGTAAACTAACAACATCAGTATGAAAGAAAAGGGGACAGACAAGTAAGCGAGAACGCAACAACAAGCAATGTAAACAAAATACACAAACAACAATGAAGTCGCAATAGAGTTCTCGAGAAGGCAAAACCCCGGACGTTCGACTTCAAGAACCTTCATCGGACTGATTACGTGGGCATATAATAAGGCAACGCAAAGAAGGCAACAGTAGTAAGAATTAAGTCAGTCTTGTGTGAAAACGCTTTGCGTGTGAAAAGAACAGGCATGGTTTGAAGATCGTCGTTCTGAAGATCTACCGAAGATTTGTTAGTGTGTACGCGAACAGAAGTGTAAAGAAGAATAGCGAATTAAGCAAATTAGCAAAGTGGCATACAAAAGTAGTGCGAACAATAAAGAGTTTAATTGAAACTAAACACATATTTCTTTTCATTATGTTTGCAATCAACGAACTCATATTTTAAACGTTTTTAAAAAGGTAAAAACGTAAAAATATTATTTTTTGTTCTAACCACGGTCACATATGTAATAAGCCAACACACTGCCTATTGGACTACAGCGAATTCAATACAGCAGTTATTTCCAGTAAATTCGGCCCATGAAATATTTGGCGGTTACACTTTTACAAACTTTATTTGCATTGAAAGTTATTTATATGACTAGAATAGTTTTTGTAACGTTAATCCATAGCAGGGTATAACAACAGATATAACAACTAATTAATATCTAAAAAATACAGTTTTTTTATTGCAGAAGTGCTTGAATTGTTTCGAACAATCTCTAAAGTTTTTTGTTTGTTTGTGTTGAAAGTATTATTTGGGTAATCAATAATTTGGTGTGAAAAGATTAAAAAACCAGTTTTTGTTAAATAAAAAATATTTGGAGGGTACCAGAAATATAAAAAAATATTTTAGAGTTCTACTCAACAAAACCCATAATTTACACTATGTAAATTTTATTTATTTTGTCGCACAGTGTAATTAGAATGAAATTTAATTTTGTTATTTAAAATATTTTTTGTTTTTATTTCACAAATTTAATTTATTTTATTTATTTATGTTGTAGATATAACATATGTATGTAAATGAAATTCTTTAAATCAACAATATTTTTGTTTTTATTTTTTGTAATTCTAATGGAAACAATGCAAACAATTCAATTCGATCAAGTAACTGCGTTATTAATTTGCATAAATTTTATGCGAAATTATAATCAAATATGAATGCGTTCGTAAGGTAGAGGATAATCGGTTAGAATGGGGTTGTGGCTTCGATTTTCATTCTCTAGCCAAATACAGAGCGTACGAATTTTACTATAAATTATTATTATTTTTTCATAATTTTGTATTTTATGAAAAAAATGAAGTACTTCACCAATGTCCTTATGCACAACATAAGTGGTGTGAGAAGCTAGATGGTAATGGAGGCTGAAGGGTTATAATAATAGCAGTATGTTGCGTATGAAGACTATTTAAATGCAAAAATTCCTCATACGCACTTTTGGATTCTTATTTAGGACGGCAGCACAAGACCCGCACGTATGGTTACAATGTCATTCATTATGTGTACATATTGCAAAACATTCTAAATTACATATATGCGTAGGAATACATACATGCGTTCATATGAACTTTAAAATATATGACTACATGTTAATTTACGTAAAAGATACTGTAAGTGGCTCAGTGTATAGCATAACCAACTTTGTTTAATTTGTCTTTCATTAGCACAAAATTAATTATTTCTTGATTATAACATAACATAAACGGATAAAATAATTATCATCATCGTTCTCCTGACTACTTTGAAAATGTATTTCTATTGAACTGCAATGGAGTTGTATGCTATCGAATATTGTAATTTAAATACCAACGAAAGCATGGTCCTCTGTACAAGTTAATGAATTAAAATTCTGTTATTAAGAATAATTGTCGTTATATGTGATAAATTAATTAATTTAATTAAGTTTTTGTAGGAACTTATTAGTGCCAGAGAAACTATATAACATTAGATCAAGAGGATTTAATGCAAAGGAGTTTAAAAATAATATTTTTTTTCCTGCTAAGCGATAGTTTCAATTTTGCTTTTCTATGAAAATTTTTTGTTAATAGAGAACCAAAGTTCTGTGCTGGATATAATGCAATTATATTCTTTATGAAGCTTTTTCGCCTCATGAACTTTATACTCTGATTCATTGATAGTCTAAGCGCCACTATTACAACTTGGCGTTAACTAAAGGGAGGATTTTAACGGCCAGATAAATTGTTTTTCATTATTATAAGTGCACATTAAAGTAGAAGTGAGCGTTAAGCTAAAGGGAAGCTCATACTACCCGTAACTTTTAAATTTAAATTTAAGGGAGGAGTATCCTACTTCTAACTTTTAGAGTTAAGTTTATGCTTGAACTTGCCATATTATATATTACTTTCAATATGGCAACTTCAAATATAAACAAAGTGAAGATACAACAAAAAAGAAAAAAGCCCGTCGTTGCCACTGCTTTTAAAAAGAACTTGTTTAATTGAACAGTGTTATCGGCATTGCGCAGGCATTGGCATATTTTTGAAAAATTTACGTTTATTTTACCATTAGGTTGTAATAACGAAAATCCGTTAAAGGTGACTTTAAAGTTCACTTTAGCTAAAGTTATCTTTAACTAAACCCAAATTTAACGGCAAGTTGTAATAATGGCCCTAAGTACACATAATTGGTCATTAGAACCCTTCAGTCAGGATTACGACCTAGTTCCTCACACCACTTATGTTGTGTGTGTTAATTTTATAAATGAGTGGGGGACCTACAGTTTAAAATCAACTTCGAGCGACAGTTTTTTGAGAAACTTCTCATGGCAATTTTATTTACTCTCAGAGTTTTTGCCAGAAATCTGCTGAAAAGAAGTCACCGAAGAAATTTGTATTTTATTTTGATGTTTTGGCCTGGGGCTCGAACCCTAGCTTTTCGTCTAGTAAACCAACACACTACCTATTAGACTACGGCGACTTAAAGTAAAGTCCTAAGTAAAGTATGTAAAATAAACGAAAGCACATTATCTACTGCAACGAAGAACTCTCACCTTTCACCCATAAATTTACTGAAGAAGCGATAATATTTTGCTGTTCAATGTAGGTGTGAAATTACCACCACACATATAGTAAGAACAACGTGATCATTTCTTACAGTCAGCGTAAACTTTTTTGGCTCCGTTAAAGTCGCATTTTGAATTTGTTAGCAACCACCATTCAACATGCATATAGTAATAACGATTCATTTAGAATTAGTGTTGATTTATTGATTGATGCTTTTCTTTAAAAGGTTTACCGTCTGGAAAAGTATTCCTAAGGGGGTGCTCTGCGTAAATGTCAATACATACTTTGGAACCGGCAGTGTTTTCAAGCAACAGAGTCGTAGGATGCTTTTAAAGTGGTGAAACTGTGTCAAACTGTCAATTTAAATCAAAACTTTAATTAAACTCTGATACGTTTCTTAAAGGAATGCAAATCTACAAACTATGATTTAAAAAGAATTTAAGAAATTATTTATTGTGACAACAGCTTTAGTTTTGTAACAAAAAATAAAAATTGTTTACTGTAGTTTTGCTATAAATGGTTATAAAGTCCTGTGGTTTTATTTTCAGTTTCTCAAGCACGATTTTAATTTCGAAAAGAAGTTTTCATTCATGTTATTGAGTTTTAAGATTAACGAAGAAAAATTAAAAACAAAAAACAACTTAAATTCTGACAGAAAAGTTTTTCAACTTAATAAGATTTTTGTCTTTAGTAGTTGAAATGTTTATTCCTATGTACACTCTAGCGGTTACAATTTCTTACCGCGGCTCAGTTGTTATTAAAGTTTAAAGTGTGGTGAGCAAATTTAACCAAAATTATACAACATTTAAATAAAGAAAGACAATCATAAAACCAAATTATGGAGAGAATTATATTTAAGCAGAGTAAACTTGGTTAGATTTAACCAAAAAACATAAGAATTAAATGAATTGTTTTGAAGTGTAAATGTTCATTTAGTTTGAAATCCATGTAAACATATTTAATTAAGAAGTCTTATCAATATTGTTTACTTATTTACTCAATGACAGTATAACAGGCTTCAGTCTTATTCTTACACTGTACAGGATCATATATTTATACAGGATCTTCCAACAGGGACTTCTAAAATTTCACAATTGCTGACGATCATCTTATAGGGGCTATATCTGTGCAATTAATTGTCATTTAAATCACCATGAATGGATATATTACACAGCCCTGCATGGGTTTTGCGCAGCCTGAGAGACTGATAACATGTTGTACATTACATAGATATGGTATGTATGGTGTGTATTGTACGCAAGCATCGATGATAGTGAATAGACAGTTTCCTGTACGTATTGAAGTTTTTTGTTAACGGTTTTGGTTTTTTATTGCTATTTTTTTGGCTCTTTGAAAACAAAACGTCACCATTTTTTTATATGTTATTTTTCTTTTTTGTCTTAAACGTATATGGGAAGTGTGTGTGCGATTCATTTTTGTAATTTAATATTCAGCATAAATCATCACAATATGAAAAGCATAAAAGTTGATCGATTTATGATTTTGTTGAGTATTATGAAAATACAATACAAACGTGTTTTTAAAAGAATATTATTTAATATTTTCAAAATATTTATTTTTATCTTTACCAGAAATCCTTTACCAGAAATCGGTCAATATTTCCGTTTTTTAAAAAAATTATTATTTCGTTTTGCGCAAACATTAGCCTACTTCTACTGTAGTTCATCAAAAATGAAAGATGCATCAAAAAGTTTTAAAGTGAGAGTTCATTTGAAGAAAAATTATTTGTAAAATAAAGAGCGTGCCACTTAAAAGATTAAATTTAAAAATGCAATAAAAAATAAGTACAATTGTTCCGGTTAGAAATGAAATAGAATTTCATTCATATGACTGCGGCAGGCTGGCTCCAAAGTACATCATTCGATCGGATGAATTTTCTTGCACTTTTTCGAATGTATGTGGTCGTATCACGGCAATGGCATTAAATGCTCCGGCTTGTCGCCATAACACTTTTCTTTAACGGCGCCCCACCGAAAATAGTCCAACGGTATCAAATCGCAGTTTTTTGGCGGCCAATTGACATCACCATTTTGGCTAATTAAACGGCTATCAAATGTTGGGCGCAATAAATCGATTGTGGCATGAGATGTGTGGTAAGTTGCACCATCCTGTTGAAGTCAAACATCGTTCACATCCGTGAAGAACGGGTACAAAAAATCGGTTATCATGGTGCGATTGACTGTAATGGTTGCGCCGTCCTCATTTTCAAAGAAATATGGGTCAAGCCGCACCAAACAGTCGCTCGTAATGGGTACATTAGCTTCTGCAAGACCACGCGTGGGTTTCCTGAGCCCTAAATGCGGCACTTTTTTTTTAACGTACTGTTGTAGATGAAAATGAGCTTCATTCGAAAACATGATTTTTTTGGAATTTTTGCAAATTCCGATCAATTGTCTTTGTTTTGGAAAGAAATTTTCCCAACGTTGCCTAAACGTAAATCGATTCATTACATTCAATGGAGATAATATACAAAATTTTGTGACATGGCCCACCCTAGAGTTATTTGGATGTATTTTGACTGTCGCATCATGTAATCAATCCAAAAGGTCTATTTTTAATGGTTATTGCAAAGTGTTTACAGATTCTTGCTGTGTATTTTTTACAAAAGTTTTTACAGTTTCCCTTGAATACTAAGTCACTTTTTATAAGAAATATGACCAAAGTTATGAATAAATATCTGCATAAAAATTTGTTTAGTATACGTCTTATTGATTCTTTTCAATTATTTATTTCGCTTCTTTACCATTATGAGTAACAAATTGAATACTTGAAATTGGATTTGATTTCCTTATTTCGAACTTGTCTCAATTTACATTATTTATGATGTACATGACAATTTCATTTATTTTCTTTATTAAAATAATTGATATTATTTCATGAACAGCAACTATAATAGGAAAGGAAAGATAAAAAGAAACAAAATAAAATGTAACAGAATTTGATTTAAAATTTAAAAATTTTATTTTTCGGTACTTAATTTTATAATTTTGTGAATGTATTCCGTATTACACTCGATATCATTCAACTTTCTTTCGAGTTCTTTCGAGGTAGGAAAACGCTTATAAATAATTACGACAGCAAAAATTCAAGTAAAACAAAAAAAAATAATGAAATAAACTCAAAGAATTGTCTGTACAGCTTAGATAGAATCTGATTCCGAATAGGTACGACTGGGAGCCATGATCGTCCACCTGAAACTCCTGGATATATACACCGATGGCTCTAAACTCGATAATGGGATTGGTAGTGGTGTCTACTCTGGGAAACTGGACCTAATTATTTCCCTCTGACTGCCGGATTATTGTAGGGTGTTTCAGGCGGAGGTAATGGCCATTTACCGGGCCGCTCAAGTAATCCTCGTCAACGGTGCTCTTTTCACCCACGTCTCAGTCTTCTCTGATAATCAGGCCGCCATAAGATCTCTATCGAGCGTTGTGAATAACTCCAGGATCGTTAGGGAATGTCACCGCTATCTCGGCCTTCTTTCTGAACGCTTCTGAGAGTTGTGTAGTTCACGAACGAACTAGTTCAATTGAACTATTCACACAATTGAACTATAAGAGCCGGTCATTATAATGAGTTATTTTAGCTCCGTAGTTCTTTTAGTTCTCGTTTCTCATTCTTTCATTTCATTCTTATTAGCTCAGTAGTTCTTTTAGCTCAGTAGTTCTTTTAGCTCAGTAGTTCTTTTAGCTCAGTAGTTCTTTTAGTTCTCGTTTCTTATTCGTTCATTTCATTCTTATTCGGTCAGTAATTCTTTTAGCTCAGTAGTTCTTTTAGCTCCGTAGTTCTTTTCGTTCTCGTTTCTTATTCGTTAATTTCATTCTTATTCGTTCTATTAATTTGTTTATCGTTCTTATGTGTGACATTCCTATTGGAATTGTGGTTTTGAAGAGAAATACGAGCAGAAATTCCAGCACATAAATGAATTAATAAGAATGAAAAAACGTTAAATACCACAATTTATTTAAAATGAAAAATCATATTACAAATACCATAAAATTACATGGAATACATTAATTCCTTTACTGGTATTGTTTACATAGTGTAAATATAAATGAGCAAACGTCGCCATAAAGAAGTTACACAAATTGAGGAAGAGAACGGAGTTGTTTAAAAGAACTGAACTATTGAACTAAAAGAACGAACTAGTTCATTACAGAGAGCTGAACTAGAAAGAGCGAACACTCAAAAGAGCTAACGAACCCAACTCTAGTGCCTCACTGGTCTGGGTCCCCGGGCACAGTAACATTCCGGAAAACTCGCCAGGGCTGGTGCACTCCTTCCGGTATCCTCTTCTATCGACTTGGGAATGCCACTTGAATCGGTCAAGTTGGCCAATCTATCCTGCGTCAATGAGGAGTCCTGCTCTACCGCCAGACTCATCTGGCCTTTTATGGATAGAAGGCTCACCAACCAGTTACTCGGACTTGGTCGTAGCATTATCTCAATCGTAGTGTCCATGCTTATAGTTCATTCTTTTATGGGCGAAAAGGATCCGGCTCCCATTTAACGACTTCTGCTGTGAGTGCAGATCCGCTGAGGAAGAGGAGACTGTTATCCACTTACTTTGTCAGTTCCCATCTCTTGCGAGGTGCAGATATATGTTATTTGGCTCCCCATTTCCTGTCAGCTTGACGGAACTATCATCTATTGATGTCAAGGATATACCTTCGTTTATCAAACTTTTGGGCTGTGTTTCCAGCGTAGGGTAGTCGTGCTTTTGATGAGCAGCTTACCAAGTTCTTCTTCTTCTTCCCTGGTTTGGTAGAAGTTGGTCAGTACAGAGACTGCGTTCACCTGTGGCGTCACAACGGGCCGCTATGCGTGCTCAAGTCGGCTTTTGATATCAACGCTACCACTCCGATCTAACCTAACCACTCCGACCTAACCTAACCAACTCTCAAAATAACGATTTTTAGAAAATCAATTTGTTTTCGAACAATCTAGGGATTTTACGTTATTACTAGTTATTCGGTGTGTTGCGAACTAAATATTAACATCAAAGCGCAAATAGCGATAATTACAAAAATTCGTATTAACGTTGTATTTGTATTAACCCTTTCGCTACCGCAGGCCATTCCGCCTGGCAGCACACCACGAAGTGTGCAGATTGCATGATGGCTAGTTGATATTCGAATTTTCTATTTTAAGGGTCATTATTACAATTTGCCGTTAAACTTAGGTTTAGTTAAAGGTACCTTTAGCTAAAGAGAACTGTAAAGTTACCTTTAACTTATTTTCGTTATTACAACTTACAGATAAAATAAAGTTAACTGTTTGCAAAAATATGGCAGTGCCGGTCGATAAAACTGCTCAATTAAACAAGTTCTTTTTTAACGCAGTAGCAATGACGGGCTTCGTTTTTTTTTTTTTTTGTTATATATGCTCATTTTGTTTAAGTTTGAAGTTGCCATATTGAAAATAATATATAATATGGCGAGTTCAAACATAAAGTGACCTTCAGCTTAACGATCACTTCTATCTTATTGGAAAATTGAAAAACAATTTATCTGCCCGTTAAAATCCTCCCTTTAGTTAACGGCAAGTTGTAATAATGGCCCTAAGTGTTATATATTTCAAGATTTGGCTGATATATTAAATAAAAATGTAAATGAGGATAATTCTTAGTAATTTATTTGGCTGTGATATATCTTAAAACAGGAATCAAAACATAAAAACAATATTTTGTGTATGTCGTCTAAATCCGGCGCTGGTACACACGGGGCGTTTTGTGTATGCCGGCTAAATCCGGCGCTGGTAGTGCAAATTTAGCCACTTCAACTCTTTCATAATAATGATCCGAATGACTCATCTCTCTACTGACTAAGCACAATTTCTATACAATGATATAAAAGAAGTAGCTGATCACCTAGGCCACAGATGCAAATCCCATTAAGCTTTTATAGGGTATACAAACAAACAACTGATAAGCAAATGTCACAAGATGCCATTGTTGCAGATGAATAGAAATTACCTTTTCTGTGAAAAACGTTTAGAAGAAGGTTTTGACAACAAAGGATATCAATCCAGAATCTCGTATCTCAAAATATTTAACTATGTTTAGAAAAACGTATTTATTGCACCAGGTGTGGACAGTTCGCCGACAAGCCAGAGACAATTGACGCTTTAAAGGACAATATTCGTGAAGCCGTTGGTGAAATACAGCTGCACACAATCGATAATGTGCTTAAAATTTGGACCGATCGTGTAGGCTACTGCATGGCCAGCTGAGGCAGACATTTGAATGAAATTATTTTGCATTAATAACCGGAAGGATTGTACTTTCAAATAAAAAAAGAAATTTGAAAAAATATTGAGTAGTTTTTTTTTAAGCACTTTCAAAAAAAAGTTATATGGCGGACCCTTTATATTTACCATAATTTAGAGAGTACTGTCTAATAGAAATAGATACGTGGACACTTTGTATATCAGTCGTTATGCCAAAGCCTCTGTTTGATGATATGTCTAAAAACCTACTTTTTTGCAATGAAGAAGTTCAAGAACTCTCAAAAACAGCAATGTATGGAATAGCATACATACATAATTGGTCATTACAACCCTTCAGGCAGGATTACGACCTAGTTCCTCACACCACTTGTGTTGTGTGTTAATTTTATACATGAGTGGTTGAACCTACAGTTTAAAGTCGACTATGACAAAATTTATGAGACGCAATGTAATGAGGCAGCAAAATAAGTCAGACCCTCCAAAAATCAAAAACTTTCGCTAAAAATAATTTTTTTGTGTTCTTACTTCAAATCCACGTATTTTATTGTGTGAAAAAAAACAATTTTATTACACAACTAACAGAATTACCTATTAATTGTTGGCAATTTGCTTTAAAACCACATAAGCGGAATATATTGCCCTTTAAAATGTAGACACAGTCTTCGCCGTTGTTAAAAAGCAAAATGATTCATACGCCCATCTACATGATAATAGCATTTGTGTATATACTATGTAATCGTAATTACGTATGTACATGATCACGTGTTAACGTACATACTTACATACATGTGCAATACAATAATATGTTTGTTTAACAATGCTTTTCTCTGATAGTAAACGAGGAGAAGAATGAGAAAACACGAGAAAATTCATAGCATTACTTACAACATTTTTTTAAGGGGTGTTTATTTGTATAAAATTCTTAGGGCCATTATTACAACTTGCCGTTAAGCTTGGGTTTAGTTAAAAGTACCTTTTGCTAAAATGAACTGTAAAGTTACCTTTAACTTATTTTCTTTATTACAACTTACAGATAAAATTTTCAGACATTAGACTTAAAAATCAGGCTGAATTTGACGACGGATTTGAGAACTGCTGTGCCTTGTGGCTTATTCGTGTACATCTGCAACTTAAGGAAAGCCTACACGAAAATGTCCAACGCTGTAAAATTACATAAACCCGATAGGCAATTTACAGTCCAGAATATCCAATATCGTATGAGCTGGGTGGCACGTAACGCCCTTCTGTTAAATCGTTGGTACCTAGATCATATAATTCGGGTCAAAAGAAGTTGGTAGTCATCGATCCAAGGTGATCACCGTTGACAATAATGGCCTGGACAACTTCGTTCTCTAAAGTTCTCTGAAGAGAATCTTCAACCAATCCTTATTTGCGTTTTAATTTTGTGGTGTTAGTTGCTAAAATGTCTTCTTCGGATGATATCGGCAACAAAATTATTATTTATTACTAAAACTTCGAAGCAACTGACATAATGCTCGTCAATCACAATTGGAGACGATCTTTTAAAAATTGTTTCTTATGTTTCCTGTTGATATTGCTGCCATGCATTCGTAAACAAGTTTTTCAGTTGACTTTTGTCTGAGGCCTAGCGATTACGCAACCGTTCTTCTAAATGATTTCGTAAATTCTCTTTTGAAGTCATACATAGACTTTGTGCCAGAGTATTGAGCATGTGGGGACTTTGGTAAGCAAATTACATCTTGTTGTTCAAAACGAATTCTTAATTCTTCCGAATATTTGTTGAATTTGTTAGGATATTTAAATTCCAAACTGCCCACATCTGGTGCCGGAGAATATTTAACCATTACATATGAGGAAGAGTATTTAAAAATTCTACAGAATAAATTCACTAAAAGTTGCTTCGTTCTTGAAAACATTCAAATAAATCGTTCAAATGAAAACATCCCAATAAAGTTATGAAGTTATCAGTATCATAGACTCATAAAAATTGCTTTATTTCTCTTGGCACATATTTTCACTCATTTAGTCTATTTTTGTTTATCAATGTTGTTGTTATTCACACAGTGAGCCACAGAGTGAACTAGCCTGCGAACGGCAAGCTACCCGCTAACCTAATCTAACCTAATCTAACCTAACCGTACATCTATAACAGACTACAACGCAAGACAAAAGTAAAAACTCTTGAGGCCTATCGTTATATTAGATTCTATTTCAACTAAAATCGAAATAAAATAAGCAAAAATGTTTGCAAAACTAAGTCGCCGTATTCTAGTATGTAGTCTGTTGCCTTATTAGACGTAAAGTCAGGGTTCGAGCCCCAGGCCAGACATCAAGACAAAATACAAAGAGTATTTCTTCGGCGACTTCCTCTCAGCAGCTTTCTGGCAAAAACTCTGAGAGTAAATAAAATTGTCATAAAAAAGTTTCTCAAAAATCTGTCGTTCGGAGTCGACTTTAAACTGTAGGTCCCGCCACACACGTATAAAATTAACACACACATCATGAGTGGTGTAAGGTGCTAGGTTCTAGGCCGTAATCCTGACTGAAAGGTTGTAATGGCCAATTATGTATGTTATGTTTGCAAAACAAAATTTTAAGAATTGTTTTTAATTTTTAATTTTGAAATTATTCATATTTATATGCTTAAATTAAAAGCTTTAAGCATTAAATTCTATTCGAACAACACTTAAAATAATTCCTAAAGCAGTCAGTTACTGATTTCCGCCAAGTTGTAATTACTTTCTTAATATTATGAAAACTATTTAAAATTAAATAAGGAAATGACTTATTGAATGACGTACGTACTCGTATGTATGCAATGTTAGTACTTGTAACATAAAACAAAGTAATCGAATATTTAAGGTATGGACCAGAGATCAGAAATGAATCGTTTTTTGCTACTCATAAGCACTCATGAAATTTTGAATATAAGTGAGTCAACAATATTGAAATTTAACTACTCTGATTCATTCGTACTCAGTACAACGTTGATTTATAAGTATGAGTACAACGTTGACATCGAACTCATACCATTCGAAATATGTTTTATTCATATGCCTACTCATTCAGGTTCATAACTTTAGAAAAATACTTATAAATAATTCGAGTGACTCATTGCTGATCTCTGGAGAGAAACAAGTTTTAGCTAGGGATGCAAGAAAATGTCAAATAAACCTTCCTTTCCCCATACCCAGTTAATTGAATATTAAAGCATAGAATACAATTTTTATTCTCATTTTATTTTAATTTTATTTTAATTATGAGTTCTCTGTTGATTTGCTTAATATTTTATTTAAAATAGATTACAAATAAAGAATTAAATTGAAAAATTAAAAACTACTCATTAATTACATACATTTTTAATAAAAATAAATGCATATTATCATTATATTTACAAATACAATACAAAACTTATACAGATTGTTTACAAACAAAAATTTTTTTTCTAAAATTGGACTCTTCGTGATTGTCTTCTTGGTTTAGTATATTTTAGATGTCTTCTTCATCGCTACTGATGAAAAGATCAGCCTCAAGGGTGCTCATTTCTCTGTTGTGGCTCTTCTTCATCGCTACTGATACTGCCAAAAAGATCAAACTCTAGTTTATGCATTTCGTTGTTAGATTTCTTGTGGTCCTCCTTTACTTTTGGTTCAACTACTGGCTTCCTCGAAGAGTTTTCGTCTGGGCGGCGTTCTTCTTCATCGCTACTACAACCACCAAAAAGCTCCATCGTGGTTTCTTGTGGTTTTTCTTTTTACTTGATTCAGCTTCTGGCTTCCTTGAGGAGTCTTTGCCTTAAATGCGTTTCGATGAGGATGTCTTTGCCTTTGTCTGTTGCTTCTTAGCTGGCTGGAGCACATCCTTATCGGAGGAATTATTTTTCGACTTGTTGCTTTCACTAATCATTGTCAAGTGTGTACGTTTACGTGATTGTGGTTCGCGGGCAGTTTTTATCTCGTCTTCAGCTTTAACTACTTCTTTCAAGTTAATATTGCGTTTTTGATGTTTTTGATCTGATTGCCTTACAGATGATGGCGGTAACAGTGTGGTGTTTATTTGTTTTTCAATATTTTTTTCACCAGTATATATAAATTTTTCTGAGAACAGAATTGTTTCCTTTTCAGGAGTTTTATTCCAATGATTTAAAAATTCGTACATTTCTGCACAATGTTGTGACAAAAATTGTCGAACTGGTGTAGAAGGATGTTGATCCTGTGAAACGGCCTTTGTCTCTTGATGGCTCTGTTGGGGTGAATATGTACATACAAATGTTTGCGAAACTGCCTGAACCGCATGTCACCACTCCTGCACCATCATCGCTACCACATTCACTAGTGGTAGTGGTTTGTTTTTCAATATTTTTTTCGGTATATACAAATTTGTTTGACAATAGAATTGTTTGCTTATCGGGTGCTTCATTCCAATGATTCAAAAATTCGTTCATTTCTGCACAATGTTCTGACAAAAATACTCGATCTGGTGTAGAACGATGTAGATCATGACTTTCTGAATGTTCGCTGTTGATAGCACCACTAGCATTAAATTTTTCTGGTGGATTTTCTGCTGGCTTTGAACCTGATCTTGAACTATGACTACCTTCTTTATCACAGGATCGTGAAGGACAATTCGCGGAAAACTTGCTTGATTTGTTTTTATCCTGTTTAGATAATTGATTCTCAATGTTGATGGAATTTTTACTGTTTTCGTTATCCAACATTTCTTTCTTTGAGCTTGGTGGAGTGCTGGTGGTTAAGTGTTGCTTTTGTGCTAATTACCGTATCACTATTTTGGCTATTAGTTGTCCGAGACCATGTAAATGTTTTTCGCTATGCTTTTCATTTCTTACATTTTAATCTTTCTTTTGCTGTATAAACTCAGCTGTTATGCCGCTTTCACTATCTTGAGCTGATAGCAAAAGTGGCAATAACTCACACACAAATTTATGTGCTTTGTCACCATTTAGAAATCCAACAATTCTGATTAGCAATTTCTGCGGACAAAGCATTTTATCCTGTTTTAATTTATTGTACACGAACTCAGCTGCAGCATTATCTTCTCTCTGGAAAATATCGGTGATTTTTTTTTTGATTATCCACGGCTTCAATATGTCCAAGTTTACTTTGGATATGTCGATGCGTCCCTGTGGTTTAAGGGTGGAACTGAAACTTTTTGAAGGCACGGTTGTGTTCCGCCATTCACCATGCTGATGCGTTGTTGTGGTTTAAAGGTGGAACCAAAAGTTGTAGATGGTACTAGTGGTTGCTTTTGTTCCGGGTTTGTGTTAATTACCCTACCACTATTTCGGCTATTAGTAGACCGAGAAAGCGGTGCAAATTCATCATGTTTTTCGCGATGCTTAATAGCCTTTTCAATGTCGATGCGTCCTTGTGGCTTAAGAGTGGAACTGAAACTGGTAGGTGGTACTGGTGGCTCTTTTCCGCCATTTACCATGTTACTTTGTTTTCTGGATTGAGATCGTTCGCAACCTTTTCGAAGTTTAGTTTGGAATACTTTTTTAGAATTTCCTTTTTCGTCGGTTCAATAGAATTGGTTGAATTGAAAGTAGCACTTTCTTCAGCCGCGAACAAAATAGGCCATGATTCACACATGAATTGCCTTACCAGGGGACCATTTAGAAATTTAGTCATATGGATATGCATCTTCATCGGAATGATAAATTGTTCCAATTTTAAGTCATTGTATACAAAATCTTCTATTTTAAAAATATCGAAGATTTTCGATCAATGTGTGCCTTTAATGCATACAATTTCAGTTCTGACGTATCTATGCACTTGTCGAGCATTTCGCTAGATTTCACTTGTTTATTTCCTTCCCTTTTTCTTTAGATTTTCCAATGATAACTGTTGTCTACCGAGACTAAATTGTAATTGAACTTATTGGGCAAGTTTAAACCTTTAACAGGTGAAAACCATATTGGAAATCTATGTTTCCGCTAGAAGCAGGTACTGTATTCAGCATATGCAGGTAGGAATTAGGTAACCGTGGTTCTTATAGAAATTTTACAGAGGGCCAACTAGCTACCTGCTCTTTCAATACAGCAATTGAACTTATTGGGCCAGTTTTTATGCAAAACTTGTATTTTTGCTAGAAACAGGTACTTTTAAAAAGTCTACACAGTTAACAAATAGGCAAGTTTAGTTCTTACAGATATTTTACAGAGGCTGAACCAGCTACCTGTCCTTTATATAGGTAAGGGTCATTTGTAAGTCTGGCCCGTTAACTTGAACCAATGGCTGTTGTTTTCCTTCTTAGTATTCGAAAAAACATTTTAATTTATAAACTTGAATTTCAATAACAATCCCTCATGGGCTGTAGTAAAAATATGTTTAACTCTTCATTACCCTCAGATCTACTGCTCCTTTGGAGCGAGTTTTTTGCAATTTGGTTTCTTAGCATTAACTTTTTCAATTAAAAATCTCGTTACGAATGGTGAAGTCATAAATGCATTCGTAATCCGAGAAATTTAATGCCAGGCAGCATCAAGAGTAACATTCAATGAGAAAAGTTCTATTGTCCTATAACCTATTGAGCTGCTGCTGAGCTGGGGAAACCTTATTAATGAAACTGAAATAAAGCATGTTGTCCGAACAAAATTATTTTTTACTGAGGGTTTCGAAAATGTAAATGTTTTCTTGAGTCTACTTTATTTTCCTCTTACATCCAGTGTAAGATAATTATTTCTCATATATATATTTCTCAGAAATATATACGTCTTGTCTTGAAGTCGCCGTGATCTAGTAGGTAGTGGGCTTATTAGGCGTGAGGCCTCGGTTCAAAACCCAGGTCAGACATCAAAACGAAAATATGAAAAAATATCTCGGCGGCGACGTTCTCTCAGCAGATTTCTGACAAAAACTTTGATAATAAATAAAAATTGCCATGAAAATTTGCTCTAAAATCTGTCGTTCGGAATAGACTTTAAACTGTAGGTACACTCATATATAAAATTAACACATATAACATTAGTGGTGTGAGAAACAATGTCGTAATCCTGATTAAAGGGTTGTAAAAGCAAATTATGTATGTATATACGTTTTGTTCCAATACACAAATATAAAGATATCGCAATTTTGCAAAAAAAGAGTTGTTAATGTGTTACAAACCAACATTAAATTAAATTGAAGAATGCTTGCTATCGGTTCTTTAAATCTACTATTTCTGACAAAGCTGCTGATTCACGCATTTCTAAAAATTTTTCCACAAAATCAAGACTGCCAACCGACAAATTCGTTTCAAAAAGCTTCTATTGAGGCAATATTTGTTTGTCTGACAAATAATTTTTCTTTTGTTACCACATCCGGTCTAAAAGATGTCGTTTGCTTGCCAAGGCTGACCTCTGGGAAGGTACTTACCCGATTATGCTACAACGGGCGGGCGACGGTATCATCTCTCGCAACCAATGGATTTTCAGAGTATACATACTTTTGGGTTACATAACTGATTGATGGAAAGAGGTGAGGATAGTTTTCATTCCGAAGAAGAAGAAAGCGAGCCACACGCAGATAATACTCTTCTCGTTTTTATTGAAAACCTTGGAAAAGCTCATTGTTATATACGCTCGGAGCAAACTCCGAGTCAAGAACTTCAGTAGAACGCAGCACGCCTGGATGATAATTGACTAACACGGAATCATTAATATGCTACAGAAAGCTCGTAAGATGGCAAAACCATTCTAAAACCAATATGATCCCTAGTACTCCCTATATTAAATCTAATATTTTCCGTTTTCAAGATTAACAAGTTATTTCGTAAACAAAAATGAAATGAAAGACTCGATCCAGCAATCATCCATCAATGAATTTTTCCGTCTTTAAAATTAAATTAAAAATTAAAAAATTAAATTGGATTGGGTGAACCATACGCCATAGCAGCAGCTAATAAAAATTAATGCACAATGGGGATAACATCTTCAACGAGAGAGGCATATTATCGTATTAAATCCAAAACAAGTTATCGAAAAAAACGGTTTTTATTTTACCAGAGCGACATCACTTTAATTAAATTAATCTTTCAATTTAATGCAACGACTACTACCACTTCCTTATAACCACATACACTCACCATGAAAGAGTATTTAAATTGACAACAACAACATTGACCTTATAAAACTTAATTTACCAGCATAACATGATGAAATGAAAGTCAAAATTCTGTAAATGTACGAATGAGTACGATAACGAAAGACACATTGTTGCATATATACTAAGCCCTTACTGTAGGGAATGTGTTATTTGCATGTGTGTGTTAATTTCTATACAATGTATGTCAGTAGTTGTTTGTAATTTGGCGTAACAAGTGCTTGGATATGAAATAAAACAACAACAACACATACAATTAATTTGATTTTAAATTTACCAGCCTTGCTTTCATTGTTTCTCTTGTTGTTCGTGTCTTATTTTATTTCGTTTCTTATTTATTTAATTTATTTGATTTTTTACAAAAATTATCTTTCCTGTTTTGCCTTTTGAAAAACTTTTTAAAAGTATTTTAATTGTATATTTAATATTATTATTATTATTATACTTACAGAAAATATTAATAATTGTAAAGACCTTCTATTCTTAAGACTAAATTTTATCTGATTATACTGGTATGAAATGAGCTTCAAGATATAAATGACTCTATAGCGAACAACGAGCTATAATTTTTTTGTTATGGCATCTGTCAAACATTTTCAGTATATTTTAAATCGGTATGCAAACGACATCATATTTTCTGTCATCATTTAAAAGATGGCGCATTTTGGACCAGAAATTGATGATTTAGGGAAAGCCTTAATTGTTTCCTTAAAGTTGAAGTGATGGAAAGTCCCTTCGAATACTTGTTGGGGCATATAGTGATGTTGCTCAGAAGCAACATGCAGAAATAAAATAAAAATAAACACGATTGTTTCTCTGGTTCAGAAATAACGATTTTGATGTGAGTAAAGAAGAACATGGAAAATAACCAAAAAAGTTTCAAGACACCGAATTCCAAACAATATTGGATGAAGATCACACTTTGAGTAAAAAAAATGTCAGCACAAAAAATAATTTCTGGAAAATACTTAGGTGCAACATTATTAAATGGCAGACAGATGGAAAACCGGAAAACTGCTTTAGAAATTTTAATTCAAATGCACGATGGAAGATCAGTGTTGCATTTTTACTGGCGCTGAAAAATTTATTTATTTTCAGAATCCATAGCGGAAAAAAAATTTAATTAATTTTATTAATTCGGGACAACCAACAACTTCGGCAGCAAAACCAGATCGATACGGCAGAAAGGCAATGCAATGTATCTGTTGGGACTAAAAAGGTTTTCTGTAACACCAGCTCCTAAAGTCTGGTGGCACCGTTAATAAAGTTCACTTCAACAATAAATGCTCAACTTGAATAAAGAATTGATCAAAAAACCCATCAGAATGGACCAAAAGACGTGGCAAAGTAATTGTGCAGAACGACATACAAAGCAAAAACGGCTCAGGATACAATCAAAGCACTAGGCTGAGAACTGCTACCCAACCCACCGTATTCACTAGACTTCAGCACTTCATTGTAGTTGTTTTTATTTTAAGCCTATTTTAACTCTTTTCTAAGTTTATAATGCATATGTTCTCACTTTAACCTAAAATGGAATATGATTTTAGTTTTAAATGATCATAAATGTTCCTGTTTTTAAATTTCTCAAGTTTCGACCCATTCCCTTAATTTATGAAGATACGAAGGCGAGATTACGCACCCTAAAGTCTATGTTTGGCAAAGGGAATGAGAAAAATTCAATTTTTCTACCTCATAAATATCTCCAGCAAAGAAGCAGAGTTTTTGTCCAATTGGTCCGAAAATGGTATTATCAGCAGGCAGTAGTATTTCAAAAATCACCATGCAGTCTGAAAGACTCACTCAAATGAATATTTAATCCCATATAGCAAACAATAATTTTCAGCCATTAAAACTTTAGTCAGAATTACAGCCTGATTTCTCTCACCATCCATTTTCTGTGAGATAATTTCATCCATAAATGTTAGGACCTATAGTTTAACTTTGAATCCGAATGATAGATTTGAGAACCTCTTTCACGACATTTAGTTTATCCTCAGAGAACACTGTTGCGAAGAGGATGTCGAACATTTTTTTTAAATTTTTCATTTATTTTCGTAATTTTAAAAAATCATCCGTTATATTCAAATAAAAACGAAAAAAGGCTTTAAACTAACACTCAGTATTTTCGCACGATTTCCTTTTCATGTTTCATCAGCTAAATTTATTATCAGAGAAAACCAAAAGTCTGACAAGTACACGTCCTTTAACCTAACCTAACCTTAACCAAAAGTCTACCCATAAGCACACATGATTACATTGTATATGTGTGGTAGTATACCCCAGTAAAGATATATTTACATATTGCAGTAATATTAACATCAATTTAGATTGTGTTTTTATTGTTATGTGGGCAGCAATTAATAGTCAATCGTGTTAATTGTGTAGTAAAATGTTTTTTTTATCAACAAATAATATTTACAATGTAAAGCAAAGCAATCGGTAGAAAGCTTTGCATAAGACATTATTAAAAAATAATTTAGGTTACTATAAACCTTGTTATCGATGATTAGATACAATTAATTTTGCATTTAGAACAATTTTGAGAAATAGAACTACAGCTCTTTCCAATAAGGACTTATGTATGCCCATCTTGCTGAAGCTGGATCTATCAAATTATTTGTCATTTGTTAAATCTGTTTTTCCAAATTACCATGAACGACAGAAAACAACTACCTGTGTTTGCTGAATACTCTCTAGATCAGTGCACATGACGTCCGAAAAGGTTCCTGGTTGGTGCGCATTTTTTGAGGGTGTTAGCACTGAAATCTTTTTCAACTGTCAGCACTATAGGTCGTTGATTACCGACCTATCTTGGTCTTAATTGGGTGATTAATGATGATGATTAATGGGATGACTGTTATACTCTTTAAATAATAACTACGGTAACTTTTGTTTGATTTTATGAAACGAAGTGTCAATTGGTTCCCAAGAGAGTGTATTTTAAGAAAGTAACCACTTATTTAACATTTTTAATGAAAGATTAAAGTTTGCTACTATGAATGGAAAAACTTGAAAAATATTCGCATTTGCCAACTTTACCTCATCAAACCTCATAGAATATTAAGTCGAAGAATATATATATATGTATACCGTTTTAAAATTCCATCCCTCCCCTTTCTAAGAAAGTTTAAATTTGTGACATTGATTCAGGGATGTTTGTGTAATCAACAAATTTGTGCATAAAGTCCAAAAAAAAACTGTTTTTGACAAGAAATAAAAAAAAAATATTTTTGAGTTTCAGTCAACAAAACTCACAACCTACACTATGCCATTAGTTGGGGGTATTTAATTTTTTTATTTTGTCGCATAGTGTTATCATACCCTTTGACATTTCTCTAATTCAGTTAGGGTATACGAAATTTGAAGTTGCTTTCGAAAAATTGAGCATTAAAAGCTTTCTCCTTTAATTTTTTTAGGTACACTTTGATTTCCTCACACCCATAATAATTCATGTTATGTAATAAATAAAAAGAGACATCAAATTGGAAGGAGGTAAGTAAGAGAAATACACAAACTTATTTTAGGAAAGAGTGTTATAAAATAATAAATTTTCTTTAAAACTAATTATAAGGTACAATACTCTTTAACAATCCCCTTTACTTTATCAGCGTAACATTCCATTCGCAACAGATAAATGTCTTGGAGCGGTAGTAAAGAAACAAATAATAAATAATAAAATGAAACTAAAAATATAAAAAATTCTAAAAGGAGTCACTTATAAGGCTTAAATAATGTTTTATTTCACGATTATTGTGCTCAAAAGCTAATATTTGTTGTTATTACTGGAATTATTACATTAATCCATTGGCACAACAGCATTATATCTGTCGCATTTGACACTTCTAAGCAACACAACTAAGGAATAGCTGCTAATGGTGGTTGACTAATGTTAATAACATGAACAAATTTGTAGGCGAACAAGTCAGTGACTTGATTTCAAAGCTAAACATTCGCGACGGATGACGCCTAAAGTCGTATTTAAGATTTTCCCTGGCGGATGACGCTTTATGTAGTTATTTAAGTTATCGTTTAACTATTCTTTAAAAATGTTATTTTTCAAATTCAAACTCAAATTACTTTATTGTGGCATCTTTTACAATACTTAAGAATTTAGTTTACAGTAATTTTTGGAATGGAATGTTACTCAGTATCTGCTTTGCTGCTGAAAATGAAACATTCTCTGCGAAACTTCCAACGATATAAGAACAAATCCAGTTTAAAAAGTACAATTTATAGAAATTTATTCAATTATTTTCTATTTGTGAATAAAAAAAAGTAAGTTTCATATTTTTCTAAAAATGCCTCATAATGGAGGAAGAATTTCTTTCGGAGAAAAGAGCGAGTGTATTACGTCTGCTTTCAGCCTCATCAAGAGAAGAAGAAGAACTATAAAGTGATACGGATTGGTCTGATTTTGATCTAGAAAGATGTAATGAACAATTTGAAGGAGCTTCTTTACTGAAAATCTTTCTCAATCTTCAAAACATTTACGATGTGACATCTTTGTTCGTTTGGGGGCCTAATTGAAAAAATCGTTTACGAAACAAATCGATATCATAATGCAAACAGCCTAAAGTATAAAAAATATGCACAAAAAAGGTCTTTTTCTACCTTCTTCGATTGTAACAATTGACAAAAATAGCCCCGTATACACAGTAAACGAAGCCAGCAACGCCCCGTCGCGAATGTGTTAATATTGTTTGTGCATGAGCGGTACAGTCAAGAATGTTGGCGTGGCCCGAAAGTAGTACAGGAGTATTTTTTATTTTGGTAAATGAGTTTTTTATGTTTATAGGGAAACGAAGATTTTATGATTTTATTGATTTTAATAGTAGTGTTTGTAATATAAAACGTAGCTTATATGCTGACATAAATTTGTAAATTATTATATAAATGTATTATCGTTCTTGTTATACGTAGTTCATGTTTATTGTAACTTTATTCAGCTTGTGATTAATTTCTGTAGCTGTTTTATGTTCTCGTTGCCATTACTTTTCCCTTACCCGCTATTGTCCGGACTGTAGTGTGTACGTGTCCCTACGTAATGGGGATGAGCCCTCCGCGGTCCGGTGAGGGTGGGTTAGTGTGAGGCCGGGGACGTTCGATTAAAAAAAAAAAAAAAAGACCTATGGCAAATGCGTCTTACCATTTTATAGAAAATTATCAAACCGAAAAAGGCGCACAAGGTAATTATGCTCAACATTTCAAACAAAAAATAAAATAAAGTCGCCATAGTTTAGTAGGTAGTGTGTTGGCTTATTGGCCACGTCATATATCTTAAACAAAATCAAATATTAAACAATATTTTTTCGATGACTTCCCACAGCAGATATCTGGCACAAACTCTGAGAGTTAATAAAAAATTTTCATTAAAACGTATCGCAAAAAATCTGTCGCTCGGAGTCGGCTTTATACTCTAGGTCCTAACACTTATAATTCTATGTACTATGAATATGTATCAAAAGTGATACATAAATAGAATTATGACGTTTTTTTAAGGCTTGATCTACGGTTAATAACGTTGACATTACCATCATCGCTCATCATTCACCGAATAACGTATAACACAGTAGGATTAAAAAACATATATTTACAATAGCAACTATTGTAACAGTATCTGCTATAAGAACAATTGTACTCAATCGATTGCAGTAATTATAACTGTTAATATATACATACATACATACATACATAATTGGTCATTACAACCCTTCAGTCAGGATTACGACCTAGACCGACAGAATTTTGAGAAACATTTCATGGCAATTTTATTTACTCACAGAGTTTTCGCCAAAAATCTGCTGACAGGAAGTAGCCGAAAAAATACTTTTTGTATTTTGTTTTGATGTCTGGCCTGGGGATCAACCCTGGCTTTACGTCTAATAAGCCAACACACTACCAACTAGACCACGGCGACTGTTAATATACAACAAAAAATATCTTGTAATTTCAATCATTTGATTTACGCGACATGTTTCAATTGTTTTTAGCAGACCTTATTTTGTATTAAGAAACTCGAGAGACAATAAAGCTGAAATATATGTATGTATTTTTGAATGGTAGGTTCCTTCTGTGATGGTTCTATGCAACTGTAGAGTTTAAATTCAAAATAATTATATAATATTAAATTCTTAGACCGGCATTCAGGTGCCTATGGTCTGCAATGCGCCAATTTCCGAAAGATTCGAAGAGCGCAAAGTCCCTATTCAATGATAAGATAAGTCTTTGTGATAGTTGTACAAAGTCTGATTTTATTAGCATTATTTCGGGGTTTATATGCTGTATTTTATTATATTATTTATTCTAATTAATAATCTATCTTACTCTAATTCTAATTCTATTTTTCTATTGGATATTTACATATGAGTGATATTTAGTGCATGTGAGTGTTTTGTTTGTGACATAAGTGCAACATGACACATTGCACTCAAATGCAATACTTATTATTATTATTTACAATGTTGGTGCATGGTGAAGTGTGTTGGTACACTACACTTCAGCATTTGCCACATTCACCATCACCTTTTTTTAAAAATTATTTTCTTTTTACTTTCTACCGTAGGTAAGTTTCTTATGTCGATTCTACAGTAATTTTTGTGTCACGTGAAACCTTTATCTCATATATAGGACATGACACTGGTATGTAATGGTTTTAAGTTGTCAACAAGGTGAAAAGCATCTGGTAGGTAAGATAAGAAGAATCATTTCAACAATTAATGAAAAATACTGACATTTGAAAAAAAAAAATCCTAAATGTTTGTTTATTTTTAAATCTGTTTTTGCATAATTATCGTAACACTCTAATTACATCTCTAGCAACGCAATGACAACATAGATATTATTAATAAGAAGTTTAAGCTCAACGTGATGTTACCAGAAAATGAGCTTAACCGCATGTCAGTGTCAACTTTGTTACCTTTACTTTTGTATTTTACCTTTCCATCACAAATACAATACCAAAGTATTTGGTATTTTTTATTTACGTGTAGTCTTCTGTTCTTCTTATTTTTTACCTGTGTACATATGTAGCTGCCAGAAAAATTAGGCAGCAAATCGTCAAATATTTGAGAAAAAATCGACAAAATCGTCAAAGACTTTTATTGAAATCGTCAAAAGATCGTCAGAAAAAATAAATAAATAAATTAAAAGTTTTTAAAAACCAAAATTAGTTCTATTGTAGTAAAATATATAAAGTCAATATATGAGTTCAAAAAAAATTTGTTAGAAATTAAAAGCTAGCGTCCCTCATCTTCATTTATTATTTTTTTTTTTGCCATTAATGGAGCAATCTTATATCATTTTCAGGGAAAAATTGGGTGAGGTTTAATAATTTATCCCAGTGTTGTTTATTGCCACATAAGCTCAACAATAATATTACATCATCTTAATCTATGGGTGGCGTAAATATTTAGGAGTCAGAAGCTCTTGATATCTGAGGATGAAAATTTAGTGTAATGTTGGCTGGAACCGCCACATTTTTCAGTTCTTTCTGCTCCTTCTTTAGATTTTATCATCTGATCTTACTATTTACACCATTTATAACCGACCGAGAATGGAATACAAGTTTCATGTATGGGTCGGTGCCTCAATGTCTATTTTCAGGTTTCTCGACCGTGTACAGGAGAGGCCGTAGTAGCTCGTTAATGACGGTAGTGTATCCAACTCCATTAAATCATTGAAGCATCGTTGCAATGTGGTTTGTGTTTCACTGTTCTATCGCTATAGGGACTTGTTCCTGCAGAGGTCTTTCCTGTTACTTATGATATTAGAATATAAAAGTCTAGTGTCCATAAACACCGTTCTCTCTTTCCCTCTTCCCATAACATATTTTCATACTTCCAAACACAATGCCATCCCCTGAGCGTTTGCCGTAAAAAAAAACGTAACGGCGATTGCCTTTGTTCTTCCGATGGCTAGAAGCTATACTTGAATTTTTAAAATTGTCTGCAACGACAAGAGATAAATTATTGTCAACTACGAGGTTATTTAGGAGTAGTAATCTTTTGGCTTTTAAGGGATAAAATACAGAAAAATCATCACAGGTATTCGAAAGTAACTTAAAAAAATAACACTACTCCTTCCTTTTACTAACATGAATTCCAATAGCAGTATTTGCAAAGCAAATACAAAGTTTAAAGTGGCTTTTAATGTACTAAAGTAAGTAATATGATGTAAATTTTTAATTTTTAAAAATCGTCAAAATAAGGGCATAAATCGTCAAATCGAAGCTCAAAATAGTCAATATGACGATAAATCGTCAAATCTGGCAGCTATGATTGTGTATAATGATTAGTTTTTAGGTTTTATTTTTTTCTTTTTATCAGGCTTCTTCTACTCCGTCTTTTAAGGAAAATAATTTGTACGATTTTAATATTAAATTCGCAAAGTTAAAAATAAAAAACAAAGTTTCTCACCACCAATGATTTGAAAAATTTGAAAACATTGTTTATGACATATGTACATTATATATGTCAACTTCATGTTGTTAAGTGCAAAACATATAATTCGGATATTCATATTGATATCAATAAGGACGTGTGGAAGGATATTATTGCAACCCACGTTACATACAGCGGGTGCTTTGAAGGCCGATTTTTTTCAATATTTTTTACCCGGTTTGAATGAGTTTCCTTTTCTTTTAGTGTTAAATAAGAAATGAAGAATTTGCTAAAATTTCTGTATTAAGTTTATAATATAAGCATATAAATAATAATAAATAAAAATAAATAACATGAATTGAAAAGTTTGCATAAATAACCTCGTCTTAGAAGGTTAAATCTCTCTAAAATGCTTGCCAAAAGGACAGTGACCAGATAGAATAGCTATTGTGTGATATTCTGAATGACCATACGAGTTAAGGAAAGAAGTGAGCCGATCTTCTTCTTATCCGAATGTGTCCAGCAGAGTCTGGCAACATGGCACGTACCCTCTTGCAATCAAAAATATTGAGATTTTCAGTAATAAGTCTGAATAATGTCGAAATTAATTGAAGCAATCGGAATATGTGTGCCCTGTAACATGTCGGAGATTGCAACCTCCGTATCGGCTCTAGTCAGGTCAGAAGCAATACAATTTCCAACGATGTTTCTATATCACGAAACCATATAAGAGCTGCTTTTGAATGATACGAAATTGTCTTCAGAAATCCTAGGCATTCGTGGACAAAGACAGATGTTCAAACTTCGTTCGTTAGGGAGTTAATCGCAGCCTGGCTATCTGAGTAAATCAACAAACATTGCACCGCTTTAAAAGTTGCCATGACTTCGGCCTGAAAAACAGTGTGGTGGTCACGCATCTTATAAGAAAAGTTTTTAGTTTTGACATCACCTTCACAGGACAAGATCATGCCTTCAAATCGTTCGTGATGAATATCCATAGCCACATATCCAGATCATCCGATTCGGGTCAATAAGTTTGTAATCATCGACATATAGTTCTTACCATTGACAAACGGCGTTTTCAAAGAACCCAAATCCACACCACAACGTCAGTCCCAAATCCACACCATACGGGAATTGGTATCGTCCCATATTAGACAAGTTTGTTTATAAATCTACTCATACATACGGAAATGAGTTTCATCGTTGAAGATGATTTTTCGATGAACATCAGGATCATTAACTATCAACTCCATAGCCATTCAGCTAATACATATCTATGATCGTCCGTATAGATTTTAAAAAACTGTTGGAATAAATTGCAATTAATTTACAAAATTTATCTTCAATAATATGGCAGTGGCAACATATCAAAGTTCAGAAGTGTTTGTTGAAAGATGATCTTATATATAAAAATGAATGTGTGTTTATTTGTTTGTAGGTTTTTTTGAAGTCTATAGACGGCTAAACGGCTGGACCGATTTTCTTGAAATTTTAATAGTACCTTCGTGTATGTCTGGAAGGAACTATAGGTTACTTATTATTTTAAAATTTCCAGTAGGCGAGGTGCCACGCCCACATACCCATATAAAAATGAAGGTTTGTTTTTATGTACCTTATAGAATCATAAACTATGCATTTGATCATGTTATGATCTTTAGTAAAGTAGTTGCGCATGAGCCGGGGAAGGTTTATGAGTTGGTATGACTAATTTCAGACAGGAGGTGCCACTGAAAATTACTCAAAATGAATTAAATCGTAAACTGTAGATTTGATCATGCTATAATCTTTAGCAAATTTATTGCGCATGAGCCGGGGAAGGTTTATGAGTTGGTATGACTAATTTCCGGCAGGTGGCGCCATTGAAAATTACTTAAAATCAATTAAATCGCAAACTGTGCATTTGATCATGTTATGATCTTTAGCAAAGTTGTTGCGCATGAGCCGACGAAGGTTTCTAAGTTGTTATGACCAATTTCCGACAGGTGGTGCCACTGAAAATTATTCAAAATGAATTAAATCTTAAACTATGCATTCTTTAACAAAGTTGTTGCGCATGAGTCGACGGAGGTTGGTGCGATTAATTTCAAATGGATGGCGGTACTGAAAATTATTCAAAATGAATGATTAGCAATTGGTCGACCTACACCTCAAGCACGGAAGAAAAGAGCATTACGAGCCTCAGAATCAGAGAAGCATTGATACTGGAAAATCTTAAAGTATATGCCGCTGAGACCCGTTCGCTTGAACCACTTGAACAACGAGAAGTGAGATAAGAAACTGATCGAATGCGTACTACTCAGGCCCGTTCATCTGAATCATCAGGACAACTAGAAACAAAATCAATAAAATGATTCAAAATTAATTGGACATTTGGGTAATGTCTTTCCTTAATTTTATTTTAGTTGGTGGCGCAACAACACGCGCAGTGTACAGCTTGTTGTATATAAAGAAAGCGATAGGTAACGTAACCAATTGATAGTGGTGAGGTGTAGTAAAAAACTCAACATTTTATTATTTTTTATTTCAACAAAAAATAATCAATCTTGGCGGCCAATGAAGTGCTCTAGTTCAAAATTATTTGCTGAAGTGTTTTACAACACATTAGAACGCACAGTGTACATTTAAGCCGTTCACCCATGCTGTCCCAAAAAAATTTTATCTGGACACATTTTTTTGTATTTATTTGACAGCTCTCTTCATTACGAACAGTTAGCTGTTCGATTTGATTGAATTTTATATTTTGTATCTTCAACGAAGCTGCCAGTAAGTTATATTTTTAAAAGAAATTTGAATTAATTTACCCGTATAAATCATAACAGCCTGCTCAATATTTACTTAATATTCATTACAAAAAAATTAAAATCTCATTTAAACAGTAATTTCATTTTTTCATAGCTTAATACGTCTTAAACAAAGTATGTAAGTATAATTAGGAAAATGAATTCTAGAAGACATCTCGAACAAACCGAAAATATGAAAATTTTTTCTTCGGCGACTTTCTCTGAGCAGATTTCTGGCAAAAACTCTGAGAGGAAATAAAACTGCCATGAAAAGTTTCCCAAAAATAATCTGTCATACGGAGTCGACTTTAAACTGTAAATCCCGCCACTCAGGGATAAAATTAACACACACGATATAAGTGGTCTGAGAAGCTACGTCGTAATACTGACTGAAGGGTTACATTGACCCATTTTGAACATATGTATGTATAGCCGTAAAGCAGATAGCCGTATTAAAAATAAAAACAGTAAACCTATGCTTATTTAACAAGCATTGAAGAAAACAAGCCTTGTTTTTATCAACATTTTTAAAAACAAACCAAAAAGAATCCTTTTTGTCAACAACTCACTATTTAATCAAAGAATTTAATTAAATACTACGCCAGTATGCTGCTGCGGAATAATTTATTGTTTTCGTGAAAATTGTTTGTTTTAAACAATTTAACCCGTTCCAGTCGAATGAAGGCGACGGACCTTATGGGTAAAAAAGAAGAAAAAATAACGAGCATGCAATTGTTCGAATGTTGTTTACCTTTATCGAATGAAAACATTGAACACAATATTTTTTTCTTCCGTGTTATCTGAAACATATACGCTTCATTGGTTATTTGCGAAAAAAAAGTCTGTAAACAAGCTAACTTTTCTTTATTGAAAAAGTTTTCTACAAAAAAAATTTTCGATTTTTTTGCCTCATTTACATTGAAAATATTTTTCTCTCTGTTTGAGTGTAAATAACCTTCTTCTTAATATCTGGAAATACTGCCATAACCTTTGATTAAAAGCTTCCTATTTAAATTTAAATAAAACAAAATGTGTGTGATGTTTCATCGCAATTGTAGTGGTAGATTTTGCAAAAAATAATTGTAAAAATTTATTTCAAATAATAACGGTCGACATGATGCTGTGTTTAGTTAGCATAATCATAATCTCATAGGTAGCAGCATGTAAACGCATCCTGATGCCTCTACTGGACCGAACATTTTCCAGTCACTACTAACACAAACAGATCATGCGAAGTGTATTAAGTCGAACTTATCTAATTATTTTTTCTTTTCAATTTGAGCTCTTCGACCGACAAGATCGAAGAAAAATACCATATAACAAAATGATAAAGTTTGATCTGTTGAATAAATTCTAAAAAGTTAATGTTAAAAAATGTTAAAGTGATCTCGTCATTAAATTTTATTTTTTTCTTTATTTTTATGAAAAAAAAGGTAAGATCTCATATAATTTATTTGAAGATTTAGTGGCGTGAGGAAATTTTCTTTTTTTAGCGTTTTTTTTTAATAGGAAAGTGAAGTGAATACCTAGTGGTACTAACAGTATTATCCCGTTAGTCCATAACCCCAAATTTACCTCGTATTTTTTTTTCTCTTCTGAAGTTAGAATTACACAACATTTTTCATTTTGAAAGTTTCTGAGGAAAAAGGTAACGATATATTCTGTTTGTGATCTAGAAGTATTTTATTTTATTAAAGGAAATTTATCTTCTTTTTTCAAATATAAAGTGGGGTTGAAAGCCCTGTTGCACTGTGTACAGTACACTGTACTGGAGATTATATCGGCAACGAAAGGAGGAGGCAATTAAGTGGAGAATTGAATTTAACCAGTCGCCAGTCTGATTGACTGACGGCCTCCAAATACCACTGAAAGAATCCACAAAAAACCAGCGAAATACCCTAAAATGCCGTAATTCATTTAATTTATTTATTTTATTATTTTAGTTTTAAATTTTAATATTAGAATTAGTTTAAAAATTATTCTTTGTTTTATTATAGAATTAGATTGAATAATAAATATGTATGAAAATGCCCATATGTTTAGATGTCTGCTAGACATATTCTTTTAATCAAATACTTTAAAACATCAACAACATCACCTACATTAATATCGGTGGGTGTTTGTTTCCTTTACTTTTTCCTTATTTTCTTTTCAATTTTATTTCGTATATTTCTTGTTGTATGAAGATCATGCATATCGTTAGTCTCATTCGGAAATGTGTTAAGTCCGTTTTTTCAAATTTTACAGGAGACGCAATAAACATTGCGGCTTCTTCAGTTTTAAAATTTTTTTTAAAGTGGACTTAGCGTTTTTGCGAAGTATAATAACGATATTTAATTGAAACAAACCTAGAAACATTATATTAAGAAAAAGCTTTTTGTTATTCTTTAAGCACCCTACTTAAATCAATAGGTCATATTAGTTTAATTATTTTTTATTTAATTTAATTAAATGTATAATGTAAATTAAAATTTCAATTTTAAATTTATTAATCCTTTAGTTTAACGGTTATTTTGTTATTATGAATTATGAATTATTATATACACTCAGCCACAAAAGTATACATACGGATAACAAATTTCAGAAATTTTTCAACTAATCCGTTTTCGTTGAAAATCTTTGTAATTGTCTGACAACTTTTCTCGATTTTAAAACGGTTTTTTGCATTGGTTCAGAAATTTTTGAAATTTGTAAATCGGATGCATACCTTTGTGGGCCTATGCAAGGCCACAATTCAGTTCAATTTCAGAAATTTTTTAACCAATGCAAAATACCGTCTTAACATCAATGAAACTATAAAGATTTTCAACGAAAACGGATTAGTTAAAAAATTTCTGAAATTTGTTATCCGTATGTATAATTTAACAACTGTGTGTATGTCTTCAAAAATTTTGGATGCTAATAACATGTGGTTTTTTTACTGAATGCACTACAACTCTATTTTCGTTTTCATACAATTTTATTGTACGAAGACTAGAAAGAGGTCTTGCTTTTCTTTCTTCTATTATTATCTCGTTTCCGTAAATGCGTAATGATTTTGCGTTCAGCAATACTATTTTCATTTCTTGAAATTTATTGCAATTTAAAACAAAATCTGATACGTACACCATATATATTCGATATTTACATAATGATTGTTTCGTTAATAAGTCAGTAAATAAATTATGTTCTGTTATTTGGTTATAAAGTTATTGCTTTTATAATGCCCTGTAATTTATGGTTAAGCAAAACAAATAAAAGTCTATCATGTGGATTCAATTCGTATTAGACTACCTTATATAAAATCTGCACCTTTTTCATGACTCAATTTGTGTTTGTCTTACGAGTGTTGTGCATAAAATACTGTTTTTAAAATTTTGTAAAGAAAAAACACATTTGTATTCACACATTACGTAATACATGTATATCCTTCGTTTTTAGAATACAAATTTGTTTTTTTTCCCATCAAGAAATATGTATATGTATTTCCTCAAACGATTCTCAATATTTTCTCTATTTATTATTGAACTCCTCGAAATAAACGAGAAAATTCTGTTGAAGATAAAAATCAAAAAATCAAAGGAAAACAATGTTGGATAAAAATCCTTAAACATCACCGAAACGTTTCACAATGAAATACCTTTTTAATCAATTTGTGATGTGCTTCAGTAAATGGAAATTACGAAAATACCCTTACAAATGATTGATTAATGGATTGAACTACTGGACAGACAATCGCATGTTGCATGCATATGTTTATTATATTTTATTCAGGTCTGTCAGATTCTTGTTTCTTGTAAGAACCTTTTTTGTGATTTATATTCCAAACAACAGACCAACAGTTATTTCGAAAATTATTACCGCAGCAACTTCAAGAATGCTATTTCGATCCTTGTTCTTATAACGGATGACCATTCATTCACTGGGCCTGTTGACGTAGCTCATTTTAGATGAAGGTATTTTCCACATTCCTAGTAGAATTCTAGTCTAACGCGAATTCAAAAAATGTGATCATACTAACTATCGCTTAATAGCAATTTTATCCGTACTTTCTATGCTTATCTTCAGCTGCAAAATATTTACAATTAAACATTCTGATTAGTACAAGACAATACGGTTTCCGTACGGCCTTGTTGATTTTACTCACCAAAATGTGAAACCAGATAATCTGAAAATGTTGTGGTCGCTCTATGCGTTTCCATAGCCTATAAAGGAGTGTGTCACGGTGTACTTTTATCGAAACTTTTTGAAATACGCTTCCCTTGATTTTAACCGAGATTTCTGAAGGAGTGCTCTAATGGGTTGTAATAGAAGGGATCTCATCAGATGCATTTAGGCAAAATTTTGAGGAACCACAAAGCTTTGTTCATTCTCCAAATAGCTTCTTATAACTTCTAATCCTGTCTGCCAGCTTGCACATGAATGCAATATTTGTTATTTCAACCCTTCAGCCAGGATTACTACATAGCATCTCACACCAATTATGTTGTGTGTGCTAATTTTCTACATGAGAGGCGGGACCTACAGTTTAAAGTCGATTCCGTACGACAGATTTTTTGAGAAACTTTTCGCGGAAATTTTATTTACTCCTTGAGTTTTTGAAAGAAATCTGCTAAATTGTTACCCAACAGTGGATTTAATTGTATTTTTTTGCACTCAACTTCAACTTCAACTTCAGACCTCATATAGTAGGGCTTGTGTGTGAAAAATTCCAATTAAGTCTACCCAGTAGTTTTTAGTTGGTGCCCTTTTAAATATGGAGAGGGACAAGAAGCATTTTCGACATATCTTAATGTTTACTACAGAAAGCGTAAAAATGCTGTTCAAGCCAGAAAGAAATTGGCCGATGTGTATGGAGAACAGGCAATTTTAATGTCGATCCGGGAATTTTAATGTCGAAGGAACACCACGTTTGGGAAGGCCGGTCGAAGCTGATAAAGACGCGATAAAGGCGTTAGTTGATGCGAACCGGTGAATACCTACACGTGAGATCAGATTAAGGTTAAATTTATCAAATTCAACAGTTTATGACCACTTGAAAGGCCTGGTTCGATGTGTGGTTCCCGATGTTTTCACAGAGATAAATCTGTGTCGCCGCATTGAAGATTCGCTACTCAAAAGTCAGGGAAATGATCCGTTTTTGAAGCACATCATCACTGGGGACAAAAAATGGGTTGTATACAACAACGTCAAACGCAAGAGCAAAAAAACAAAAAATATAAATCGGCTGAAACCATTTCTAAGGCCGATATTCACCAAAAAAAGGGTGATGCTGTCTGTTTGGTCGAATTTGAAAGGAATAGTTTTTTTATCTGTTACCGGATAACACAACGATTAATTCGGAACTCTACTGTCATCAGTTGGACAAACTGAATGATGCACTTCAACAGAAAAGGCCGGAACTAATCAACAGGAAAGGCGTAGTGTTTCACTAAGACAACGCGAGACCTCACAAAAGTTTGGTCGCTCGCCAAAAACTTTTAGAGCTTAAATGGGATACAATGCTACACCCATCATAGTCTTCAGACGAGGCACCATCGGATTTTTAATTGTTCCGGTCACTCCAAAATTTCTTAGACATTAAAACCTTCACCTCAAATGAGGAGGTCAAAACCAGCTCGATCAGTTTTTTGCCAAAAATTTTATGAGCGTGAAATCATGCTATTACCATGCAAAAGGTGTTGGATCAGAACGGCCAATATATAATTAAAATAAAGTAATTGTTTATTATATGAAAACTGTCTTTCATTTTCATAAAAAAAAACAAAATTACTTATATTTCGTTTTGATGAATATGTCTAACCTTTGATTTGAATCGAGGCCTCATGTTTAATAAGCCAACACAGTACCTACTGCACTTTTTAGCATATCTTGTAATAAAATAAAGACACTTGTGCCCGAAAATCAAATATTTGTACGCAGTATTCGTCTTCCTCGTATACCATATATGTTTGTAGCCGATTTACAAGTGGAACGCATAGAAACTGTTCGTGTTACAGTATCGGCATGTGGAACACTTTCCCTGCGTTTCAAATTCCACGTCTTAAAATGTTACTCCTTTTTTCATCTCACTGAACCTATTTTCCAAGTTCCAACGTACTGCATGAATAGGGGCAATTTCCTACAAGAAAATAACCGACCGTACAAAGTATACCTTCGACTTAAGAAGGATGCTTGCAATATACTTTTTTAAGTAAATGGGGATTTAAGCGAATGTGATATTTTAATACACGCTAACTCAGCAGTAGCAGTATGAGTATAGAAATAAAAGTTTTGTTATTGCCTGTACTGTGGTAGAATATCTCTTAATACAACAACAACAAATAAAGGGCAACTATGCAAAAGAAAGTGAACATTGTTAGTACTATTGCTGCTGTTGTCGGCCTGCTATAAACCCTCAGATAAAACGCACAAACAATTTGTTGGCGCCATTCTGTTTCCCCTTCTTACAAACATTCACTGCACTATCACTATCTATATGGTCGTGTTAAAAAAATAATAAAACTAAAAAATAGAAATAGTTGAAGCAATTTAAAATGGCATCAGGTGTTAAAAACATAAACGAACGGCAATGTACAGTTAACAAATGATTTTTCATGTTATTCATACTTATAAAATGTGAGTGGCGGATATGAATGTGTTGGGTGTATTAATAAGTTTCAATGTCTTCAAAAAATGTTCTAAAAATGTAAATGTAGAACTGAAGTGAGCTCTTGTTATAATGATATGCGAAATAATGTTTTTAATGGCCATTACTTGTGAAACTTATAATTAGTAACGGTACACTCATACATTCATAATTGGTCATTGCAACTCTTCAGTCAGTTTAAAGTCGATTTCGAACGACAGATTATTGAGAAAATTTTCATCACAATTTTATTTTACTCTCACGAATTTGTGCCAGAAATGCCTAAATTATGCTATAAATTTTTTATTTGTTCGCAAGACCAATGATGCCATTATGTGCGGAACATAATGTTACAAAAATGGAAATGTTGTTTTGCTTTCACATCGTTTAAATAGTAAACAAAAGCTACAAAAAAAGCAATGAACTTGTTTACATGATAAACAAGTAAACAAAAATATACCAACACAACCCAGTATAAAAAGGCATAAACAAGGAAACAGAAATGCAACAACAACCACTGATAGAATAAATGCAAAGAAAAATGCTCAAACAACAGTAATGAAACAACGATGTTTACATTTATAGGGATCTCGAGAAGGTGAAGACACGAACATTTGGCTTCAAGATCATTCATCAGAATGTTTACGTTGTTCAGTGAAAATTCAGTCAGTCTTGTGTGAAGACGTGCGGTGTTTGAAGAGATCTGTCGATAAATTGTTATTGTTTACGCAAAAGAGTGTAAAGAAGAATAACAAGTTGTGAACAGTGGCACACAGAATTAAGCGAACAATAAAGAATTTAATTAAAACTGAACACAAATTTATTTTTATTTTATTTGCAATCCACGAACTCATATTTTAAACGTTTTTAAAAGTTAAAAACGTAACATTAACATCATTCAAACGACCGCCACAGCTTCTTTGTGGGGAGCGCATCCGTAAGGTCTAATTTTTTATATTTCTCCACATAAATGAGACTGACTGTAACCGATGGCATGTGTTACATTGAGAGAAAGAAAGAAGAAAGAAAGAAGAAGAAAGAAAGAAAGTTTCATAAAAAATTACCAACGAGGTCAAATCATATGATTTCATTGGCCAGTTTACATCACCTAATCTAATCTTTATGCAGAATAAGTAATACATGACATTGTTGAACTTGTGATATGGGATATGATTGTGAACCGATCTGGATTTGTACCCAAAGTTAAATAAGTTGTCCCATATTAAAACATGATTTTTTCCGTTCTGAAAACAAAAGGATATTTTATCGCCAGCAACAATTCGTTGCAACACTGATACCCTACCCTGTCTTTGTAGCATTTTTGTTGTCTTTGTTATTTTTACCTCTTTAAAAAAAAATTCTGTCCGAGCTAGTATTTTTTGTTATAACTTGTGTGATAGTTACTAAACTGAACTCTTAAGCTATACGACAGCCCTTTAGATGCTAACTGTTTAAATTATCATACCATTCACATCGAGTTTTTTAAATTTATCCATGTGTAGCGGTTTGAGAACAGATTTTAAATAAAGTTTTAGTAATAAGTTTCCAAGCATTTTAGATCAAGCATTTGAATTAATAATTCAAATTTTACCATGGTTAAGCACGCCAATTTGCACAGTATTTCATTTCCTTGCTTTTTTCTATTTCTTAATGAACTACTTTAAGAATTCTGAGCCTTTACAGACAACTTATGGACGTAAAATGGATAATATTTCCCACACACTACTGGGTCTGTCATTAAACCCTTCATATTTTTAAATTAAAATAAAATGTGTGTGGATGTAATTATATGTGGAATACAACGTCCTTCAAATGTTCGTTACGGCTTATCTAAGTGAAGCACATCCAGAATGTCCAATTTTCCCTGACTCTGTAAAATAAATCGGTATCATATCACATCATCTCCATGAGAAATAATGCACTTTAAACGTTCGAGGAGAATATACAATATGGCATGGGCTGTGTGAAACGAAGCGGCGCCTTGTTGAGACCACATGTCGTTGGGGTCTAACTTAGCCAATTTAAGCCAAAAGAAGTTGACCATGATGGTCTGACCAACGATCTAATCAACCTTTACTTACAGAATGAAAGTGGAGAAAAATAATATGCAGATGGGTACAACACTTTGAGAAATGAGATGCCCTCTGTTCCTTAATGAGTTCCATAATGTGAACAATTGTTTTCTTTGAGATAAGATAACATAGTAAATTATATAAAAATAACACGGTGCGACAGTCAAAATATACCCAACTAATAATAGTGTAGGTTGTGCGTTATATAGAACTCAAAAATATTTTTTTAAATTTCTCGGACCCTCCACACTTGTTTTATTTGACAAAAACTATATTTTTGATCTTTTCATACAAAATTATTGATTACCCAAATATTTTTTATCCTAAAAATCCACAGTTTTTCGAAAAGGGGTGAGATGAGCCTTTAAAACGGTATACAGAAACGTATTCCATACGTACACTCAGCCACAAAAGTATAAATACGGGTAACAAATTTCAGAAATTTTTTAACCAATCCGATTTCGTTGAAAATATTTATAATTGTCTGACATTTTTCATCGATTTTAAGACGGTCTTTTGCATTGGTTCTGAAATTTGTGAAACTTGTTAATCGGATCTATACTTTTGTGGGCCTGTGCAGGGCCACAATTCAGTTCAATTTCAGAAATTTTTTAACCAATGCAAAATACTGTTTTAACATCAAGGAAACTATAAAGATTTGCTACGAAAACGGATTAGTTTAAAATTTCTGAAATTTTTTAACCGTATGTATATTTTAGTAACTCTGTGTAAGTTTGAACATTACATGTTATGAGCTTTTTCTTATTTTTTAAAGTTTAGCCATTCTTAACTGCAAAATACTCTTAAATAGAAACGACGGTAATTTTTGTTAGATTTTATCAACCGAACTATCAATCTCTTCACGAGAGATAGCACTTTAAGAACCTCACCGCTTATTTTATATTTTTTAAAGTTTGCTACTATGAAACGACAAACTTGAAAAAATATGAAGTAAATTCGCATTTGCCAAGTTTACCTCACCAAACCTCATAGTACGTTAAGTCAAATAATATATACATATACATATGTATACCGTTTTAAAGGCACATCCCTTCCGTTTCTAAGAAAGTTAAAATTTGTGACATTGGTTCAGAAATGTTTGTGTAATCAATAAATTTGTGCGTAAAGTCCAAAAAAACAGTTTTTGTAAAATAAATCAAGTTTGGAGGATTCAAGAAATATAAGAAAAATATTTTTGAGTTCTACTCAACAAAACTCACAACCTACACTATGTCATTAGGTGGGTGTATTTAATTTTTTTATTTTGTTGCATAGTAATTAAATGAAGTAAGAAGCAAAATTTGTATTGTTATTTTTTATTATTTACTCAACGTTAATTTCTCAAATCATATTTTTTGGAAAAAAATTAAGTTGAACTAATTTACCCAATCGTTTTGATTTACAACTTATGGTTAAATTTTAAAACTTCGAAATCCCGATTTATAGCTTAAAAGGAATGTTGGAGAAAAGAAAGCTAGACAAGAGAAAACAATTGTGGTATGCCATGATATATTTCTTTTCACAAACACTCAGTTGCAGATGTAGCTTTACTGTATTGTTTTATTTATTCAGAAAATCGAAAAATTTCTAACTTTAAAATAAAAATGCAGAATAATAATTGATATGAGTAAGAATAAAAGAAAAGTAAGCGCAAAACGGTGAAGAAAGAAAAATTGCTTTAAATTTTATAAAGGAATGCTTTAATGAAGATATTTGTTTTATTTAAAAGTTCGCTGGCGGCAAAAGTTTTATACTTTATTCCTTTATTTCTAAATAAATGCTGCTGCAATTTCAAGTCATTTGTAAATGTATTAAACCTCGAAAGATCTATTACGTACTTTAAAACCATCACTTAGTAGATTACTCCCAAGTGCATGGTGTTGAAAAACAGGAAAGACACTTTATAGGAGAAAGGAAAGAGATGATAGCGTGCGTCAATTTTATATGTTCAATCCACAGTTGTTTTGTGAATGTATCAACATACGTCCGCATAATTTATATGTTTTATAATTGTTAAATTTTGTGTTTGAAAAATTTATATATTTCTGGATGATTCTACTGATAATTAAAATATTGAATAATAAAATTTATCGGGCAGAAGTAAAATCTAAACAAAGACCACGTCTAATAAGTCAACACACTTGATGGTATGCAGATGAATATTATAGTACACATACCAGGTAGGTAGGTAGGTAGAAGTGGCTGTCCCTTCGATGGAGTCATGTGGTGGAGTCATAAGCGGACACACTTAGGCCGCACACAGGGCCCATTGTGATACCACGGTTCCTCATTTCCCCTATTACAGGAACCATTCGGAGCTTCGGATATCCAATATCCATACATGACAGTTCATGCATATCCTCCATGTAGTAGGCACCCTGGTACCTCTTTCTCCTCCGACTGATGCAGGAAATGTGCACGATAGGTGAAGAATAGTCTCATCTTCCTCTTCCTCTTCATCATTTGCAAGGTGTCTAAGACCAATACGCCTCGCATGCGCTCCTATAATGCAATGCCTCGTAATAACCCCAATAACAGTGCTGAGCCTACTTCTTTGGAGTTTAAACAGAGTTGCCGTGCGCCTCCTATCCAGCCTCGGCCATATCTTTTGCGCCGCTCTGGCCTTATCCGAAGTTGCCCATATTCTGTTGACGAGATCTACGGTTGCATTGTCGATTATAAGTTTGCAGGTTCCCAAAGGGATCCCCAGAGAGTTCGATGGTCGTGCCCCTTCTGGCCAGTTCATCTGCTCTGCAGTTGCCAGGAATATCATTATGTCCCGGTACACATACCAAAAGTATTAAAATTAAATTCTGTACGAGTTCATGTTAAATTATTGAAAATTTTCAATAGACAGTCTCTCAGAAAATCTTTAGCATCCTTAGGCCAATGACATTGAAATTGGTATTTACGCAGTAAACGTAAAGCTTAATATACGTATGTTACAGCATCATTTAATCTTCCGCTTGAAAGAAATTGTAATTTCGCCATACCCTTTACCTATAAACCTCTATTCTATAAAAGCTTGTACGAAAATATGTACAACAGCCTTTAATCAATAAACTTAATGAGTAAATGAACAAGTCATTAAGTTAGACCTTCTTTCAAAAATTAAATGGCTGTACAGAAAAATATTTTAAAAACAATAGATGATGTGTTTATGTTCATAAATTCTCAAAGAAAAATAAATTTTTATTTTCAACTCTCCAAAAAGATGTTTTTAATGCACGGAGGCATAAACATTCAATTCATATGCAAATAGTACTTCGATGCTTTTACAGAAGCTGGTTGCATAAAAACAATTTAACAAAAGCTCAACAACATTGTTCAATAAAATATTAAAAATCATAAATCTTCTTTTCTTTACCACTGTTTTGTCATAAACAATGTAACAATCCATAAATAAATTTAGGGCCATTATTACAACTTGCTGTTAACTAAAGGGAGGATTTTAACGAGCAGATAAATTGTTTTTCATTATTATAAGTGGACGATAAGGTGGAAGTGAGCGTTAAGCTAAAGGAACTGGTAACTTTTAAAGTTAAGTTTATGTTTGAACTTGCCATATTATTATCAATACGGCAACTTCAAATATAAACAAAGTGAGCAAATGCAACGAAAAAAGAAGCCCGTCGTTGCTACTGTATTGAAATAAAACTTGCTTAATTTGAGCAGTGTTATCGACATTGATCCGCCACTGCCATATTTTTGAAAAAGTTAACTTTATTTTATGTATAATTTTTAATAACGAAAATAATTTAAAGGTAACTTAACAGTTCCCTTTAGCTAAAAGTATATTTAACTAAAATCAAGTTTAACGGCAAGTTGTAATAATGGCCCTTAAAAATGTAGCGAGCATACGCTTGTATACACAGGGTATTGTAAACTGTTCAGGACTTTCATATAATTTATGGTGTGTTGCAAATTTTAATATTTAAAAATTTTATTTAATATTTAAAAAAAAGAAAAGAAATGTTTTTAAGTTCTTTAAAGATTTTGGGACAATTTTTTTTATATATCGAAAATGATTTCAGCTGTGGTTTTTAAATTCAATTTGTTAGACATTGTAGAAGTGTAAGGACACTTAGGGTAGACTAATGTTACACATCGTTATTGTTGTAATGGTATAAGGATTGCGAATAACATTTGCATGTTGAAATTCTATCAAACATTTTCAATATTTTCGATTACAGTTAACAAAGTTTTTTTTCGTGATACCGATTATTATGCCGTTCATATATATTCGAAATCCCTATAGAAGCAAAGATGTTTCGATTACTTATTAAATCTATTGACTTTTCAATTGCTACACTTATAAAAGTAACAGTAGATTAGAGGCTATTTGGTTTGTTTTGAAAGACGAACTGTTTCATTGGCGTGGAATCCACAATTTGCCCGAGGGATGGAAAAAATATGTAGCTATGGTCTTGAATAAAATGTTTTTTATTTTCCCATTAAAAATTCGTGCTTTACTTTCACCAAAAACGCTCATTTTATACCAGTACACCGAGAACATAGAGGAAATATTCTAATTGTCTCCATGACTGTTTTAGTTTTATACAAATACCAACAAACATATAAATATTTACAAATACTACAAAAATATTTATTCTTACGGTCTTTCTGCTCTTCTTTCTCATCTGCAAAATTTATTATCAAAGCAATAAACACATGTCGTTATACAAATGTAAGGTTGTGCAGCCAAATAAAAATTTACGTAACATACTCAAAAGCGCTAAACATAAATAGGCGTATGGGACTTATTAAATCCTAATGTTGCTAATACTACCCCCTTTTAATGACAATGCTGTGATTGTGTTTGCACGTTATACCTTCTGGAAATAGATAATGTTGCGGGCGTGGTCTTAAAGTTAATTTATATGAATTATTCGCCTTAAATGGGTTAAAAAATTACTTTCGTAATTTACGTAATTAATACTATATTCAGATATGCACCTTTATTGCGTAAAAATCCATAAACGACATTATGGAGCTCAATATTTCATATAAAGTTTCAATTAATAATTGCGCAATAAATAGGCAAATTGTTATAATATTGAGTAAAACTTAAAATGCAGCACTGTCATAAGTGTGTTTAGTGACCATATTACAATTCACCGAAACAACAACAACAACTCAAATGTCAACAACGACAAACAAAATAAAATTAAAACAATGTTGAAATAACCAGCTGTTTTGTTTACCAGTTGTCAAATGAATATTGAATAAGCAGCTGAACTGCGTATATTATTATGCCTGGACACTTGTACTCTATTAACCGAAAATTGATAAAATATAGGGTATTTTTAAACGTTTCCTATCTTTAAATTTAAATAAAACTAAGTGTTTCAGCGATATTTTTAGTTGAAAAGATCTATTGCTCACCTCATATGTGGTATATAACATCGTTTGACCGAGGACATGTATGACTTGAGGACCGCTATGATTTTCGGATTATTCGCATTTGCAGTCGCAAATTAAGGAAACACTACAAGGAAAAGTCGAAATTGCAGCGTGTCAGTCATCTGTTCTCATCACCTACACATGATATATTCATGCCCTTAAATTGTTCGTGCAGAAAACCCATCTGGTTGGCATGTAACGCCAACCTGCTGAAACCACGTATCTCTGGTATCCCAAAAGAAGGTAGTAATCATCGATGTCAATACGGTTGCCTTATATTGGACCCGAGGTCAAGTGGGAGTTCAGAGTAATGATTATACAGATGTGCTTGCGAGTTACGGAGACTTTACAACATTAATGGGAATACAACTTTTCCATGGATTATGGTCAGATAATTTGAAATATAAACTCAACGAAAGGGAAAATAAAGAGAGGCAAAAATTCTTTTTGGACTTGCCGTAGGTAGTGTATTTTCATATTAGTCGAGAGACATTTGTTCCACACATTTCGAACAAAACGAAATAAAAAATACTTCTTCGATGACTTCCTCTCAGAAATATTCTGGTAAAAAAAACTCTGAAAGTAAATAAAATTGTCATGAAAAGGTGAAATTGTAGGTCCTGCCACTGATGTATAAAATTAAAACACAACATAAGTAATGTGGGAAACTAGGTTGTAATCCAGACTGAAGGATTGTAATGATCAATTAAGTATATAACAGATTCTTATCAGACCAAAAAGGTTTGAGGAAATAAAACTTCTGTTGAGAACTTAAATTATCTATAAATAACCTGAGGTTAATTACCAGTCTTTTCAGAGGGCACGATAATTGTAATAATAATACATAGCTAGCTTCTGACCCGTACCGTATATGTATGTATGTTAGATAACCAAAGGCCCATTGGTGCATATTCGTGTCCTTGAAGATATTAGTGTGACTTTTGTTCATATATCCTCTTTAAAAAACAAGTGCGTGTTTGTCGACTTTTTATATGTATTGTGATATATTGTGTGACGCAACAAGTGATTGAGTATGTCACGGGAAATATAACAGCTACAGACTTACAAGCAACCTGAACTTTATTCATTTCTCTTCTTCGCCCATAGATTATACACTTACAAAAGCTGTGTCCTGTTTTTTTTTTCTGCTTTATATTGCGGTCTTGGCTATTTAAACATCAGCACTATTTTGATTTTGTTTTTACCTAATTTTTCCCAGGTTGTTAACAATTCAGTTTTTCTGTCCCTAAGATTAAATGTTATTTCATTATGTAGGCAATCTAATTGGATTTATTTGCTTATTACCCAGCATACCAAATTGTGACCAAACTGCAATAGAACTTAAAAATAAGCTTATGTAAACAGTGAATATTAAGCTTTTCCAATGTTAGTGCGAAGTAGCCGTAGTCTAGTAGTGTGTTGGCTTATTAGACGTAAAGCCAGGGTTCGAGCCCCAGGCCAGACAGCGAAACAAAATACAAAAAGTATTTCTTCGGCGGCTTTCTCTCAGCAGATTTCTGGCAAAAACTCTGAGAGTACATAAAATTGCCATGAAAAGTTTCTCACAAATCTGTCGTTCGGCGTCGACTTTAAACTGTAGGTCCCACCGCTCATGTATAAAATTAACACACACAACATAAGTGGTGTGAGAAACTAGGTCGTAATCCTGACTGAATGTAATGTCACTTACATTAATATTGACAGAATTTTAATACGCAAACAGTTTTCAACAATGCTTGAGAAACAATTATTATATGCAACTCTTTCTAAAGTGTGCTTATGACCACCGTATAAGCAGTATAGAAACGGACTTTTGACGTTTACCAGCGAATTATGAAAGGGACAGCAAATATTACTAAAAAGTATTTCTCTCTCTCTCTGATTTTCTGTCTTTATTGTTTATTTATGTTTTTTTTAGTTTTCGGGCTGGGTTTTTTGTATTGGCGAAAGTTAATAAAAAATGTAATTTTTGTGTGAAACTATTAATAAATAATAAAAACAACTAATAACAATAACAAATTTGAACTTTTTCTTTCCAGAAATTACAAAATATTGGCAATTTTCAGCAAGAAAATTTTTTTATGAGCAGTAGGTTTTATTTTGATCTTGTAATATTTGGCTTCTTAATTACCACTTCCACAAGAAACCATATTCATTATGACCGAAAACTGCACACATTTCTATTAATAATTAAATATTTAAAAATCTTTAAACTTTTCATTGAAAAAATAAAAAAATAATCCACATTTTCAATTTTTTAACACAAAATAAATGTTATATTTACATTTAATTTTTCTGCTTGATTCGCAAAACATTATAACATTTTTTTCTCCGTCTAAATTGGCCAGTAAATGGCAGTAAAATGCTTGAAAAAAGTAATACATTCTCAGGTTATGTACCGTTATTTTTACTTCTACAGCTTTCAAATATTGATGCAAATGTTTTGTGTTTCGTTTTAAATTTTAAAGGTGAATTATTTAAAGTGAATTAAAGAAAAGAAATTGAGAAAATATTAAATTCATAATAATCGGTAATTTTGTTAGATAATAATTAAAATGCCAAACAACTATAAAAAAAGTGTTAGAAGACTAACAATAGAAGTCATTGATCGTCTTTTAAATAATAAAAAACAAAAAATAAATTATTCATTAGAGGATTTCAGTGATGGTGTTCCTAGAAACAAAAAAATAGAAGAAAATAATTGTCAAAGTGAAAGTGATAGAGTTATGTGTTTTAGTAAAATGAATAACAGAATAAGCAACTAACGCAATTCCAAATAGCGTAAGGGTGGTGTGTTCGACTCCCATCAGAGATTCTGGTCTGTTACACTACTCCGAGTAAAGGTCTAGTTACATGGCTCGCAATAATTATTAAATAATTTGTAATTTTATTCTAATTAATAATAAATAAATTAATTAAATGAATCGCGAATCAAATTTAATACGAAATTACTCAGTGGTATCAAGTAAATCATGTTATTTCTTGCATGATCTATCATCCATGGTTACAGGATTTCAATCCATAGTTTGTGTTATATGTTAAAGAATAGTTTCGCTTTGATTTTTCTTAGTCTTTCATAAGGTTTTCTTTTAATGCTTCTAAATTCTTTACTATTTTACTAGCTTAATAGTTTAGAGCAAAGCGTCCTCTAAAAAAAACTATACATTAAAAAATGTTTTTCACAATCCACTTTTAGAAGTCTTCTTGCACAAGCTGTAAGAATAAGTAATTTATGTTAAAGCGCTTCTCAAATCTGATGAGACCACGCCACCCATGGATAAAATTAACACACACAATATGTGTGGTGTGAAAAGCAACGTGTTTAGCAGACAATAACTTATCAGAACATATCTGTACATAAAATATCTGAAAATATTATTTAATATGTTGTTAACTTGCAGTGAAGGCATCGTATATGTGTTCTATTTACTCGTTCCGATTTATATTAGTATGGAGGAAAAATAAATGAAGAGCTCGATCCAAAGAAACGATGCTGTGGGCGCTAGGTGTGCGCAGTTTGTAATTTATTTTGGAAATAGTAAATAAGGAAGAGTATTTCTACATTCTAAAGAACAAATTCAGCAAAAGTGGGGAAGAATTAAGTATTCGTAATGGTTTTTACTTCCAACAGGTCAATGAACCCAATCATACTGCTCCTAATACGAAGATGTGATTTGCCTATCAAAGTTCCCACAGACTGGATACTCTTGCATAAATAGCCAATTTTACTCCAACAGAGTATTGAGGAGATCATTTGGAGAAATGCTTTCGTAAAGAAACAACAAAACTAAACAAAACTGGTACCTTCAAATGGATTAAATAGAGTGATTGACTTTAAGGGATATCCTACTAAATATAAAAATAGATATAGCAGTTTAATATATTGGACCTTTGAATTTTAAAACTTACTCTGAATTCTTCTTTGGGGTACCTACACTTTTGGGAGCACAGATATGGAGTCACAAGAAAATTTCCTTTATTTATAGTATTGTTTGTGAAAAATCTTAAAAATTGTTTGGTTTTATTATAAAGTAGAAAAAAATTAATGAAATGAATATAATAAACACTAATTATTTTTAAAAATTATTACTTAAAATTCATAAAGTTGCTTACACCTATTGAGTTACCTAGACTTTTGCTGTCGACTGTATATATATACTGCCTACATAACTGGCGCATCAGACGTGTTAGCTTCACTCAAGTCTACTGGACTAATTATTCATTATGATCCGAAAAATTAATCGCCTTCTTATTCATCCAGATATGGGACTCTTCACTGAAGATGTTTTTTCGATTGAAATTATGTTCAGACAGAATAGTCATTTTTATAAAACAATTTTATTATTAGTCTTTAATGTTGTATGTATGTAGGTAGTGTGTTGGCATATTAGACATGAGGCCGTGGTTCCAAACCCAGCTCAGTCATCTTCAACAACACAAAATATGCAAAAAATATTTCTTCTGGCAAAAACTCTGAGAGTAAATATTTTCAAAATAATCTGTCGACATTAGTCGTGTGAGACGCTAGGTCGCATTATTGATTGAAGGATTGTAATGACCAATTAAGTAAGTAAATCTGCAGTAAGATTTTAAAATCCTCAAACCATCAAATTGCTGCACCCTTAGTCCAATCAGAATCTCCTGAAGACATTGTGTCATGCATAACAAGAATTTCAGTAAATATAATCTGTGGCAATATGGAGACATCAATTTGTTTAACTTTAGTTTCTTTGTAAAAAGTTTTTCTTAAATTGAAAGAAAACTTTTTCAGACATATAATCTTTTCCAGGACAACGGAAATTATTGAATACAGCTAAAATGATTGCTTTTTACGATTTAATAACGTTAAAAACAAAGAAAGTATACTTTAATATTCAATTTGCTGACCGCAAATAGAAAACAATTTTTATACGTGAGACTTTTATTTGCTATGCAAGCATGTGTGTCGTGAAAAGAAAATTTTGAAATTTAATTTTGTCAATTGCTAGAGATTCGTACAGTGCACTACTTTTCCTTACCAACGCGCAAAAACGAAAACAGAAATCACAAAATTGACTACATCAACTGCAATAAGAAGACAACAAAGTTTGAATGACTACCTGACTTGCAAGTAGCAACTGGCACTTGGTAAACACTATTCGCACTTAAAAATGTTGTCTCCGTATGCTACTCTTGCAATACTCTTACTCTTATTGACTCTTTCTTCCTTATTATTTTGAACGATAGAGAATATGTTTATCATTCACTTGAGAGTGCAGTGAAGTACAACACGGGTACATATGTACTTATTAGGGACAACAATTTTATTACAACATTGAACACACTCAGTCTAATAGACGAATTGAATATCCCAAGTTATAACCACATGGTTTATGAAACATAATGAGTGAAACATCATTCTGTAAATTATTTCAGTTTTCACCATCAAGCGCTCAGCTAATAAGAATCATATCGCTGTTATAGAGTGTTATTTAAGTATGATATGAGAAAAGGATATATGCTCGTCTGCCGGTGCATAAAACTGTTTTAGGAGATTAGAGATGTTTAAGTCCGTTTTCAAATCAAAAAAATATAGCGAAGTTCGTTTTGTAAATAAAAAATTATGGTTTGAGAGACTCTATGAGTCTGCTTTTTACAAACGCTATAGGGTCCACTTGTTGCCTGCAAACGTTTATAATAAAGAACGCTGACTAGAAATCTGCTTTGGCTGCTAGAACTGCACTGAAGCGTTAGTTCTCAGATATGTTTGGCAGGGTACGCTCTTCATACAGCATGCCTACATATACTCCCACATGGGAAGAATGGGTTGCTAAAGCTATCATCTGGGGCGATGATATAAAGATCCTCACCTCACAAAGGAATGTGCAACTAGATTTATTCCGATAAGCTGGTCATATAGATTACGTAATCAGGCGAGCTTATTTCAGGCGGTTATTTTTGATTGCAGCCAGGGACCTATCTGCTTTGAACTTGATCATATATCAAATCAAAGGGCGTCAGGAGTTACATACGTATACGTTGATATAACAATCGTCTTTATTGGGTCCCGGGCCACTCTGGCATAGAGGGAAAGAAAAAGGCTGACGAAGTGACACAAAGAGATGAGAGATGTTTGAGGAGCAGACGCGTCTACAAGAATACTTTTCCAAATTTGAAAATGCAGTATGGGATGCAACAAACCGAACGTACGTGGTTGCCGAATGTAACTAGCAGTGCACAGCAGGAAAACCAAGAAGGTACCAGAGTTTGACAAGATAAGGGTAGGCACTCTAAGAGGAATTGTAAGGGGACAAGCTCGGTCTGCCCCACCAGGATGTGAAAGAAACAGAATTGTTACAACAAATTGTTTTTTATGATGGTGCACTCGTTGCGAACATAAGTTCATAATTTTAGCTTTTTAACGCATGTTTAGTTTGTTTGTAAGAGGCACAAATAAGACAGTGTTTTGCGTGTTTTGTGATTTTTTTCTTGAAAACAATGGATCAAAGAAATTGCATACAATTTTTTGTAAAAAATGGACTTAGCCAAGCGTCACATGATGGTAAGGGTTTATGTACGTAAATTCATCAAGGAAATATTACTGCCTTAGGACAGATTCTTTTAGGTTTGCACGATTAAAATTAATGTATCCCAGATCTAGTGAATGTATAATGATTTTTAAATAAGTGAAAAAATTTCTATCCCAATTTTTGTACGTTTATATGATATTATCCCATCTCTTTTGCACAAAAACAAAATCCAAAATCCAATCCTCCTTTAACGAAATGCAAAGAGAACGATTATTGAACATTAATGACCTTGTTACGTGACACTTGTATGCATTTATGCCAATATTGTGTGTTAAATGGCGGAAAAATTTATTTATTTTCCTTCTTTTATTTTCTTTTTTTATTTCTTCGACTTAAAAAAGTGATGACGAAAAATTAATGTTGCTAGTGGGTGTAAAATTAAAACCATTTCAATTTTCTGAAATTCGCAAATGAATCCAACTACAATATTTCCATGCATTGATCGCTTTCTTCTAAAAGGCTTTAAGATGAATCATTATTAATACATACATACATACATAAATAATTACTGATTACTACCCTAATGTCAAGATTACGTCCTAGCTTCTGAAACCGCTTAAGTTGTGTGTGTTAATTTTACATATAAGTGGCGGGATCTACAGACAGATTGTTTACAGACTTTTTATGGCAATTTTATTTACTCTCGGAGTTTTTGCCAGAAGTGAGGGTGTATTGGCAGGTGAAAAGTAGACGTAGAATGATTCAAGATTAAGCTGTCCGTTGAAAATTTTTTTTCCTTAATTTTCTAAATATTGATGAATAAAAAAACTATTTTCGAGAAAAAAAGTTATTATTTTAAGAAAAATATTACATTTCCTCATCAAACCTCTCATCGTGTTAATGGCATATGTACGTATACATTGTATGAGTAAAAAAGTTGAATGTAACTTTTGGTTAATTTATTTTTTTTAATAGAGTGGATTTAAAGTTAAGATGTATGTCAGCCAGAGATAAGAATATATGAATAAGCGTTTATGTAAATTTCTTCATTTTGTGCGTAAAGGCCAAAAAAACAGTTTTTGTCAAATGAAACAAGTTTACAGGGTTCAAGAAATATAAGCAAAAAAATATTTTTGAGTTCTACTCAACAAAACTCATAATCTACACTATGTTATTAGCTGGGTGTATTTCAAATTTCTTTACTTTTTAAAGTTATTCAACCTCTAACAGGCTCTATGAGTGTAATGTAGTCGCCGTAGTCTAGTAGGTAGTCAAAGACATATCAGACAGCAAACATGTCTGAGATCTACTCCTGAAACAGTTAATAATAAGGTGAGATTTTGTAAAAATAAATTGTAATTAAAAAATACGGTAACAATTATTCATTCAAACATTTATTGAAACCACACCATTTAAAAATAAAACTAAATTTCTTGTGTCTTATTAGAATTATTAGAAATACTGATATACATACATACATAATTAATCATCAGTCAGAATTATGCTCTAGTTTCTCACACCACTTATGTAGTGTGTGTTAATTTTATAAATGAATGGCGGGACCTACATTTTAAAGTCAACTCCGAAAGACAGATTTTTTGAGAAAGTTTTCATGCCAATTTTTGTCAAAAGACTGCTGGGAGCATATTTTGTCCAAGATGTATGGCTTGATGTTGGAACCATAGTCTCCTGTCTTATAAGTAAACTGCTACTATGCTATGGCGACTTAAATTGATATTGTTTTATTTGCATAAAAATATAGTGTAGCGTAGCATATTTTTATATAAGTAAAATATTATTATTATTATACTGATTACTATTAAATTGTACGTCACTAGCATGTGTGACTTTGTTTAAATGCAACCCTGTAAATAGTTTAATACAACGCTGCAATAGAAGAATACTGTTTCGTTGAATTTGAAACTGAATTTGAAATAGCAGCGCTTGCTGCGGTTAATATTAGAAAAACGTCCATATTGGAAAGGGTATAAAAGCAGTGCACTCAACGGAATCAGTCTTTTCTATTGTTGCAGGTTGGTGAGAGTGGTCGCACAACCAATTGCAAGTGCAGTATAAGATTCGTCGCAGCGATGGTTGCCGTTGCTTATTTTGTAGATGGAATTGGTTGACAAATTCTAAGTAGATGTTGGTCGCGATGGTGGCCGCAAAAACTTGGAATTTATGTGACTTTTTCTGATTTACTTTCCTTTTCTGTTGTTGCAGTATTCTGGTAAAAAAGGAAATCGTTATAATAGAGTTTTTATTACTACTCATACTTTAAAGATTGAAAATTTTAATAAACTTCTTCAATTAGTCCAGAAATAGTTGCCAGCTGTTGCTTACTAAATCAACCAAGGGGAAATTAATTTGTATTAGTTTACCATCAAGAAGCTTTGAAAACACCTACCTAAACATAAATTGCTTAGACGTTTCAAACACCTCTTTTAATTTCATTCAATTTCAAGGAGCATGTATTACGGAAAGAATAATAACAAACAGTTTTGCACAAAACAATCTACACAGGAAATGGTCTGTTTGTGCTTGAGTACATACTGAATGTACATGTGGTTAACAAATAATGAGAGAGTGTTTATAGTGTGGCAGCTATAATTAAGGAAGTGTATTGCGTAGAATGCAAAGTATTGGCGGAAATTTCGTATATTCAAAAACGTACTTATTAATATGAATCGTTTCAAAGATTCTATACTTGTTTGGAAACGCAAAATATAAGATTATTGAAGGTTCGTACACAATGAAATACTTCTATCGAAAGAGATAAAGAAAGAACAACTACTAGTGTTTGAATCCAACTACTATGTGTTTACATACAAATGTATAATGTTGGCCATTACAAACATCCAGTCAGGAATATGTTTTACTCTCAGAGTATTTACCAGAAATCTGCTAACTTGAAGTCGCCGGTGAAATACTTTTTTATTTAGTTCTGTTGGAAATTTCTGACCTGAAGTTTAAACCGTGGCCTCATGTCTAATAAGCCAACACACCTACTAGACTACAGCGACTACTGATATTATGTGTTTGTAGGTAAAAAAAAATAAATAAAGAAATGAAATCAGCATTAAAGAAAGAAATGTGCTCTTTGGGAGAATCTAGGATACACGACCATTTTGTCCAATATTTACACACATCACCATAAGTATAATTTTCTAAATTGTTTTAATAACCTATGACATAATTTCGAAATTTTTTTTGGTTGTTCATTACTCATTTGTACAGAAATGTGCGAACACACGTCGTTTTCTGCGGCAGTTTACCTTAAGTTCATGGGTCAGTTGAATTATGTACGAGTGTAGGCCCAAGTCGCGAATTAAAATTCTAAAAGTGAAGATCGAATATAATTTTTTGGGATTCTCATGCACACTGTCACGAAGAGCGGTGATATTTTCGACATATCATACATTTCGCCGATGTAGAGATCTAGGCTGATAGTTTACGGAACAAGAGAACCCAATTTATTACCTGCATTGCAAGTAGTCATCTCAATAAGATGATTTAGTGATAGTAAATTTGTATGTGATAGTTGCCGTAGTCTAGTAGGTAGTGTGTTGGCTTATTCGACACGAGGCCACGATTCAAACCCCGTGATTTCTGGCAAAAGCTCTGAGAGTAAATATAAATTCCTATGAAAAAGTTTCTCTAAAATCTGTCGTTCGGAATCGACTTCAAACTTATGTATTGTGGTGTGAGCTAAGTCGTAATCCTGACTAAATGCTTGTAATGACAATTTATGTATGTAAATATGTAAAGTAGTGTCCAGATTATCTTATTGAAACGTCGTTCTCCATGAAATATGGACCAATCACGTCGCCGGCATAAAAATCTGCATTAAACAGTAACTTTTTCTGAATGCATTACATTTAACGCTGAAAAAACTGAAAAAATAAACGAAAGCAAAAGTTATTTCAAATGTTTATATTTTCCACTAACGTAAGAAATCAAAATTTTAATCTCTCTTAATTATAGTAAAGATAAACAGTTGCTTTAGCTTTGAAACCTTTACTTTTGGGTTAAGATTGTGCAGCCATAAATCAAGTCCTTCTGTGAGTATGAGTAATGTTAGTGTTAATACGCAGTTACACGCATTGAATTATATTTTGCTTTAGCTTTTTAGACCGTCTATACGTATGAGTAATTTTTGTATACGTATTTATATGCATTGAATTACTTTTCTTTCGTTCACTTATGGTGTTTTATTTTCTACAAAGAACAGTATAGATATTTTTAAATTTACGTACTCACGTACGACAATATACAAAAATAATTTTTAATTATGATCAAAAATTGTGCAATCCGCTCTTGTTCACTCATCCTCACTTGTTTTCATTAAGCTGTGCAATGTTGTTCGGGTAGCCTTATAAATAAAGGAATTTAAAGCCATTTCGTTCATATTATATAAGTGATGATACTGATAAATTGTCGAACATTAAGACATGCATAAGTGGTTTGTGTTAAATGAAATTTAACCCTTTAAAACTCAATTATTTTTGCATACTCTTACACCATAATTGTAAAGTTTTTACTGAATTTAAATACTGAGTAATTAATTATGCTACACTGGAATTTAATAACTGAAGTATGATTTTTATTTTCAATCAATGTGAATAAAAAGAAGATTTAGCTTCTCGCACCACATATATACATATGGTGGGTGTGTTAATTTTATACATGAGTGGTGGGACCTAAAATTTAAAGTCGACTTCGAATTCAAAAACCATGAGGATTTTTTTTCGCTGGATTCGAATCTGAATTGCTCAAGTTTGTAATGCAGCAGTTTTAAGCGTCCATTAATAGTATTCAATATATCCTGGTTCATTGAATACGTATGGATATACAATAATCAATGTGCCAAATTTTAAATACAAAATAAAAAAATATTAAGTATTTTACATTTAGGTACAGTTAAATTTCGATTTAATTTGATAATAAATTTAAATTTTAATTTTTCTTTAAAAGAAACGGAAACATTCGAAAATAATCAAGTTAATATAGGAAAGAGTTGAAAATAATTTTCTACTTGTTTCAAATTCAATTTTGAGAGCCATTAATTTTAAGATGCTCCAAGTATATGTACCAAGAAATTAATTAACCCTTATGTTTTTAAATCGCCATATCTCAGGAAGTAATAACTGTATTAACCTGATATCCTCACTACTAGTGTTTTCTACCTTATTCCTAGACTTGTGTAAAAATGGCGAATGGAGGTCAAAGATGTGGCCATTTTTTGATTCCTATCCCTTACGTCAACAGTTGCATACCTGGGTATGTAATATGAAAATATTTTGATATTTGATGTTTATTGAATTCAATTTACAAGTTCTTAATAATAAGATTAAATTTCATTCAAATATAGGAAATATTAAGTGCTAATTTTTCTTAAATGCATTTATTACATTGCGGCATATAATTTGAATGAGCGGCACACACGGGCTTGTTGCATAACGTGCGGGATTTGCTGGTTGGCCGACGTTTTGTACATAAGTGGCAATTACCTTTTACTTTCATTCTACCAGTGCTGTCAGGTTCTTCCACGCTTTTATCTGCAGCACCTCTTATGCTCTAACATTCCCCACATATGGCTTCAATAGCATTGCATGTTGAAAATATTTTTCTAACATGTTTACTTTTGTCTCTGTTTTCTCTTTCCGGCTTCACCAGTTGTTCACTGAGGCTGTGTAGGAACATTCTACGGCAGCTTGTGGAAGATTTCAACATTGGGTTATTCGCAACGTAAATTATGGGCAACGAGTATATTGTAGAATAAAGCCAAGGACCATCTATTTGTTCGTCGCCTTGTTCAATATTCTATCCATACTATCGACGCCACCTTTATATTTGTTGTAATCTAAGATCTGGAGTAGCTTTTTCTTTAGACCTTGCACTTCGTATGAATAATGCAAGAAGTATAACCGACTTATTTTTTTTTTTTTGATGTGAGAGCACAAGGTAATATTGTTCCCGTCGTTTAGTAGTACAAACACTCGTCTTCTGTTCACTGTACCTAACATTGATAAACTGCTGTCCATCATTAAACTTTTCGTTACGTTATATGTTGTGAAAAAATTATCACAAACAATATTCCGTCCACTTCCACGAAAATGATTGACGTACAAGTCCTCTACTACCGTCTTGCCTACGGTTTTTTCCCAGATGCCAGCAATTCAGTATAAATTTGTCCCTTCACTGGATAGGATGAGACGGAGTCACATATTCATCATACTTTAATTCCTTAATTGGCGGGTTTCTATGGTATGTATTGGGTAAACCCGGTACCACGTTTGGACCTGCTACGTAATTGCTGCGTAGATTATCATTCAGTATTAAAAATAAGTCCGTTATGGCTGCAGATTTGTCTGTTTTTTACGCTGTTGACGCGTGTTTCCGTTGTCGAAAAGTGTAAAGCGGCTTATATGCCAAAAACGCCGCACGCTCATGGGAGCTCGATATAAAGAATGTGAGGTTGTTTTCCATAAGTCTTTAGTATGTACGTAACCACTGTGCGTTACACCACCCAACAAGTAAGTAAAACCAAATCAAAACAAAAATAAGCTTAGCAACAAAAGAAATTACATATAAAATGTATGAACGGGTATGCTTCTGTTGACGTAAGTATAATTTTTTATCTGTTGACATAAAGGTTAAATGTATACAAGAAAATGAACACGTAATGAATACCTTCAAAAGAAATATTTGTTTTACAAATTGTTAAAAAAAAGAATAAAAAAAAAAATTTTTTATTAAAGAAACTAGTCTGAAGGGTATCAATGACATAGAAAAAAATCTTTGCGAATAGAAATACAATACAAACAGAAAATACACGAACATTGAAATCTAAATCTACATACATACGTACTACATACAACCAAGTTGTATTTTATGAAGCATTAAAAAAGGACAGAAGAAATCTATATAAAAGAATCCTACATGGGCATAAAGTCAAAATAAACTGTACTGTCTTGAAAAAGTCATTTCCCCTCAAATAGAGGGTATACTTTATAAATTTAACATTAAAATTTCTATTTCCAAAAAAAATTAAAATATTATATAAAGTACTGATCAGATTTATAGCGTGATTTTCTCATAAAAATTTACAGTGGGGACCAAAATATTTTCAACTGAGAACAAATGCGTGGTTTGCTTTATTATTTTTTTTAATTATCAATTTTCAAAATGTTTTTGTTAATTTCTTAAATCTATTCTCTGTTTTATTAATCATGTCAAATAAAAACTGATTCCGAAACTTCACAAATTGAAGTGTTCAAAAGATTTGCAAGTCTGCTTTCTGTTATTGCTGATTATGTTATTAACAATAGAAAATTATAGAATCTAACGGTAATCATTTTAATATTTTATATTTAAGTTTTTGTATTTTATTCAAAATTTCATGTTAACAGTTTTGTTTACACCGTTGAAACTTGGAGCTAAGAAAGTTTACATTGATTTATTAATTTTTGAGAGCAAATGGCTGGAAACAAATACTGTTCGCAATTAAGATCAAAAGATATAGTCAGACGAGTCTAAGTTTAATTTCCGAGGATCAGATAGAAGATCCTATTTTCGTTGACTTATTCGACATTTAGTTGAAATGTGGTTTCAGTTGCAAATATTTTGATAATCACTGTATATATGAATTTTTTTTAAATTTAATTATCAACTTATACTAGTATTTCCTGATTGTTTAAAACAGTTTTACCACAATAAGTGCAACAACAACAAACTGAAAACTATTTAAATTAAGAGAGCGAAAATCTATAATATAGCCACAAATTTTTATATCCGAGTAACACTTTCTACTAAACTAGACCAAAGACGATTCACCTCCTGCAAACTATCGGTATTAATGCAAATGTGTATGCGAAATCGCTCTGCTGGTATTGGTCTACTGGCTTCCAAAAGGTCATCATCTTTTCAAATGTACAGTCCGTCGACATACTGTTGACTATGCTCGCAAAAGCTAACTCCAGACAAAAAAAAAACGATTTGATTGGTGCAAGAATATTATGTTAACAGGATAGGAAGGTATTGAAATCGAGTTGTTTTTAGCGCTGAATAAAAATTTGAGTTTACATACATGCATTGGTCTCACACCACTTATATTGTGTGTGTTACATGAGTGACGGGTCCTACAGTTTAAAGTCGACTCCGGACGAGAGATTTTGTTAGAAACTTTACATGGCAATTTTAGTTACTATCAGAGTTTTTGCCAGAAATCCGCTGAGAGGAAGTTGCAGGAGAAATATTTTTGTATTTTTGTTTTGATGTCTTGCCTGGGGCTGGACGTCTAATAAGCCAGCACAACTACTAGACTACGGCGACTTCAAAAAATAGTAATGTTGTATTCAAAATATCTTTATTCTATTGAGTAAAGTTAATATACCTCTTAGCAGTTATTTCGTTACACTATTACGAAGGGAAGTACTCGGACAACCAAAATTATACAGAACGTTAGGTATTATATCCTATAGAGTACAAAAAAAATATTGTGAATATTTTGAATACAGGCACAGTTAAATTGCAATTTAGTTTGATAATATATTTGAATTTTATATTTTTTTAAAGAAACCGAAACAATTGAATAGATTCGAGTAAATATAGAAAAGAGTTGAAAATATTTTCTGCTTGTTTCAGATACCATTTTAAGAGTCATTAATTTTACGATTCTCAAGTATATGTATCCAGAAAATAATTAAATGTTTTCAACAATATGAACACAAAATGAATACCATCAAAAGAAATATTTGTTTAACAAATTGTTAAAAAAACAAACGAAAACATAATTTTTGTTAAAGGACAACCAGTATGATACCCTTGAAATTTTTCAATGTCTTGCATGGAAAAACTTTTTGGAAATTGAAATACAATACAAATATAAAATAGACAAACATTGAAAAGGAAATCTACAAACAACCAAATTGTATTTTATGAATCATTAAAAAAGGACAGAAGGAATCTCTAAAAAGGGCGCCCTACCCTAGAATAGGCAAGAAGTCAAAAAAACTGTACTGCCTAGAAAAAGTCATTACACCTCAGACAAAGGGTATACTTAATAAATTTAACATTACAATTTCTTTTTCCAAAAAAAAAGGAAAATATGTAGTAAAGTCCTGATCAAATGTATAGCTTACTTTTCAAATAAAGATTTACATACGTGTGTGAATTCTTTTCAAAATTATTTTTAAAACTTTAGTTTTTTTTCGGATTGTTTAAATAGTTTTACTATGTATACGGAATAACTATTCTTTTTCCTCACAATAATTTAATTCAAATATTAAAATGGTTTCAGCTTTAGTTAAAGCAATAACTTAAGTGTGTAGCTTATTCATATCGGTTAAGACATTTCAACATATTTTTACGAAAATGGAAATGGTGTTATTAAAATGATAAACAAAAACTCCAAAAACAAAACAATGGACTTGCTTACATAATCAAAGAATAAACAAAAGATACCAAAACAATGGACTTGTTTACATGATCGACGAATAAGCAAAAATATAGCAACAACATCAGTTTATAAAAAAGGGGATAAACAAAGTAAGCAAACAAGCAACAACAAAACTGCAAGGACAAATGTAAACAAAGCACAGCAACAACAATAATGAAAACAACTTGTTAACATTTATAGATATTTAGCGAAGACAGTCCTTGTCCTTCGAAAACATTCATCAGACTGTCTACCCAGCGATATAAAAGGCAAGACAAGGCAGGCAACGGGATGAGAAATAATTCAGTCATCCTTGTGTAAAGAGAATAATTGTGGTTTAAGATCTCTGTTATAAAGATCTAATGAACAATTGTTATTGTGTACGCGAAGGAGTGTAAAGAAGAATAACAATTAAAACAAATTGTTGTTGTTTGAACCAAGTCGTCAAAGGTGGCACACAGATTTATGCAAACAATAAAAAATTGATTTAAAACTAAATACAAATTTATTTTCATTTTGGGCCTGTTCGTAAATGCATCATTGCGCTGCATGTTATGAGCATCATGTGCATAAATGCAAACCTTGGTAGCACTGCAGCTGTCACATGTTCGTAAATGCAACATTAAATCATATTATGAGCAAATAAACATAAAACACTAATCATAAAAATGGCTGATGCAGTGAATGAGTGAGAGAGAGAGAATGAGAGTTTTAACAATAAGTTTCTTTTTTTCTTCCTTAAAAGTCTTCTTTTTGCACAAAGTACACTTTTTTCTGCATTTAACAATATTTTGTCATTTGTTTTATCGTCCAGTTCAAAAATCAATTTTATTAATAATTTTTCCATTTCTGCGGTGTTTGTTCGTTCGTGAATGCAAACAAATAAATCAGAAAAAGAAGCATCTGCAACATGTGATTGGCAACGTTAGCGCAAAATAATCATATTTGCAGCGCAATGCCGGAACAATGTCGATAACACTGTTCAATTAAACAAGTTCTTTTTAAGCGCACTGGCAACTCCTTTCTTCTTTTTTGTTGTTGTATTTGCTGGTTTTGTTTATATTTGAAGTTGCCATATTGAATATAATATTTAAGATGGCAAGTTCAAACATAAAGTAACCTTTAAATATTAAAGGTAGGATGATCCTCCCTTTAGCTTAACGATCACTTCTATTTTATTGGGTACTCATAATAACGAAAAACAATTTATCTGCCCGTTAAAATCCTCCCTTTAGTTAACGGCAAGTTGTAATAATGGCTCTAAGTGTTTTACCAAAAAGTGTTTCTATTGGAGAAGACCGACATTTAGTACAAATATATAAACGTAATCGGTTCGCTAGTAATCTCCTGCTATATTTCTAATGCTCAGTCATCATCTTTCCAAATTAAATTACCCCAAGTACAACTCTTCTGCATCTTGTTTTTCATGGTCTCAGAAGCTGCACAAAAATTATCTCTCTTACCGGAGCAAGCTCCAGACAAGGTTTATATTAACTGCATAGAAAGAAATCGGTCATTTGTTAGGCGTACAATCCAAGAAAAGCATCAGCCGTTCTGTTTTCAGCCAAAAATACAAAGAAGTTATGGATCCGTTATCATATGAGGATTGTACCGGCCTATTATTATTTTATGAAAGATGTATAAATGCTAGGAGCAATATCGATTGATTTGATTAGGAAAGTGTTCTTAGGCTTCTAGGCCATTAGCAGAAATTTTCAATGGACTGACTTAGAGACAAAAATTGTATATCTGTGCTAGGCCACGTACACATGCAGGCATATGTGGGCTATTAGTGGCCGTGACAATTAAAAAAATAAAAACTCAGAACTAAAGATGAATTACTAAATGCTATAAAAGACATTTCCTATAAAATTTCTGTAGAGGAGTTCTCTAAATTAGTCAATAGCATCATAAAAAATTGCCAAAAAGAATCATCAGAAATTAGTCTGTTGCACCAAATCACTATGGACGACCATAGACAACGATATGCGTTTCCTGTGTGAGCTCTGGATCAGTAGGCAATTTAATAATTTTCATTGAAAACTCATTTTCACCGATTTCTGGATGAATGGATTCATAAATAATCAAAATTATCCATTCAACTGAGATCTAAAATAGTCCAATGCATCCCTAAAAAGCCACTGTTTTTAGACTGGCGGCAGTATTAATCATTAAAATTTCTTTGGGAACCATGTAGCAACATGTGAGTGCGTGATCGCTGACTACCAACTCCTTCTGGCCCAGATAGAATGAACTACGTGTCTTTACTACATGCCGCGCAGATCATGACACATTGGATATTCAGCACTCGATATTTGAGTGCACGGTAATCTACGTGGAGGCGATGTGAATTAGCTACCAAGATCGTGCGATTTGACTCCGTTAAGTTTTTTCCTGTGGAGTTTTCTTAAGTCATGTATAAAATTAAAGCCACAAACCACAGTGGGCCTTAAAGTTAACATATTCCATGCCATTGGCAAAATCCAACTTGATTTATGTGCCAGAGTTATGAAATATTAAACACTTCGCCTAGTCCGTCAAACGAATAAAAAATGTCTGCAATATTTCATACTTATTAACTTAATTGACCATTAACAAGCCGATTAACGGATTTCGGCCTGCCGCAACACATCCTTCCAGCCGCCTCTGCTTCTTGCGCGCCTACGCCAGTTGGTCATATTCGTCGCCGACTTCTGCAGATCCCCGCATCAGATACCCGTCTCGCCAGCACAGCCTCTGGATATTAATACGCTGCACAACATATATGTCGTTGAGGAGCTCATACAGCTCACTGCTGGATCGGACTGACCGAAGATCTCAGGACTTTTCTCTCGAATACTCTCAAGGCTGCTGCATCAGTGCTTACTAGGGTCCATACCTCTGCGCAGTAAAAAAGCACGTGTAGGATGAGGGTCTTGTAGAGCATTAGTTTTGTCGTACGAGAGAGGTCTCTGCTACTCAATTGCCTATTGAGACCGTAGTAGCACCTGTTGGCAACTGCGATCCTGCGCTTGATCTCCAGACTGACATCATTTTTGGTGGTAACGGCGGAGCAACACACACCTCTTAATACCCTTAAAAAGTACGTAAAGGTGGCTAACAGAAAACGAAAATGTTAAATAATACCAACGACTTGTATGTATTTATACAACTTTAAACAAAATGTTGTGAGTAATAAAGAATAAAAACAGTAACAATTTGGTAAACGCCTAATAGCCCTTAAGTTTAATTTGGCAATATGAGGCAAGAAATGTAGACACCAGCATTACTGTTGATTCATCACAATTTACACAATTTAATGATAAGCATTTAAATGGACTTTTGAGCACAATAAAACATTGCACGAATATTAATATTTTGGCATATACATATTTACACATTTACATTTGTACATTAGATTCCACAAATATTAAAAGGACTTCGAGGAAAACGCATTAAAGGGTTCTTGTCGAAAAATATCACAGACATACATACATAATTGGTCATTACAACTCTTCAATTAGGATTACAACCAAGCTTCTGAAACCACTTATCTTGCGTTTGTTAATTTGATACATGAATGGCGTGCCCGGGTTTAAAGTCGACTTCAAACTATAGATTTTTGAGAAACTTTTCATTTTTTTTGTATATATTATTTATTGAATCTTTCGTTTCGGAATTTACAATAAGTATTCAAATCTTAACCTAAAATAATAAAAAAATAAAAATTGTTATTGGCACTGCAACGTACAATTAAAAGTGCTTATCAAAAGTAAATTTATTTAATCAGATCGTTTGTTTGAACCCTCTTGAGACGTTTTTGACCCTCGAATACAAGTAAATCTCTTACAAGACGGTTGGGATGTTCTGTAATCCTAGAGACGTAGTTGACACTTGCTATTTGTATTTCCTCTAAAATATAGGCACCTTCAGATTTGTGGATGTTCCTGTTTCTCATATACGAAGCAGCACCTGTTATTATTCTAAGAAGTCTAGATTGCCGCCCTTGAAGCTTCTCTACATTGGATGCTGAGACGGTTACCCACAGTTGGATACCACAAAGCCAAATAAGTTTCAATACTGACTTATACAAATACAGTTTTAGTTCTAAGACAAGGGTTGTTGCCTTAGGTCCAATAAGCCAGTAAAGCTTTGCTGTTCTAAGTTTGATCTGGGTAATTTTTTCAGCTATATGGTAAGCCCGGTTAAGGCGACGGTTGAGATGGATGCCCAGATATCTTACACTATTATGCTTTGGTACCGTCACACCATTAATCTTGATGAACCCCTTCTCGGTGTAAACGTAATGTGCACTCACTTAGAAAAGTTGACTTTTATCTTCCATTTCAATTTTCCAATTCACTAACGTGAGATTGAAGTCTTTAAGATGCAACTGTAGAATTTCTATGAATACTTAAAAACGCCGTATCATCCGCAAAAGTAGACGTGTGAGTCACTACCTTTGTAGGCATATCTGCAGTGAACAATAAGTATAGGAACGGCCCTAGAATACTTCCTTGAGGTACGCCAGCAGGAAGAGGTGACATCTTTTGATTTTATTTGGAAATACTATCTATCTCATAAATAACTTTTTAGCAAGTTATACACATTCGTTGGTAAAAACTGATCTTAAATAGAAGTCCTTCGTACCAGACCTTATCGAAGGCTTGAGAAATATCAATAAGTAGCGCAGAACAATACTGCTTGTTCTCAAAAGCACGTCTAATTAAATTGGTAATTCTGTGCACTTGCTGAATCGTTCTCAGTTTTCGCCTAAAGCCAAACTGATGGTCGGGAACTATAACGTTGGCATCCATATGCGGTATTAAATATTTATAGTAGAAGAATAACTAAGACATAAGCAGAAAAAATTAATTTTCTTCTCTTAAACAATAAGTAAAGCATCGTGACAGATATTAAGAAGATACAACCGATTATTTTTTACAAAATACATTGAGGTTTCCTGAGTATTTCTTTATTGCGTAGAAGCAGCGAAGTACCGCATACTAGACGATTCCAAGTACGTATTTTGATATTCGTTCTTCTCAGCCCAGAGCCTACATATAGGGGTCCAATCGACCATTATTCTAACATAAGCGTTTTTTGAGTGTATTGAGCTCGCTGAAATACTGGTTATAATTCTCTGCTTAAATTTTTTATGCGCACTATTATTTTGGCATGACAATAAATTGAGTATGAAGTGATGAGTTGATGGTGTGGTGGAGTGGTATGGTGTAATTTCCTTGGCATAAAATATTTTCACGCTAAAAAAATTTTATTTTCCTTCCACTGAATTCTGTCGTTGCTTTATTTGTTCTTGTTGTAGATAGTTTGTTCAACTGTTAAGTTTTCTGTACACATGCATTTCTGTGGAAAACCCATGTTTATGCATGTAAAACTAACTCAATGTAAAATATTGGGATGAACGTGGGTATATTCTTTTTAAAATTTTTTTTAAATTCCTATGTGTTATTTATTTATCGAAAATTATGATAAAAGATTTTTTGTTAAAGCTGAGCTTATTACTCTATACATACCAGAGATCAGCAATGAATATTCAAAAATATGAGTAGATTCGAATCATACTCATAATTTCTGATACTTATACGCCTTCATACTTATTTTAATATCATACTCATACTACTCATATTCAAATTTTGAAGTACTTATCGTACTCATACTTAACAATACGCATGATGTTGTTGATTTCGATTCTCCTTTACCCAACTCTTACAAGAATCACAAAATAGGTACGAACACTAAAATACTCACTAGAAGGTTATGTATTTGCTTTGTTTGCTGCCTTTGTATTTTTCTTTTTCTCTTTTTGTAAATGAAACAACAACTAAGACTGTAAATTTTTATGAATGATTCTAGCCACTCGAATCATTTATGAGTATTCTAAGTATTTTTCTAAATTTATGAATCTGAATGAGTAGACATATGAATCAAAAATATTTCGAATGTTGTGAGTTTGATGTCAACATTGTATTCATCATATTCATTGCCACCTGTACTTATAAATCAATATTGTAGTGAGTATGAATGAATCAGTGTAGTTGAATTTCAATTCTGTTGCCTCACTCATACTCAAAATTTCATGAGTACTTATGAGTAGCGAAAAAACGATTCATTGCTGATCTCTGATACATACGATTACATACATAATTAGGCATTACAACTCTTCACTCCGGCTTACGACCTAGCTTTTCATACCACTTTTGTTGTGTGCATGAATTTTATACATGAGTGGTAGAACCTACAGCTTAAAGTCGACTCCGAACGATAGGTTCTTGAGAAACTTTTTTATTATTTACTCTCAAAATGTTTGCCAGAAATCTGAAGAGAGAAAGTGAATGAAGAAAAATTGTTTCAGATATCGTTTTGATGGATATGTTTGAAATTGAATCGAGGCCTAATTTCTAATAGGCCAACACTCTACCTACTAGACTACGGTGACTTATAAAAGCTATAAACTTTAACTTAAAATTTAAATATAGAAAAGTTTTTCTTATCAGCATATTCGCTTTTTTTTCTATCTATTACAACATATGGTTTACACAGAACATGTGTTCTTAACTGATATTCTGGCTTGATTTTTATGTATTTTGGATATGAAAGAACGCACTATTCTAGCTCTTGTAGTGTCGTAGGTCTCCGAGTGTTTTTTATAGGATAGAAATTTTTGCGTCCTAAAATTCTATCCTAATACCCATATTATACATACATACATACATAATTGGCCATTACAACCCTTCAGTCAGGATTACGGCCTAGCTTCTCACACCACTCATGTTGTGTGCGTTAATTTTATACGTGAGTGGCGGGACCTACAGTTTAACGTCGACTCCGAACGACAGAATTTTGAGAAACTTTTTCATGGCAGTTTATTTTACTCTCAGAGTTTTTGCCAGAAATCTGCTGAGAGGAAGTCGCCGAAGAAATATTTTTTTTTCATATTTCATTTTTGATGTCTGACCTGTGATACGAACCCGGGCTTTACGAATAGTAAGCCAACACACTACCTACTACACCACGGCGACCCATATTATGCTGTTACCAATCTTAAACTAATACTTGATATTGGTAGGCTTCCTCTTCGACGAACCTCTATAATATTATCAACAAATCTGCAGATATACGTGTGATTACATTTTTATATTTTACTTATGAAAAATACATTTGATCAGTATGTTCCTGCCTGCTAAATTCCCAATGGTACTTATTAATGAAATTGAAGTTTTTATCGCAAAATTAAAGATTTCCGGGGAAATCAAATTTTATTTCCTTGTATGTTAAAATGGTTAGCAGACTACTTCTACTACTTACCTGTTATCTCAAAATCAAAAACTGTTGATAAAATATATACGCTATGCGAGCTATCAAATTTATCGGGATATGTTATGGATTGATACCGATACCATACATTTATAAAATGTATAAATTTGCCGAAAAAAATTGTCATTACAAGTGATAGATATAAATAAGGGACTTATTTCGATAAAAAGAAAGAATTATCAGTGAAAAGAGAGTTTTCCAAACCTTGCATTGTTTCATAAATCAGTTGAGTGGGTCTCGAGTTATAAAATAGCGAACATATTACAGCTTAATTTCATTATTTATATACCGAAATCTATTAAAGTTTAAAATAGTAAATTTGGAAGAAGTTGCAATTCATATGGATACTATGCCCCAATCTATTAAAGTTATACCTACAAAAATATTGTTAGGAAAACGGAAATGGTACTTTGCTTTCACATTGTTTAAATTGTAAACAAAAGCTACAAAAACAAAAGCAATGAACTTGTTTACATGATAAACAAGTAAAAAAAATATACCAACAAAACTGCAAGGACAAACGCAAACAAAATACACAAACAACATTAACTTAAACAATATTATAGAGATTTCGAGAAGGCGAAGTCATTCTCCTCCAAGAACATTCACCAGAATTAAACTACGATATAAAATGCAAGACAAAGCAGGCAACGGAGTCAGTAAAAATTCAGTCAGTATTGTGTTAAGACGAGGTGTTTGAAGAAGTAATCGTGGTATAAAGATCTATGGATAAGAGTGCAAAAAGGAATAATAAACAAAGCAATTGTTGTTGTTTACATCAAGTTGTGAACAGTGGCACAGTGAATTGTGGGAACAATAAAGAAATTAATTAAACCTGAACAGAAATTTATTTTTATTTGCTATCTATGAGCTCATATACCAAACGATATTTAAAAGGCAAAAAAGTAACAATATATTACTTTCTATTGTTCTCTTTTCAAATTAAAACTAATATTTAGCATCACATATGTTTATTTGTGATGGCACTTAATATTTTTGTGTGTGCAATTATTATTTTTGAATTTGTTTTTTATATTCTTAACACGTACGAACTGATCATAAACTATAAGTCCACCTGAAAAGTTTTTCGAGTGAATCCTTAAATACACATTCTCATAAATAGACACAAAGTTCACCACAAACGATTAATTAAACAAGTCTTCCTACTTATCTTATTATGGTTATGAGTGTGTGAATAGTGTATATAGGTATGGGAGGCTGGAGGGTTATTTTTGTCGTAATTTATTCGTTTTTACTCTTTTAAGGAATACAGAGCTCCTTCTCCTTCTTTTGCTTAATTTTTGCTTCATTTATTTACTTATTTTTCTGTTTAAATTGGTATTTGACCTACTGCAATAGGCCCGTGATAATATAACAAAAACGCTCTCTTTGAAATGCTGAAGGACTGTTGCTGACTAAGTTTTTTTTTCTTTTTCAAGCATTCTACTAATATTTCTATGCCGTCAGCAGTTGAAGATTTTATAAATTTTATTTAAATAAACGTCGTCTCGTTCATGAATTGCGTATAATGGAAGTCTCAGTCATGTTGGTCTACTTTGGAAGTTATTGAAGAAATAATGAATGAGAAAGAATTTTAAAATTTTCTAACGGAATTAATAATTCGTAATGGTTATTACTTCCAACAAGTCAACAAATTCTAGCTGCTAATGTGAAAATGTGATTTATACATTCTTGTTTTGTAGTTTTACGGAGTTTATAGGTTCTGGGTACATTATTTGAAGTTCTAAAAGTATTAAAATGTTTCAGCATATTACATTATACATTTTTTGCTTGAACAACCATGTATATGGAAAATTTGATTTATAATCTTCCAGGTTCCTCTGAGTTGGGGAAGTTTGTGTACTACGTTCCTTTTTTCTTCGGAATAATTTACCCATTTTCCACTCCTTATGATTAATTTTTGAATAAATTTTTCTGATACCATTTAAAACACAATAAATTGACAAAAAGCAAATAAATCAGGTATTAAAATCAAACTTATCTTTCAAGTGAGAAAGTTCCGCTTAAATATCAAGATATCATATAAAAAACGAACAAATGAAATTATATGTCAACCACTGTAAAACAATGCATAAATAACACTATGCGACAAATAAAAAATGAAATACACCCAACTAATGACATAGTGTAGGTTGTGAGTTTTGTTGAGTAGAACTCAAACATATTTTTTTTATATTTCTTGAACCCTACAAACTTGTTTAATTTTACAAAAACTGTTTTTTTGGACTTTATAGGCCATTTACACTACAGCGAAATCTAGTACCTATGAGATTTCGAGCCAAATCTAGTTGATTTTAACTAGATTTCCCATACAAAACAAAATCTACTTATTTAGTAGATTTCGGTAAAATCTACTCAAAATCTAGTGAAAATAGAAATGCAACTATGTGTTTTGACAAATAGTACTTAAAAATACAACGCTGAGAAGGAAAAATGACATTTCAATTTAAAAACAAAACTTTAAGCTCTTCACGCCCTTGGCCACATATGTGTACATTTAATTCTTTATAATCATAATTATAATATAATAAAAAAACAAAAATTTTATAGTAAGTTATTGACTACCAAATCCTCCAACAACAGAAGTAAACATTTTACCGTTTGTCTGCACTGATGATATTATTTCCGACGCATAGTTAGATAAATAAACAAAAAAGTGAAATAATTCTTCGGCAATCTGTTTTAGTGGATTACATCAAGAAACCGTTATTTGAAAAAAATAATATCAGTTATATTCAATATAATAAATTTTACCATCACTACCTAAAAGCTGGAGTAAAGTGAATCCTGGAATTAGACTGGACGGTATGGGTCATTATCCTAAATACAAGGAACTGAAAAATCGTCCCAGATGTCACGACAAAAATTGTGTAAGACGAACTCTCTACATTTGTGAGAAATGTTAAGAATATATATACCTGATATGCCCGGAATGTATGAAATCATATCACACATAAATTACCATTAACGCTCAGTGACCACAAATGTGGACGTTATTCCTTTTTGTGAATTTTCATTCTTTTTTGTTTTCTGAATTCCTATTTAAATAAAATTAAATAATTTAAAAAGAAAACAAAATTTAATCAATAAATAAATAAATAAGTAAATCCATTGTAAACGATCTAGATTTTGAGCAAGATTTGAAATCTAATCTACTAGATTTCGCTGTAGTGTAAATGGCCTATTATGCACAAATTTATTGATTACACAAACATTCCTGAACCGATGTCCAAAATTTTAAACCCAATTAGAAAGGAGAGAGATTGTCCTTTAAAACGATATACATATTTATATTGTTTGACTTAGTATACTATGAGGTTTGATGAGGTAAACTTGGCATATATTTTTCATATTTTTTCAAGTTTCTCCATTCATAGTAGAAATATAAAAAATATAAAATAATGGTGAAGGCACTTTATACTCTTGTGAAGAGATTGACACTTCTTTTAATAAAATCTTACTGTAGATTATTTAAAAAGTATAACAGTCGTGATATATTTTTCATATACATATTTTTTCAAATGAAGTTTTAGTTCCAATATTTTGGATGAATATTTCTTTACCGCAAAATGTGTCAATTTCACGAGCGACCACCAGAAGTTGGCCAATGTTTGCGCAAAGCGAAATAAATATATTTCGGAAAAACACCGATTTCTGGTAGTTGTCCAAATGGGAAATTGACACATTTTGCGATAAACAAACAAGATCCATCAAAAATTTTGAAAATGTATGAACTGAAAGTTCATTTGATAAGGTGACATATAAAACAATATAACACGACTGTTATAATATTTAAATAATATCCAACTTCTACTCAAGATAATGCACTTTCAGAATGTTACCACTTATTTCATATTTTTACTTAAATTTTTCAATTAAGAACGGCTAAACTAGAAAAAATTATAATAAAATAATTTTTTCCAAGTTTACCCGTTCAAAACTCATAATACGTAAGTTTGAACTATATGTTTATGTATACCGTCTGATAGATGAAAATTTTTATAATTATCTGACATCTTTCTTCGATTTTAAGACGGTCTTTTGTATTGGTTCAGAAATGTGTAAAACTTTTTAATCGGATGTATACTTTTGTGGGCCTGTGCAGGGCCACAATTCACTTCAATTTCAGAAATTTTTTAACCAATGCAAAAGACCGTCTTAAAATCTAGGAAACTATAAACATTTTCAACGAAAACGGATTGGTTAAAAAATTTCTGAAATTTGTTAACCGCATGTATACTTTAGTAACTGTGTGTATGTTTGGATTTTCAAATCTTCCTCCCTCCTATGGAACCTTATTATGTATGAGCTTCTAGTGATGTTGGAGCAAGATTGATGTGGGACTCTTGTTTGCGCTATGATGTGGTTGTTACAATTTCGAGCTCTAAAGAATGTAGGAAAGTGGGCATCTAATCGCTGCTTGGGTGTTACTCCCAAGAAAACGGAGGTGGTAGTCTTTACTAGGAAGAGTACAAACTACAGCCTATTCGTGCACTTATAATATATGAAACAGAACTGAAACTCAAGGATTAGACGCATTTTTTGCAATCCATTCTGGATAGAAAGTATCATTAATCGATCGAAAAAGACCTCCACGCTTGTTATAAATTGGTAAATGGGACCTGGGACTTACGATGACACACTGGTTCTACATGGTAGTGTTTAAGTTTTCTTGACCTGCGAATACATAGCGTGATGGAATTCTCTCGAAATGAAACCTGGTACAGAGGTTAAAAAGATCTGACTGCATAATTATCATTGGTATTTTCACACTGCACCTCTGTAGGCACTGGAGATAATTTTATGCTTTGTTCCGCTTGATATCTATTGTATGAGTGTGGCGGATAAGATTAGCAGGCGTCTCTGCGCTACTAAACAATGGCATGGATACTGATCACGAAAGTATCCTGAATTAATTTAGGACTATTCGGAACATTGACTACATGACAACGCGATACGACTTTTCAATCAGTTTCAGGAAGTCCATTCCAGAAAACTAGGTCTTTAAAAATGGTGCCGAGCACCTTGTAAAGGAATCCATGCTAATCTTCACCAAAGCATTTAAATTGAACAGAATCGTTGTTGAAGAACCTTAAGGCTTTTTTCATACTTTCCGGTAGTCAGGCGGTTATCAGGGCACTGAGTTCAAACGTGATTAAATGCAGAAGGGTGTACAGCTGTCACAGATGATATAAGGTAACAGAACAATGTTCATATCATATGAGTGAATGAACTGGCCATGCGTATCACGACCATCGAACTCTCCGACGAATTCTCGCCTTTGGCGATCTATCTTCAGAGCCGTAAGATTATATTTCACAATGCTGTCATCGATTTCATCAACCGTACATTAGCGGCTTGGCACACGGGCAGAACGACATAGAAAATCTGACCATTACCTAAACGATCTAGAAGAATTGTCGCGCATTGACACGTCGCTTCATCAGTAGCTCCGTGTGGTACAAGATCGAATCATTGCACAAATTCGAGGTGAAGGCGATACTCAAATGGTCAACACTAGTAGATTTTTGTAAAGGTTTTTAGCAGAACGTCACTGCATAATGAATAATTTGACTCTGGCGTGGAATGCAGTCCTTCCAAATAACTTGTGAGAAAAGTAATTTTTTGGGATCTAGAATTTTCTCAGCCGTGTATGATGTTATGTTGATGTTACGTTTGATGTCATGTTATTTAAATTTGTGGTGTTTTTCGATTCAGTAAAAGTCCATAACCACACATCTATTTTTCACGCTTTTCAAGTGTTAATTTCGTTACACGAGACATTTTTTAATACGAGACTTGTTTTAAAACTAAATACAAGTATAAGATAGTTGAATTATTTTTAACTTAAAGTTACAAGTTGTGTACTCCCTTCAAAAGATTTGTTTCAATCAAAAATATTTTTTACGAAACTATTGTATTTTAGCTTTGTACCGTATAAATAGGAATTCCAAATAATGGTAAAACGTTCGTACGTCCTTACATACATTGAATACATAGCTGTAAAACATTGTACTTATCTGGTATTGAATCTTTATATTTATGATACTGACTTCATTTATATTGTATCAAATAATTCTTTCCACATCTGTATTGCTGTGTCCGTTTTTATTTCAATATTTTAACAATATTTTCAAACTTGAAAAGAAAAATATTTTTTCACAGAAATCATGAACTATTATTTGTATTTCTATTGTCTAAATTGCAGAATATTTATTTTCTACTTCTGACCAAATTTATTTTACAAATTTTTATTTTCTTTTTTAATTTAGTTTCGTTATTCGTTTGTTAAATAAATAATGAAGAATAAAATACTGCACCAATATTTACTATACTATATGGAATAACATACATACACTAGTTTTAATAATTTTAAATGAAATAAAAACATTTACGTTGTTTGTTTCAAAAAATTTAAATAAAAACCATTCAAATTGTGATATTTCAATTGTTTTATTTCATTAGTTTTATTTCATAAACAATAAAAGATACACGTTTACGTATTTGTATTATAAAAAAGTGCAAAATGAGGTAAAATTTTCAGCACTTTAACGACCTCAGGATGACATATGTCCCAAACGAAAAATTTCAAAAATCTGAACAATTAAATAGCGTGTGAGTGTTATATAATTTTTGTTTATTTCTACAAACAAGTAAGTTTCCTATATATGTAGTTCGCTGTACTCGAGCATTTATTCTTCATATATGGTCACTAGAGTTGACAGTTTTTTGCGCCTGAGATTATAATATTTTGTAAAAGTGTTTTGATATGTAAATTTCATTTGCTACTCCACATTTTATAAATTTTTTATAAATAGATGGGTATATTTTCTTATTTTAATAAATATTGTTACGTTTTTACCTTTTAAAAACGTTAGAAATATGAGCTCGTAGATTGCAATAAAAATAAATTTGTGTTCATTTGTGTTTAATTAATTTCTTCATTGCTCTGTGTGCCACTGATGTAAACATCTCCAACTGCTTGGTTTCTTATTCTGCTTTACACTCGTTTGCATAAACAATAACAATTGTTAGACAGATCCTTATGGCAGACATCGTCAAATCACAATTATTCTCTTCACACAAGACGCGTCTTCACACAAGACTGACTGAATTTTTTTACTGACTCCGTTGCCTGATTAATTAAGAAGCTAAATATTACAAGATCAAAATAATAAAAAAAATTTCTTGCTGAAAATGCGAATATTTTTTAGTTTCTTGAAAGAAAAAGTTGTTATTGTTATTAGTTGTTTTTATTATTTATTAATAGTTTTAGACAAAAATTACATTTTTATTAACTCTCGCCAATATAAAAACCCACCCCGAAAACTAAAAAAAAACATAAATAAACAAAACAGAGTTACAATCAGATAGGGCCAGAAATACTTTTCGGTAATATTTGCTGTCCCTTTCACGTTTGGCCTATGCGCTGTCAAAATTTCGTTTCGTTACTGTATGGCTGTGGTAAACAGTCTAACGAATGCTCTTGAAGGAGAATGACTTCGCGTTCTCGAAATCTCTATAAATGTACACATCCTTGTTTCATTGCTGTTTGTGTATTTTGTTTACATTTAATCTGGTAATGTTTGTTGTTGATTCTTGTTCACTTCTTTATCTCCTTTTTTATACTGATGTTGTTTGCTATATTTTTGTTTACTTGTTTGTCATGAAAATAATTTCATTGTTTTTGTTTTTGTAGCTTTTGTTTATCATTTTAATGTTAAACGATGTATGATTTTACATCCATTTTCTATCCATTTTCCATTTTCGAAACAATATAAAAAGTTATTGTGTTGAATACTTAAATAATAAATTGTAAACACTAAGGGACACCTGTATCCCTATGGTCCGCAAAGGAGTTTTTCTAATTACATACAGAGGTTAAGATTACTATTTCCATAATTTTCTTACTTTTTGTATTGTAGATTAGCTTCTTAGCGGATGTAAAGTGACTAAACTCAACGAAAATAAAATTTAGCATGTATTGATGGGAGACAATAGTGGCGACGATAGTGCAACCAGACGATACCAAGTAGTATCTGATGTTAAAATTAAGATACGGTATTCTAACAGCAAAAATTGCCCAATCCTTCAATTTTTGTCACTAAAAGCATCTCGAAGCCACTTAGTAACGATTAAGACGATTTAAAAAGAGGCCAGAGAGCATACATTCCGAATGTTTTTCCTGTTTCTGATGTATTCCCATCAAGTATTCCTTTTAATTATAAAATTTGATAGCTTGGTACAAGAAATATTAGAAAAGCTCATAAAAATTGTCTCGAATTCTTTTATCATATTTTACCATAATTTAGAGTGTGTTGGTCTACAGAATTTGTATTCTATTTTTATTGATTGCTGCGTTGCGTTTATTGTGTTTATAACATTATGCGCTGGCATTGGGTTTTTATAGTTATTCATTATGTTGATATGTATGAGAATATTACTAAGAAGGAGGTTTTATATTTGAATTTTTTTAAAGACTATTAAATAAAAAATAATTCTTTTCCTTCTTTTCGGAAGATTTATTTTTAAGTTCTATATTAAAATAATTATTTTCTCTTCTTTTAATTCCTTTAAAAAACAGAGACCACCAAAAAAGCAATGAAAACAAATGTCACTGTAAACGTAGTATTAGACAGGAGGACATTATAATAAATGGGTTCAAAAACGGGGAAAGTTACAATATTTGAAGGAAATTTGTTTTTGTAGTAAAAGGTAATCACTTCAGAATCATATTTCAAATATTTTTTCAAGAATTTCTTTCGTCAGTTGTAATCTTTTGTGTTTGTAAAATTGTTTGTTGTCTTCTACGTAATGGAATATAAAGGGTGTTTTTTATAGAGGTATAGAACTTTAAGTTGGCATTACTTTTCAATCTGGCGACCGATTTAACAGCTGTCAAGTGATTTATTCTCAGTTTGGTTTGGCAATTCATCATGAATAGACTCACGCCTGAACAACGCATGCAAATAGTGCAATTTTATTTCGAAAATAATGGTTCTGTGCGGAAAACGTATCGCGCACTACGTTTATCGACGACAAAATCGTCCATCAGAGCAGTTAATTCGATTAACCATGGGACGTTTTCGCACCACGTTTACTCTTATTGATAACTCGCATCCCCAGAGACGCTGTACGGTGCGTACAGAAGAAGCTATTGCTGCTGTAGAGCGTAGCATTGAGGAAGACCCGAATGAGTCCATCCGCCATCGAGCACAGGAATTGGATCTGTGTCCATCCACTTTATGGAAGATTTTGCGGAAGGATCTTGGTTTGCGTGCTTACAAAATCTAACTCGTGCAAGATTTGAAGCCAAACGATCATCAAGTAAGGCGTAGATTCGTCGAATGGGTCCAAAACATCTAATTTCACGTTTTGGACCTGTGAATTGGCCTCCAAGATCTTGTGATTTAACACCGCTAGACTACTTTCTGTGGGGCTATGTAAAATCATTGGTCTATGCGGTAAAGCCACAAACGCTTGACCATTTGGAAGACAACATTCGCCGTATTATTGCCGATATACGGCCACAAATGTTGGAAAAAGTAATCGAAAATTGGACGTCCAGATTGGACTACATCCGCGCCAGCCGTGGCGGTCGTATGCCAGAAATCTTATTTAAAATGTAATGCCATAAGATTATCTTTCGGATAAATAAAATTCATGTCAATCGAATAATCCATCATTGTTTTATTGCAACTTAAAGTTCTATACCTCTATAAAAAACACCCTTTAGAAGGCAATAGTGGCAAAGTAAAATTTTTATAAAAATATTTAAACAATTCAAAGTTTCTTTGGTAACCAAAAGTTTCCTTTATTTTTTATCCCTGTTCAAGTGTGTCCGATTTTTATTCATAGATATGTATATGTATATGTATTGCATATTGTATGTACCTGTAGGTGTGACTTTAATGCCTAGCTTTCTTAAAAACAAGAACAAAACATTACAAAAATGCTTTAAATAGGGCAAAACAGAAAGTTTTTGTTTTCGAACTTAGTTTGTCTTCACGTAGTTGATAAACATATTTGTCGAAGAACTATTTTGGGTAAATTGAGAAAAATTTGATAAATTATTATCAACATTCGGCTCTTTATTGTTTACTTCATTGATAAATAAAACATTAATTCAAACAAAATTGTGAAATTTAAATTATCCTGAAAATTAAGACACAACCACTCACAAGCGCTTATCAGACGTATGTATTGTCTGCCCATATCAATAAGATGACTCACAGATATTAAATTGATTGTCAGTTGCTAACTTAATGATTTCAATATTTTAAACAACTCTTTTTATTTATTTATTTATGAGTAACTTTGACCATATGCCCGGCGTAGTGTCACGGACCAGAGTCTCTGGTGGTAATCGAACACACGACCCTCACGCTAATTTTTTTTAAAAACAGCTTATTGTTTTATTATCCGTATATAATCCGAAAGTTTAATGCAATATATTGCTAACTTAAAATGAATGTGACATCAGTGCAATCTAGAAAAATTGTAACTGAAAGATGTGTGCTCTGATGAAATAGACACATTTTGCGATAAAAAATCAAGATGCGTCCAAAATTCTGAAATTTTTTTAACTAAAAGTTAATTTAAAAAATATATACGGGTGACTGATATGTATTGCAACCAACTTCAGGTTATTATCATTTGTAAACCGCTCGCCTGATAGCTGACAGATTTATTCCACTGACAGTTACTTTTGTCATTTACAAGCTTACAAAAGCATTTTGATCTATTGCATTCAGAAAAAAAGTTATTTGTGATGTAATTCAAGCGTGATAATGATAAATGTGAATAAATCTTTTGTTTCTCGTACCATTGCTCGTTACCGTGATACTGGCAGTATTGCATCGCGTCCAAAAAGTGGACGAAAAAAAACGGTAACAACACCAGAAATGAAAAGTGAAGGCCAGATTTGATCGAAATCCACGCCGCAGTGGTACAAAAATTGCTCGTGAGCTGAACATATCGCGAGAACGGATGCAACACATATTAAAAAATGAGCTGGGACTAAAGCCATTGAAATTCCAAAAAGTGCAAGAGCTCACCGATGGACAAAAAAAGTTAGACTGGAAAGAGCCAAGGAGTTACTTCGCTTGCACGAAAGTGGCCAGTTACCGAATTTGGTTTTCTCCGATGAGATGCCATTCCAAATTGAGCAGTTTGTGAATAAACAAAATGATCGGGTTTACTTGCCAAAGAGGTCAGCTGAAAACTTACACCTGTTATTGGCCACCAGAACTCAAGCGCCGCCGATGGTAATGGTGTGGGCCGATGGTCGCTCCCCGCTCGTATTCATCGACCGTGGGGTCCAAATAAATGCCGAATATTATTAGGAAAATGTCTTAAAGACAGTACTGCAGCCCTGGGCAGACAAACATTTCGGCCGCAGACCATGGACATTCCAAAAGGACTCAGCACCACCGCACTCAGCACGCGTCAAACAAGAAAGGCTTAAAAAGGAGGTTCTTCGCTTCATTTCAATCGCACAATGGCCACCAAAATCTCCGGATTTCAATCCGTTGGACTTTTGCGCCTGGGGCATTTTGGAGAGGAAGATTCTCACTAAAAAATACCAAAGTGTCGATCATCTCAAGAAGGCGCTTCGCCGGCAATGGGCCAAAATACCGCAAAATACTTTCGTGCAGCCTGTGATGGCTTTGTCGGCGGTTTGAATACGTACCAAATGTGCCCAATTCGAACAAATCTAAACTGATTCTAAATTTTGATGTTATTTTCAACATTTTTTGCTTTTGAACAATAAAATAAAAAAAAAAATTAAAAAAATATAGCGCTTTACTTTGTTGCATTATATATCAGCCGCCCTGTACATATATGAAAAATATAACTCGACTGTCAGACTCTTTACATTATAACTACGCTAATTTGTATCAGATTTGATCAAACGAAGTGTCAATCTCTTCACAAGATAATGCACTTTCAGAATATTATCAACTATTTGATAAAATTTGAAAAATATTCGCATTTGCCAAGTTTTCCTCATCAAACCCCATAGCATATTAAGTCATCGTTTTAAATGCCCATCTCTCTCCTTTCTAATAGGGTCTAAATTTTGGACATGGATTCAGAAATGTTTGTGTAATCGATAAATTTGTGCGTAAAGTAAAAAAAAAAACAGTTTTTGTCAAATAAATCAAGTTTAGAGGGTTCGAGAAAAATAAAAAAAAATATTTTTCAGTTTTGCTCAATTAACTGTACAACTTATATTAGATAGTTACTCGGGTGTATTTAATTTTTTGTATTTTTCGCATAGTGTTATTTAACTGACGTCCAAATTAGTGGGTTCGGAATATATCACACCGCAAGACAACAGATTTGACGGGAAAAAATTCCACAACTCCCAGCCGAAATGAGTGACAATACACAATACGGATACTCGCTTTAAGGAACGAATAGCTCCGGCCTGAAGAGATCCAAAATAACCGTATTTCGGAACATAGAGTCATTTTCTAAAAATTTACAATTCCAAACAGAAATGTTTCTATATTTCTAAACTTTACTAAACTTTAAGTTAAACGTCAAAAAGGAAAGGAAAAACAAAGAGCAGATGACCAGAATCCAATATAAAAATATTGAAATTTATGACGATTCATCATTCACCATGACTATGTTCAATTTCGTATACTCTTCTTGGTTATAAGGGAAAAAGAAAAAGAGGTACGCTCCCCTCATATGTGCACTACGCAAATATTATTGTGGGACCTTATATTGAATTTTGGTATTGAAATATACTAATGTATTATTTTAATAATATTACCATATTATTCATTTTGTATGAAGAAAACTATAAAAGCAGAATATTAATTGTAAAACACCATACATGTAGCTATTAAAAGTATATCTAACCTCTATTCTATTAAATAAAATATTGTCCTTGTTCCGAATAAGTGGAATATATGAAATCCTTGAAAAACTGCAAAATTATGAACAAAAACACATAATATTCTTAGTCTTTAAATAAGAGTTGGTATGTACCAAAAATCAGCAAAGAGTATTCAAAAAATGAGTAGATTCGAATCATGCTCATAATTTCTGATACTTATTTTAATATCATACTCATACCACTCATATCCAAAGTTTGAAGTACTGAATCTACAGCGGAGTGGAAAAAGGTAGAAATATTTGCAAAGGTTTACCGTTGTATAAAAAAAATAACATGAAAAATGGATTGATCAGAAACGTAAAACCATTTTACAATCTCATTCTCTCACTGAGGACATAAAACTCTTTCAAATGTTTTTAATACTTCTGAAAGCAATTCGCTGAATGAAGACTGCGCCAAACCGACATCAATTTGCCTACCTAATCTGTTTTGGTAGCTGCCTTCCGCCAAAAATCTCAAAGTTCCTGCGAGTTTCACTATGGGGGTATGGTAAAATTTTACCGCTGAGAGGGGCAAATTTTCCATCAACAGATTCAGCAGGTTTTTGAATCCTTCTTTGTGCACCCTTTAATATTCCTAACATAACCCATGCCATTAATAAAACTTGGCCTGATATCATGGAAAATTAGACGTTTTGAATGCGATCCACGCCGACAAAAGTCTGTTATTTAAACGATGTTATTTTCTATACATAATTGCTATTTCAAATGAATAAAAAATATCAGTGATATCCAACACACATTTTCCTTTATTTAAACTAAATAGGAAGCGTTTACAAATGAGACTTATATTCACAAAGCTGAATATTTACATTTCACTGTACCACTACAGCTAATGAGTTTGTTTATATCATCGACTTTGCTGTTTGCTTTTGCTTTGGGTACAATTGCTGAAAAACTTTAAGCATAGCAGATATTTAGGTGATTTTGCTAATTTCAAGCAAGGAATACAAACCCTGATTTTAACAATATTTTCAAACTTCAAAAAAAAAAAATTTTTTTACAGAAAGCCTGAACAAATTGGGGATGAATAATTTGTTTTACATCTCCTTCAATGAGAACGAGATGTGGATTATAATTGCTCACAAACAATTACAATCACTGGATAATTGGAAAAAAACAAAAAGAGAAATTAGATTATTTCACTTCTGAGAACTTAGAATTTTGAGAGAATTCTTACCTTTTTTTCTCCTTTGGGTAAAACTTTCTTTTCAGGATGGATGTCTAGGTTATTAACCTTTTAATTTAATAATTTCATCAACAGATGTCTGGGGTAAGTATAAATTCACTTTATTTTCAGATACAATTTTGTTCACATATACATACCTATGTATATTTTAATTTATTTAATATATTTAATATATTATTTAAGCACAATTTGGTTTGTTTCAATATATTTTTTAGCACAAATTTTAATTTCCTTTTATTACAATATATGGTAAGTACAAATTTATAGTTTTAATGTAAGTATATAAAAATTATATAATTTTCTTTTACTTTATTTTATTTGAAGTTTGTTTGTTATATTAATATTCTTTTTTTAGTTTATTTTTATAAGAGGTTTGCACTATTTTAAACACTTGAGAAATATGTTGTGGCTGATCTTATTGTAAGATTTGAAGTGAGTTATGATTGTAGGTTTTATTATCTAATCTAAGCCTTCTGTTTCTCTAAAGCAACTGAATTAACAGTATACTTGGAGACATTCCTTTGGAAATTATGGAAATTCTGTGCAATTTTTTGGAGGCATTCCCGTTGGAAATTATGTTTAAGTTCAATTAACACACTTATGTTATTTAACATAAAAATTTTTTTTTTAAATAATTTATGTGTTCAAACCGATTTTGAACAAGTTCTATAGTCTAAATTGTGGAATATTTATTTTCTACTTCTGACCAAATTTGTTTCACAAATTTTTATTTTCGTTTTGAATTTAGTTTCGTTATTCGTTCGTTAAATAAATAATGACGAATATAATACTGCACCAATTATTACTATACCATGTGGGATCTGGATAGTCACCGGCAGCATATTCATTTCTGACATGAGACCATTAGACCCGCTGGGTAATTTAAAAGAGTTTATTTAAAAATGTAATAAAAGAAAAACGGTTTGAAATTTTGGCAAATTAATTTTTTTGTTGTGAAGATGTTCAAGATACAGAGTATGAAGATACAGGTCATGATGTATTACCTACTAGAATATAGCCTAGAAGAGCATAGAATCGAAAAATTAAACATTTTAAAAATCCATCAGAATTGTCATATCATGTATCTTAGTTCCAAATTAATCCCAAATTTATGGGGTATACTTTCTTTTTAATTGTATTTCAAATGTATTACTCATACGCATTATATTACATGTACTGGAATAGTTACTCTGAAAAGTATGCAATAAAAAATTTTCGATTTTGTCATGAATGAAACTAATATAATTAAATATAACTCATACGTCACATATGTTCTCTGCATTCTGAATTTTACATATTAAATACGAGCAAAATGTAAGTAAATATGATACGTTGGCGATCTAAAAGTTTAAATTTAAAAATGTAATAAAACAAAAATATTTTGAAATGTTGATAAATTTATTGTTTTGCTGTGAACTACAACTGCTCCGGTTGGAAACCGATTTTTATTTGATTTATATGGCTGCCGCGGTTGGCCTCACAATCATAGCTGCCAAATTTGACGATTTATCGTCATTTTATACATACACTCATGTATTATTTTAATAATATTACAATATTATTTATTTTGTATGAAGAAAACTATAAAAAAGAGTATTAATTGTAAAATATGTAGCTATTAAAAGTATGCCTAACCTCTCTTCTATTAAAAAAATATTGTCCTTGTTCCGAATAATTGGAATATTGAAAATCCTTGAATAAATGCAAAATTATGAACGAAAACCCATAATACTCTTAGTCTTTAAATATGAGTTGGTATGTACCAGAGATCAGCAATGAGTATTCAAAAAAATGAGAAAATTCGAATCATACTCATAATTTCTGATACTTATACGCATTCATATTTATTTTAATATCATACTCATACTACTGATATTCAAAGTTTGAAGTACTCATCGTACACACACTTAACAATACATATGATGTTGTTGATTTCGACTCTCCTTTACTCAACATTTACAAGAATCACAAAATAAGTACGATGCGCGTACGAACACTACAATACTCACTAGAAGGTTGTGTGTTTGCTTTGCTTGCATTCTTTGTCCTTTTCTTTCTTCTTTTTTTGTAAACGCAACAACAACTAAGACTGTAATTTTTGATGAATGATTCGAATCACTCGTATCATTTATGAGTATTATAAGTATTTTTCTAAATTTATGAATCTGAATCAAACATATTTCGAATGTTATGAGTTTGATGTCAACGTTATACTCATACTCATTGCAACCTGTACTTATAAATCAATGTTGTAGGGAGTACGAATGAATCAGAATAGTTAAATTTCAATACTGTTGACTCACTCATACTTAAAATTTCATGAGTACTTATGAGTAGCGAAAAAATGATTCATTGCTGATCTCTGATATGTACACGCTAATAAAAAAAATTTATATAATTTTAACAAACATATATTATCACAGTTTATTTGAACTACTTACTATAAACAAACAAAAATTGGGTATAACATAGTCTGAATTTTTCTTAGGGGTATATACACGTTTGCGGTGCAAAAATATGGAGTGACCAGAAACTTTTCCTTATTTTTCTACCTAGACTTTTGCTGTCTATTGTATATTATATCTGTTGTATTTTAAAATATTAATAATCCCGTATATTTCTTTACTTTTATTATAAAATTCATTTTCGAAGGCATCCTACGGATCTTTGGGCCACCTATGGCCAATAGTGATCCTGAAGTACGTTTTAAATATTTCTTGATTCCTATCACGTGTTTTCTTGTTTTACTATCCAAATGCTTTCACAGATGATGAAACGGTTTTTTTCACATTACATAATAAACTAGACTGTAGGTTGGATAAGCTGGCAGCAGCCTCAATAGCACAGTATACTTGGGTCCTATATAACCAATTTCATCCTATAAATATAGCTCAAGAGTGACATTTCTCCAACATCCCGAGTGGAATATCCGTAGATCGAGCTCATATAACTTTAATTGAGAAAAAGTTAGATGCCTGATATTTCTTTAATTCGTTAATAATGTTGTAGTCTTTCTTACTGCTTTTTTCATACTTATCTCACGTAACAGACAAACATTAGAAAAAAGCGTTTCGTCCTATGTCCTATTTAATAGATATTACAGAAGAATAATATTTCGGTCAACTATGTATATATGAGATAACAGGATCATTTGCTTTGATAATGTGTTACTTGAAAATGATGATACATTTAATAGGTGTCAATGTAAATTTTCTAAAAATGAGCTGAAACACTTTCCGCTTTCAATAATTACAATAATTTTGTCGCTGTAGATAATAACTAATTTAATTTTATAGAATTTTATAGTTATAAATGTCGTGGTCCACCGGAATCGAATTGGCAGTTTTAGATCCAATACATGCTACGAGCGCAGCAACTACTTACAACCGTATCCGGGTAACTAGAGAGCAACCAAAGAGAGAGCATTGTTATTGACATAATCCATTTTTTTTGACCCTCACAAAAAATGTTTATAACGAAATATAACAATGGATTGTACTATCAAGTTTCAGCCATTACTCAATTGAGAGCGTTACTGATGCGAGTGACAATAAGCTGCCCCATCTAAACATTTGGAAACATTATAAATCGCCACAAAGCAAGGGTGCTAGATTTCAAATTGTTACCATTTAGAACAAAATAAAACCAAGCTGACATGAAGTGTTTGATTTTTACGTAATAAACCATGCTGCAATGTACATCACGTCAAAAATTTTGGCGTAAATTTAATAAAAGTAATAACAAAATGTTAGAATATAAAATAGTTTTATTAAAATGATTTAAAATAAATCAAAATATTTAAATTTTGTAACAAAATCTATCAATAATTGCAAAAATTCTATGTTACTCCAAGTATGTATCAAAAGTGGCACATAAGTTTGAATTATGAAGTTTTTTAAGACTCGATTGATCGTTCGTATTGTCATTAAATTCCGAATGTCTAACAATTCTTCTTTTTAGGCTCCCAAGCGCCGGACAATGATATAAAAATTGTTATGTGGTGTCCTCTCCTTGTATCTTTATTGGTGTCCTTGTCATTGCAGCTTCTACAGAAATCGTTATGGTATTCCCAGTTCCCCGGCGTGAGCACCGAAACGATTGTATACTGTTATCACAGCTATGAGGTTCATCATCATTCATCATATTGATAATTTTAATGCAAATTCTGTTCGATATATATTAGTCCATGTCGGGCCCGATATGTTTAGTGTCTCCACAAGTAGGTTCATAATCCAATCTTGCCTTTGCCAATGAATGCGAACTTGTAAGACTATTTGTTTGCCACTCTGCAGAGAAACGCCAATTTCATATAGGAATTGGTTTGAATTTTCCATAGTGCCGGCTTTAGAAATCGCTTCGGCGTTGTTACATTCAATGTCACCGGGTCAAGGAACCCAATTGAGTGTAACCGCCGAATATCTCGCAATATCCTAAAAAGATATCTGGCATTCTTGAATAATCTTAGATTATTATTATTTCAGCCTGCAAGGTACTACAATATTCTTGTCCTAAATTCAGTAGTTCTGAAAACATTCAATCTTTGACTTTGTAGTGTGACCTGCTCCATCAGTCCCGTGGCCTAAAAATCCTCATACAATCCATGGAAACCAAATGCATCCACAACGAAAAACTGTCCGCTGCGGACGTGACGTATCTTTTAAAAATCTGGCAATAATTACAATCGTTGCAGAAGCATAATTAAATAAGAGGCCACAGTTCAAACTTCAGATCAGAGCTCTCTAACAAAACAAAATCTGATAAAATACTACTTCGGCAATATCCTCTCAGCAAATTTCTGGCAAAAACTCTGAGAGTAAATGAAATTGCAATGAAAAGTTAATCAAAAATCTGTCATTCGAAGTAGAATTTAGATTATAAGTGCCGCCATACATATATAGTATAAGTTGTGTGAGAAGCTAAGTCATAATAAATAAAACAAAAACTGCATACTCACTGAGAATAAAAAATTTTCTTATTAATAATAACACTACAGAGATAAAGTGAAAAAGTTTTCATACAAGTTGTTACTTTTGTTTACTGTGTATACGTAGCATGTAAAATAAAAGTTATTCTGAAGAGTTGTCCTTTTTCTTATCCTTTTTATTATAATAGTGGAGGTACCATGTGAATTTATGTAACTTTTTATGAATAATGTTAACTTGTGATTTGTAATAAATGTTGTAAATTGTTTTTGTTCTTCTTTCTCTTCGTTGTTTTTATTATAAGAATTTGCTATGCATAGTATGCACCTTTATAACTGCAATAAGCTACTATAAAGTGTTTTTCAGACTTTTGATGAATAATAAACACTATACGAGTACATTAGAACTTTAAAAATAGTCTTTATTAGGTCATTTGGATGAGAAACATGGAGGGAAGTCAGATTTTTCTCACATCATTTTACATACATACTATGAACACTAGTTTTCAAATTTAAATTTAATATTAATGAAGTTATTTTCTATGAATGGTAGCTAATCAATGAAGAATTGCGATTGAATTTGATTCGCTGTATCCCAGAACTTGTACAAAAATAAAAAATAAAATAAAATAAAAAATACAGGAGACTTTACTTATTATTACTAACTCGATGGCGGGGTGGGTAACGGAGTCTACTCTGGGAAATTGGACTTGGACATTTCACTCCGACTGCTCGACTATTGCAGCGTGTTCCAGGCGGAAGTAATGGCCATATTTTATAATAGCCAGTCTGCCTGCCGTAAGGTCTCTGTCGAACGTTGCGAATAAATCCGGTATCGTCAGGAAATGTCGCCGCTGCCTCGACCTTCTTTCTGGGCGCTTCAGTGTTACACTTGTCTGGGTCCCCGGACACTATGACATTACGGCAAATTGCAGAGCCGACGACCTAGCCAGAGCTGGCGCACTACTTCTGGAATCCTCTTCAATCAACGTAGGAATGCCACTTACCTCGCTCAAGCTGGCCATCGCGCGGAAATTCTGCCGAGACGCCAACCTCCACCGCTAGGCTCACATGGCCCTCAATGGATAGAAGGCACACCAAACAGTTACTTAGACTTGGTCATAATATCATCTCGGTCACAGTGGCCATGCTTACAGGTCACTGTGGTATGGGTAGACACGCGGAAAGAATGCGGCTCCTATTTAACGACTTCTGCCGTGGGTGCCGATCCGCTGAGATATAGGTTATCTTTAACCTTTGTCAGCTTGACGGAACTATTGTCCATTGATGTCAAGGATATAGCCTCGTTTATCAAGCTTCTGGCTGGTTTTCCAGCGTGGGGTAGGCGTGCTTTAAAATGTGCAGCCCTTGCGCTGACCAAATTCTCCCCCCTTGGTTCGGAGGAACTTGGTCAGTACAGAGACTGCGTTCAGCTGTGGCATCACAACGAGCCGCTATGCATGCTCAAGTGAGCTTTTGGTATGAAAGCTAGCACACTAACCTAACCACACTAACCTAACCTAACCTAATTTATTATCAACTTAATTTTATATTGAATTTTGGATTACTCATACGGATTACTTTATATATTTTTATTAAATTACTATATATCGGATGTACTGGTATGGAGTGTGCTCCAAGATACAAATGTCTCCATAGGTAACATTTATTGTAAACGAGCTTTAATTTTTTTTGTATGGCAGACGACAGCCTTCAAACATATACACTATTCATGAAATCAGTGAAAAAACAACATTTTCATCGTCTCAAAGATTTCGAATTCTGTACCACAAAATGATAAGTTACGGAGAATATTAATTTTTTATTTTTTTCATTTGAAGAAAAGTCCTGGAGAGTCACAACGAACGTATGTTGTGACTATGCTCTATCAGAAGCAACATAGTTTCAAAAAAGTTTCAAGATACCGAATTTCAAACAAGATAAAGAAATTGCCGTGGCCTAGTATTTAGGGTGTTGGCTTATTAGACGTAAGCCACGGTTCAAACCTCAGGTCAGACGTGTCCAACAAAATGAAATATGAAAAAATATATCTTTCGACAAATTGCTCTCATCAGTTTGCTGTCAGAAACTCTGACATACATACATAATTGGCCATTACAACCCTTCAGTCAGGATTACGGCATAGCTCCTCACACCACTTATGTTGTGAGTGTTAATTTTATACATGAGTGTTGGGACCTATAGTTTAAAGTCGACTCGGAACGACATATTTTTGAGAAAAATTTCTTGGCAATTTTATTTACTCTCAGAGTTTTTGCCAGAAATCTGCTGAGAGGAAGACGACGAAGAAATACTTTTTGTATTTTGTTTTGATGTCTGGCCTGGGGCTCGAACTCTGGCTTTACGTCTAATATGCCAACACACTACCTACTAGACTACGGCGACTTCAATGTATTTATGTATGCATTGGATGAAACTGACATTTTGATTCAGATTCTTAACAAAAAGTTTCTAATCGCTTAAAAGCTGTGACTCCCATTTTCCAGACTTTTGAATTAAATGACAGACAGATGGAAAACCGAAAAACTACTTGTGAAATTTTGCTTTAAAAGCCCGATTGAAAATTTGCGTTGCATTTAATTGTTATAGACGATGAAAAATGGATAAATTTTCAAAATTCTAAACAGAAGAAATATGAGTTATTTCGTAACAGGCATCAACTTTGGCTCCAAAACTAGTTCGACTCGAAATGAAGACAATGCTGTGTATCAAATCGGACCAGAAAAGTGCGGTGTACCACGTTCTCCTAAAACTTGCAATGGAATTTTACAATATGGCAATGCGTCTGAACACAAAACTAAAGGTGTTAAGAAAACAATTAAAGCACTAGGGTAGAAGCTGCTAAACCATCCGCAGTATTCACCAGATTAGGCTGCTTTCCACTACTGTTTGTTTTAATCGCTGGAACACTTATTGTCTGAGCAACACTTCTATTCCTACAAGGGAGTCGAAAATTACATAAATAATTAGTTTGCTTCGAAAGGCGAACAGTTTTATTAGCATGGAAACAACAAATTCCGTGGAAGATGGAAAAATTTTGAATAAAATTTATTTTATTTTCACAAGAAAACGTTCATTTCACACCGGTACACTTGGTTTGTATTTTTAATTTGCCAATCGAATGTAATAACTTAATATATACGTTTAATTTTCCTTGTTTTCCGCTAACTACCAGATAAATAAAGCGTCAAATCTTCAAATATTAGCAAAAAATCGTCAAAATCGTCGAAGACGTTCATTAAAATCTTAAAAAAATTGTCAGAAAATATAAATAAATAAATTGAAAGGTTTAAAAAAAAATTATTTTCATTGCAGTAAAACATACCTTGCCAGAACATGACTAGTCAAATGACTAGTCATTTGACCGGCAAGTGTGAGGTGTAAACACATCACAAGTTCCCATTAAGTTATTACAACAACATTCGTATACGTGTGATTTTGCTTCTCTCTAACATATGCATTCTTTCGACTGTAAAATATATATCTAAACTGCTCACTCCTTCGCTGTTTTTAAATCACAGTTGATATATTATTGGTCACAGTTGTCTAGTCAAACTTGATTCACTTATCAGTCAAAGTTAATACATCAAAAGTGTTGAAGTAAAAGTCACTGTTAACTAGTCAAACTTGATGCATATACCGGTCGTGATTGACATGTATTTGTTTCACGGTTGACTACCTAATTGATTCATAGATTTTACTTAAAAACTTAATTTTTTTTATAAGCAATTTATTTTCATTAAATAAAATACAATAAGTACATAATTTGAATACATAATTAAATACTGTTAATTTTGATATCTGAATAATATTTAAAATTGCCGACTTCGTCAAGAGGTGGCTCACAACCGAAATCAATTTCCGTCAGTTTTTTGCCACTGGTATGGTTGACGCACTCCTCCTTCACTTTATCCCTCACAGTTCTTGAATGTCACATCAACTTTAGTTTTACAAAGATCTAGTAAAAAGATTTATTAAATACTGGTCAAATGATTCACAGTGAAAAGATACTTACGTTTCCAAACACTTTATGGTCCTTTTACAATGCACTTCGATTTCTTGTTCCATATATTTTCAACCTAATTTTTTTTTAATTCTTATCAATTTATTAATGATGTCTTTTTTTATTAATTTTTCCCAAGGTTAGGTTAGGTGAGGTTAGAGGACGTGTACTTGTCAATTAAGACAAGTACGGTACCCGGAGGTCGAATTAACCCATTCTACAACGTCCTAGTTTCTCACACCACTTATGTTGTGTGTGTTAATTTTATACATGAGTGGTTTGACCTACAGTTTAAAGTAGACTCCGAACGACAGATTTTTATTTATTGACAAACTTTTTCATGGCAATTTTTATTTACTCCCAGAGTTTTTGCCAGAAATCTACTGAGAGTAAGTCGCCGAAAAAATACTTTTTGTATTCTGTCTTTGATGCCTGGCCTGGGGCTCGAACCCAGTTTAAACATTTTTAACACTTAAAACTTTCATTTTAAAATTTGTCAAAAGTGCAATTTTTTCTTTTGAAAGATAATGTCAAAGATATATTTGACGCCATCAAGTCTAATAATCAAAAGACCGGTCATTTTACCGTCACTAATAATGTATTGTTGGAAATGCAACTCTACAGCTGAAAAGACTATAAAATGTTATGTATGTATTAGTAACTGAACTTTGTATGTATGTGTTAGTTTCGGTCATTCATTTCTTGTATGGATATATTTTAGTTCAAAAATAAAACATAAAAACACTTAACAAAAATTTTAACAAGTAATTATAAAAATAAACTTAATAGAAGAATGTTTTATATTCTATACTTATATTTATATGTTAGATGTATTAGAATTAAACATTTTAATTAAAGCACGTACAATGTTAATAATCTATTATCTATTTACACCATATTCTTCTAAGGAATTTAGGTTAAGTTTTAAGGAATTTATTTGAAGTTAAATAAACTAGGTTTAATACTCTCTCTACATTAGATAAAGAATGTGATAACACTAATATTTCTTGATAAATTTAGTCAAGGCTGTAAATTAAAAGCTACCTACCTCCTATTTTCATTTCTGATATTTTTCCAAAAAGTGAGAAGTTTTATATAATTTTTGGGAAAAACTTGTTTAAGGCTTAAACAATCTATCCCAGTGTTGTTTATTGACACATAAGCGCAGCAATAATATTGCTTCATCTATATCTATGGGTGGTGTAAATATTAGTGAGTTAGAAGATTTAAACGGTGTGGGCATGAAAATTCAGTGTGATGTTCGCTAGAACGGACACATTATTTAGTACCTTGGCTTATTAAGACGGTGCAAGAAATATCTCACTTCATCTGATCTTTTTCCTATTTACACCACTTATATTCGACCGATGTATGGGCAGGTGCCTCAACGTCTATTCTGAAACTTCTTGACCGTGTACAGGAGAGGGCGAAGGTTCTCGTTAATGACGGTAGGGTATCTAACTTCATTGATTTATTAGAGCATCGATGCAATTTGACTTGGGTTTCACTGTTCTATCGCTACTAGAACGGATTTTTCTCGAGCTAAATAAGGGGACTTGTTCCCGCGAATCATGTAACACTGGTCTTTCTCGGCCAGATCCTACGTTTGTGATCGATTGGCCAGTGGATCACACACTGCATTACAGTCAAAATTTGTTCTTTAGTCGGATTATTTGTATGTGGAACTCCCGTCCTGCAGAGGTTTTTTCTGATATTATGGTATATAAGGTTTCAAATCTAGTGTCCACAAATAATTGCAAAGCAAATACAAAGCTTAAAAAGTCTTTTAATGTACTAAAGTAAAGAATGTTGCGAAAATTTTTAATTTCGTCAAAATAAGGGTATAAATCGTCAATATGACATTTTTGCGCACAAAATCGTCAAAATGACGATAAATCGTCAAATCTGGCACCTATGGCTATGAGACGTGTCATTTATTTTCTATTATGTGTAATTGTCTTTAAATATATTTTATTTATTTTTAAATATGTTTTTTTCTTCTATAAATACTAAATAATAATACCTTATACACTGCGGTTCATCAGGATAGAACCAACATATTTTAAATTAAAAAAAAACGGTACTTTTGCACTTTCTTTATAGTCAAGTATTAAATTTTTCATTTATTTTTTGGTTCAACAGAATAGAACCACGTGAATTTTTAACCTAAATTAGTAGTCTGTTGTAATAAAGCTTTATAAAAACCAAATAAAATTAAAGTCACTGCTTGTGACTGCAGTTAGCTAAATCAATATGGGAAGGAGTTCTTTAAATTCGTCGGAAATGGTAGAAATTGACTTGTACCATTTTGAAAATTATTCTTATCGCGAAATCGGTGGAAAAATCGGACGAAGTTATAATGTGGTAATGTATTACACAAAACATCGTGAAGCATATAATAAAAATTGCAAAGGAGGTACTTAGACAGCTCTAACGCCACAGGACAAGCAAAAAATTCTTCGAATTGCCTCAAATTCAGCCCACCCTACCTCTAAAATTAAGCATTTAGCAGGAATTAAAGCAGGTAAATCAACAGTACGTCGCGCTATTTTAAGCAGTGAACATTTACAAGTCCTAAAATTAAAGATAAAACCTCCATTAAATGCAATCCGTCAACAACAGCGCCCTCAGTTTGTCAAAGATCATATGGCATGGGATGTTCAAAGACAAATAAGCGATAACTATTGGCGAAAAGTAACTATAACTTTTATTTTCACGATATGCGTAAGGACGAAAAATTTCTGAGCCGCCATCACAGCATAGCGCCCCCTATGCAATGTCCGTCCTTTCGTTCGTCGAATGTTTAGGGTCTTTTATTCGTCGATAACAATGTAGCGGTCCTGCTCTACCCCACACAATACTAATAAGTACCAAAAAACGGACAAACGTTCATCTCCACAAATTACTCCATCGGCCTCCAGAAATTTCCACAGACAACGGCCGAATGACGAGTAGACGATCGAATATAATAGACGGATTTTTCGTCTATAGGGTTAGTTGTAAAGTAGAGAGCGAAGAAATAAGAAGTGGTATTGTTTAAGTTTTAACGGGTATTACCATTTTTTTTTTTACTTTACTTATAAATAAATGAATTACTAAATTCATTCGAATAACACGATCGATATTAAACCTTTTTAACTGCATATCGCTTAGCTACATTTGAATTCATCATTGTTTTATGGATGTTATGTATATGTCAGTATATAAATGATGATCCGTTTATTATATTTTGTATACATAAGTATGTATATATATTAACTAGCTGTACAGCGTGTTGCTGCGCCACCAACTAAAATAAATTTAATGGATAGACATTACACAAATGTCCAATTAATTTTGAATCATTTTATTGATTTTATTTCCCGTTGTCCTGATGATTCAGATGATCGATTAGTTTCTAGTCTCACTTCTCGTTGTTCAAATGGTTCAAGCGAACGGTTCTCAGCGGCATATACGCGAAGATTTTCCAGTCTCAATGCTCGTCTGATACTGAGGCTCGTAATGCTCTTTTCTTTCGTGATTGAGGTGTAGGTCGACCAATTGCTTGTCATTCATACATACATACATAATTGGTCATTACAACCCTTCAGTCAGGATTACGGCCTAGCTTCTCACACCACTCATGTTGTGTGCGTTAATTTTATACGTGAGTGGCGGGACCTACAGTTTAACGTCGACTCCGAACGACAGAATTTTGAGAAACTTTTTCATGGCAGTTTATTTTACTCTCAGAGTTTTTGCCAGAAATCTGCTGAGAGGAAGTCGCCGAAGAAATATATTTTTTTTCATATTTCATTTTTTTGATGTCTGACCTGGGATGCGAACCCGGGCTTTGCGAATAGTAAGCCAACACACTACCTACTACACCACGGCGACATGACATTGCTTGTCATTCATTTTGAATAATTTTCAGTGACGCCATCTTTGTTAAAGAATGCACAGTTTATGATTTAATTCATTTGGATTAATTTTCAGTGGCATCACCTGTCGGAAATTGGTCATACCAACTTAGAAACCTTCGTCGACTCATGCCCAACAACTTTGCTAAATATCGTATCAGGATCAAATGCACAGTTTACGATTCTATAAGGTACATACAAACAAACATTCATTTTTATATATGTGTATAGATTATGGGAGGTGACACGCCCAGTATAGCCAATCCGCCCATTTTGTTCATATATACATCAAAGGAGTCCATACGAAATTTGGGGACTCTAGCTGTTGAAGTTTATGAGATATGCGACATTAAATACTTATTGGGTATGTGGGCGTGGTACCTAGCCTGCTTGAAATTTTAAAATAAAAAGTAGCCTATGGTTCCTTCGAGACATACTGTGAAAATTTCAAGAAAATTGGTCCAGCCGTTTAGCCGTCTATAGACTTCAAACAAATCCACAAACAAATAAACACACATTCATTTTTATATAAGAAGAAGAAGATAACATATTAGATAGAGCTGACGGGTGACGTATACGTAATATTTTGTTAGACAATAACACTTATACTTTTTTTATTTTTTTATTCTTTAATATAAATAAAAATTAATAGAAAATTCAACTAAATTTCGTCATATTTACATCCCGCAAAATAACGAAAGCGTTTTATTCATATTGAAGAACTTTCTTCATTTCTTCATATTAAGAAATTTCTTCATTTCTTCATATTAAGAAATTTCTTCAATATGGATAATTTACTAAAGTTGTAAATTTTTACTAAAAAAAGACGTACATAAATATGAATACACATTTTTGTTAGCTGATGTGTAAAGAAATATCCTTAATTCTAAATCGCTTGTCACATTATTTACGGAAATTTTTATTTCAGTGTATGTAAAGCGGAGGTCCTCATTGTTTAGTTTTAAAATACTCATGTTTCTCCCTTCATTAGGATCGCCCCTAAAGCTTTTTTAAAATTTTTCCTACAGTGTCTTTATTCCAGAATAGACGCTGTGACTTTTCCACCCACTTTCCCATCATGGTCTTTAATGCACTTAAAGACATTGGGTTATCTAAGCTTATGGTAGACAAAATATATACTTCTTCATTTGCAATGAATGACTAGGTGCCCATATAATGTGTAGCGTTCAAACACATCTGCGTAGTTAGTGCTTCTCACAGGCAGCTGGGACAAGGATCCGTTTGACCAAGAAAGTAGATCTGGTATTAGAGAGATTCAATTGGTTGTTGTTGATATGCTGAGCATCTTAGCGGAAAACTGAGCGTTAAGCAAAAAATCGCCCAGTGACCCAATTATACTCTGATACTTCTACTTGTAGCTTTGATTGACCCATCCCACAAAGCCTGAATATAGTTTGATGAAGAATAATATTTCCATTGTTGTGGGTGAAGTTTGCATCGCACCACTTATCCCTATAGTTGAACCCTTGAATTATTCTAATGTTGTATTTGCTCTCCATCGATGTCCACTACACTACCAAAGCATAAGATATTATACCGCTTCTACAGATGGACTAGCACCTGACATCCTACAGAGATACGGGTTCAATGGGTGCCGATGTACACCTTAACCGCATTGATCGGAAATGATTAATGCAGAACATGCGGTGAAGACATCGAAACGATGGATCACTTTTTGAGTCACTGCCCAGCTTTCGTAAGAGCTAGATTGTAATATTGAGGGGATAAATGGAGGAATGGACTGGAAGAAATTAATGGTGCTGAGCGCACAACAAGCCTACATGATTTAGATGTCTGCATGTGACCATTGATTGGTCTCTTCTCCTCATCGTACCACCTATTCTTTCTTTACTTATTGTTGCCTTATATTCATAAACAAAAATAGATTCCAATTTTTTGTTGTTTAAAATTTTTTTATTACAACCACCTCAGAACAAGAGGTCACCACATAGGCAATAAATTTTTAAAAAATGAAAACTTTTTTCTCAAGTTCGTTGGGAAACTGCCTGTTTCAATGAACGGGCAAATGAATAGATTAATGAAGTGCTGTAATTTTTTACTGCACAAGAAAAAATGTAAACATTTTATTTTTCGTAAAAAAATTCAATGATAGCAAAAATAACCTGTTTTTGTAGTCCATTTCACTTTTATGCTCTTTTTTATTACAGAAATATTATTACCACTTACAAAAAGAAACTATAAAAAAACCAAACAAAGATATTTTTCTTTTGACACATAGTCAATAAATTGAGCCATAAAAGCAAAAATAGAAAAAATCCCAGTAGATTTGTCTAAGTGTCGCATCTTGAAGCAACCATAACGATTCTACTTCAACATAACATAACATAACATAATTATTCACTATTCTGACCTAGCTTCTCACACCACTTATGCTGTGTGCGTTAATTTCATACATGAGTGGCGGGAACTACAGTTTCAAGTCGATTCCGAACGACAAATTTTTGAGAAACTTTTCATGGCAATTATATATACTCTCAGAGTTTTTGCCAGAAATCTGCAGAGAGGAAGTCGCGAAGAAATACTTTTTCAAATTTCATTTTGATGTCTGACCTGAGGTTTTAACCGTGGCCTAACATCTAATAAGCCAACACACTATCTACTAGACTACGGCGACTTCATTTTACTTCAAAATCAAAAATTCAAAGCGGTCATCCGAAAAGAAACTACAATTTTTAAATAAAGAATTACCCGGTATACCGCTGTAAAATAGGTTTTTTTTTCAAAAAAAGAAATGTTTTCACAAAAAACGTAGCGCATGAAAAATACATACCAATGTGCTAAAAATTTCATGAAATGTATACAAGTTAGCAAATTTAATCATTTTTTAATTGATGAGTTTAAGAGGCCTTCAAACAGGCTACAGGATAAATATTGAATAAAACGTTAGTAATCACACCACCTCTAACAAGTAAATGAAAATGAATAAATAGACTGCCATGCTTTTAAAACCCCATTTTACTGCTGGGAATTCAAGTAACTTGCTTTATGTTCTTCATGTTGTGTTTTATAAGTATAAATATGTATGTATATGTAGAACATTATATATGATTTCATTAGGTTGTAAATTTTTTGTATTTACTTCTCATGCTCTTCGAACTCGACTCTATTCTTTTCCCATAACACACTTAACTAAAGTTTGCGGTCTAATTCAGTTATGTTTGCAATTAATTCCTAGTTTATCATACAAAATTAATTATGCGGCATTCATTACTGACTCTTTCTTGTTGTTATTTAGTTCTCCCAACTGATTTTGCTAACACGCATATTTCCTTAAAATTGATTTCCATCACTACAGTAACTTTTCTCATTATTTTTATTCTTAATGTAGTTACAAGTAAACAAATAAACTAAATAAAATAGAAAAAAATTAAAATATTTGTGAACAATGCCATAGCCAGAGTATAAAATTTAACATTACTGGTCAGCAAAACTTTTTAACTCTTTTTTAAATCTAACTTTAGGTTTGTGGTATAATTATTAAGGGTTTTGATGTTAAACATTCTTATATGCTGCCTGGTTCTCCATGCTGTAGTGTTTCTCCAGTAGAAGTCATGGCAATTTTGAAAGCAGCGCAATGCTTGTTGGGTTGCACGATTTTACTTAAAAATCTCTAGATATATTCGGTCAGCCAGGCTGCGATTAAATTCCTAACGAACATAGTTTCCACTTCCGTTCTTGTCCATGTGAATGTCTAGGATTTCTTGGAGAAATTTCAGCTCATTGAAAGCTCAGTGTAACGCTGGTATATATGGCAGGTCATAGGTACTCCCATGCTGGCCTAAGTGGGACCTCTACCTTCAGGGAGTCCCCTACCTCATCTGACCTATACAACAAAAGCTTAGATAACCCACTTGGTTCGAGAGAATACATCGTTTCTCATAATTTGTCCGTGAATATAATTTTTCAAACCTTTTTCTTACTCTCGAAGGAACTATAGGCTACTTTTTATTTTAAAATTTCAAGTAGGCGAGGTGCCACGTCCACATATCCAATAAGTATTTAATGTCGCATATCTTATAAACTGCAACAGCTAGAGTCCTCAAATTGTGTATGGACGAATTTAACGTATATATGAACAAAATGGGCTATAGTGGGCGTGTCACCTCCTATAGTCTATCTATCTATATATGTATATAAAAATGAATGTTTGTTTGTATGTACCTTATAAAATATGCATTTGAACGTGTTATGATCTTTAGCAAAGTTGTTGCGCATGATCCGACGAAGGTTTCTAAGTTGGTATGACCAATATCCGATAGGAGGCGCCACCGAAAATTACTCAAAGTGAATTAAATCGTAAACTGTGCATTCTTTAACAAAGTTGTTGCGCATGAGTCGACGGAGGTTGGTTCGATTAATTTCCGATGTATGGCGTCACTGAAAATTATTCAAAATGAATGACAAGCAATTGGTCGATCTACACCGCAAGCACGGAAGAAAAGAGCATTACGAGCCTCAGAATCAGACGGGCAACTAGCATTGAGACTGAAAAATCTTCGAGTATATGCCGCTGAGACCCGTTCGCTTGAACCACTTGAACAACGAAAAGTGAGATTAGAAATGCGAATGCGAATGCGTACTACCAAGGCCCGTTCATCTGAATCATCAGGACAATGGGAAACAAAATTAATTAAATGATTCAAAATTAATTGAACATTTGTGTAATGTCTTTTCTTCAAATTTATTTTAGTTGGTGGCGCAGCAACACGCGCAGGGTACAGCTGGTCTATTATATTATTCAATAGTATTTTTCTTTTTTACTTTCTAAATTAGTGCCAACAAATGAAATATTGGTGCTGTTTCTATAAGCCAATTGGTTTCAGATAAACGTGTGTTTGTATGGAAAACACAAACAAAACCATTAAATTTTCAATTTGTTGACCAGAGCAGGTTACTTAAAATTTCAACGTAACTTAAAAGTAACTACAATAATAAATAGTCCTGTTAATATAATAATACTAATAAATACTAATAATATACATATGTTCCTGACTTTATATTCCGTCTTATCGACTTATTGTGTTTTTTATTTAATGCACAGACATTCTTTGTTGAGTAAAAACTGTCTCACCCTCCTCAAGATTTCTTCTGATTTTTCTGTTTTTTTCTTTGTGCAAATATTCAATGAGTATCTGAAAGTATGTTGAGAAAAATTTCAGAAATTAAAACGTATTAAATTCTGTAGCATTGTTATCTGTTAGAAAAATTTTCATACAAAACATATCGTTACTATAATTCGCAAAGACGCTAAGTCCACTTTTTCCAAAATTGAGATTTTAATGCAAAACGGTTACATTATACAAAATATATCTTTTACAACAACAAAAAATGTCATTTAGTAGTTTAAAGTTGTTGTAATTTTGTGGTTTGCAAAAACGCTAAGTCCACAAAATTACGAAAAATATTAAAAGCACGTGCTAACTCCACGAATATTATTTATTAATTATTATTAATTTTTGATCTAGGTCATTTAAAGAGAGCTATTTTGTAAAACTAATTGCGTTTAAAAAGTTTACAAATTTTAAAAACTGAAAAACCTGCAATGTTTTTTTTTGTCTCCTGTAAAATTTGAAAAAATGGCCTTAACACATTTGCGAATTACACTAACGATATAAACTCATACGAATAGAATTTCTATAATAAACACACTTGCCTTACGTTGTTTTTATTTTTGTTTTTTTAAGTTATTTTATTAAAATTGTATTGTAAACTTAAAGAAACATACATATATTTAGATCAGCAAAGCAATGTTAATATATATTTAGAAAGGCTTTTAGAGTGTACAGTTGATTTTTACTTATGAAGTTTGGTTGAATTTTAATAGAAGAACAGGGTGGTATTTTCCCTGAAAATCTCTTGATTAAGGAGAATGCCAGGCTGTGATTAACTTCCTAACGAACATTGTTCCAACGTCCGTCCTTGTCCATTAAAGCCGAGGATTTCTCGGAGAAATTAAGAATCACTCAATTGGGCAATAGCAATTCATACGGGCTATTGTCCTTTTAGTAGGCATGCCGAAGGACTCGGTTTTACAACAATTGACTTCTGCAGGAACTTAGGTTTTGAGGAGGAAAAAGATACTGTCTTTCACTTCATCTACCTTGTCATGAAGAGATGAACGTTTCTGACCTCTAATTTTCTGACATCGAACAAGCTCTCTAATATAGAGTTTGCTGCTATAGCAAAATTTATTTTGGACTCGAACTTCATAAAACATTGAAAACCATAAAAAATCAAAGGTGTTGTATAAAAGCATTAATTTAGATTTATTTTCTGATGAGTAATTACAATCGGGAATAGACAATAGTCACATATATTTGTCCCTAACTGTATTACATTCTCCTCCTCACTCATAAAAAACAAACACATAAATTGAAAAAAGAATGTTCTTATTGACTGAGAATAGAAACCATGAAAAAGTGCAACCGGCTCGGGCCACATATTCAAGTCTATAGACTAAAACTAAAAAGAGTGTTTATTATTAGAAGACAATAAAACTGACTTAGAAATGCTACTAACACGATACTCATATATAAACGGTATTATATAAATATTTTGGGGAAGCAGTCTATCGACTAACCAAACTTCCAATAAATCTGCCGTATGGTTTTAATGGTAAATATTGGCTTCCAATAGCTCAAGAAATATAGAAAAATTGTATGGCACGAACGAAGGAGGTAGAGAACAGAATACATTTTGAAAAGCAAGTTGTCACAAAGCGGGTGCATATAAACGAATTTTTTGTAAGAAATTTTGTGATTAAAAGCGGGATGCATATATCGTAATAAATTGTATAAATTTCAGTGGTGCTAAGCGGTGAATTATCATATCCGGGGTTCTTATATCTTGAGAATACTGTATCTCTTCGGCGACTTACTCTCAGCAGATGTCTGGTAAAAACTTTGAGACTAAATAAAAGTGCCATGAAAAGTTTCTCAAAAATTTATCGTTTAAAGTCAACTTTAAACTGTAGGTTCCGCCACTCATGTATAAAAGTAACAGACACAACATAAGTGATGTGAGGAGCTAGGGGTAATCCTGACTGAAATGTTGTAATGACCAGTTATGTATGCATATGTGTATCACGTGGTACCAACTTCATCAGTTTCCTTTTACAAAACCTCATGCGATTTGTAACTTTGTTTTTATTTTATTTGTTACAAAAAAAAGTAAAATATTTTATTTATTCGTATTGTTTAATAACTTTTTACATTCAAAATTTACAAAATTTTGTAACGTTTTTTTATTAAAACTTTTACGACAACTTTACAAAAACAGCTTTAACTTCGAGAACAAAAATATGCATTAAAAACGATAAAATAAATGAGATAAATTATGAAAGATTTAATTACTTATGAATATACAAAAGAAAAAATATTTAATTCATTCTAAAACCCCATTCCTTCTTTCAATCATCAAACTACTTACCTTCGATATGCTAATTGGCACCTTTTAAACCAACGTAATGAATTAATTTTTCATTAAAATCTATTACCCCTTTCGAGTTTTTTTTTCATGGTTAGTGCTTTTGGCCACCGCTTTCCTTACTGTTGTTGTTGTTTAATTTTGAATCTTATTTTACAACAGCCACATACTTCGCCATTAAAAATTTGTGTATGAATGAGTGTGAGTACAGTCGAAGTTAATTTACGGCTGTTGTCCCTTAGAACAGGCAGAAGTCTGTATGAATTTAAACAACGTACTTTCCAGTATTTTATTCATGCCTTACTGACTTTACCTAATAGCAACAACAAAAAGGTACACGTACATTATTATAGGAGGTTTAAACCGTCTTCTTCTAAATATCAAAATTTAAATATTTTATGAAGTTCACGTTATCTAAGCAGAATGAATATTTATAAAATTTGGAAGGCAATAGAGTGAGGAAGTAAGTGATTAAAGCGCATAACAGTATGGACACAAAATTTTATCATTTGCCAGTGTAATACGTTAATCAATTATGTTTAATTGTTAGTTGTCCTTGAGTCGTATAAAGTCCTGATGTAATACCGATGATAATAACTAACTAACTAACCTAACTTGCATTTCCCAACCCTGAATTTATGAACGTGTGGATATTATCAAAATGATCTTTGGCTGGACACATGCTTCAATAAAATTTGTGTTCTGCGCTCGTCTTCGTCTTAGGTTAACAATAACGATCCGTGAGAGCAGATTTCAAACCACTCACAAGAACTCAATATTTCAAAGACAGTAACGTGATGAATTTTATGTCATGACTTGGGTTTGTACTCGTACAACATTTAACTGACCCAGACACGGCCCTATATAATAACTTGAATTCGCTGAAACGCCCCCAATTTTTATCAAAGAATTACCTCAGCGAAGAATTTACTCAGCGATGAGACCTATTGGATGGTACCTATCTATCCAAAATGCAAGAGCGCCCAGTACATTCCGAAAAGATCACTGTTTAATATGAATTTTGGGCTGGTGGCGTTATTGCTCCCTATTTCTTTTAGAATGACACTGTCATGCTAGCATTGTCAACGACAATAGCACGATTTATTTCGGGCTCGGAATGGTTTTCTCTATGTAATGTAAATACTAAAATTGCCATGAAAAGTTTATTAAAAAATGTCTTTCATAGTAGAACTTAAACTGTAGGTGCCACCACTTATAAATTAAATTAACACACTCAACATAAGTGGTATGAGAAGCTCGATTAAGTAAGTAAGTAAAATTTCTTACATACACTTGGTTTTATTTAAATTTAAAGATAGGAAGGCTTTAAGGAAAAACTAAATATATCTCACATTCTTCTTCTTTTATTATCTGAAGAATAATTCGTATGCGACCTATAAGCTCTTCATTAATATCTGCTAAATCGACAAGTGCGGCGTTAGAAAAGATAGGTCTTGAGGTATTGCCATCGTTTGAAACCCACAATTTTATTGTGCGGAATTTATTTTCAGAGTCATTCGTTTTTTTAATTCCGTCTAACTTCGATGTTTGGTTTTCAAATCCTACTTCTCGATTCGATCGCTGACTACTTTTTAGAAGATGTTACCGCACGTTATAAAAGCATCGGATTTAAATAAACTACAAACTTTTTAAGAGCACTTCTAGCACATTAATCTTATAATTTATTAATTTTTACCCTGAGCGCTTTAAACCAATTTTGTAGGCTTGCGTGCCTTTTACCGACTAAAACTTTAATTTTCTAATTGCTAACTGGTTATCTCAGATGCTTATCTTAGAAATTGTGTTCAATGGTTAATTTTGGAAGATTTTGCTTTACAAAAATAAATAAATATAAGCCAAAAATTTTATTGTAAACTTCAACTTTCCAGAAAATTTCTAATAATTTTCAACGATTGATAAAGTAGCCGATATTTTTCTGTCTGAAACCAAAAAACAGATTATCCCCCTTTATTTGGTCCAGTAAGGAGACGGAGTTAACATTTTAGGTAATTTTTTTAAGACGAACTGTTACCTTTTTCCACAAAATATTATGGACTGTTCTAAGACAATTGCTTCTCGCATGCCACGTCGCATAAACGAAGTTATTCGCAAAAAAGGAATCGGTTATTAACATAGTTTTTCTGAATTTATTGAAAATAGTCCAAAAGTGAGTTGTTTTAGTCTTTTTCAATAAAGTGTTTTTGCTGTGTAAAATGAAATGTAATTTTAATTTATAATGTTTAGGGGAATATAATAAATCTTGAGTTAATTTAGGGTAAACATTTTATTTTGCTTTAATTTCTAGTTTAAAAGCTACGCTTCCATAAAGGCAATCTAAAAAAAAAGGTTCACTTTTGCTCCATAGTCTATATGATGTCAAGCGTGCCACAAAAGATATCAAATAGTTGCCTATTATTACCTACCATAGTTTTAAAAATTAGTTCATTTGCGACAATTTCGTGTTAATTTAATAATAAATCACTTTACATGCTCATACATGTGGCAATTGGCAAAGAAAGAAATTTTATTACATTTTTCATAAATTGCATTAATCACACCAACTTGGTGAAAGTAGTATTAAAAAGTTTTCTTCATCATGGCTTTTCGATTTGTTTTTTTTTTTATATCCGTTTGCACGTACTGAAGAAAATAAATTATTCAATGAAACTACTATATGATATATTAAAAAGTACATGGCAAGGTATTCCAACTGCATCAACGTAATAAAAATAAGTATTAAGAAAACTTAACTGACTTAACCCAGGCGCTAAAGTTATTTTCACAAATACTTCAAATAAAGTTTATTTTTCAAACTATTTTGCAGTGTTTTTGTGGTTTTTAAAAGGAGCTTTAAGCAGAATGTATGAAAATAGTTGCTTAATTAAGTTCCTTCATTAAGAAAAGAGTTTTACACTCGTGCTTGGTACGCTTTAATGATTTGTACTTATTATGAGCAAAATATCTGTCAAATTAACTTGTCGTGAAAACTAAAGGTTTCTTTCGTTTCATGTTTATTTGCTTTATTTTGGAAAACATTTCCATATAATCTGAGCACAGACAAGTTAAAAAAGAAAAAAATAACAATGTGCAAAAAAAAAAATAATTAAATTGAGGTACTGAAAACATGAAATAATAAAAACTAAATTATTTTGTATCAGAAATGCAATGAAAAGGAAATGAACTGGAATAGAATCAACATTCAACGCCTTTTAGAAAGCCGTTTACTTGTAAATGTAGCCCTTTCACTCAGCTAAGCATAATTTTTGAAATTCTGCGTTTTATTTGGAAAGAATTTCCAATTCATGCATTGATTGCGTGGCTATGTTGCAAAAATCTAATGCAATTGTAATGAAACCATCACTATCAAATGACATTTACCTATCACTAATCAAAAGAGATTTCTTTGAAAATATTGTTACGTTTTTACCTTTTAAAAACGTTTAAAATATACATAAGTTCGTAGATTGGAAATAAAATAAAAATAAATTTGTGTTTAGTACGTCTCCGTAGTCTAATAGGTAATGTGTTGGCTTATTAGACGTAAAGCCAGGGTTCGAGCCTCAGGCCAGACATCAAAACAAAATACAAAAAGTATTTCTTCGGCGACTCCCTCTCAGCAGATTTGTGGCAAAAACTATGGTAGTAAATAAAATTGCAATGTAAGGTTTCTTAACACACACAACATAAGTAACGTGAGAAACTAAGTCGTAATCCTGACTGAAGGGTTATAATGACCAGTTATGTTATGTACTCAACAAAACTCACTACCTACACTATGTCATTAGCTGAGTGTATTTCATTTTTTTTAATTTGTCGCATAGTATAATAACTATTGGCTTTCAAGACTTAAAAGTAATTTTGGGGGTATGAAGTTTTTTGTCCATGACTTATAATACTACGCATTGTTCCGTGATATATTGTTTAAATAATGGCATAAAAACTTCTAGTGCAGATGTATATGGACAGAGATGAATAAGTTTATTAAACGTTGTTGTAGTGTATACGTCATGAATATTAAATTGATTTATTTCAATGAATTTTTTCTACCATGCTATTAAGAATAACATAGGCTCATAGGTCATAGAGCACCTTATCTTTACCTCCTTTTGTTGTTGTAGTTACATTAATTTTTTCTAGGTAGACAAGTGCTTTGGTCTACTGTAACAAGTTTTCGGATGGTCCATCTGCTATTGTCTAGAAACAACGACCTTTTTGGACATGCTGAGAGAAAGTCGCCAAAGAAATACTTTTTGTATTTTATTTTGATGTCTAGCTTGGGGCTCGACCCTGCCTTTACGTCTAATAAGCCAATACACTACCTGATAGACTACGGCGAGTTTTGTTGAGTAGAATTCAAAAATATTTTTCATATTTCTTGAACCTTCCAAACTCGTTTTATTTGACAAAAACAGCTTTTATGGACTATAGACAGAAATTTATTGATTACACAAACATTTCCGAACTAGTGCCCAAAATTTAAACCTTATTAGAAAGGAGATGGATGGACCTTTAAAAAGATGTACATATATATATTATTGGACTTAATATGCTAAGGGGTTTGATGGGGTAAACTTGACAAATGCGATATTTTTACATATTTTTTCAGGTTTGCCCATTATACTGGCATATTTTAATTAAAAAATATGTAATATAACACGACTGTTAGATTCTTTAAATAAAAAATATGGTAATTTTCCGATTTTATCAAACGAAGTGTCAATCTGTTCACAAGATAATGCACTTTAAATAGCCAAACTTGAAAAAATGAAAAAAAAGAATCATATTTTCCAAGTTTACCCAACCAAAACTCATAACAAGTAAGTTTGAACCATATGTTTATGTATACCATTTTAAGGGCTCATCTCTCCCCTTTTCAAGAAACTTTAGATTTTGAAAATATGTTAAAAAATTTTGGGTAATCAATAATTTTGTGTGAAAAGATTAAAGATTCGGCTTTTGTCAAATAAAAAAGTTTGAAGGTTTCGAGAAATATAAAAAAAAAATTTTGAGTTCTACGCAACAAAACTCACAACCTACACTATGTTATGTGTATTTTGACCGTCGCACCGTGTAATCAATGAAGATTTTCTTCAAATTCATTGTTATTAACAAAAAAGGCATTAAAAAACCATGAGAGAGAAAAAAACTTAAAGAAATCAATGAAAAACGTGTACATACTGATTAACCCTATTTCTACAACGATTTTGTGTATACCTATTCCGACCAAAAGGTGTCTTTTGTCTGGTCGTGGACCGCACCTCCTGAAGAATAATTGTGACATTACTGGCAACAAGCTTTCTTCCTGTATCCACTGTGAGGTTAGTTTGCGACTGCAAACGACAGATTTTTGAGAAACTTTTCATATCAATTTTATTTACTCTCAGAGTTTTTGCTAGAAATCTGCTGAGAGGAAGTCGCCGAAGAAATACTTTGTATATTTTGTGTTGATGTCTGGCCTGGGGTTCGAAACCTGGATTTAGGTCTAATAAGCCAACATACTACCTACTAGACCACGGCAACTTCAACTTTCACTTTTTATGTTATTGCCTAGAAATCGTTAGCTTGAGATCCCAATGTTTCGAGTATACACTATACAACACATAACTCGTCTCAGATAAATCGAATGGAAGATGTTTTTTAACCCCTACTCGTGCATCATATTGTGTTGGATTAACAATACTTAAGTCTGGATTACGATAAGTGGCAGGACCTATAGTTTAAAGCCGAATCTAAACGACAAATTTTTTATAAACTTTTCATAGGAATTTCATTTACTTTCAAAATTTTGTCAGAAATCCACTGAGAGGAAGGCATGGAAGAAAAATTTTTCATATTTCTTGTCTGATCTGGAGTTTGAACCATGGTCTTACTTTAAAAAGCCAATACACTACCTGCTAGGGTATGCATCTTGCCTCGGTCAAGTTGGCCATTGCGCGGAAATTCTTTCGAGACCCCAACCTATCCAGGATCAATGAGAAGTCCGGGTCCACCGCTAGACTCACCTGGCCCTTGATGGATAGAAGGCATACCAACCATTTACTTGGACTTGGTCGTGGCATCATCTCAATCACAGTGGCCATGCTTACAGGTCATTGTGTTATAGGTAAACACGCGTTAAGAATGCGGCTCCCATTTAAAGACTTCTGCCGTGACTACATATCCGAGGAAAAGGAAACTGTTATCCACTTTTTTTATCAATGCCCATCTCTTGCGAAGTGCAGATATATGTCCGTCTTGTCAGCTTGACGGAGCTATTGATGTTAAGGATATAGCTTCGCTTATAAAACTTTCTGGCTGGTTTTCCAGAGTAGGGTAGTAGTACTTTTTATATGCAGCAATTGCGCTAACCAACTTCTTCCTCTTCCATGGTTTTGGTAGAAAGTACAGAGACTGCGTTCATCGGGTTGTTCAAGTGAGGTTTTTATATCAGAGCAACCACTCCGAACTAAATCAACTAGACTACGGCGACCTACTGCCTAACAACTTTAAATTTTAAAAATGGAAATATTGTGCTTGCCGCCAGTCAAGCTTTTGATCTCGTTGAGGTAAGTAGCGTTGCGTATTTAAAATTTTTGACGTATTCAAATATAGAGACGATACGAACACCAGCATAGCTTTTTTTACTTAAAGAGTTTATTTTCGTTCCAGAATTTTATAGAACATATCGCAGAATCGCTTTTGGTGGTTCTCAAGTGGATAAGATATTATTCAACATGTCTAAATTAGATGCTATCACAGTCTTTCAAAAAACAAATAATAAATGCGTTAAATTCTTAACACCGATAATGTCGCCCTCTTTCACTATGTTTAAAAACTCATTTTTCTTTTGTTGTCAGTTGTGAATTCTGTTGGAATTATCACAACGTTATCATCAAGTAAGCAATCAACACTGCTTTAATTACAACAAGGAGTACTCTGAGTATTGATTCCACTACATTAAAAGCAGGGAATTTACAATTTAAAGAAATTATTGACAGCAAAATAATGCAAGTAATCACATAGTTAGGGTGGCAATAAAGGAATAAGTGTTCCCTCTTCTTTCGCAGAGAAAAAAAACACTCTTTTCTTCATGAAAATTGGTATACTGCTTAAGCCCTTGTTATGCTACCGGAACGTAATGTAACGCAATGTAACAGTAATGTGCACGGAACGTAAAAATGTAAGAGCAATTATAGAACGTAAAAACGTAATCATATGTTTTAGGTAAACAAAACAATGAAAGAAATAAGCAAAAACAAATAATAAAATAAAAATTGCAAAAACTAAGACAAAAATTCAGATATGGATACAGAAGACATGTTTTTGGGTTTGAGTTTTTAATTTGTTATTTTTATTATTGTTTTTTAAACAAATTTAATATTAATTACAGATTTTAAAAACTTCGTTTTCACTCTTTTTATCACTTTTAATATGGCGCATTTTGTTTTTCTTTAATTCAGCTGTTAACCAGTGTTATCACTACGGAGTTTTTAGGTTTATTTCAACGATTTTATATTTATTTAAAGGTACTTATTAAAAGTTTTATGTACTGTTTCTGTAAGCCAAAACATTACACTTTCTCTCATACTCAATTTAATTTGTGTTTGTTTATTGAGGAAAACAAACACAAAATTGAGTGCTTTTGATTGTATTTTCCATATAAATAGACAAACAAGTGAAATCGTTTATCCTACAGAAACATGTCAGGTATTTCGGAAACCAAATGTGTACGAACGTTAAAACGTAGTTATCTTGTCTAACAAAAGTAAAATGAAAAGTGAAATGCTTTTCGAACGGTTTAGTTGATAACTATATTCTTCTAAATTAAAATAAATATAAACACTACCTACATAATGTAATAGTAAAATAGCGTTTATTTTTATTTTATATTATAAAACATAATAATGAAATAATTTATAATTTGAGTTTTTAAAATATGTGAAGTTTTATTTGAAGAGAATTCCACATACAGACAAACATAACATATGTACGTACAAAATGTAGATTCTGTTTATAATTTCAATTTTCAGTTTTGGTGGTTTTTAATATAGACATGTTGTTAACACTGCTAAACAGATGTCACGTAAAAATCTAAGAATTTTTACGATTCTTACGTTCCGGTTACGTTACATTAAAATTCTATAACCATTCGTATTGCTTTATACACAACAAAAACGATCAGCTGTTTCTTACTGTTACGGTTACATTCCGTTCCGGTAGCATAACTGGGGCTTTACATCAAGTTGTCAATGAAAAACTTTGTATACTTTTTCTCACAACAAATTTAGTTTAGTACGGAAATATTTTAAAGCAAAACTTTTATTTAGTCTAAGTTATTCACTTGGTTGAGTAGAACTCAGAAAAACTTTTTTTATATTTCTCGAATCCTCCAAACTAGTTTTATTTGGCAAAAACGGTTTTTTTGATCTTTTCACTCAAAATTATTGATTATCCAAATATGTTTGAACCTATTTTAAAATTCCAAAGTTTTTTAGAAAGGGGAGAGGTTAGCCTTTAAAACGGTATATATAAACATTTTGTTCAAACTTATATGTTAGGAGTTTTGATGGGGTAAATTTGGAAAATATTATTTTTTTTTTCAAGTTTACATACATACATAATTGCCCATTACAACCCTTCAGTCAGGATTACGGCCTAGCTTCTCACACCACTCATGTTGTGTGCGTTAATTTTATACGTGAGTGGCGGGACCTACAGTTTAACGTCGACTCCGAACGACAGAATTTTGAGAAACTTTTTCATGGCAGTTTATTTACTCTCAGAGTTTTTGCCAGAAATCTGCTGAGAGGAAGTCGCCGAAGAAATATTTTTTTTTCATATTTCATTTTTGATGTCTGACCTGGGATACGAACCCGGGCTTTACGAATAGTAAGCCAACACACTACCTACTACACCACGGCGACTTCAAGTTTGGCCATTCTTAATTGCAAAATTTAATTAAAAAATATGAAAGAAGTGGAGACATTCTTAAAGTGCATTCGTTTGTCACGAGTTGATAAAATTTTACAAAAATTACCGAAGTTATTATTTAAATAGCGTAACATCTTAGTCATAATTTTTATATATTTTGTCTCATCAAATGAACTTTCATTTCAAAAATTTTAAAAATTGATGAATCTTGATTGTTTACTTGAGAATTTGCTCTTTGTACATCTGAACGACTACCAAAAGTAGTCTAATATTTTCGTTTTTCGCAAATATTATTAATTCTCTCTGCGCAAATATTAGCCAACTTCTGGTGGTTGATCCAACGGAAAAAGGACACATTTTTCAATAGACACTTAAGATGCATCAAAAATTATTAAAATATTTAACTTAAAGTTCATTTGATAACAGAAGATATATAAAAAGTATGACTCAGATGTTATGCTCTTTAAATAATAACTACTATACGTTTTGTCCGATTTTATAAAAAAGTGTCAATTTCTTTAAAAGATAATGCACTTTCAGCATTTCATCACTTGTTTTATAGTTTTTAATTAAATTCCTCAACTAGGAATGGCCAGATTTGGAAAATAATAAAAAAAATAATATTTTCCAAGTTTACCCCATCAAATCTCAAACCATATAAGTTTGAACAAAATGTTTATATATATCGTTTTTAAGGCTAAACTCTCCTCTTTCTAACAAACTTTTGATTTTTAAAATATTTTCAAACGTATTTGGGTAATAATAATTTTGTGTGAAAAGATCAAAAAAACCGTTTTTGTCAAATAAAACAAATTTGGAAGTTTCGAGAAAAATAAAAATAAAATATTTTTGAATTCTACTCAACTAACTGAACAACTTGGACTAGGTAGTTACTCCGGTGTATTTAATTTTTGTATTTTGTCGCATAGTGTAATATTTTTAAGCGCTTCCTATCTTTTAATTTAAATAAAACGAAATGAATTTAAAAAGCCTATTGATGTCATTAAATGTCATTCCATGCCATGGCTTCTCTGAGTGAAGCACATTCGAATTTCGAGAACATCGAGAAAATAAATTGGAAAGAAATAAATAAACTAGTCATAATCCATGATTTGATAAGCGTACACCTCATTGAAATATTTTTTTAAATTTTTATATTTTAATTAACCTCTTCAGGGACGATTTTTTAATGGTGACAAAAAAATTATTAAATTTTGTTTTCTTTTTAAATTAATTAAATTTATTTTAATAGGAATTCAGAAAGCAAAAAAAAATGAAAATTCACAAAATGGGATAACGTCCACATTTGTGGCCGCTGAGCGTTAATGGTAATATGTGTGTGAAATGATTTCATAAATTCCGGGCATATCAGGCATATATATTCTTAACATTTCTCACAAATGTAGAGAGTTCGTCTTACACAATTTTTGTCGTGAATAATGACTTGTATTTAGAATAATGACCTATACCGTCCAGTCTAATTCCAAGATTGACTTTAGTCCAGCTTTTAGATTTTTTAGGTAGTGATGGTAAAATTTATTATATTAAATATAACTGATATTATTTTTTTTCGATTTCTTGATATAATCCAATAAACAGATTGTAGAAGAAATATTTCAAGTTTTTTTTGTACAAACGGTAAATGTTTACTTCTCTTGTTAGAGGATTTGTTAGTCAATAAGTTATTATCAAATTTTTGTTCTCTTTATTATTATTATAGAAGCCGCCGTAGTCTAGTAGGTAGTGTGTTGGCTTATTAGACGTAAAAGCCAGGGTTCGAGCCCCGGGCCAGACATCAAAGACAAAATACAAAAAGAATTTCTTCTACGACTTCCTCTCAGCAGATTTCTGGCAAAAACTCTGAGAGTAAATAAAATTGCCACGAAAAGTTTCTCAAAAATCTGTCGTTCGGAGTCGACTTTAAACTGTAGGTCCCGCCATTCATGATATCAGTTACTTATCATGCACGCATACAAAGCAAGGGCTACAAATTAGCATAAAAATAAACCGTGGACATCTAGGGATTTTTTAAAATATTTCCTTTATTTTGTTAAACATAGGATTAAGAAAAAAGTTGTCAAGGGGAAAAATGTTTGAAACTTTATAGGAAACATCTTCCTCTTACAACATTTTTCACTAAAATTAATATTTTTGAAGTTATAAGTCATGAAGCTTAAATTTTATGGTTTCACATAAATTTCATCTGTGTTGCGGCACTTCTTATCCCCAACCGATTGATCTGAAACTATGACAATATCATTTTTTTTTGCCATTATTCACCAAACTGGGTAAAAAATAGAAAAATTTCAAAATTTCGAAAAAGAAATATTTCATATACCTAAGGGTCACCCTAATGTAGCTTGCTCTCCCACCCATGCGGCTTTAGAAAACCCTACAAGAATAACTCTAAAGGGAATAAGTCGCACGATCATCATCCTCAACATGAGATGTCCATGCCTTTAAATCGCTCAAATCCTAACCTAAAATTGCAAAAAACACTGAGCTTGGTGATAAAGGATAGTCTTACCATAAAGCACGATGATAATTGTGAGTTACACCTTAACATAAAGTTTGGGGGTTCAAATCAAAATGCATTTTTGTGATTTCTCATAATCGACCTAATGTGTTGACAATCAAAAGAATTGTGCGCAAATTTCTGTAAATCGAAACTGTAGGAAATGTAAAAAAACTTATGCATGCTCAACAAGTTCTTACTGCGCAAAGTATTACTGTTCGCTATAGTGGGACAGAAGAGCAGTCGATCTCTATTCGCCGTTGTGCCCAACAACAGCTCACGAACATCACGTTTAAGAGGTTTGAACGAAGATTCAAGTTTACACTCTTACAAGCTTCAACTGATTCAAGAGCTGAAGCCTACTGACCATTTCAATACGCCGAGTAGTTGGTTCAAGAACTGAATTGTGACTTTACAAAGAAAATCATCTTCAGCGACGTGTGCCTTCCACCTCACAGGATACGTTAACAAGCAGAATTACCACCGTTTTCAACTGACAGCAAAATAATAATGTATCAGGAATGTACTGTGACGTATATCCAGTTTGTCTACACAAAACAGAAAAAAAATTTAAGAAAAAAGGCGAAAAAAAGCAGCTGTCGAAATCTAACCTTAATTTAAAATTTACCCAACTTAATGCGTTGTGTTAATTGCAGTTGCCGGAATCTAGTAGGTAATATGTTTGCTTATTAAATGCGAGACCATGGTCCAACCCCCGGCTTAGACATCTCGAACAAAACGAAATATGAAAAAATATTAAAACGGTATTTTTGATCTTTTTATGCAGTGTTATTAATTACCCAAATATTTTTTAACCTATTTCCAAAATCCAAAGTTTCTTAAAATGGGAAAAGGTGAGCCTTTAAAACGGTACACATAAACTTATGGTTCAAACTTACATGTCATGAGTTTTTATCGGGTAAGCTTTGAAAATATGTTTTTTTTTATTTTTTCAAGTTAGCGATTATTAATTGCAAAATTGGATTAAAAAATATAAAAAAAATAATGACGTTCTGAAAGTCCATTATCTTGTGGAGAGACTGACACTTCGTTTGATCAAATCGTGTTATATTTTTTATATATGTCATCTAATGAAATGAACTTTCAGTTAAAAAATTTTAGAAAGTTTTGATGGACCTTGATTATCTATCGCAAAATGTGTCAATTTCACATTTGCTCGACTACCAGAAGTCGGCTAATATTTGTTTTTTTTTTTTTGAAAATATTATTATTTCTCTTTGCGCAAACATTGGCAAACTTCTGGTGAGCGACCGCTCATACGTGAAATTGACACATTTCCCGATAAACAATCAAGATCCATCAAAAAATCTGGAAATTTTTGAAATAAAAGTTCATTTAAAAAAAATATATATGAATAATATAACTCGACTGTTAGACTCTTTAAATAATAACTGCGGTAATTTTTGTCCCATTTGATCAAGCGATGTGTGAGTTTCTTCACAAGATAATGCACTTTCATAATGTCAGCACTCATTTCATATTTTTTAATTAAAGTTTGCCACTATGAATGCACAAACTGGAAACAATATGAAAAAATTCGCATTTCTTAAGTTTACCTCATCAAACCTCATAGCATATTAAGTCAAATAATATATATATGTACATCGCTTAGATGTACATAATAAATGCTAATAAGGTTTAAAGTTTGGACATCGGTTCAGAAATGATTTTGTAATCAATAAATTTGTTAGTAAAGTCCAAAAAAAAACAATTTTTGTGAAATAAAACAAGTTTGGAGGGTTTAAGAAATGAGTCGTTTATTTTGAAAGTGGTTTAAGTCCATTTTTAAACAAAATTCGTTAATGATAACAATAATCATGATCCTATATAATCTTTTGTTTATAAACAATTTAAGTCTATTATCATTAAAATCGCTATGATTTGGGGCACATGAAAAGTAGCTAGTTAACGAAATGCAAAAAAAATTATTTTGAAACTGGTTTAAGTCCATTGAAATCCATAAAATTGGCAGTAACATGGTTGGAAATTGTGCAATCGGCAGAAAATAATGCAGAATTATTGACCATAACTTTTTACTATCAGGACATTCATTTTTGAGAAATGATAGTGATTTTGGAGTGATAGAAGTGGCTTTGAGGAAAAATAATTTAATGTACTATGAAAACATAAAAACATGTCGACAGAGTAACAAATTAATATTAACCAAAATGAAACATGAAGATATCTTTTGTACAAAACCTCTGGAAGAATCAATTCATAAAAGATTAAAAAACACTAGTGGCGAACCTGTAAATTGGCTAAGGATATATTGGAAGCGATTTATAAAGAGTGAACCTATAAAATGTTTTATAAATAGTATATGTAAGTGGATACATTGTTCAAAATACTTGATTTATTACCTTATCGGGGAAGACCAAGGAAAAATAAAATTAACACCATTATACAAAAATGTAAGTCTCATTCCAACTTCTATGTAAAGGGTGCTTTTTTTATGGAGGTATAGAACTTTAAGTTAGCATTACTTTTCAAGGTGGCGACCGATTTAACAGCTGTCAAATGATTTATTCTCAGTTTGGTTTGGCAATTCATCGTGAGTAGACTCACGCCTGAACAACGCTTGCAAATAGTGCAATTTTATTTCGAAAATAATGGTTCTGTGCGGGAAACGTATCGCGCACTATGTCCATTTTATCGTCGACAAAATCGTCCATCAGAGCAGTTAATTCGATTAACCATGGAACGTTTTCGCACCACGTTTACTCTCATTGATGACTCGCATCCCCAGAGACGCTGTACGGTGCGTACAGAAGAAGCTATTGCTGCTGTAGAGGAAGACCCGAATGAATCCATCGAGCACAGGAATTGGATCTGTGTCCATCCACTTTATGGAAGATTTTGCGGAAGGATCTTGCTTTGCGTGCTTACAAAATCTAACTCGTGCAAGATTTGAAGCCAAACGATCATCAAGTAAGGCGTAGATTCGTCGAATGGGCCCAAAACGAGATTACCGCCTAATTTCACGTTTTGGACCTGTGAATTGGCCTCCAAGATCTTGTGATTTAACACCGCTAGACTACTTTCTGTTGGGGCTATGTAAAGTCATTGGTCTATGCGGTAAAGCCACAGACGCTTGACCATTTGGAAGACAACATTCGCCGTATTATTGCCGATATACGGCCACAAATGTTGGAAAAAGTCATCGAAAATTGGAGGTCCAGATTGGACTACATCCGCGCCAGCCGTGGTCATATGCCAGAAATCATATTTAAAATGTAATGCCACAAGATTATCTTTCGGATAAATAAAATTCAAGTCAATCGAATTAAAGTTCTATACCTCTATAAAAAACACCCTTTATAAGGATAACTATTTAGAGGAATCACGATCACTAGTGGAGTAACTTTAAGTGAAAAAATTAACTTATAATAATATTAAACAAAGAACACAAGATGGACTTATTTGTTTTCACAAACAAAGGTTACAGAACGTTTTACGTTATATATTCTAACATGTTTAATATCACATAGCCATAAAAACAACTTAATACCAATTAACAATATTTTTGAAACAATTCAAACGCAAACCCTTCAATATAAGGTGTATTTCATTTTTTTTATTGTGTCGCATGGTGTAATTTATCTTTTTAAACATCAAACATTTTTTAGTAAGTTTTAATATTATGTTACAGCCCCTTGCTTTAGTCTAGTTCTATAATTATTACTTTATATAACGGAGTCATCTCTCTTAGTTCATGTTATGTTATTTCATTTAAAAGTGATGCAGATGAGAACTGTAATTATAACATTAAATTAAGAGCATATGAATATTATAGTTGTGTCTATACTGTGTTTTGTAACATTTGTTTTAAATCTCCAAAAGTCAATGTTAAATGTTAAATTAAGCAGCATATGTTTTGTCTTTTACTTTACTGCCTGTTATCTGTCATCAAATACACATTCAGTTAACTGAAAATGAAAGGAGAAAAACAATGAGAACAGAACAAGATTTCAAATACAAAGTGACAAATTAGTTAATATACAGAGGAGCGAATTGTTTATAATGAATACAGACCATTACACTATGTGACAAAATAAAATACAGGCAGCTAATGACATACTGTAAGTTGTGAGTTTTGTTGAGTACAACTCAAAAATATATTTTTTATATTTCTTAAACCCTCCAAATTTGTTTGACAAAAACTGTTTTTTGGACTTTACGCACAAATTTATTGATTGCGCAGACATTTCTGAAGCAATGTCTAAAATTTAAATCTTATTTGAAAGGAGAGGGAAGGGCCTTTAAAACACTATACATGTATATATTATTTGACTTAATATTCTATGAGGTTTGATGAGGTAATCGTGACAAATGCGAATTTTATCAGATTTTTTCAAGTTTGTCCGTTTATAGTAGCAAACTTTAATTTAAAAATATGAAATAAGTGATGACTTTCTGAAAGTGCATTATTTGTGAAGAGATTGACGCTTCGTTTGATCAAATCGGACAATAGTTACCGTAATTATTGTTTAAAGAGTTTAACAGTCGTGTTATAGTTTTCATGTATATTTTTTTTAAATGAACTGTCGGTTAAAAAATTTCCTCATAAGATGTAAGTTTGAACCATATGTTTATGTAAACCATTTTAAAGGCTCATATCTCCCCTTTTCAAGAAAAATTGGATTTTGAGAATTGGTTAAAAAATATTTGGGTAATCAATAATTTTGTGTGAAAAGATCAAAAATACAGTTTTTCCCAAATAAAACAAATTTGACGGGTTCGAAAAATATAAAAAAAATATTTTTGAGCTCTACTCAACAAAACTCACTACCTACGCTATGTTATTACTTGGGTGACATGTCTTTTAAGCAGCCGAAAAACCACCATTTCCAGATAAGGGGATTTTCCCAAAGTGGAGATTTATTTTTTGAAATGTGAATCAAAAAATATGTTTGTGTATGATTTTATTTGGGATAAACGATGTATTTTCGGGGATAATAGATATATTTTTGGGGACTTTTAATTTCCTTTATTACTAATTATTTTTTCTATTATTAATTTTATATTACTGAAGTCGTCGTAGTCTAGTAGGTAGTATGTTGGTTTATTAGACATGAAGCCACGGTCCAAAATCCACATCAGACATATCGACGACTTCCTCTCAGCAGATTTCTGGCACAGACCCTCAGATTAAATAAAATTACCATCAAAAGGTTCTCAAAAATCTGAAATTCAAAGTCGCCTTTAAACTGTAGGTCCCGCCACTTATAAATAAAATTAACACACAAAACTAGATTGTAATCCTGATTCAGCGGTTATAAGTTACTTTGATAAAGTCTGTATAGTTAAAACTAAACAATTTTTGTGAGGAAAGCTACAACTGATAAATAATTTTAAACACCTATTTGATTCTGATCCAATGAACCAGCCCCTCCTTACATCCCTTCTGTTCAGAGGTATCGAATATATTACCTTCAGAAATAATTTCCTGCATAAAAATATTATTTAGAGATAACAAAAATGATAGAAGCTGGACTACGGTCCTTATATTTAATTTAATTAGAAAACTATAGAAACGACTTGTCAGTCTAAGTAAAATTAAAAGTTTTTTGTACCCAAAACGTTTATGGCGATTTTTGCTAGAATATTAAAGGCTACAGATTCTCAAGGCCTGCTAATGTTATGGAAACGACAATTCTATACTCTATTAAGATGCAATAACAATTCCGCCTCTCGAGATGATGATGATGTACCAAACACAATCGAAAAGTTGAATAGAATAGAAAAATAAAGAAGAAATCAAATGTCAAAGAGATCGAACTCATCTTTCCAGTGAAAGAGTCCTGTTTATACATCAAACAATTCTATAGAAACCCGATTAAATCAGATGTCATACTTGTGTTTTAATTAAATGTCCAGCATTGTATAAACATTTACTTACAAATTGATTACACTCAAAGTGAAAGGGAACATCAGCTTAACGAAACCAAGTACACATGTAGTGGACGGCAAAAGTCTAGGTACCCCAATATGTGTAAGCAATTTTATGGACTTTAAGCAATAATATGTACAAATAATTGATGTTTTTTATACCAATTCATTTTATTTATTTCTTTTTTATTATAAAACAAAATAATTTTTAATGTTTTTCCAAACCATAAGAAAAATAACAGAAGCATTCTGTTCACTCCATATTTTTGAGCCGCAAAAATGAACCGCAAGAAGAACTCAGAGTGAATTTAAAATTCAAAGACAAAATAGGTATATTGTTACGAAAATAAAAAAATATAAATACTGGTGTTTTGCTTTTACATCAGTTAACATTAAAATTATAAACAAAAGCTACAAAAACAAAACAATGAACTTGTTTACAAATTATCGCACTGCGTAATATAACAACAAACACCAGCATAAAAAATGGTAAACAAAAATATACCAACAAACACTAGCATAAAAAAATGGTAAACAAGTAAACAAAAATACAACAAATACTACAAGCATAAATGTAAGCAAAATACGCAAACAACAATAATGACACAACGATGTTTACAATTATAAAGATTTCGAGAGGGCCAAGCCACAAATATTCACCTTCAAAAACATTCATCAGACTGTTTACGTTGCCAAATAAAAGGCAAGGCAAAACAGGCGATGGAGTTAGTAAAAGTTTAGTCAGTCTTGTGTGAAGAAGCGGTGTATTTGAAGAAAGTAATCGTGGTTTGAAGATCTCAGTTACAAAGATCAGTCGAACAACTGTCTACAATTGTTATTGTTTATACAAAGGGTGTAAATAGAGGAATAACAAACAAAGCAATTGTTGTTGTATACATAAAGTTGTGAACAGTGGCACCCAGAATTGTGCGAATAATAAAGAATTTTAATTAAAACTAAACACAAATTTATTTTTATTTTATTTGCATTCTGCGAGCTCATGTTTTAAACATTTTTTTGAAAGGTAAAAACGTTACAATACGTTATATCTAATATTGAGTAGGATATCCCTTAAAGTCAAGCACTCCATGTAACCCATCGGGCATTGAATGCACCAGATCTATTTAGCGTGTTCTATTGATATTTGCCATCTGGCACTAATGTGCTAAGTTTTCGATTGATTTTTCTTTAAGTTTTAGCTGCTGAGTAACCATACTTCCAAACGATTTCCTAAATACTCTCTTGGAAACATGGCGGGACTTTGTACAAAAGTATAAAGCCTGTGTCGACTTTGGTAGGTAAATCACATCTTCACATTTACAGCAGTCTGATTGGGTTCATTGACTTTTTGGAAATAATAACCATTACGAATTCCTAATTCTTCCCAACTGTAGGTGAATTTGTTCTTTAGAATGTTTAAATATTCTCTCTTCTTCATTATATTCTCAATAAATTCCAATCTGGGTGTGTACGTAGAATTTGCTGTCCACTGCACATTTTTTAAAAATTAATTACGTTTGGATTTTATTCATTTTTTTTTTCGATTTTGTAAAAAAAAAATGATTTACATGAACTAGAAAAAATAAATGTTTAAATAAAAAAGATAAATAAATAATACTAATTGGGAATAATAAAAATAATGATGATTATAAGTAACAAAGCATGAAAATCTACAATTAATAAAATAAATTAAATTTTATTATTAATTTATGCTACAACAAAAAAATATGAACAACAAATGTACAGAACACCTGAAGTATCAGCATTCATATTCTCATGTTGCATTATTGACGTTTATTAAAATTTGTTTGAAACTATAAATTACTTTCGAATTGTTAATTTACGACCAATACTCAAGGCATGGCAACGTCTCATGCTTTAGAGGTGGTACTTTTCTCTAAAAGGTACAAGCAGCCGGTTTTGTTTATTAAGATTGTATTAGGAGGACAGTGAACTCAAGTATGAGATGCACTACTTGGAGCTTAGGTAGATGGAAAACTGTCCAAGAAACCAAATGTACTCAGCAAAGTGAAAAACACTAAATGGTTGTAAAAAATGGCAGTGGTCTGATATCGTTGTTATAAAGATCTGCCTGAATCTTTATTTGTGATGTTTTGTGTAAAACCTACAACGCAATGGCGCGAATACTGATTACTCGAGAATCCTACGGGAATTTAGAACTATCGGGAGTATTGATAATATTGTTACATTTTTGGCCTTTTAAAAACGTTTAAAATATGTGTTCGTAGATTGCAAATAAAAATAAATTTGTGCTTAGTTTTAAATAATTCCTTTATTGTTCGCACAATTCTGTGTGCCACTGTTCACAACTTGAGTGACAACAAAAATTATTTAATAGATCATTATAACGGAGATCTTCACACGCAACGCGTCTTCACACAAGACTGACTGAATTCTTTCTGATTTCTTTGCCTACTTTGTCTTGCCTTTTATATCGCAGGATAAACAGTCTGATGAATGCTCTTGAAGGAGAATGACTTCGCCTTCGCGAAATGTCTATAGATATAAACACGTTGTTTACGCTATTTTTATTTGTGTATTTTGTGTTGTTGCTGTCTGTTTGTTTACTTGTTTATCTCTTTTTTATACTGATATTGTTGCTATATTTTTGTTTATTTGTTGATCATGTAAACAAGTCCATTGTTTTTGTTTTTGTAGCTTTTGTTTATCATTTTAATGTTAAACGATCTAAAACCATTTCCATTTTCGTAACAATATGAATTCTTAAACATCTCCTAAGCACCACGTTAACGCAACGTTGGGATTTTTGCTGATGAAACTGAATGGAATTGTGGGTGGTGAAATTTGACCCACTCTATAAAGACACCTGATCATGGCATCATTTTCCAGACCGAAGTGTCGGTCATATATGCTGCGATAACTTATATCTGCAAAGGTCGTTAGCATACTTTTTGATAATCAGGCGACTGTTCTTACTCTGACGCGAATCTCTTAATTACATGGGAAGTTACAACATTTATAGGTAGCATGTGGGTATCGGACTTAGCGGTATTTGAAGAAATTGTAGACATGATGAACTAGGATTTGGGAGCTTATAATTGACATAAGAGATTTTAAAAACACATTAAATCTGACCAAAGAGGGTGCACGGAAAGGCTATTTAAACTCAAAAGTAGCACATGTAGCATAGTGTTGGGAGTTGTTAAAAGGCATTCTGTTACGAGCATACATAGGAGTACATACATAATTGGTCATTACAACCCTTCAGTCAGGATTGCGACCAAGCCTCTCACACCACTTATGTTGTGTGTATTAATTTTATACATGAGTGGGGGGACCTACAGTTTTAATTCGTCTCCGCATGACAGATTTTTTGAGAAACTTTTCATGGCAATTTTTTTTACTGTCAGAGGTTCTGTCAGAAATCTACTGAGAAGAAGTCACCGAAGAAATATTTTTTTCATATTTTCTGTTTGATGTCTGACTCGTGGTTTGAACCGTGGCCTTACGTCTAACAAGCCAACACACTGCCTGCTAGACTACGGCGGACATATCGTTGATCAGTCATACAAATATTTCTACCTATAACACTGCTTTGCTTTCGACGCATGAGCAACAATAAGGAGTATTTGTTACTTTCAGGAATACACACCTACTAGACTATAGCGATGTTTGCACTAATGCGAAATATATTGGTCTTAGACACTTGGTAAACAACTTCTATAGAAGAGGCGAGGAAAAGTATAAAACTGTTCTTCTTCTCTTTGGCACATATCCACAGAAAAGTACTTTGGTGTCTATTATGCAGAGGATTGGGAGTCTACTATGCAGACGATAGACATTAGGAATCTAAGTGGCTTTATCAGAATCTAAGTGGCTTAATTAAAGGCTAGAGGAAATGGACTACTGTGTTGTTATAATGGTTGATAGTCATCTCAATCTACATATCCACTCAGGGCTCAATCAACAAGTTTCCTTACCTTATCCCATAAAGGGAGAGTAAACACAATAAATAATAATTTTAAAAGCGTGTTACATTTTCTATTATAGTTTACAAAACTAAAGTACCAACAAGTGGTCTACATCGTTTACCATTAAAAAAATATGGTTATGCCTCTGACTGTCAACAAAGTGTTGCACCACTATATTTACATTTACGGTATAATACAGAACAACAAGAACAAAAAACCCCATGCAATGCTTCAGTGACAATGCAAAGTGTATACTTTTTTATCATGTTTTCTGTTCTATTATTTTGCATTTGTCTTTGTTTATGGCAATATGGTTGTGTTGGCACATCCTAACTGAAATGTCGCACACAGGCATGCTCGGATGTTTCATTACATGCAATTACATGTTACTGAAAGGGATGTCGTACAATAAATTTGAAAGTTAAAATTTATATAAATGTTTAGCAGAGCATGGTTGAATGAGTTTCAAATATTGCATTACATGACTTTATTTTTCTGAGATTATATTGACTGAAAGTAACTCCATGAACCATAATGTACTTACTTGGGAAAACGTTATCCTTTTTCTACTTGTAATCATTTATTGATTACAGAATGAAAAGAAAAGGGGTTGATCATGCACTTCGGAAAACACATTCGAACTAAAAAGAAAAAATTGATTTTTTGCTGAATAATAACAAAGAGATAGCATTGAATTTTCTGGAATTTAGAATCTGAGAGAGTATCCAATAACTAAGCACCACACTACCTTCAATGCATTGCATACACATGCATAACCAACCCTTCAGTCGGGATTACGACATGGCTTCTCACACCACTTATGTTGTGTGTGTTAATTTTAGACATGAATGGAGGGACCTACATATTAAAATCGATTCTGAACGATAGATTTTATAGAAACTTTTCTTAGTAATTTTATTAATTCTCAGAGTTTTTGCCAAATCTGTAGAAGAAGACGCCGAAGAAATATTTGTTCATATTTCGTTTTGTTGAAGATGTCTGATGATGAGTTTTAATCGTGGCCTCACGTCCAATAAGCCAAAATACTACTAGACTACGACGATTTCAGTGGCATCTAAATCTACGGCACGTGAATAGAATTTGCTTGGCATCTTCACCCACACAGTTTGAGTACATTGAACAGTCATGTCCAAATCTATGCAGGTATATTCTGATGCAGACAAGAACAGGGTGACGTGGAACTTTAGCTCGCAGTGTTTATTCTCCATTGAAGAGGTTATATTAGGGATAAAATGAAATGTCCGCTGCCATTTGCACATACAAATTTTCCATCCTTTCATTTTCATTACCACAGTCTTGTCCGAGGTTCTAATGATGATGAGATTATGAGATTTGAACTGTTAGACATTTTCTTGTGTGGTGTTCTCAAACTGCAGGTGTATACGAACAAGTCAAGATAACCCATGTCGTCGGTCAAATTTAGTCTGATTTGTGCGCCAGTCATGGATAATTAAACATTTGGAATGCTCTACACTCATTAAAGCCGTGGTGTCTATATCAACTATGAATGCTATATTCCACACAAATTGCAGCAATAGGTCTTTTAAACGAATAAAAAATTTCGATGATACCTCACATGCACTGTTTTATTTCAATAAAATATAGGAAGCGCTTAAAAATGGCACAACTGATAAAAACGTTTAAAAACGTTTGATAAAACGGATGATTTTTACGTTTTTACCTTTCAAAAACGTTTGAAATATGAGCTCGTAGATTGCAAATAAAAATAAAATTATGTTCAGTTTTAATTAAAGTTTTTATTGTTCACACATTATGGCTTATTAGACGTAAAGCCAGGGTTCGAGCCCCAGGCCAGACATCAAAACAAAAATACAAAAAAGTATTTCTTCGGCGACGTCCTCTCAACAGATTTCTGACAAAAACTCTCAGGAGTAATTAAAAATTGCCATGAAAAGTTTCTAAAAAATCTGTCGTTCTGAGTCGACTTTAAACTATAGGTCCCGCCACTCATGTATAAAATTAACACACACAACATAAGTGGTGTGAGAAACTAGGTCGTAATCCTAACTGAAGGGTTGTAATGACCAATTACGTACGTATTGTTCACACAATCCCGTATGCCACTGTTTACAACTTGATGTAAACAACAACAATTTGCTATGTTTGCTATTCTTCTTTATGCCCTGGTTACCCAAGCGTAAGAAACGTAAAATCGTAACATACGCCTTAAAAACGTTTGTGTAGTTATAGAAACGTTCTAAACGGGGCATATGTCAACGAAGAATGTAAATAAAAACGAAACAGAACACAAAGCAACACACAAACGAACACAACACAATGCAAAGAAATTGCTATACATACTCATCATCAGTGTTGCCGTTTTTTGTTCAATGTGTAGATTTTTCCGGATTTCGTTATTATTTTTCTTATAAAAATAACTTTTGTTTTGTTTGTTAAAATTAATTAATTATGAGACTATAATTTTTATTTTGTTATTTTTTGTTTCTTTTTTTCTCAATTATAATTTAAATTTGAAAAAAATAAAATAAAAAAACTGCGAATTTAATTTTGGTCATATTTTTCCTTATTTGGTGATTTTTCACAAATGTTGGTTACAATATTTTTTTTTTCGTGGCAACACTGCTCATCATCTCTCATGTTCAAATGTCACGTAAAAACGTGGTTGAAATCTGGTTTATACAGATCGTTCCGTTTTGCTAACGAGAGAGAACGTTTCGGTAATCGTTTACATTGTTCTCCATATGCTAAAAAGAGAACGTTCGCTACGGTACGTTACGTTACTGACTGAATTTTTACTGACTTCGTTGCCAGCTTTGCCTTGCCTTTCATATTGCAAGGTAGACAGTCTGATGAATGCTCTTGACGGAGAATAACTTCTGCCTCTCAAAATCTCTATAAATGTAAACATGTTGTTTACGTTATTTTTGTTTGTGTATTTTGTTTGCGTTTGTTCTTGCATTGTTGTTGTTGCCTTTTTGTTTACTTGTTTATCCCCTTTTTATACTGGATTTTTGTTGGTATATTTTTGTTTACTTGTTTGTCATGTAAACAAGTTCATTGTTTTTGTAGCTATTGTTTACCATTCTAATGTTAAACGATGTAACACCATTTCAATTTCCGTAACAATATTATTCACAAGTATATTAAAACAGACATTGTGTTCAATATGTTCATTGGTGACTTAACCAACTAAAAACTAACATATAGTGGCATTCCTTTGTAAGTATGGGACATCAATATAAACGTTTGTAGTAGTAAATGTAAACTCTCCCATCTACAATTTATTCGTACGAAAGCTATTTGGGGTTCACAGACGTATACATATAATTGCTTATCATTCATTCAGCTAGTCAAGTTATTACTTGTGTCTGCCGCTCTGGTGTCGGTTGCCTGTTTTGTTGCTGGTGATAGTTATTGCACTTGTTAATTATTCATTCCATTTTTTTGTTTAGTAAGTGAACGTACGATGATAATAATGTTGTTGCTGATGTTGCTGGTGTCTGCTAGCGATATGTTATAAGAGTTTTATTTTATTCTAATATTTTAGTGTTCTAGTTAGTCGTCACATTTTAAGGGTCATGTTAATTTAAAATTTTGAAATTTTGTCGTTGTCATTGGATAATAGCACGGGCACAAACAACGATAAAATTTAGCTGGAAGCAATTCATTTACACATGCAGACTATGATAAAAAAAATTAAACAAATATTGTTTCGCATAATTGTCTATGTTCATACCATTATTTCTCTTTATGTTTTGCTTTTTGGGAAAACAAAGTTATAATTTGGCTTTGAACTTAGGTAAAAATTTAAAGGCAAACTATTATGGACTTACCATCAGTTTATATATCACTGCAAGTGTTAATATTTGGTTGTGCGAAAGTGAGTGACATGTTCACATCGTGAATACTTCGTTAACATGTTTACACTTACATTTATTACATTTACTTCTGCAGCTGAAAAGTTGATTACTTACGAAACTAAACCCATTGTGGACATTCCATTAAACAGCGGAGAAGTAAGTCAAGATCCTCAGAAGAAGTGTTAAGCATTCCTCAAACAGGTCACCCTACAAAATGTGTTTTGGAGTTGACTTTACTGGAATACCTAAATATTCGAATGATCTACTTTAGATTTCTTGAAATCATATAGAATTTAAGCTTATGTCTTGAATATTCATGTTGAAGTCAAAAGTTTTTCAGATATTGAAATTATATCAAGATGTTGTCAATATTACGAAAATGAAAAATCTAGATACTGGTGCTTTCCTTTACATCGCTTAACATTATAATTATAAACGAAAGCTACAAAAACAAAACAATGCAGTAAACAAACCTTTACAAATTATCGGACTCTTAATATAACAACAAACACCAGCATACAAAATGGGACAAAAGCAAACAAAACTACACAAACAACACTACAAGAATAAATGAAAACAAAATACACAAACAACACTACAACAACAAATGTAAACAATGATGTTTACATTTATAGAGATTTCGAGACGGCGAAGTCATTAATATCCATCATACTGGTGCTTTCCTTTACATCGCTTAACATTATAATTATAAACGAAATCTACAAAAACAAAACAATGCAGTAAACAAACCTTTACAAATTATCGGACTCTTAATATAACAACAAACACCAGCATAAAAAATGGGACAAAAGCAAACAAAACTACACAAACAACACTACAAGAATAAATGAAATCAAAATACACAAACAACACTACAACAACAAATGTAAACAATGATGTTTACATTTATAGAGATTTCGAGACGGCGAAGTCATTAATATCCATCAAACTGTTTACTCTGCCATATAAAAGGCAAGGCAAAGCAGGCGACTGTGTTAGTGAATTTCAGTTAGTCTTGTGTGAAGACGCGGTGTGTTTGAAGAAAGTAATCGTGGTTTGAAAGTCTTCGTTCCAAAGATCTGTCGAATACTTGTGTAGTAATTGTTATTGTTTATGTAAAGGGTATAAAAAGAGGAATAACAAAAAAAAAAGGCAATTGTTGTTGTTTACATAAAGTTGTGAACAGCGTCATACAGAATTGTGCGAATAATAAAAAAATTAAAATTAAACACAAATTTATTTTTATTTTATTTGCAATCTATGAGCTCATATTTTAAACGTTTTTAAAAGATAATAACGAAACAGTGTTATGATAACAAATTAATTAAATTAAATAATTCATCGGTTGCAAAAATGATGGTTGCATTCTACACGTTTTCTGCATTAACCCAGATATTTTCGTCAAAAGAGAAATCGCGGTAGTCTAATAAGTAGTGTGTTGGGTTATTAGACAAGAGCCCGCGGTTCAATCCCTAGCCCAGCCATCTCAAGGAAAAATATTTCTTCGGTGACACCCTTATAACATATTTCTGAAAGTAAATTAAATTTGCCATTAAAAATTTCTGTTGTTCGAAGTCGACTTTAAACTGTAGGTCCTGCCACTTATAGATAAAATTGATACACACAACATAAGTGGTGGGAGAAGCTAGGTTGTAATCCTGACTGAGGTATGTATGTATGATAGTGTTCGTCTAAAGACTCCAGCTAATAATATCAAATCTCCACCAAATAAATTTGGATTTATTTATTATTTCTAAGTTTTTTCTTTTTTTTAAGCCGTTTTAAAGTTAGAAATAGACAAAATTAATAAATAATATAACAATTTTGTAATCCTCATTTTCTTTGTTAAAGCCAAACATTCGCGAGTTGCAGATTTAATTTATTTGGCTCTCCATTCCTTGGTAGATTTATTATCCGTTGATAATAAGGATAAAGTTTAGTTTATTAAACTTTCAGGCTGGTTTCTATTATAGGTGAATCATGCTGTAGTATGCAGCTTCTGCGCTGACCAACTTCATCGGTAAGTTTGCTTGAATTCGGTAAGTACAGGGACTACGCTTTCAATTAGCTTCACAACGGGCATGCATCATTTGATGATCAAGGCTAACACTTCGTCAAACATACATACACACATAATTGGCCATTACAACCCTTCAGTCAGCATTATGGACCTAGTTTCTCACACCACTTATGTTGTGTGTTAATTTTATACATAAGTGGTGGGACCTACAGTTTAAAGTCAACTCCGAAAGACAGATTTTTTTGAGAAACTTGATGGCAATTTATTTTTTATTTGCTCTCAGAGTTTTTGCCAGAAATCTGCTGAGAGAAAGTCACCGAAGAAATATTTATTTCATATTTTCATTTTGATGTCTGCCCTGGGGTTTGAACCGTGGCTTTACGTCTAATAAGCCAACACACTACCTACTAGACTACGGCGACTTCACCACTTCGCCTTAACCTAACCTAATCCGCGAAGGCAATATAACAATTAACGTGAATGAAGCAGAGATTTTTTCACAATAATTTAATTGGGACATAAAAGTGAGTTATCAAGTCAATCATTACACACGTACATAGATTACCCAGACTACATAAGCTAATTAACTTCACATATTATACTTTTCATTATTTTAAAGCATAAACCAGGCTGTTGGCTTTAAGGACCGCTTTTGCTTATGACTTATTCTTACACACTTGTGACTTAAGAAAACCTCACAAGAAAAAGTCTAACGGCGCTAAATCTCATTCACATCCCCTGCATATGAGACAACCATGGACATTACTTGTGCAGAATATCCATTGCGGGCTGTCCTGTTAAAACCTACCCACTTCATCCAGTTTAGGTCAAAAGATGTTGGTAAAAATCGACCTATAGTACTCGCCGTCGGCTGTGTCGGCTTGGCCAACACTTTTGTCAAAGAAATAGGAAACAATGTCGCCGTCAGCTCAAAATATGTACCAAATAGTGATTCTTTTGGGAATACACGGGACCATCTTAGATTTTATGTGGATTGGTATTGACAATTTCGTTGGTTCATTCAACTAAAAATGGCCATCATCAATGCACATGATTTTTTGCGTCAATTGCCCCAGAGACAATTCAGCGAATCCATGTCGTTGTCTGTCGTCGCCCTAGGAGATGTGGCAAAACATATTGAATAAATAACAACTAATTCAAGAGATGTGGCTTTAAGAAGATGGTCGTTATGGCTTTTCCACTGTCAAAAGAAGTCCCTGTTAGAAGACACTATAGACAATCATTTACTCTAATACTGCTAGTAACCCTACTGCTAGTAACTATTGAAGCCTTACAAAATTAATTTCCTAATTTAAATTAAAGCAGCTTTCAGACTCAACTTAAAAAGTCGAACAATCTTAGAAAATAACATTTGACATTCGGAGTCAAAAAAATGTAACGCAATGATTCAGAAAGGTTGGTAAGATTGCCTGATTTTATGAAATATAATTGTCCATGTAGGAAAATATTAAATGTTTTAAAATCCCCTAGAAAAAAGTGGTATACTTTCTATTTAATTGCATTTGAAATATACTACTCATACGCACAATATTACATGTGATAGAACGGTTACTATGAAAGGTATGCAATAAAAATTCTTCGATTTTGTCATGTATGAAACTGATGTAATTAAATATCACTCATACGTCACACATTTACTTAATATTAATGAATTTTACATATTAAATATACTGTTACGAAAATGAAAAAACATCGTTCAACATTAAAAATAAACAAAAGCCACACACACTCAAATACAACGAACTTGGTTGCATATACCAACAACAATATGAAAGGAGACCGACAAGTATGAAAGAAAGCAAGAACAAACAACGTAAGCAAAATGCACAAACAACAATGAAGTAGCTATAGAGTTCTCGAGAAAGCGAGATCCCGAACGTACTACATCAAGAACCTTCATCAGACTGAATACGCGAGCATATAAAAAGGTAGACAAAGTAGGCAACCATACAATAAGACTAATATTACAATAAGCACAACAATGCAAAAACAACAGGGATTTTTTGTTGTTGAGAAGTGGTAATCTTGTCAAAAACAGCTGACTAAAGAATGACGACGGGAAGAAAAATGTTAAAAAAATTTATAAAAATGATTAAAGAATGACGATGGGAAGAAATATGTTGATTAAAGAATGACGATGGGAAGAAAAATGTTAAAAGAAAAAGAAGAAAAATATACAAACTTCTGACACAATAAGAAAAAAAGAAATTGATTATCAAAACAAAACACACAAAAAACAAAAATTTTTTGACATTGTTACTGCTATCTGCTGGTCTTTCGATCCCACCTTCTAATGAATTCGCCTTGATCTCCGTTATACAGATCTAACGTGCAAGTGGCATTGCTTACAAAAAGGTTGTAAGCAGAGAAGAATAACGAACTAAACAAGCAGATTATTGTTAGATACTACAAGTTGTATACGGTGGCACACAAAAGTAGTGTGAACAATAAAGAGTTTAATTGAAACTGAACATTATATTTTGTTTTTACTTTGTTTGTAATCAACGAACTGATATTCTAAACGTTTTTAAAAAGGTAAAAACGTAACAATACTATACACCCATTTCTGTTTTTAAACGGTTTAGTAATAACACCGTCTAGGAAAAAAATTGATTCTGTTTTTACGCGGTGATATTTGATATAGCACGGTTGAGAAAAGTTTATAAAAATGTTAAAGATAAATATATATATATATTAACCACAATCTTTAAAAAGGATTTTTCTACTCGTTGTTTATAAAATAATTAGGGAATTTCGATTTTAATTTATTTTCATGGCAGCTTAGGTATGTATGTGTGTACATATATACGTATATATTTTAGTCTTTTGTTTAATTGGAATAAAACTGGACACAACGGCTAATAACCTATTATGTTAATTGTTCAATGCTAATCTTGTTGGAGTTGAAAGCTAGTCTGAACCAGCCTTACGGAAGCGATAACGTATAAGATTCGATGATGACAGCGAATAGAATTCTGTTATTTTCATCATCACATTGACTGCTTTTAATATTTTATTTATAAACTTTTGCTGATTTTTAGTTAGTTTAAATTAATCAAAATAAAATTCAAAAAGTGTTTCTTCGGCGACTTCCTCTCATCAGTTTTCTGGCAAAAACTCTGAGTGTAAATAAAAATTGCCATGAAAAGTTTCTCAAAAATCTGTCGTTCGTAGTCGATTTTAAACTGTAGGTCCCACCACTTATGGATAAAATTAACACACACAACATAAGTGGTAGGTCGTAATCCTGACTGAATGGTTGTAATGGCTAATTATGTATGTATGAAGTACTATAATTTTAAATTTTTGTTACTTTTTTAAGATTTGAATTGCTTTTCATTTTATGAAATGAAATAATTTTAATGCTTATAAAAATTTTATTTAGTTTTTTATAAGGACTCACGTATCAATTTTTCTACGAATTATATTGTTTTTACTTTTTTTAAACACAATTGAAGGATATGGAAACAATTCCCTTCTTTTCTATGTACTTCTTGTCTTTTTTACACGGTTTTTTCTGGAACGTTTCTACCGTGTAAACACAGAATTAAGTGTATATGAGCATAATGTGAGTCAATATAGGCAGGTGGGTCATATAAAAGTACTTTTAAAATCTGGGTTATTAGGTCGCGTATGCTTCTTGGGTAGCTTTGCCAATTTTATAAAATATTTGAACTTTCACATGCTCATGGTGCTGAAAAAAAGAAAATAAAATTATTTCGATTTCATTTCAAGAATACGTTATTTATTTCAAAAGAAAATACTGTCATATGGGAGATATTAAAATCAAATGTAAGCATTTTAGGGATTTTGTTGGATGCTGGTAACGTTTTAAATTGCTCAATGCACGTCAGTGATAGTCAACTGCATGCAAAAGTTATTGGCATCTAATACTTCGAGAATAAAAGAGAATGTACTTTCTATAAAGTATTTTAAGTAAATTTCAAAGTTTTGGGTGCATAAAAAACGTAGTACTTAAACTTAAAAAAAAATAAAGATTGGGTAATAATTTCAAAATAAAGTAGTGAAGTCACGTACTTCAATAATTCGCTGATAAACTTTGAACGAAAAAAAAAAAACTCAGAGGTGGTAATATCCTGTAGCTATGCTTTAATTACCGCAATCGTCAATGCAAAACTTTACTTATCAGCAGATCGAATTCTGAGACCAAATCTCAGATGTTTATTACGCAATTTCACCCCAGTTGCTATATGTACCAAATTTGAATTTGAATCTAGAATTTACGCATACACATACATACAGAATTGGTCATTATAACCCTTCAGTTAGGATCACGATCTCCGAACGACTGATTTTTGAGAAACTTTTTTTTTGCAATTTTATTAACACTCAGAGTTTTTGCCAGAAATCTGCTGAGAGGAAGTCGCCGATATTATATTTTTTGATATGTCGTTCAGTTGGAGATGCCTTACCTGGGGTTTGAACCGACTCTTCACGTCACACTACCTACTAGACCACGGCCTTTAAAGGTTGGATGATCTCCTTTTATTTTAACGCTCATTTCTACCTTTTTGTCCACTTATAATAATGAAGAACAATTTATCTGCCCTTCAAAATCCTCCCTTTAGTTAACGGCAAGTTATAATAAAGGAACTTAGTTTTATTATTTTAATTAGCGGTCCTGCTTAACGTAAGAAATATCTTTAAAATTAAATTATTTAAAATATATTTCTTATTCAGTTCACAACTAAATTGAAAAGCTACCTTTTATTGTTTTAATTCGAATTAACTTTTGAATATTTAAAGTAAAAGGATATTTGACCAATTAAATTAAAATAAAAGAAATAAAAAATAAGAGAACTCAACAAAAACAAAAGAAGTGGTAGAGGTATATGTATATTGTATAAGAGAATGTTATCAACAGTTTATGGTATAAGAGTAAAGTTTTGTTTCAATACATACGTTCAATGTTATGCACACGTACATTAAAATTAATGGGGAGCTTTCAAGTTCATGAAATTCGAAAAACTATAAGGCGACAATGTGTCTACTAACGACTGTAATTAGTATGTATAAATCAATGTGTATGCTTGTTAGTATAAGAGCTTAACGTATTTCGTATACAAGAAAAGGTAAGCTATTGCACAATATACCTGCGCTATCTCAGTTTGGTGTAAAATTTTAAAGAGCGCGGACGTGTTTTAAGAAAAAAAAAACTTAATTACGTATATAAATTAATTTTGTAAAAAATTAAAATTTTGCACTGAAGAAATTTTCATATTAGTAACTATAAATGTGTGTGTACTATAAATTAAGAAAAAAAAAAACTAAAAGTCGAATTAAAAGCTTTTCAATATATTTCAATTAATTTTAATTAAAACAAAATTGTTTCTGTAATATTTAAAACTTTACCATGTCTAAATGGTCGCTCAAATACGAGACTGTATTTAAAGGCAAACGAAAACTACAACTGAATATACAGTCTTTCAAACAACTGTCTTAGTGTTCGGCTAGTGTTACCAAATATAAGTACAACAATAAAACTAGATTGCGAACCATTTTCAAATCTGGCGCATTTGCTTAATGAACTTCCATTTACATCAACAACTCAACACATTTGTATTAATATGTACCGTTATTGAAAAATAAGCAAACATGTGTAACTAGCCAGTGCAATGGAACGGATCTCTTAAATTCAGTTGCATGTGGAATCTAGTACCGGTGTATTTCATAACAAAATTCCAGATCTTTTCGAAACTTAATTTTTACTTTATTTTTTATTGCTTTATTTCTTTATTTAATATGTAACGCCTTATTAATTAAAATATGGTTCGACCATTGGTTTTCGACGCAAAATAAAAATTATCTATGACCACATAGTGTCGCATCTTAAGAGGTCTTGAAGAAACGCAGTTCAAATTCAGAAAATTATTTATATTATTTTATTCTCTTGAAATAATAAGAAGGAATTGGCTTAGGAGGACGCGTCAATGTGAGAAAGTCACCCAAAGTCATCAATAAATACATTTAGAGTTCGCACAGATGTATGCTTTGTGGACGATAACATACATAGTTGGTTATTACAACCCTTCAGTGAGGATTACGACCTAGCTTCTCACACCACTTATGTTGTTTGTGTTAATTTTATCTATAAGTGGTAGGACCTATAGTTTAAAGTCAACTCCGAACGACATATTTTTGATAAACTTCAAACTGCGGTTAGAATCGTAGCCTTACGTCTAATAAGCCAACACAGTACCTACTAGACTACGGCTACTTCATTTAGGTATTATTATGCGAATATAAATCTTTGGTACGTACTGTTAATTTTTTAAATAATTTACAGAAAGTGATAGTGTCATATTCTAATTTAAACGGCACTGTTTTGTCTACCTTATTTAACAGAATGCATTTCTGTATGTACATCTTGTGTTATGCGCACTTTTACCTGGTGCTGATACTTTGCGGTCAGTATTGTCGTTTTATTTGTCATCTTCATAATATGTAAACTTCATGACATAATTGGTTATTACAAACTTTTAGTCAGACTTACAGCAGACTGTAGATTCGATCACAGGCCGTGGCCTTTAGAGATTGAGGGGAAAAGGTGAAATATTAATGAATACCGAATATTGTGGACTTTAATGCGGGCAAGCCTCAATATTGTTTATTGACAGACAAACGCAGCAATAATATTGCCTCATCTGTTATTATGGTTAGTGTAAATATTAGGGAGTAAGAAGCTTTTGATGTTCTAGGCATGAAAATGAAGTACAACTCTTATGTATGGGTCGGTGCCTCAAAGTCTATTTTGAGGCTTCTCATTCATGTACAGGAAATGGTGAAGGTTCTAATTTGGCTGTCAAATTCTATTGAAGCAATGTTGCACCGTCACTTGTGTTTCACTATTCTATCGATGCTATAACGGATTCTGCTCTGGCGAAATAAAGGGACTTGTTCCCGAAAGCCATATATTCATACGTTGTATTCGTCTTTGTCACCGAGCACATCCGTTTGTGATCGATTGACCAGTTAAACGCACAATGCTTTACAGTTCTATTTGTATATGGAACGGTCTACCAGCAGAAATTCTTTCTGCTACATACAGTATCATAACCGAGCTCAGGTATCTCAAACATTCAACTCTGAGAGAAAATAAATGTTCATGAAAATTTTCTCAAAAATCTATCGAGAAAATAAAATCTTCATGAAAATTTTCTCAAAAATCTGTCGTTCGGAGATGACTTTAAACTGTATGTCCCGTCGCTCAAGACACAATTTTTGTCATGACACATTTTTGAGCTTCTACATACATGCTTGGTTATCTAATGAAGTATGTTGGTTTAAAAAAAGCTTGTATTAAATGAAAAGAGTCGTACGGCTTTCATATTTCCATTATTATTTGCTCTCAAAATTCGTATAAAATGTGTGACAGTCTAAGTCTGTTTGCATTTTTAGTGTTACCATCTGGCACTAATCTTCTTTTGCTGCAAATTTGCTCTCGAAACCAAATATGTAGCAAATAATTATGGAATCTTATGAAAACACTTGCAATCTGATAAATATTTACCAATTGTCCTCCTATTATGTTCATGAAGTATGTATTTCTTCCTCCTCAACAAGTTTAATAGCATATTGTTATGTATGTATGTATGTGTGCTTGTGCAGCTGAATAAATATTTACATAATATACAAAAAGTTGCTGAATGCAACTGGGTGTATGAGTAATATTAAATACTGATGTTGCTCATACCATCCATTCTACGTCTTGAACACAGCTAAGCTTGCGGCGACATATTAGACATTCTGACAGTGATTTAAGTTGCGGGTGTGGAGCCAATGATTTTATTTTTTTTTGCACACATTATTGTTGCAATTAAAATCGTACTTCAGTTGGCTTGCAATCATATCTCACAAATTCGGCACACTTAAACTTAATTTTGTTAACGGACATCATAGGGCGTACCAAGCGAGATGTTACTGTTGCCTTTAGTGCTATTTAACAGGAGTCTACGAAGGTGTGTATGGCAGTACATGAGGGCAAAACAAAGTATATGTTATCGACAAGTAGAGACGTGCGGCGTATTGCTTCACATATTACGGCCGATAACTGGACTTTTGAAACAGTCAAGGAATTTATTTATCTTGGCGCCGTCGTTATCACCACAAATTATGTCAGTCTGGAGATCAAGCGCAGGATCACTCTTGCCAACGGGTGGTACTATGATCTGAATAGGTAATCAACGATATAGACGTTGTGCAGCGTATTAATATCCAGCGGCTGCGCTGGCTCGGCCATGTCGTTCGAATGGAGGACGATGCTCCGGCGAGACGGGTATTTGATGCGGGAACCTACGGAATTCGGCGAAGAGGACGACCTTGCATCCGTTGGAAGGACCAAATCGAGGAAGCCCTGTCATCGATTGGCGTAACCAACTGGCGTAGGCGCTCACGAAGCAGGGGCGCCTGGAAGGATGTGTTGCGGCAGGCCGAAATCCGTTAAACGGGTTGTTACGGCCAATTAAGTAAGTAATATACGTTACGTAATATAGTTCAGCTGCTTATTCAATATTCATTTGACAGCTGGTAAACAAAACAGCTGGTTGTTTCAACAACATTGTTTTTGTTTTGTTCGTTGTGTCTTTGTTTTGTTTTTGTTTGTCGTTGTCGATATTCGAGTTGTCAAATATCAATAAAAAGTGTTCGGAAAATTGTAATATGCTCACTGAACGTACTAATGACAGTGCTCTATTTAAAGTTTTAATCATTATTATAACAATTTATGAATTGATTGAGCAATAATTAATTGACATTTTATATGAAATATTGAGATCAATAATGCCGTTTATTGTGATTTACTCAATATTGAACGATGGTACAGGTTTAGAAATCTTTTTTGCATATAGGAGGCTTAAGTTCGCTTCTTCAAAAGTAAATTGGGAAAAATGTATATCAACACAGCAAAGAGCAAATGCTTTTATTTCTTTGCACACATTCTTGTTGCAATTAAAATCGTTTTTCATTTGTTTTGCAATCTTATCTCACAAATTCGGCACACTCAAACTTGGATCGACCGGTGCTTTACGTTCTGTAAAAAGCTTTTACGAATAAAATTTTTACTTACTTTTTGCTCAGCTTTATTTTTCGAACTTTGTGTGAGCTTTTCTACCGTTATTCATGCTTTATTAACAAGTTTTGCCATTTCCTATTGATTTTATCCATTTTTATGGTGTTCAAAGGCAAGCTTTCCAATTTGATTTCTAGTGTGATGTCTAGCATGGCGGCAAATGTTGATATATTCCACTAAGCAACTGATTAAATGAATGACTGTTGTTAGAGCGTAAGCGTATTCAAATAAATAATAAAACCAAAGAGAAGTGTGAAAAAGCTAAAGCTAAACGAAGCAGAGCATAAAAGACAACAACAAACTACACACATCGTGCGGTAAACATAATTACACAAAGAAATTCATAGGAATTTATGAGATTAAGAACAAAACAAAGATCGAAAACAATAAAAAAAATCCTTAGAAAGACCGTGACATTTTCAGACATAAAATATAGGAGTATAATTAGTTATGGATAGTTAGTGATGAGAAGTGAAGAGAGTTATGAGACCTGAATATGCGCATAAGCTACAATACTTTCGAAGATCGAAAGTGAATAATATTGATAGCGTAGTGTAATAAGTTGAGGTGTGCTTTATTTAAAAAAGAACGGTTCAGAAGTAAATGAAATATTTTATTTAATTTGCAATCATCGAATGCACGATCAATAAATATTTTACAACATTTAAAAACATACCAATTTCACATGGAACTGTACCATATGCAACACTGAAATAATAATTTGTTTGTATTATCAAGCATTCTATCTTATTTCAGACACAATTTGGAGTTACTAAAGTGTTTCCTTTTTTTAATAGAACAATTACAATTTAAAATTTCTTTATTTCGACCGACACTGTATATTTATAGAGTTTTTTGGTGTATGACATACATAACATTGGTCATTACAACCCTTAGTCAGGATTACGATCTAGCTTCTCACACCACTTATGTTGTGTGTGTTAATTTTATACATGAGTGGCGGGACTTACAATTTAAAGTCGACTCCGAACGGCAGAATTTTGAGAAACTTTTCATGGCAATTTTATTTACTCTCAGATTTTTTGCTAGAAATCTGCTGAGAGGAAGTCGCCGAAGAAATATAAAATTTAGATGTCTGGCCTGGGGCTTAAACCCTGGCTTTACGTCTTATAAGGCAACACACTACCAACTAGACTACGGCGACTTTTGGTGTATAATATAATATATAATATATAATAATTCTTTCACTTTTCCTTCTTTTATATTCTTTCTAAATTTGTTCCTCTTCTTTTCCATTTTCTTTTCTTTCCATAATTGAACGTTTATAATGTACCAACAGGTCTTTGGGTAAAGGCGCTAAAACTATAACGCGGCGAAGCGCCTCCCTTTCTAGCGTAACCCAACCTATGTAATAATAATCAAGCATCTACTCTCTGCTATTATCAATTACTTTAGTGGAATTTTCGAAGATATTACAGCATAATTGTAGCTCTTTTTTGTCGCTCACTCAGAATTTTTTTCCTATTTTATTTATTTAAACCCAATAGACAAGAATGTAACCAAAATGTTGCGGAATGTCGCAAAAAGATTTTCTCATAAATATTTTTTTGAAAATATGTCCTACAACATTGCTCTTGATTTTTAAGTGCTAGAATTGACCATCATGCTAACTACGCGAAATACAATTTACTCTACCATTTCATTTTACTATACCTTACACACATATCATAAAAGGTGTATCTAAAATGACAATAAAAATGGCAATGATATAAAAATTAATTTTCCGTAATAACAATAAAACAAAGAATGGAGGCTGAAACGTTGAGAGTGAATGTATTACATCACATAACTCAAAGGACATTGTCGGCTATACAGACATATATGTATATATGTGTACCATTTGCTTACGTTTCCTCCTTTCCGAAAATAACGTGTGTGTTTGTGTATCGTATACACAACAGTCATGAATTGTTATTTAGCGTAACAAGTGATTGGATGTGTAACAGTAATCAAAACGTCTACAGAACTTACAGGCAACTTGAAATTGTGTTTAGCAGTCGTGATTTCTTTCGCTTACATGTTTTGTTTCATACTGAATTTGTATTTGTTTTTTGTTTTTTTTTTTTGCAGGAATGACTTCCATTTTTTTTTTTTATTTTGTCGATTGTGGTTTTTATATAAATTTCTAGGACACATAATTTGTATCGATGACGTTGGAAACGTACATATGTATCTGCGGTATGTTTAGGTATTATTTGCTGATTTATTTTTCTCCTATTTGCCTTAAGACATTTGCTTTCAAAATTTATATTTTGTTTTAGGTTTTCCTTTATTTGTTTTTCGTCTTTGCAAACAGAACGACATCGACTTTTGTTTGCTCTTTTCAGCTTTTCTATTCTTCAAATAAAATGTTATTTGATTACATAGATAGGAAGGTGTAATTGATTTTCATTTCTATTCAACATAATTTCTGACATAAAAAATAGAAAAATATAAAAAAATGTTTAACAGAAATATTTATTTAGCATCCGTCATTTTGTATGTTATGATTTCTTTGAAGAATACTTTTAACAAAGTCTTAAAGGAGTGTTGGCCAACTATGGATTGGATTTTTCATATCAAAATTTGTTTAATTTTCTTGATCTTTTTAGGAAGTGTCGAAATTAATTATGCATAGTATCGTAAATAGCTTTATGTTCCTTACATTTTTTTTTGGAAATAAAATTGAACATATTCAAGATATAACAGTGACATTGAAAAGTTTGTAGAATAATAGAAAAACAAAGTTTCAGTAACGCTGTAACGTTTTGCAATATAGTCGGCAAATATACAAAATATATATACATATACATACATACAAATTTTTTTTAAATTTCTGTGATTCCCGTGTGTATTTGTGTTAAATGCATTGGAATCACAAAAATTCAGTTTAATTTGTCCTCATTGAACACAATTACTTTCCTAATGTTTAAAGTAAGCCTTTTGCTTTATTCAGTTTTTAAATATCGTTAAACCGTTCAGTGCATATCCTTTTTTCGTAACAATATTTTCTAGAATAAATTCTATCAAAAATTTTTATTAAATTTAAATCTTAAATTTTTAGTTGAAATTTTAAAGTTTTGCAACAATTTTTAATTTTTTTCCCCATATAATTTTTCTTATAATTTCCTTAGTATTTAAGGTATTAATTCTTTACGTATAATGGACTCAGCGTAAAATTCAAAAGCTTTCAAATTAATGAAAAGAAGTGGAAAAATCGATAACTAATCACAATCTCTGTTTTCTAAAGATTTTGTAATTATCCTTGCAACTCAAGGAAAAACAAAAGAAACATTTTTAAAAGATATCATAATTATAGCATTTTCCAAAAAAAAAAAAAAGAAAATGAATTGAAATAATTAAAGATTATTAAAACCGATCTTGAACATTCTTTGTTATTAACATGTAAAAGGAAGAGAAATGGCTTATAACGTCATTGACGGCCGGATTCTGTTTAAAATAAATTTAAGAATAACATTTTCCTTTAGACGCAGATTACAGATTTTCTCCATATAATGCGTTGGCGTTTAAAAGAGCTGTTGTTGAGCTGTCAAAATCAATGTTTTTTGTCTGGTTGCAGACATCATAATTTTTTTGTCACAAAGGATATTCTTTCTAATTGCCGATAAGACAGAATTTGTCATTTGTTAACGACCAAAATTTACTTCCAATGCGCCAATGTAACGTTAAGTATATGAAGAATGTGATCCATCACGAGCTGCTAAAACCAAGCCAGAGACAATAATTGAAGAGACTATTGGCCGAAAAGTGCTCTGAATATACAACCAACGCTTAATCACATATAAGTAACGAAAAAGAAGTTCAATGACATCTGACTTTGACACAGATCCTGTCACTTCTGATTGTAAGGAGTCATAATTGGTCATTACAACCCTACAGTCACGATTACGACCTAGCTTTTCATACAAGCTATGTTTGCAATAAAAAGAGTGTTACCCTAAATTTATGACTTGAGTGTATCGGGCTGTAGATTCGCCATAGTCTAGCAGGTAGCAGCTTGTGTTCTTTCTAATCGTTTTTCGATTAATGCATGACTCAAATTGATCATTTGTTGTCGGAAGCCATCTGTATTAATGGATTTAGGAGCTCGTGGTAAACTACGATTTTCTGATCCCACCAGACACATAGCCTTGTCTTCCTGCTGAATCGATCTGTGTTTGCATCAGAAATTAATTGTTATTCCGGATTAACTATCATTTTTTTCAGATTATAATTTTTGAAATATATCAATTTTTCACCGCCACGAAAAATATATGCAACACTGATTTTCTATCCTATTTTTAAATCGAAACGTCACAAGTGGTTTTTCGGCTTTCCATCCCTCATTCAATTCATGTCATTTCAATTTCACAGTCTTTTTGATATCTCTCATAGCTTTTAAACGGTCAAAAATTATTTGTTGTTCAACAATTAATATTTTTGTGTTTTCTTTTCGACTGACATTTTCATCCAATATTGTTTGCAATTCGGCGTCCTCAAAGTTATTTGGTGGTTCTTCCTCAAAACCGTTATCTCTGAATTATCGAAACTATCTTATACATGTTGAGCCTGATTGAACATCCTCTTCCATTCGAACGACATTGGCCGAGCCATGATATTAATACGATGCACAACGTCTATGTCGTTGAGGAGCTCATACAGCTCACTGTTGGATCGGATGCGGAAATTATCGCCAACTCGCACTGGACCGAAGATATTACGTAGCACTTTTATCTCGAATACTCTCAAGGCTACTGCATAAGTGCTTAATACGGTTCATGCAGCTGCGCCGTAAAGAAGTAGTGGTTAGGATAAGCGTATTGTAGACTATTAGTTTTGTAGTACGAGAGAGGCCTCTGCTACTCAATTGCCTATTGAGACCATAGTAGCACCTGTTGGCAAGAGTGGGCCTGCCAGACTGACATCATTTTTGGTGATAACTGCGGAGCCAAGATAAATAAATTCCTTGCCTATATGAAAAGCATAGTTATCGGCCGTAATCTGAGAATCAATACGCCGTAAGTCTCTACTTGTCGATAACATATACTTTGTGTTGCCCTCATTTACTGCCAGACCCATCTTAGTAGACTCCCGTTCAATAGCATCAAAGGCAGCAGTAACATCTCGCTTGGTACGTCCTATGATGTCAATGTCGTCAGCGTACGCAAGCAATTAAACACTTTTTTGAAAACGTGTTTTGTTACGTTTTTACCTTTTAAAAACGTTTAAAATATGAGCTCGTAGATTGCATATAAAATAAAAATAAATTTGTGTTTAGTTTTAATTAAAATTCTTTATTATTCGCACAATTCTGTGTGCCACTGTTGACAACTTTATGTAAACAACAACAATTGCTTTTCCTTGTTATTCCTCTGTTTATACCCTTTCATAAACAATAACAATTACTGGACTATTATTCGACAGATCTTTGTAACAGAGATCTTCAAATCACTAGAAAAATATAAAAAAATGTTTAACAGAAATATTTATTTAGCATCCGTCATTTTGTATGTTATGATTTCTTTGAAGAATACTTTTAACAAAGTCTTAAAGGAGTGTTGGCCAACTATGGATTGGATTTTTCATATCAAAATTTGTTTAATTTTCTTGATCTTTTTAGGAAGTGTCGAAATTAATTATGCATAGTATCGTAAATAGCTTTATGTTCCTTACATTTTTTTTTGGAAATAAAATTGAACATATTCAAGATATAACAGTGACATTGAAAAGTTTGTAGAATAATAGAAAAACAAAGTTTCAGTAACGCTGTAACGTTTTGCAATATAGTCGGCAAATATACAAAATATATATACATATACATACATACAAATTTTTTTTAAATTTCTGTGATTCCCGTGTGTATTTGTGTTAAATGCATTGGAATCACAAAAATTCAGTTTAATTTGTCCTCATTGAACACAATTACTTTCCTAATGTTTAAAGTAAGCCTTTTGCTTTATTCAGTTTTTAAATATCGTTAAACCGTTCAGTGCATATCCTTTTTTCGTAACAATATTTTCTAGAATAAATTCTATCAAAAATTTTTATTAAATTTAAATCTTAAATTTTTAGTTGAAATTTTAAAGTTTTGCAACAATTTTTAATTTTTTTCCCCATATAATTTTTCTTATAATTTCCTTAGTATTTAAGGTATTAATTCTTTACGTATAATGGACTCAGCGTAAAATTCAAAAGCTTTCAAATTAATGAAAAGAAGTGGAAAAATCGATAACTAATCACAATCTCTGTTTTCTAAAGATTTTGTAATTATCCTTGCAACTCAAGGAAAAACAAAAGAAACATTTTTAAAAGATATCATAATTATAGCATTTTCCAAAAAAAAAAAAAAGAAAATGAATTGAAATAATTAAAGATTATTAAAACCGATCTTGAACATTCTTTGTTATTAACATGTAAAAGGAAGAGAAATGGCTTATAACGTCATTGACGGCCGGATTCTGTTTAAAATAAATTTAAGAATAACATTTTCCTTTAGACGCAGATTACAGATTTTCTCCATATAATGCGTTGGCGTTTAAAAGAGCTGTTGTTGAGCTGTCAAAATCAATGTTTTTTGTCTGGTTGCAGACATCATAATTTTTTTGTCACAAAGGATATTCTTTCTAATTGCCGATAAGACAGAATTTGTCATTTGTTAACGACCAAAATTTACTTCCAATGCGCCAATGTAACGTTAAGTATATGAAGAATGTGATCCATCACGAGCTGCTAAAACCAAGCCAGAGACAATAATTGAAGAGACTATTGGCCGAAAAGTGCTCTGAATATACAACCAACGCTTAATCACATATAAGTAACGAAAAAGAAGTTCAATGACATCTGACTTTGACACAGATCCTGTCACTTCTGATTGTAAGGAGTCATAATTGGTCATTACAACCCTACAGTCACGATTACGACCTAGCTTTTCATACAAGCTATGTTTGCAATAAAAAGAGTGTTACCCTAAATTTATGACTTGAGTGTATCGGGCTGTAGATTCGCCATAGTCTAGCAGGTAGCAGCTTGTGTTCTTTCTAATCGTTTTTCGATTAATGCATGACTCAAATTGATCATTTGTTGTCGGAAGCCATCTGTATTAATGGATTTAGGAGCTCGTGGTAAACTACGATTTTCTGATCCCACCAGACACATAGCCTTGTCTTCCTGCTGAATCGATCTGTGTTTGCATCAGAAATTAATTGTTATTCCGGATTAACTATCATTTTTTTCAGATTATAATTTTTGAAATATATCAATTTTTCACCGCCACGAAAAATATATGCAACACTGATTTTCTATCCTATTTTTAAATCGAAACGTCACAAGTGGTTTTTCGGCTTTCCATCCCTCATTCAATTCATGTCATTTCAATTTCACAGTCTTTTTGATATCTCTCATAGCTTTTAAACGGTCAAAAATTATTTGTTGTTCAACAATTAATATTTTTGTGTTTTCTTTTCGACTGACATTTTCATCCAATATTGTTTGCAATTCGGCGTCCTCAAAGTTATTTGGTGGTTCTTCCTCAAAACCGTTATCTCTGAATTATCGAAACTATCTTATACATGTTGAGCCTGATTGAACATCCTCTTCCATTCGAACGACATTGGCCGAGCCATGATATTAATACGATGCACAACGTCTATGTCGTTGAGGAGCTCATACAGCTCACTGTTGGATCGGATGCGGAAATTATCGCCAACTCGCACTGGACCGAAGATATTACGTAGCACTTTTATCTCGAATACTCTCAAGGCTACTGCATAAGTGCTTAATACGGTTCATGCAGCTGCGCCGTAAAGAAGTAGTGGTTAGGATAAGCGTATTGTAGACTATTAGTTTTGTAGTACGAGAGAGGCCTCTGCTACTCAATTGCCTATTGAGACCATAGTAGCACCTGTTGGCAAGAGTGGGCCTGCCAGACTGACATCATTTTTGGTGATAACTGCGGAGCCAAGATAAATAAATTCCTTGCCTATATGAAAAGCATAGTTATCGGCCGTAATCTGAGAATCAATACGCCGTAAGTCTCTACTTGTCGATAACATATACTTTGTGTTGCCCTCATTTACTGCCAGACCCATCTTAGTAGACTCCCGTTCAATAGCATCAAAGGCAGCAGTAACATCTCGCTTGGTACGTCCTATGATGTCAATGTCGTCAGCGTACGCAAGCAATTAAACACTTTTTTGAAAACGTGTTTTGTTACGTTTTTACCTTTTAAAAACGTTTAAAATATGAGCTCGTAGATTGCATATAAAATAAAAATAAATTTGTGTTTAGTTTTAATTAAAATTCTTTATTATTCGCACAATTCTGTGTGCCACTGTTGACAACTTTATGTAAACAACAACAATTGCTTTTCCTTGTTATTCCTCTGTTTATACCCTTTCATAAACAATAACAATTACTGGACTATTATTCGACAGATCTTTGTAACAGAGATCTTCAAATCACTATTACTCTCTTCAAACGCACAGCGTCTTCATAAAAGACTGACTGAACTTCACTCACTTAGTCTCCTGCTTTGCCTTGCCTTTTATATGGCAAAGTAGAGATCAGCGATCCAGTGATTTTTGAAGAACGTTGTTCTCAGTGAACGTGATTTGTTAATCACTGTTCTTTAAAACAGTGATTCTGATCACAGTATTCCAAAAGAAAACAATAATGACAATAACGTATTTTATTAAGTCGTAAGAAAGAGACAACTAGATACATACTACGAAAAGACTACTAAACAAAATCAATGTTATTATTTTTAATGTAATTTTTTTATTTATATGAAGTTTGACAATTAAGTTTCGCAGAAAGTTCATGTATAAAAGACAAAAGTAAATAATTAGCATCATCTAATGATGATGAAGTCTCTGAGACTTGGTTACCCTTGGATGTTCAGGATACAGTTTTTAATTTACAGGGCTTTAAACTTTTCCGATCAGATAGGAGAATCTTGGTTAATGGTAATGCGACCAGGGCCAGGGGTGGTGGAGTTGCGATTTATGTTCGTAATGGTATACTTTGTAAGGAAAAATTATTAAATCACATTGGGAGCGAGATTGAATATTTGTTTCTGGAAATATCAACAGGCGATGGTCCGAAACTTCTTCTTGGTTGTGTATATAGACCGAATTCTAGTTTAAATTTTGATCCTTTTATTTCAACTCTTGAGGATATTACCATTCGATATGACGACATAGTTATTGTAGGTGACTTTAACAATAACCTTCTACTTGATAATCCCCTTATTGGACCAATGCTCTCACTTCACCTCAGTCCTGTAAATGTGTCAACACCTACACATTTCCATTCAACATCCAGTAGCTTGATAGACCTTATATTTGTGAATCACATTGACAGGGTATTGTTATATGACCAAATTTCTGCTTCCTGCTTCTCCAACCATGACCTTCTCTTCCTTAATTATAATTTGTCCGTAACTCGTCCCGTGGACAAATATATTACGTATCGTGATTTTGGAAACATTGATTATGCAACTCTGAATATTGAACTGGATAGCGTATCTTGGGACCAGGTATACACACTGGGTAATGCGAATGACCAATTATCGTTTATTCAGGACAGAGTGCGTTTGCTCTATGACAGGTGCGTTCCTGTCAAAACCAAGCACATCAAACCTAAACAACAGCCCTGGTTTAATGCGGAAATAAAAGCACTCATTGAGAGGAGGGATAGAGCTTACAGGAGATGGAAGAGGTTTAGGACGGATGATTTCAAAGCTTTACATAGATTCACACGGATGGAAGTTACCAGGAGCATAAGAACTGCAAAAAGATTGTATTATGGCGGAAAGTTTTCCAATGCTATGGACAACAAGTCTAAATGGAATGTAATTCGTGAAATAGGAATAGGCCGAAAATGTCCAAAGGCCGATATTGATGTGGATGTGGACAAGCTTAATGACCAGTTCGTAAATTCTAGGATCCCATGGTCTAACGGTGACTTGTATGATGACCTCTGTTTTGTTCCACCACAGTATTCCTTTAGCTTTCGTTGCGTAAATCAGTTTGAGGTTTTGGAATGTGTAGGCTCTAGGAGTCAATTAAACTCCTAGGGTCTAGCAAAGAAATGAGTTGACGAGTATTGGGATATGTATATTCCTCTTGAATATATATATCCCCCAAGAAAATAAGAAGACTTAGGGTTTTTCTTTAAATGTGGTTTATTGCCTTCTTGGCTGGGTTTGTCTACTTATTAAGTGATCAACTTATCAACTAACTTTAGAAAATAATAAAAGGTTTTAGGAAAGTTCAATTTAAAATTTAAAATTGGACATGAGGAATTTAAGAAATACATAGGATTATACATAAGATGGTTGGAGAAAAAATAAGATCAGAAATTAAGAGCATAATAATAATTAAGAGAAAAATAAAAATAAAAATAATTCACAATGAGACTACACTACAAAAATAACTGTTGAACACGGTTCAACATACTCCGCGCCTCTTTAGTGGCAATTACATCCTTCCCATCTTCCGTGGATGATCCAGCCAAAAGCGGAATTTTGTGCTTGGGGCAGCGTTGTCTCGGGACAATCAAATTGACGTAGCATGAATTGGGGCATTAACTGCCGCCCGATGACTCCGTCGACCTTACGGCAGTCATGGAAATTAGCGTGCGCCTTTGGAGACAGATGTCGAAAATGGTTTAACAGCGACTCGTCCAAGAGGGGTGGTGGGAACTTAAACGTGGCTCTGTTCCTTATTTCTAACTCCCAAGTTGCAATTATACTCATTCCATCGTACTCTGGGGCCACCTGAAACACTCCTTTGGTTTCAGAGGTGGGAAGCTCGGGAAACTCAATTGCTTTGGTCTTCAGGAGAAAGCTACACTGACTTGAAGTCTGCAAGAGGAAAGTAGCCACCCTGGGGACATCATTATGGAGGAGCTTTACTCTAATAAGAGGTGGTATCAATTCTCTTTCTTGGGTATCCGGGAAGTTTGACGGTCCACTTGGATTTGGGTGCACTTTGCAACTGGCTGCAGCTTTGTTCTGCCCAGGATGACTTGACGGGTCCCTTATGCTTAGATCCTCTTCAAAACTCGACGCAGCTTGCTCCCTGCCATCCTCATGCAGCATAGTGTGATGTCTGGCACCGCATATGTTACATCTGTTTAAGGATTCACACCAAAACCGGTTATGAGTTTGTGAGAAACAGTTTAGGCAGTAGTCATGCTTCTTAACATGGGCTCTTCTTTCGGAGGGGGCCATATCCCGAAACTTCACACAGTACTTTAGAGGATGATTCCGCCTGCACAATTTGCAGCGAGGTTTGTTTAGCATGATCTGTAAAGAGAGAACAAAGAAAACGTGCACAATACAAATAAAATATAGCTTGACTTAAATCTCTAAGATCGTGTGATGGATAAAATTGTAAACTCATTAATTAATTTTGCGTACAAGGATTATTAATTTCAATGGGTAACTTGCAAAGTTTTGTTATAGGACGTTTAATTAAGCCATGACTGGTCAGTATTTCGGCAACACGAACCTTTTGATCTGTACCGTGAATAACATTTTTTACTCTACCAAGTCGCCATTCAGTAGCGGGTAGCAGATCCTCTTTGATTAGAACGAAGTCGTCTTCTTTCAGATTGTCCTTTTCTGTTCTCCATTTGCTTCTACGTTGCAACTCGGTGATATATTCATTTTTCCAGCGACGGGCAAAGACTTGTTGTATGACTTTAAGTCTGTCCCAGCGTTTCATGAAGGATATGTTTTCCACAGAGGGGTTATGGGATAATTCTGGAGCGGCTACTATCGGAGCGCCTCTCAGGAAGTGACCTGGAGTTAAAGGAAGAAGTTCGTTGGGGTTTTCAGATAAAGGGGAAATTGGACGAGAGTTCAAGATTGCTTCGATGCGTGTAAGTATGGTATAGAATTCCTCAAAAGTGAATGTTAAGTTGCCAGTTGCCTTTTTCAAATGAGATTTCATACTTTTAACAGCGGCCTCCCAGAGGCCGCCCATGTGAGGGGCATATGGTGGAATAAATGTCCAACTAAAACCATGTGTGCTATATTTTTCGATTATGGATTTTTCCGCATTTTTTAGAAAGTCGTTGTGGGTGGCTAACAGCGAATGTTTCGCGCCTAAAAAGTTTCTGCCATTATCAGAGAATATGGTTTTTGGTAGACCTCTACGACTAGTAAATCTGGTGAAGCAAGCAAGAAACGCATCTGTTGATAATTCCGAGCAGACTTCGAGATGAACTGCTCGTGTGGAGAAACAAACGAAAACTGCTACGTATCCTTTCAAACGTTTTGCATTCCGCAAATTGGAGGCTTTTAGTGTGAATGGGCCGGCAAAGTCCACTCCTGTATAAGTAAATGGTAATGAAAATGTGACTCTCTCACGGGGTAGCGCACCCATTATTTGTTCTTGTACTTTGTGCTTGTAAACTGTGCAGGTTTTACAGGTTCTGACACACTGCCGAATGAGGTTCTTCAATCGCGGAATGTAAAAGCCCTGTCGAACTGCTCTTAGCATTACGTGATGTTCCGCGTGAAGCAAAATTTGATGGGTGTATCTGATAAGAAGTCTAGCTAATGACGATTTTTCTGGAATAATGATAGGATGCTGTTCGTTGAAACTTAATCCGGAATTATTGAGTCTGCCACCTACGCGTAGTAGTCCATCCTGGTCAAGAAAGGGATTGAGAGAAAGTATTCGACTTTTCCGATTTATGGGTTGGTTGTTCTTAAGGCAATCATGTTCCAAATAAAAATGAATTTGTTGTGCATTTAAAATTACAAAATTTTTGACAAATTGTATTTCCTCGAAGGTGATGTGTTTTTGTATCTCGTACGGACGTTTCAGAAGACGGTTGATGAAGCGAAAGCGATAACTGAGTATCCTTAGGGCTCTGGGAAATGACGAAAATTCGCTCAAAATATCTTCCTGTTGCGTTTGTAAATGAAAATTAAATATGTTCCGGGATTCTAAATCAGTGGGATCGAACATACGAGGTTTGGGCCAACAGTCAGGGGATTGACTTAGCCATGGAGGACCGTGCCACCATAGTTTACTTTCCGAAAGTTCCCGAGGAGCGCATCCTCGAGTTCCAAGATCGGCTGGATTCTCATCTGTGTTTACATATCTCCAATGATCAAGCTGAGTGATCTGACTAACACGATTGGCTACGAAAATTTTCAAAGTATGCGGAGGTTTCTGCAGCCAGCCTAAGACAATCGAAGAATCAGTGTATAGAAATAGTTCAAAGGGGAATTTTAATCGTTTAATTAAGCTCTTCGTTAAGTTATATAACAGTAATGCTCCACAGAGCTCGAGTTTCGGAATGGTTATCTTTTTCAAAGGCGCAACCTTAGTTTTCGCAACTAATAAATTACAAAAAATTTCTCCCTCAGGAGTAGAGACTCTCAAATAAACCGCTCCACAATATGCTCTTTCCGATGCATCACAGAACCCATGAATTTGAGCTTGATATCGAGGTGAGAAATTTACCCATCTAGCTATTTTAATGGTTGAAATTTGTGGCAGAGTAGTCGAAAATGCGTTCCATGTTTCCAATATCTTTGGTGGTATATCTTCATCCCAATCCGATTTGCATTCCCATAGCTCCTGCATAATAAGTTTAGCTACAATAATAACGGGTCCTAACCAGCCTAGAGGGTCAAATAACTTCGCTATGGTCGATAAAATTTGTCGTTTAGTAGTGCACGGTGAAACTCCTATTGTTTCTGGTGTGTAGTAAAAAATATCTTGCTTAGCATTCCAACGTATACCTAAGGTCTTTAATGAGCTAGCGTTTTCAAATTTCAAAAAATCTTCTTCAAGAAGATCTTCCCGGGCCAAATTTTCCAAAAGAGCTTGGTGATTGCTGGTCATCTTCTTCAGGGGAAATCCAGCAGATTGCAGTGCTTTAGAAAGTTGTGTTTGTTTTTCTTTTGCTTCTTCCAGGTTATGTCTTCCTGATAAAACGTCATCTACGTATATCTCCTCCTTAAGAATTGAAGAGGCCAATGGGTGAGTTTCTTTACAATCCTCGCTTAATTCAAGAAGTGTTCTTAGTGCTAAATACGGTGCGCTATTAACACCAAAGGTAACCGTTTTCAATTGAAAAACTTTAACTAATTCGTTTGGTCTACCTCGAAATAAAACTTTCTGATAAGGTCTGTCTTCTTCATGAACAAAAATTTGGCGATACATTTTCTGAATGTCACCAGTGAACACATATTTATAATATCTCCATGACAAAATGATTTGCATGAGGTCTCCTTGAAGGGCTGTTCCTTGGTATAACACGTCATTTAAAGAAAATCCACTACACGTTTTTTTTGATGCATTAAATACAACACGTACTTTTGTGGATTTACTTTCTGGTCGAATAACTGCGTGATGTGGTAGAAAAAAACTGAAATGTTTTGTCGTTGAAGGCTCCTGATGAGTTGTTTCTTCCATATGTCCCAAATCGATATACTCTTGAAGAACCTGTTGATATTGCGCTTTTAGTTCAGGATTTTTGTCGAGTTTCCTTTCCATCTGAAGGTACTGTGCGTAGGCTGTACTTTTCGATGAACCCAAGAATATTTCCGAGGGGTAATTTTCCTTAAAAGGGAGTCTTACCATGTACCTTCCCTCTGGTTGACGTTTAACCGTATTCTTATAAAAATTTTCACAATATACATCGTGATCTGATTCGACCTTTTCCTTTTCTACCTCTTCTATTTCCCAAAATTTTTTCATTTGCTCATGTAGGGCAGTTTCTTCTTCTGATATGACTAAGGTGGAAAACGAATTATATGTGTGACTGGGTTCAGGACCTGATAGATACCATCCGAAGTGGGATTCCCTTGCCTCTAACGTGTTCTCGATATTTGATTTTATACCACTTAGGTTAATGAAGGGTAAATAGTCGCTTCCTATAATGAGATCTATTGGACCTGGTTTGTAAAAGTAAGGGTCTGCTAAATCTAAAGCTTCAATATCCGGAAGATTGGTTTTCTGTATTGGAGAGCTAGGTAGAAAATGAGCTAATCTCGGAGCAATTATTGCTTTAATTGTAATTGAAAAATCGGACCTCTTTGTTCGCAACGTGAGATTGCATATTCCCTTTGACCTTCCTACTATCGTTCCTCCTAGACCAGAAATTCTGGTATGATATGCTTCCACAGGAATTGATAATTGTTGTTGAACTTTTGACGATACAAAACTCTTTTCGGATCCCGCATCGAGTAACGCCCGAACAGTAAATAGCTCACCTGCTTGTTGTATGTAGATAAGAGCCGTCGGTAAAATTGTTGTGCGTCCATACGGAAGGGTACCTATATCACTGTGCGTTACCTTTGGTTTTTCTTTGCTGATTACATGAGTATTGTATGACACTGTTTCCTCATTCCGTGGAGAAGCTTCCTTAAGTGCTCGAGTATTGCCGTCGTCTACATGTAGTAATGTGTGATGTTTCTTTTTACAGCGAAAACAAAGAACTTTACTGGGACATTTAGATTTAAAATGATTAAGGGAAAAACAATTGGAACAATATTTATTCGCATACACAAAATTTATTCTGTCCTTTACAGATAATTCCAAAAATTTTTTACATTGTTTCAATGGGTGATTCTCATTACATTTTTTACAATTGAATTTCATCCTACTTCCATCCGCTTGTGAGTGAAATGAGTTCGACCTTGCCCCTGAGTTTTCCTTCCAATTTGGCTTCTTCATGTCGAACACAGTTTCCAACATCTCGATCCTTCCTTTCAGAAAATTGCTCATGTCTTTCCATGAGGGCATTTCTTTATGATTTTTGAGAGAGTTTTCCCATGCCCGTAGGGTATTTTCCGGCAACTTTGAGGAGCAAATATACGTTAAGATAGGGTCCCATGAAGAAACGTTGATATCACAGGTTTTCAAAATGGCAATTTTTTCATCGATGGTGTCTACAATTAATCGTATGGATCTGGAGGATTCGTTCTGAGCAGTTTGTATTGACAGAATGTGTTTTATCTGTTGGTTGACTAAAATTCTTGGGTTCTCAAACCGACTCTGAAGCGCGTCCCAAGCTAACTCAAAATTTTGTCCAACTAAATCGAACCGTTTTACGATTTGGTAGGCCTCTCCCCTTACTTTGGTTCGTAGGTATTGAAGTTTTTCTACTTGCGATATGTCTTTATTTCCCAAAACTAATGATGTAAACATATCCCTAAATTCCGGCCATTTAGTATAACCACCTTCGAAAATTGGCATGTCACATGGAGGTAACCTTAAGCCAGCCCTTGATTGCCGAACGACTGTTGCCTCTGTTGTATTTGTTACGTTTTGATCTACTATCAATCTGTTCGCTATCCTATCCATGAGCTTCGCTTTTAACTTCTGATACATGTCTGCTGCTGTTTCGTACTGTAGTGAGACTCCATCCTTGAAGTCGTCACTAACCTCACTCTTTTCGTCCATAACAAAAGCATCATAGCTTTCCATAAGCCTACCCCATCTTCTCTCCAACTCTTCCTGCTTCACTTGGAGAAACGCTGGAGTCTGATCCTCCTCGCGAACATTATCGAACTCTGTGCACAACGCCGTTAGTTGGTGTATATCAAATTTACACCGTCTTTTTACCGACATTGTGCGAAAACAATAAAATTACTTGAAGTATAGACTTTGTGGTTTTTTTTTTTTTTAAATTCACGTACGAAATTTACGCGCGGAGAAAAATAATTTTCAATTACTTAATTGACCGATATAGTTAATGAATTCAAAAAAAAAAATTTCAATATAAATTCAAAAAAAGTTCAAAATTTATCCCATAAATTTAAATATATATTAAACAGCTGACTTACCGTGGTCTTTTCCTTTTTGTTCTTACCACGCGAGAAGCGTTTACTTGTATTTATTGTGTTGTTGAAATGTGCGTTATGATTGTTGCAAAAATTTGTTGAAATAGGCGTTGTGTGTTGTAACTAAATTTGTTTTTTAAAAAAAGTATTTTTTGTTTGTTTGATTTAATTGTTTTAATTTTGAACGATCTTTATTTGTTTTTTAATTAATTATTTTCTACTTTATTTTTTTTAAAAGAACTGTATTTCTTTTCAGTGTCACTGTAGTTTTTCACTAACTTTCTTTTTTGTGGTTTTTTTTTTACTTACTGTCTGGTTTACTGTTTTTTTTTTCTTTGTTGTTTGTTTTAAGTACTGTTGTTTTTCCTTTTTTAATAAAATTCTGTTTTCAATTAAAATAAATTTTTTTTTGTATTTTGTGTGTTCTTAGTTCACACAAAAAAAATTTTTTCCATAAAATTTTCTTATTGAGTCCACTGTATTTTTGTATTTTCTTTTGTACGAAGTTTTGACTTTTGTTTTCTGTAATTTTTTCTTTTACAGTGTCGTTGTTTTTTCTTTTTGAAAAATTTTGTTTAGAATTTTTTTTTCCCTTTTTAATAAAATTTTGTTTTTTAATTAAAATCAATTTGTTGTTTTGTATTTTATCTGTTCTTAGTTTGCACAAAAAAAAAATTTTTTTTTTTCATAAAAGTTTATTATTGAGTTTACTGTAATTTTGTAATCTTTTTTTTTTTTGTATGAAGTTTTGATTTTTGTTTGCTGTAATTTTTTCTTTTACAGTGTCAATGTTTTTTATTTTTGAAAAATTTTGTTTAGAATTTTTTTTTCCTTTTTTAATAAAATTTTGTTTTTTAATTAAAATCAATTTGTTGTTTTGTATTTTATCTGTTCTTAGTTTGCACAAAAAAAATTTTTTTTTTCATAAAAGTTTATTATTGAGTTTACTGTAATTTTGTAATCTTTTTTTTTTTTTTGTATGAAGTTTTGATTTTTGTTTGCTGTAATTTTTTCTTTTACAGTGTCACTGTTTTTTATTTTTGAAAAATTTTGTTTAGAATTTTTTTTTCTCACTTTTTAATAAAACTTTGTTTTTTAATTAAAATCAATTTTTTTTTGTATTTTATTTGTTCTTAGTTCACAAAATTCTGTTTTTAATTAACATCAATTTTTTTGTATTTTGTTTGTTCTTAGCTTGCACAAAAAAAAATTTTTTTTTTTCATAAAATTTTCTTATTGAGTCCACTGTATTTTTGTATTTTCTTTTGTACGAAGTTTTGACTTTTGTTTTCTGTAATTTTTTCTTTTACAGTGTCACTGTTTTTTATTTTTTTTGAAAATTTTGTTTAGCACTTTTTTTTTTCCTTTTTAATAAAATTTTGTTTTTTAATTAAAATCAATTTGTTTTTTTTGTATTTTATTTGTTCTTAGTTTGCAAAAAAAAAATTTTTTTTTTCATAAAAGTTTATTGTTGAGTTTACTGTATTTTTGTAATATTTTTTTTGTATGAAGTTTTGATTTTTGTTTGCTGTAATTTTTTTCTTTTACAGTGTCACTGTTTTTTATTTTTGAAAAATTTTGTTTAGAATTTTTTTTTTTCTGACTTTTTAATAAAACTTTGTTTTTTAATTAAAATCAAATTTTTTTTTTCAGTTTCTATATTTTCTGTTTTTTTTTTAGGTTTTGTTTCTTTGTTTTATTCAAATTGTTTTTTTTTCCAAAATTCTGTTCTTTTATTTTCACTGTCTTTTTTTTTGTAAGGAGTTTTTTTTTCTTTACCCTTTTTGTTTGGTAATATTTTTCACTGTTTATTTTTTCTTTTGATGTTGCCGCGCCGATTGACTTTATTTGAATAAACGCAAGAATTTTGTCAGTCGTTTGCGTAGGCGTATTACAACGGAGATGCGAATTGAAACATGCGCAACGAAACGGAGATCAACTGAAACACACACTTTTGTTGTTTTAATTTTTTTTTTGTTCCTTCGCTTCTTAATGTTTTCTTTTGATCCCGTTATAATGTGTAGAGTTTTGTTCTCTTTGTGTACAGTTGATATCGATATTAACTTGAAGTATTGTTATGATTTATGTTTCTCTATACTGTTTCATTTCAATGTCGTTCTAATTCTTTTGTTTTTTGTTGTCTTGTGGAATTTGCTCGAAGCTTATTATGTGTATTTTTGCAACTGGTTTTTTTTCGTTTACCGTTGCCCTTTATGCGTTTTTAATATTTGTTGATATTTTTATATGTATATCACAATCGCGTGATACTGACCTTTTTTGTCCTTTGATCTTATTGGTGTTTTTATTTTTTTTTTATTTTACTATTTGTCGTTATGAAAACCTGTTTTTGCATGTTATACATATGCGTATGTAATTGCGTGATTTCTTTATGATTTTTTACACTTCCTACACTGTTCTCTTAGAGATTTTTTAAGTCAAAGCTACAACTACTGTACTGTACATACCTTTCTTGTTCTCTTACCCTTTAAATGCCCTTTGTTTGACACTTGTAACCTCTGTATTTTCCCTGTTGATAACTGACCTTATGTTTTTCCGTGTAGGATTCTTCAAATGCCCTTGACGTTAACCTTCCTTCCTGGGGATGAATCTTTTGATGATCGATCTCCCGTCTCTTTTTTCCTGCAGATGAATTTGTTGATAATCGATCTATTGTCTTTTTTTTTCCTGGGGATGAATTTATTGATCTTCTTTCTCCTGTTTTTGTAGATTATGATTATGGTTGTTTGACTTCTCGTCGTTTTCCTCTTGATGACGTTGATACTGCGAAAACCTTAACGTGGCCTGTGGAATTTATGCCACTTCGCGGTTATTGGGATTAATGCTGGTAGCGCACAATCGCCAGTGATGGTTAGTGGAGCTTATGCCACTCTACGATTATTGGGGTTGATGCTGCGAAAGCCTTGGTGTAACCTGTGGATCTTATGCCACTTTACGGTTGTTGGGATTGATGCTTGTAGCGCACAATCGCCAGTGATGTCTAGTGGAACTTATGCCACTCTTCGTTTATTGGGGTTGATGCTGGTAACGCATAACCGCCTGTTGTGTCTAGTGGACCTCCTGCCACTGATTCAAATCGCAATCCTAGACCGCTAGGACTTGTCGAAGGACCAATTTTGTAGGCTCTAGGAGTCAACTAAACTCCTAGGGTCTAGCAAAGAAATGAGTTGACGAGTATTGGGATATGTATATTCCTATTGAATATATATATCCCCCAAGAAAATAAGAAGACTTAGGGTTTTTCTTTAAATGTGGTTTATTGCCTTCTTGGCTGGGTTTGTCTACTTATTAAGTGATCAACTTATCAACTAACTTTAGAAAATAATAAAAGGTTTTAGGAAAGTTCAATTTAAAATTTAAAATTGGACATGAGGAATTTAAGAAATACATAGGATTATACATAAGATGGTTGGAGAAAAAATAAGATCAGAAATTAAGAGCATAATAATAATTAAGAGAAAAATAAAAATAAAAATAATTCACAATGAGACTACACTACAAAAATAACTGTTGAACACGGTTCAACAGAATGTATTTCAGCGGTAAAATCGAATGCAGTTGGTTCTGATGATTTGCATCCTCTATTCTTGAAGGCTCTGACTCCTAAACCTTTGCCTTACTATACTTACTTGTTCAATACAGTTCTGACTAAGTCTTCTTTTCCTGAAAGTTGGAAACTGGCTAAAATCCTTCCCATTCCCAAAACTAATTGTGAGTTCAGGCCAATTGCAATCCTTCCTTTTTTATCCAAGGTATTGGAGAACATCCTGGCCAGACAAATCGATGAATATCTGAGAGGCCACAATTTCTTAACGGTGAATCAGTCGGGCTTCATGAAAGGTAGGAGTTGTACTACCGCTCTGGTAAATGTAGTTGAGGAACTTAGGTCGGAACTTGATGGGAATAGTGTGGCGTTCTTGGTTCTGCTTGATTACTCTAAGGCTTTTGATACAGTCGATCATGCGGTTCTATTGAAAAAGCTCCGAAAACTGTTTTATTTCTCCGAAACTGCCTGTAATCTAATTTATTCTTATTTGACGAACAGATTTCAGAAGGTTCATTTCAATGGCAAAGTTTCGGATCCACTTACTATTAGTAGAGGTGTTCCCCAGGGTTCTATACTTGGACCTTTGCTGTTTTGCATGCATATAAATGATCTACCTGATGTTTTGGTTAACTGTAATGTTCACATGTATGCTGACGATGTGCAGCTTTACACATATACTCCAAGGGAGAATATTTATTCTTGTTTGGACTACATTAATCGTGACTTAGAAAGGATTGACGGATGGGCCTCGGCCAATGGACTATGTATCAATCCTTCTAAGTCTAAATGTATTACACTTTCGAGAACAAACGGATCATTTGTCGTACCTGAATTGAGTATCAGGGGAAATAAAATTGAATTTGTCAGGTCGGCTACTAATCTGGGTATTGTCTTTAATGACAAATTATCGTGGTCTACCCATATAAGTGTCATTGTTGGCAGAATTTATGGCATGCTTCGAAATTTGTGGGCTGTCATAGATTCAACTCCTTTTGTCATTCGCATGCAACTCGCTAAAACGTACTTGATTCCGGTACTTTTATATGGATGTGAGATATACGCAAATTGCAGTTATGATGACAACCAGAAATTTAACCTGGCGTACAATAACATAGCCAGGTATGTTTTCCTTAAGGGGCGTCGGGATCACATTTCTCATTTAGCTTACCTGATTCTTGGTATCAGATTTGATAATTTCCTGAAAATTAGATGCCTCCTTCTACTTCATAAAATAATTTACACGAAACAGCCGAAGTATTTATATTGTAAAATTAAGTTTGCCAGGTCTCACCGGGGTGTGGGGATTATACAGCAACGATTCAGGACTCTTCTGTCTCAGCGACAGTTCTTTATACACACCATTAGTCTTTGGAATTCCTTACCAAATAACATCCAAAATCTGGGCAATGCAAACGCGTTCAAAAAGGAGTTATTTAAATTATTTTCATAATTAAAATTTTAATCTCATATTTGTAAATGTTGTGATTTTATTTTTTAGGTCATCATTATTATTGTTATTATTATTATTATAATTATTATTATTATTCTTATTATTCTTATTATTGTTATTATTATTATTATTATTATTATTATTTTTATGCTTTACCTTATTAATTTAATTTAACATTTATATACATAAATTAACTTTCTCTAATTTTTTATATTTAATTAATGTTAATTTTTTATATCTTATTGATTGTAAACATAGCACTGTCACTTATAAGATTTAGTATCTTGTTGTGCTATGTAGATCATTATAAATCAAATAAAAAATAAAAATCAAATAAATAAAATTCTGCCTCGCTCAAAAAAAATGAAATAAATTTGAGTATGTAACAATTTTGAAAGAACGACATTATTAGTAACTGTTATTTGGCAATTTCAATCACTGTAGTTGCCAGTGAATTATCAATCACCGTCGTGATTAAATCACAGTTTTGAAAATATCGCTCATCTCTATGGCAAAGTAAACAGTCTGATGAATGTTCTTGAAGGCGAAGTCACGAAAGTCATCTCTATAAACGTATTTATTATTGTAGTGTTGTTGGTATATTTTTGGTTACTTGTTTACCATTTTTTTATGCTGCTGTTTGTAGTTCCATTAAGCAGTACGATAATTTGTAAACAGGTTTGTTTACTGCATTGTTTTGTTTTTGTAGCTTTTGTTTATAATTTTAATGCTAAACGATGTAAAAGCAAAACAACTGTATCTAGATTTTTCATTTTCGTAACGATATGTCACACAAAAAATTAAAAGAATTAGGATCGATCACAATAACTTATGGATAAATTAGAATCTTGACGTTCACTGCATACAGTTACACCTCGTAGTTTCTAAACTAACCGAGTCGTGTTGTATATTGACATTGTTTTAACTGCAGAAAGACTTTCAAAAGATATATCAAGAGATTCCAGCTTACTTCCGCTTACATGTTAAAGATATTGCACGATAGCAAACAAAAATCATTCACATAATCCATATTCTTAAGTTGGCCTAAGAAATTGTATATGATTACTATTCTAACTGAACAGAATTTTCATAACGATGGTGAATGCTTGAGGTAATAGAGAGTATTCTTGTTTTACTTTAGAGGTATGAAGTGGCTGCTTGATACTATCATGAAGAAATGACGGTAATGGAACCAAAGAATATAAAATGGGAAAAATGGGAGCAGCCATATCACCTGGTAGAATTCAAAGATAATACATGTCCCCACTCTTTTAATTTATTTTCAGTGTAATTTACCGACCAATGGACTACTTTGTAACAAATATACAAATATAAAAAAAATACAAAATGCTTAAATATGTTTCGAAATCATTTACAAAAGCAAATTTAAATACACAAAATTATCTTGAAAAACTTTGTATTGAATAATAAAAATTAAGTTTAAAAAAATACTTTTATTTCTTAACAATATTAGTTTCAATCTATTCAAAATAGATTTTAAAGTTTAGAAAAATGAAATTTCGTCAAACTCATTAGAATTCAAGAGCATCCAAAGATATATACATTTTGCAATTTAAATAACAGAGACCTCCAAACTTTGACTGTTGCTAACGGCAATCATATTAAGGCAACATCTGTTAAGTTATTTGTCATTTATTCAGTCTCCTTTGCCAAGTAACCATGGTCGTCCATAAACAACGATGCGTGTTTACTGAATGACCTCTAACGCTGTTGGCGACAGACCCTAATATTCATCGAAAATACATTTTCAGCGATGAAGTCAATTTCTGGAAGCATAGATATCTCAACAAACGATATTAATTTACATGACATGCAAGAGCGTACAATACATCCCAATAAACTCATTGGTTAGCACAGACTTTAGGCTGACGGCGTCATCGGTCCTCTTTTCTTTGAGTATAATATAGGCTCGGCCATCATTTTCAACGGTGAGCATGCACGGCGATTATCATCATCATCATCAATGATATCAACTTTTTTAGTTTGAATTAGATGGACTGCACACCAACGACCGTAGTCTAGTAGGTAGTGTGTTCGCTTATTAGAATGTAAGGCCACGGTTTAAACTCCAGGTCAGACATCAAAACGGAAATATGAAAAATATTTCTTCGGCGACTTCGTCTCTGATGACATTCAGCTTTATAATAGTACACGTATTGAGAATATCCAACTATGTATAGATACCATCAACTATGATTTACGAAAAATTAACAACTGGGCTAGGGCCAAATGATTTTGTATAAATCCCTCTAAATCTAAATGTTTATTGCTCTCCAGAACAAAGAGAGCATTTGTTGTGCCAGACATAATCATCAGGGGCAATAAAATTGATTTTGTTGAATCAGCATCCAATCTGGGTATTATCTTTAATGGTTGGCTAACATGGTCTAACCATACTAATGTCATCGTTGGTAAAGTTTACTGTATGCTTAAAAACTTATGGGCTATTCTACTCCCTTTGCCATACGTATGCAACTGGCTAAAATGTATTTGATCACTGTTTTTTATACGGATCTGAAATGTTCGCTGTGATACTGATGACAGGCGGAAATTCAACTTGGCTTACAATGATATAGCCAGATATGTATTTATTAAGGGACATCGAGACCATATATCACAATTTCTTACCAGATATTTGGAGTTAATTTTGATAATCTATTAAATATTAAATGCCTTATTCTCCTTCATAATACTATTACTTTAAAACAGCCAATATACTTATTTAGTAGGGTTAGATTTGCTAGATCCAAACGCGGTATGGAAATCATCCAACATAGACATAGGTCTATTTTGTCACAACATCAATTTTTTATATACACCATCAGTCTTTGGAATACTTTACCTAATCATATGCAGATAATAGGCAAGGCAATTAAGTTCAAAAAGGAGGTATACAATCTGTTTAAGTAGTTTTATATATAGTATATGTATATATTTGTTCTTTGTTTGTATATTTCTTTATATTTGTATATAATGTTCCTTTTAATTTTCTAATTTACTTTTTACATATCGATTAATATTTCCCGAGATTTTAACATGTTCTTATTCATTTTTATTTCTACATTATTTCAAACATTTCACTACTTATTTTATCAATGATTTTTTATTACTTTTTTTCTTTGCTGTTCTCCCATAGCATTTCCATTTATAAGATTATTATCTTGTTGTGCTATGACGAATAATAAATAAATAAATAAATGAATAAATCATCCAATTTGTTCAATTATCCACGTTTGCACGTTTCGATTTAATGTTTTTAAGGTAACTTTAGTTAAAATTTTTTCGTCAATTTTTTTTGCAAAAATTATTTTTTTATTCAAGCTCTAGTCGCGAGGTAAATATTTTCAAATTATTCCAGATTAGGTTAGGTTAGGTTAGAGGACGTGTACTTGTCAATTAAGACAAGTACAGTACCCGGAGGTCGAATTGACCCATTGTACAACGTCCTAGTTTCTCACACCACTTATGTTGTGTGTGTTAATTTTATACATGAGTGGTGGGACCTACAGTTTAAAGTCGACTAAGAACGACAGATTTTTATTTATTGAGAAATAAATGCAATAATGGCAATTTTTATTTACTCTCAGAGTTTTTGCCAGAAATCTGCTGAGAGGAAGTCGCCGAAAAAATACTTTTTGTATTTTGTCTTTGATGCCTGGCCTGGGGCTCGAACCCAGGCTTTTGCGTCTAATAAGCCAACACACTACCTACTAGACCACGGCGACTTCATTATTCCAGATAATTTTTTTTAAATTAATAAACAAAAAAAAGGAAAATGAAGAATATTTGAATTGAAGTTGAAAACAACAAAGTCGCACTAGCTGAAAAAGGTTATTCTGCAAAAAAAAAATTGCTGGAAAATTAAGCGTTTTTCATCGGACAGTACTTTCAAGCACAAAAAGGATGTGCAAAGCATTAGAAATATACTGGAGGTCGTCCAAGATTTCTAAATGGTGATGGCACAGGGTTACTGGTGCGATTGTTACGATTCTCCGAAAGCAGCAGCAAATGCTATAAACAAGAGTGTGAGTGAATGGACCGCATGATGCACATTGTGCAGAATCGACCAAGTTTCAGCAGTTGAACAGAGATGAGAAGCGAGCAAAACTGAATAAATTGTGTCAAATAACATTTTAGCTGTAGTTTGTATTTAAAAGGAAATGACTTTACTTAAAAGTTTTTTTTATTTAGAGAAACGTTTAAGTTAATATTGTTTTTTATTTTAATATATAATATACAAATATAAAGTTCATATTTTCTTAATGTTATGAATCAAACATATTCCGAATGGTATTAGTTTGATGTCAACGTTGTACTTATACTCATTGCAACCTTTACTTATAAATCAACGTTGTAGTGAGTACGAATGAATCAGAGTAGTTAAATCTAAATATTGTTGACTCACTTATATTCAAAATTTCATGAGTGCAACTGAGTAGCGAAAAAAAGATTCAATGCTGATCTCTGGTATGTATGTAGGCTTACAGCTAAACAACGACGATCATTTTCCTGATCGCGCTTCCCATTCATATATTTTGTAAAGTGTACCACATTTGGAATTGATTGAAATTTGGAAAAAAATTCAAGAAAGACTTTTAAAATTTTACTTCATGTGCTCAAAATAAATATTTTTTAATTTTTGTTTTTGTTTTCTTGTATTAAAAGTTTTCTCTGTAGTTTTGGTTTGGTTTTAAATAGGCTTAAATGGGATGAGATCATTCGACATATTAACGGCATTAAACCTAAATTATGCCTCAGAGTCATTGAAAGTATGGACCATCGGATAAGGGTATGACACCGAAGAAGTGGCGAGCAATAACCGGATATTTTGTTTTAAACATAATTGTCATGGATCCTTCTATCATAATAAAAAATGTTAAGAAAATTTAACATTTTAAAAAATAATAATAAATAATAATTACTAATAATAATTTTATTATTCTTTTAGGTTCTTCGTCATCAAAGGCTGCTGATTATGCAAATACTACTTTGAAAGCAATCAGCGGATGTTAACGCTATCGGCCCTTTTCAAGGCCTCAACATGCTTCGCCAAAGAGAACAAATTTTTTTGTGAAATTATAACAAAAAAAGTATTTTTTTAAAGAAAATTGTACTCATAATTTAATAGTTTTGCAAATCTAGACACAATAAACACAACGCAGCAAACACATTAATATGAAATGAATATTTTAAAGCGCGACAACAAAGAACTATTCTGATGCTTTGCTTTTAGGCTTATTTCTGTATTTTTTTTTTTCGTAGCGATGAGAAAATTAGTGCTAAGAGTGAGAGTATTTATGCTGACATTGAGAGGATTAGTGCTGCCAATATAATAGCACTCATGACACAGGTTTTAAAAACACGATGTATTGTATATAATGCACCATTGATAAAGAATTAATGAACTTTTTATTTTTTATTTGTTTTGGTTATGATGTACTGCTGCTGCCTTTATTATAATTAATAGATATGCTGCGTACCTTAAGCTGCAATTACAAAAAAGTTATGCTTACTGTGTTCCGTTTATTGTGTTTGTAGTATCATGATTGGTTAAGTGAAAACGGTATATGTGTGTTTAGATAAATTCTAATTTGAAAATCCAAGACGCAAACCAAGCATTTTAACAAAGTCATCTTAAGCGTTAACAGACAAAAATTTGCAATTAAGAGAACAAATTAGACTTTAACACTATTAGCTGCTGTTCAGTACCCCTCTGAAAAAATCTCACTTGTTTAGGTTATGTACTAGGTCTATAAGTACCATATCACATTTAAAGAAAAGTCTTATGAATATAACACTAGCAACATGTTACATATAAAGTGATATAGAAAATGAGTAAATTGGCTTTGAATATATTCATTTAAAAAAATTGCTCTAGGTGATCGGGGGTCTTATTTCAAAAATATTGTAATGCTCCCATATACCACTAATTTCAAATGGTACAAATTCGCTTCGGATTCCAGAAAATTGACTTCGAAAAAATATATTTTAGCGCCTCATCCTCTAAAGAAATTTGAAAAATTTGTTTCATTCAAAGTCAATTTTCTTGAATCCCAAGATTATTTAAGCCAAACGATTAATGGGGTTTCGTAGTGGACTCTTTAAGCTACCATTTGAGCATTAACACTAGATTTACCAAGAAATTTGTATACCCATTTATACCAACACCAGTCAAAGTGACTGGTGTTCAAAACTAACGTAGAGTATGTGAATTTTGTGTGTGCGATAATGTTTTATGGAATTAATAAACAGTTTTGGTAAAATAATAATAAAATGTTTTTGGAAGAGGAGTTGTTGGACAGTCAGCTTCACTTCCTATCTCTTGATCTGATGACTGATAATCAAAAGTGAGTTCTTCAGCCAAACGATACAAAAACTCCTTTCTTGAAATATTCTTTCCGGTTATGTTTTTATACAAAATTCAGGAATTTATTCCCACAAAATCTAAGATATTAAAAAATGCTTGAAGCGGCCATTTCCTAGATCCTGATTTCACATTATATGTCGTTAGCCACATCGTACCATTTGATCTATGACATCGCCACCAAATTTGGTTTTATTATAAAAAGTATAAAAAGTCACAGTTTCAATTAGTTTCTTTCTGTCGATATCAATTTCGACGCCTTTGCGTATAGTACTCAATAAAACAACTTTTTTTGTTGGGCTGACTCTTATAAACTATAACTGTACATTCATTTGTTGCGTATAGTAATGTTGAAAAACGAGCCATACTATCCCCCTTTTCCTTGCAAATTTTTGGAAGGTTACGTTTGTTCGAACGTTTTTGGCTAATAATTTAGAAGCTAAAGAAACACTGGTAAAAAAGTTGTCGGTTATTACAGTCCTACCTTTCGTGGTATAAGGCTCCAGTAACCTCATTACTACAAATTCACTAAGAGATGTTGCCAAATTTCGTGTTTCAGCTTTTCCTAGATAAGGAAAGCCATTTACAACGTACTTCGTTTCAAAGTCCAAACTTGTATGATTTGTTTGGCATATACTGTGTAAACCTACATCTGGTTTCGTTGGAAAAAATTGTTCATCTAATGTAATATTTGCTCCTGGTTTGAAACAGTTTTGGCCGTTGACAATAAATTTGTTCCAAACAGTTGACACTTACACAAATTTATCAGTTTGCAAGCGTTGACTCCTTTCATTTCTTTTATAGAAACGAATGGAACGTAGAATTTCTGTAAAGTCATAGTATACTCATAGTTTTAGAAAAAATTCAGCACCCCATTTTTTGTTCCATAAATACGACAGCTGCAACCCTTTGAATACTGTATGCACCACTGTATGTACCTCTTGCAAACAGTATTCCAATGAAAGCTTTCAATTTATCCTGTTAAAGTGTCCATTTCTTCCCTAAAACTCTAGAGGCTTCTAATTTATTTATTTATTTATTTATTTATTTGTTCAAAACAATACAACAAGAATAAATCTTATATTACAGTATTGCTTAGCAATTGTTACTAACATTTATTCAGAAACATTTATTTTAATTTAATTAACATAATTTAACAAAAAAAAACAATTTAAAAAAAATAAAAGATACTTAAAATTTAAGAAAAAAGGAAATTTACCATTTGTATGTGGTATTGTACTCCTAGACCTAGCATATGTCTTAAAATTAGCTCCTAAAGAATTGGGCTTTTACAGGTGGGTACTGTTAAAAGTGCTCTTTTAAATACAAATTAAAAATTCTTTACAAATCTTCGAAAATGGCGATACCACCTTAAAAAATTGAGTTTTTTTCAATTCCTTTTCAGATATGAATTCTATCTAGAAGAATTCAATTTTGATACAATTATGGAAACTCATATTAATAAATTGTCCAATGATGCCGACTGGGCTATCCTAATATTGTATAAAATTAATGCAGCATTCCCCGGTTCTTCAAAAATACTAGCACCACAATGCTTATAAGCTGAAAATTCTTATATCGAAATCCTGTATCTGGATCAATCTGAATTCTGTTGGTGTCATTAATAGCTTTGTAACCCATGGAATACCGGTTGGTCAGAGGGGGCTGTGATTATTTTCTACATCTCGGTGTGGTGAACAAAGTTGACATTTGCTTGGCGCCCGTGTCACTTCAGGATATCTGCGAAGAAATTGCCGAAGGAGATGGATCAGCTATGGACTTTATAGATATAGTCAAGAGTACTATTATAGCACTAACAAAGCTGAGAATTAGATCATGACGAGACCAGCATCAGATGAGATTAGCAGAAGAAGAGCTTTACAAATTACGAAAGGCGTACATTGGTGAATTGTAGGCTTTCTATTAGGAATCAATTATCAGAGATTGCGTTATCTCAATTGGTTATGTCTTCTGGATAGCACAGAGAGAACCGTCTCTGCCTTTAAAACCATAAGGAACATTCTATGAATTTCATTGCATTGCTCTGTTCAAATTGTTTACCAATAAATCTGCCTTACCGCGTTAATGGTGAATATTGGCTTTCAATGTCTCAAAAAATCCAGAAACGTTTAATCCTCCGAACGAGGGAGACAGAGAACAGGATCAATTTTGGAAAGAAGACAGTAAATTTAGAATATGGGGTAGAATTTTTCGCGGAATACTTAAAAGCGATGATGAATATATTGAAATATATTTTGATTACATTTCAAAGGAAAAATGATGATTAGTTCCAGTGTTACTAATTGGAGTATTATTATATTCGGGGTGATTCCTTCCGGGGAATATTATATTTGTTTGTAATAGCACTGCAGTTGTTAGGCGTGCATGTCTGTGTATATCTACATAAGTGAATTTTTGTTAAAATTGCATCTTTTAATCTTTTATAATCGCCGTAGTGTAGTAGATAGTGTGTTGGCTTATTGGACGCAAAGCCCCAGGCTAGAAATCAAACAAAATAAAAGAAACTATTTCTTCCGCGATGTATGTATGTGTAATCTTTTATATGCAAGAATTTAAATATTGTTGTCATTATTTGCAAAAATATTTTGCGTAGGAAAAAGATTTTGTTAAAATCTGCGAAAGCGAGTTCATTAAAATGTTTGCGGTTTTCTTTCGTCCCCTAAGAAAGTTTTTCTTTCCAATAATTTTTCGACTTTTCTTGGTATTATAAAAGCTTTTAGTATCAGTTTAAAACAAAACTTTGCTTTATTTATTTTTCATTGCATTGATTACATTCATTTCCCGCCGTTGCCAAAATGTCTGAGCTCGGTATACCTGCGAAGAAATGACGTTAAGCAATTCGTGCAGCTCCGTCAAGGTAGGAATGGACCTCTCCGTACCTTTTGATACCATGCGAGGTTTCAGACATGGCGATCCCTTATCATACGACCTCTTCAACTTCGTCATGGAGAGTGTTCTGCGAAAGGCGGGAGTGTATCGCAATGGCACTATTTTTCAAAAAAGTGTCAAGTTGCTTGCATACGCTGACGACATTGACATCATAGGGCGTACCAAGCGAGATGTTACTGCTGTCTTTAGTGCTATTGAACGGGAGTCTACTAAGATGGGTCTGGCAGTAAATGAGGGCAACACAAAGTATATGTTATCGACAAGTAGAGACGCGCGGCGTATTGATGCTCAGATTACGGCCTATAACTATACTTTTGAAACAGTCAATGGATTTATTTATCTTGGCTCTGCCGTTACCACCAGCCTGGAGATCAAGCTACTACTATGGTCTCAATAGGCAATTGAGTAGCATCTTGTACGACAAAACTAACACTCTACAAGACACTCATCCACCCCGTGCTTCTTTATGGCACAGATGCATAGACCCTATTAAGCACTAATGCTGCAGCCTTGAGAGTGTTCGAGAGAAAAGTACTGCGTAAGATCTTCGGTCCAGTGCGATTTGGCGATGATTTCCATATCTGATACAATAGTGAACTGTGCGAGCTTTCAACGACGTTGTGCAGCGTAATAACATCCAGCGGCTGCGCTGGCTCGTCGAAGAGGACGACCTTGTATCCGTTGGAAGGACCAAATCGAGGAGGCCCTGTCATCGATTGGTGTGACCAACTGGCGTAGGCGCACAAGAAGCAGAGGCGCCTGGAAGGATGTGTTGCGGCAGGCCGAAATCCGTTAATCGGGTTGTTAATGGCCAATTAAGTAAGTAAGTAAATATGAATCAGTTATTTATTTAAAAATGAAAGATAATATTTATAATAAACTTCCTTTAATTGCATACCTCCTCTATAAGTGTTTCCCTTTGTGTTAATAAATGTTTAAAATTTAGAACTTAAAGTTATTTTACGATAAAATATCATAATATCTTGCACCCTGCACAGATCTTCAAACGATGATGTGTGTTTTGAAGTGCAGGGCACTCACGAAAAATGCCAGCCACATCAGTGCTAGCTTCTGAAGTAATCCTGGTGGGGCCGACCGAGCATATTACCGAAACTGACAATAGCGCAGTGTCCAAGTTTTATTACCTGTTAGAGTGCGAACCATTTTCTTGTCGAACTCAATTAGTTCCTTAGCTCTCCTGCTGTCCACTGTTAAACACAGCAGTTTTGAAATTCGTCAACCAGATATGTTGGATCACCTACGGTTTGTTGAATTTCATGCTGCTTTCTCCAATATGTTAAAGTATTCTTGTAAGGCTACAAATATCCACTCTATCGTCTCCAGTCCTTTTCGTTTCCCTCTATGTCATAATGACCGCTAACCCAGTAAAGGCGGGTGTTGTGACGACGTATATGGTGTAGAAATTCCATTCAACTTCTAACGCCCTTTTATTTGATGACGTAAAATCTCAGCGCTATGATTGATCATTGACTATCCACGCATATGATCAAGTTCAAAGGAGGCAGTCTCCTGTTTTCAATCATACGTGCAGCTTATTTAACTGCAAAAGTCTCCGCCTGAAATACGCTGAACTAAGCATATGGTCAACGACATTTTGTCATACCGAATTCATACAGTTTGTGGCACACTTTATTCTGATTGCTGTTTTCCCGTATTTCACAAGTTCTCAATTAGATTTGGATCTGAAGATGGTCCAGACCAGTATAAAATATTGATATCCATATTTTTGAATAATTTCTAAGTGCACTTTGCAGTATATTAAGAGTCACTTTCTTTCTGGGACAGTCATCGAAGTGGCTTATTTTTATTGGACATAATGCAGCATTAAATTTCCAAGGATAACAAAATAATTCATAATTTTCTATGTACCTGGTGACCAATTATGTATGTATGTATGACCAAATAAAATTTATTTTTTTAAAAATGTTTCAAATCAAGATAAAAATGTCGTTTGCTTTAAAAATTATGAATACATTTCTATACAAATATTTATTGAAATAAATTACAATTTTATAATAAAAGGAAATTTTTATATGTTTTATAAGCGAACAAAAAAAAATTAAGAAATTGATGCAATAAACTCAGCAGAACATTGTCGTAAGCGACTTTACATTGTTCTTATGCATTTTCCTTTTGTGTTCAGTACACATTTATTATCATATTTTTCGTTCCTGGATGCCATGTTATAAGTATTAACTTAACGCCTTGTGTCTCATAGGTTTGAAACGATCTTATGATACAAACAACATAATACTACTTATGCTTTACTTTATTTAAAAGCATATTCTTCTTAGACACCAATAATTGAGGGGGAAAAGTAAAATGTAAGTTAATAAGGAACAGCAAATACATGTTCAAACATAAACAAAGGAACTTTCCTTATTTTTTTTTAGCAATTTTACAAAATTGTAGTAGAAAAAATCATACCTATTGTGAAACAATATAATTTTGTCTACATATAATACACCGCACGTAAAATTACAAATTTTTAAATGACATAAAAAAGATATTGACATCGAAAGACTACGCCAAAAATTAGGAAATTTGTTTTTTAAGCATGCTCACCTCGACAAACCACGCCACAAGCATTCCATGCGACTCTCCAGCATTTTTTTTTTCAAATGAAAACAAAAAATTAAATGCTTTTCGCACATCATCATTTTCTGGTACAAAATCCGCCATCTTTAATGTGATCAAAAAATTTCGCCAACACAAAAAAAAGTTAAGGCTCGAGTACATGTGATTGAACGCAAGAACCTACCTCCATCGAAATAGATTACATGTGTGGACAGTCAAGCAGAAATTAAAGCTCTGTTGCGCCCATCTCGTCTAATCAGGCCGTGCACATCGACACAACACCCACCTCTACTGTGTTCCGGGCCTCTGTACCATAAAAAGAAACGAAGAGGAGGAGAAGATAGAAGGGATATATGCGCCCCTAAAAGAATACATTTCCAAATTGGAAAAAGCAGAAGAGTATAGTAGCCAGTGTGTTGGCTTATTAGACGAAAGGCCACGGTTCAAACTCCAGGTCAGACATCTGCAACAAGTCGAAAAATGAAAAAATATTTCTTCTGCAACTTCCTCTCAGCACTTTTCTGACAAAAACTCTGGGAGTAAATAAAATTACCATGAAAACTTTCTCAAAAATCTGTCCTTCGGAGTCGACTTTAAACTTTAGGTCCAGCCAGTCACGCATAAAATAAACGCACACAACATAAGTAGTGTGAGAAGCTTAGTCCTAATCCTGACTGAAGAGTTTTAATGACCAATTATGTGTGTCTGCAGTACCATTACAATAATGAAACGTAAGAAATAAACGTAGAAATAGGTCTTACACAGTATCGTACCATCTCATTAGGTGTATCATTGGCTTGGAAAACTCAGAAAGATTTTCCTCAGAGTCTGGATAACATTGTATTGTGATGAGAATTTTACACTGGCAAGCAATAGCGAAGACAATCAATCGATTTCTAGATTTCTTGGTGGCTTCTTCCAAAGCTTGGAAGTGACTGATAAAGACGATGGTAGTTAGATGACGTCAAAGTTACTGCTATTATCAACGATGAATTTTAAAGTAGGGAACTCAGATTAACCTTCATGGCTCTAGAGCAGCGCCAAACACGTATATTTTTTGATTATTTTTAGGGCTGCACACCTAAAATTGAGACAGAGGTTGTTATCTATAACTCTACCCAACAAGGGCATTAGACGATAATAGAAATCGAGTGAGGTTCTCAGTCATGCTCAACATAGCAAAACCTCTTTGCATTTTCTTTTTGCATACATAATTGGCCATTACAACCCTTCAGTCGGAATTACGACCTAGCTTCTTTCACCACTCATGTTGTGTGTGTTAATTTAATACATGAGTGGCGGGACCTACAGTTTAAATTCGACTCCGAACGACAGACTTTCGAGAAACTTTTCATGGAAATTTTTATTTAGTCTCGGAGTTTTTGCCAGAAATCTGCTGAGAGGAAGTTGCCGAAGAATTACTTTTTGTATTTTGTTTTTGATGTCTGGTCTGGGGCTCGAACCCTGGCTTTACGTCTAATAAGCCAACACACTACATACTAGACCACGGCGGCTTTCATATAGGTAACATAAATACGCACCTTTAAAAATAAATAAAAGAAATAAACATCCACCCGGTTTATCGTTGTTCAGATATTTGCTTATGAACCATTTGATTTACTTTAGTTTAATTTGTTATTATTTCTTATAATTTGCAATATAATGTCGTTCAAATTATTTTTCCATTTACATTTATTTTTATATCAGCATCTACTGCTTATGTTCACTATTTTTTATGTTTATTTAACCCGGAGAAAGTTACAATGATAGACATAATGAACCTAGGATTCAGTAAATAATAATAAGGGTGTCTTCAACAATGTCCATTCGGAAGCTGTTGTTAAGGCCCTTAATAAGCGTAATGTTAGCGAGCGTGTTACTAAATTCGTTGCTGTGCTTTTGACCAGGACAATAATTAGAACCTTTCTAGTTGAGGTTCACATGGCATGGGAAGTAAACAGAGCCACACCACAAGGTATGTTCTCTCACCCTTGCTGTGGAATATCGTAGCAGAGGACATGTTAGAAAATCTGCTGCGACGTGGATTTAAGGTCTATTATGATGTCAGGCTTCGATTATTACACTCTCTCTTCGAGATGTAACCACACTCTTAAGCCTACAACAGAATGGCGCTAATCGTTTGGTTTAAGTGTCAATCCTAGCAAAACGGAATTGATTATTTTTACCAGACGATATAAGTTACCCATTTTTAACTTACTCCTTACCTAAGAGGGTTTGGTGACTGGCTATCATTCTTGGTCCCAAGCTCTCATGGAATGACAACATTACTGATAGGGCTAGGAAAGCGCCATTAGCGTTTTACACCTGCAAAAGGACCGCAGGTATGATCTATGGTCTCCGACCAACCACAACATACTGGCTCTATCGCACCTTAGGGGACGGCGTGCGAACACCAATACCATTTCCGGTTGATAGGCGGAGTACGCGGGTAGTTAGCTTTTCTGATCACCAGTGCGCTGTGGTCCACCCCAAATGGAACATTATTTGCTATACTACTGTGGCTTTCCCTTGAACCACTATTGACACAAAAGGCCGACCTGGTGGCAGTGAGACACAATGCAGTCAAATTCTGGCACATCTGGATCTGAAGAGATCGTTCGGTATTAGAATTCCATGCTGGAATGCTGGACAGAAGATCCGGGGTTTTCAATGGAAACCTTGAAGTCTACACTGATAGCTCAAAGATAAGTGGCGGTGGTTGGTATTTATTAAGGATTCTGATTTCAAACTTTCTTATAGGCTGCCTACTACAGTATTATCAAATTATGCCAATTTTGGAGGCGGCGCAATGTTTGTGGAGTGGTGGGATTTTCCCACTCGGACAGCCAGGCTGACTAAAGAATTGACTAAAAAGTTAACACACACAACATCAGTGTGTGTTAATTCAAACATCAGTGTGAATAAAAGCACTCAAGGTTGTATGGAATATCATTTAAATATTACTTGTCATCTGGAAATAAGAAAACGCAAAAATAGAATTCGAATTAAATTGAGATTGAAAAATGTTCAAATTATGTCTCTAGTGGTCCTTTAATTATTGTCCTAAATGTAGTCACTTTACACTGACTTACGGTTTTGAATTTTACACAACAACAAAACCACTTTAACCTTTGTTTTTGTTATTTTTGCTTCAAAAGATAACAGAATAGTAACACAGATACAAAATGCTCTTAAAATGTAATCCAACTTATGCTGTATTTTGGACACAATTCTGCCAAAAGGGTGTAAACGTGGTTAACACTTAAAAGCTGCTTTAAACATGGGTTTCACTTTACGTAACAGTTTTACGACCATGGGAGAGAATGTAAAGTTGTTGAGAAAAATGGAGAAAATGAAAAAAATATTTCCTTTAAAAAAAAATAAGACTGGGGTTTGCTATGAACTATAATTTAGCAAACTTAATAATAAAAATCGATTACATTTGTCATGGCATTTAGTTAAAATAGACATTGTATTGATATTGTTTGCATTGGTGAAAGTAATTCCATTAATCTCATTAGCAAAATCCTCTTTCTCCACATTCAATTTTATGTTCAGAATTATCTTTCTAGAATTTACAAAAATCAGGTCGATGACTAGCATTTCAATCTGTTGGAGATAAAATGACAAAAAGGGGGTGTTTTTAAAGAGCTTGAGGTAGAAGCATTGTTGTTATTATTTTTTTAATACAATCTGGTAGATATTACAATCATAACATTTACTTTTTTAAGTAGAATAACCGGCACATGTCTGCTTAGCAACGAGTTACATGGCCCATTTGATCTATACAATCTTTGAACACTTTTTCTAATAAATCAGGAAACATTATGTCAATATTAGCTTTCGAATATTAGCTTTCTATTCTTCAAGAGTCGCAAATTTGTCGACATAAATAATTGACTTCTGATATAACATAATTCGTCATTACAATTGACTTGATACAGCCAGCCACATAAAAATTAATTCAGAGCGAAACATTGAGAGCTCTATGTCCTCTCCCCACATCTATTTAATATAATTCTATGCACAATTCGTAAAAGAATTGTGAATTGTACATCATTATACTACCACTACCTTGCTTAACCGTTTATTGAGGTCGAGCTCTCTATTTCCTTTTCCCCTATATTAACGTACATTCCGTCTGAAGAAAACACAATATTTCAAAATTTATTTGACATGATTTAGAATGGAGGAAGAAAAATAAAGAGTTGAATTCAAAGAAATTGCGTGGAATAGTTGAGTTTGATCTCGGTGAGACAATTTGTGTGGCTGTGTGTCGGTACCAGGTGTGGGCAGTTTGGAATTTATTGAGGAAATAATGAATTCGGGAGGGAAAATTCACCAAAGTTCCGAAGAATTACAAATTCGTTATGGTTATTATGAGTCAATGAACTCAATTATGCTGCTGCTGCTGATGTGAAGATGTGATTTGCCTACCAAAGTTCCTGTCAAAGTTACTGTCTTAATACTCTTTCAGAAAGTCCCGATATGACTCCAAGAGTGTGTATAAATGATCTCCTCGTTTACAAGAATGGTATGGAGCCGTTAAACCTCAAACAAAAGTCAACTGAAATACTTGCTCTTGAGTGAAAACAGACAAAAAAAAGTGATGCATTCACTGTCATATTCGTTAAATAGAGTGCTTGGCTTAAGGGATATCCTTCTAAATATAACGAATAATATTTTAATATATTGGATCTTTGAATCCTAAATTTTCTCAGAGTTGTTCTTGGAGATTCCAACAGTTTTGCGGTGCAAAAATATGAAGACACCAGAAATTGTTCCTTATTTGTGTTATGGTTTGTGAAAACCTTAAAAAAAATCTTTTGTTTTATAACAAAATAGAAATAATTTAATGAAATAGATATAAAAAATGAAGTTGCCGTGGTCTAGTAGGTAGTGCGTTCGCTGCTTATTAGACGAAAAGCCGGGGTTCGAGCCCCAGGCCAGACATCAAAATAAAATACAAAAAGTATTTTTTCGGCGACTTCCTCTCAGTAGATTTCTGGCAAAAACTCTGAGGGTAAATAAAATTGCCATGAAAAGTTTCTCAAAAATCTGTCGTTCGGAGTCGACTCTAAACTGTAGGTCCCCCCACTCATGTCTAAAATTAACACACACAACATAAATGGTGTGAGAAACTAGGTCGTAATCCTGACTGAAGGGTTGTAATGAACAATTATGTATGTATGTATGTATGTAGATATAAAAAACAATTATTGTCTTAATATATTATTGCTTAAAATTCATGAAAATGCTAAAATATATTGGGGCACCTTGAGTTTTGCTGTCCACTGTATATGTCTACATTACACATTTATTTCTTTCTTTCCTATTTCCAAAGACACGTTTAGCAATTATACAACTAAACTTAAACTATTGGTCTGTGTGATAGCGCATTTCAAATAATTACACGGTGCGACAGTCAAAATGCACCCAGCAAATGACATAGTGTAGGTTGTGCGTTTTGTTGAGTAGGAGTCAAAAATATTTTTTTTTATATTTCTCGAACCCTCCTAACATGTTTTATTTTGACATGAAAAAATATAAAAAAAATGCAATTGTCAGGTTTACTTCATCAAACTTCATAGTACATTAAGTCAAATAATATATATACGTATATCGTTTTAACGGCCCATCCCTCTACGTTCTAACAAGGTTTAAATTTTGAACATCGGTTCAGAAACGTTTGTGTAATCAATAAATTTGTGGCTAAAGTCTAAAGAAACAGTTTTTATTTTTGAAATAAAACAACTTTAGAGGGTTAGAGATATATAAAAAAAAATATTTTTGAGTTCTATTCAACAAAACTCACAACCTACTCCATGACATTAGCTGGGTGTATTTCAGTTTTTTTATTTAGTCGCATCGTGTTATTATTTTCTACTACGTACTGGTTGCAATTTTTAGTTAATTTAAGATTATATACATTGTAGGGACATAAATAACTACATAAATTAATTACTTACAATAAATAAGTTAATGAAAATAAAATTTGAACTGAATAACTTAAAATGCTGTATGTTTTGTAAACGAAAAAAACCAATAAGTCGCCACCACATACATATTTGATATCCATTATTACTGTAATATTAAAAGGGAAATATGTTAAGTTCAATGTATCTCATAAAGTTTTTATACATGGTGGCATAACTTTAACATCAATTTGTATGCCTAGTAATAAACTCGTACACTCAGTAAATCAGGTGTCTGGTATCATAGTCTATGCAATGGTAATTTATGGTATCACTGTTTGTACGTGTTTGAACATTGAAAGCGTTAACAAAGTTAAATATATTGGCGCAACAAAGTGAAAGTCCCTCTAAATATATAAAAACAAAGAATTAAGGTATTTATTATTTATTGTAGAAATAAAGAAAAGTTAAGAAAACAGAAAGTTGTGTGACTACAGATATTTATTAATTGGTTTTAGACATAATCTAGTGGAACAAAAAGGTATTCAATTTATTGTTAAGGTACTAACTCAAGTGGTTTAAAGTGTTACGAATAATTTTGAGCGCCATACTGACTGAATTTCTGTTACTAAAAATTAACCAACTAAGGATCATCGACAATTGTTCCCCACAATGTGGCGCAGCTTGCCACACATACATACATACATAATTGGCCATTATAACCCTTCAGTCAGGACTACGGCCTAGCTTCTCAAAGCACTCATGTTGAGTGCGTTAATTATATACGTGACTGGCGGGACCTACAGTTTAACGTAGGTCCGGACGACAGATTTTTGAGAAACTTATTCATGGCAGGTTTATTTATTCTCAGAATTTTTTCCAGAAGTCTGCTGAGAAGAAGTCGCCGAAGAAATATTTTTTTACACCAGCATAAAAAAACAGTAAACAAGTGCACAAAAATCTACAAACAATACTACATGAATAAATGTAAACAAAATACACAAACAAAAATAACGAATGTAAACAACGATGTCTACATATATAGAATCATTCGCCTTCAAGAACATTCACAGACTGTTTACCTTGTCATATAAAAGGCAAGGCAAAGCAGGCGAGTAAGTTAGTGGAGTTTAGTCAGTCTTGTGTGAAGACGCGGTGCGTTTGAAGGGAGTAATCGTGGTTTGAGGATATCCGTTACAAAGATCTGTCGAATGGTTGTCTAGTAATTGTTATTGTTTATGCAAAGGGTATAAACAGAGGAATAACAAAAAAGGAAATTGTTATTGTTTACATAAAGTTGTGAACAGTGGCACACAGAATTGTGCAAAATAATAAATAATTTTAATTAAAACTAAACACAAATTTATTTTTATTTTATTTGCAATCTACGAGCTCATATTTTAAACATTTTTAAAAGGTAAAAACACAACAGTATTATGTTTCCACTTATGCTCTCCACTGTACTTCTCATTTTGTTTTCTCTAGGCATATTAAGCAAAGTAAGTTTAAAAAATTAACATTAAAAACTGTTATCTTTGCTGACTCAACCCTTTTCGTATCCTTATCAATCTCTTCTTAATTTTTAATTTAAATTTATAGAAGGATTTCCCAACGTTAAAGTAAGCAGAACAGAAAAATCAGCTTTTGTATAAGAATGGTTACTTTGTATATAAAAGTTAAACATTTTTATGATTTATTCAGCCAAAAACTTAAAACAAATATGAATTACTTTATATGAGCCTCTGAGGCTCATGTCAGAAGTTAACGCTAATAATTTCTATTTCAGTCTCTAACAAATGGAAATATTTAATAATTCTCAAATCTTTTTTCACTGAGTTTTCCAAAATATATGTAAAATAAAAGTCATGAATTTTGGTTGCGGTATGTTAGATATTTCACTTGTTACATTGATTTGATCATCAAAATGAGCCTCACAGGCTTATGTCAATAAGATTAGAGTTAAAGTTCCAGGGATTGCTGTATGACTTAACATGAGCATTAAGAAAATATTATTTTTAATCATAATTTATTTAATAGCACGATGTGACAGTCAAATACGACATAGTGTAGGTTGTGAGTTTTGTTGAGTAAAACTCAACATTTTATTTATATTTCTCGAACCCTTCAAATTTCTTTTATTTGACAAAAACGGTATTTTTATTCTTTTCACAAAGTTATTGTTTACCCAAATATTTTTTAACATATTATTAAAATCTAAAGTTTGATGAGTCTTTAAAACGATATACATAAACACATGGTTCAAACTTACATGTTATGAGTTTTGATCGAGTAAACTTGGAAAAAATTTATAAAATCGGACAAAAATTATTGTAGTTATTATTTAAATACTATGACAGTCGTGTTATATTTTTTATACATGTATGTCACCTTAACAAATGAACTTTCAGTTCAAATATTTTAAAAACTTTTGATGGCTCTTCATTGTTTACGACAAAAGATGCCAATTTCACGTTTGGGCAACTACCAGAAGTTGGGAAATATTTGTGTTTTTTTGCAAATATTTTTATTTCGCTTTGCGAAAACATTACTTGGTCGCTCAAACGTGAAATTCACACATTTTCCAATAAACAATCAAGTTCCATCAAAAATTCTGAAAATTTTTTAACTGAAATTCGTTAAAAAAAATATATGTGAAAAAAAACACAAGTGTTCTACTCTTTAAATAATAACTACGGTAATCTTTTCCCATATTATCAAACCATATGTCAATCTCTTCACAACAGAATACACTTTAAGAATTTCCCCACTTATTTTATACTTTCAATGAAAAAACTTCGCATTTGCCAAGTTTACCTCATCAAACCTCATAGAATATTAAATCGAATAATATACATATGTATGTATGAATACTTTTTTAAAGGCCCATCCCTCCCCTTTCTAAGAAAGTTGAAATTTTTGAGATTGGTTCAGAAATGTTTGTGTAATCAATAAATTTGTGCGTATAGTCCAAAAAACAATTTTTGTTATATAAAACAAGTTTGGAGGATTCAAGAAATAAAAAAATTTTAAGTTCTACTCAACAAAACTCACAACCTGTGTCATTAGCTGGGTGTATTTCATTTTTTTATTTTGTAGGATAATTGGAGAAATATTTTGAGTTTATTCATTCTCTATTGCAATTGATTGTTGTTAATTTTTTTTTGTTTTTTTTTTTTGGAAATTTTATCTGATAAAAATAACTTTCCTTTATTTATATTAAAATATTATTATCTTCTTTAGTATTTCTTTCCACTTCTTTTCATAAGTTGCAAACTTTATGCACAATAAAATATATAAAATATTTTCTGTATTAACTATGAAAACTATAATATCTTAACATTGTACTTATGTTCTATAAAATTGATAAGAATTCATTCAAATAAGTATTTTGCTTTATCCATATCTCCTTCTTTCTAAAAGATTGAGGATTGTATGATAATTCCATTCAGTGTTCCTTCCATCTTAAGGACAACAGCAAAAGTTCGTATTCAAAATAGGAAAAAGAAAAGAAAATATGGATAACGTTTCCGTTACAAGGTTTTTTTTACAAATATCTTGGCTTTCATATATGTTAGTAAAAAATAGTAATATTAAAATGCAAATTATGAAATTTAAATTTGGTGTAAAATTCTATGAATTTTTTATTTGTTTTGCAATTGAGACTAAATGTGATGCAAATCGAGCGCTTACTGGATCCATTCTTAACAACAGTTTTAAGTTTTTGTGTCAGTTTTTTTTTCACATTCTGATTTGTTACAATTCACTGGATGAGATTTTATTTTTATTGTTTCGTCAAAAAGTCGCCGTAGCAGAGTACGTAGTGTGTTAGCTTATTAGACATGAGGCCACATGTCATACATCTCACCACAAAACGAAGTATTAAAAAATATTTCTTCGGCAACCACCTTTTAGCAGAATTCTAACAGAAACCCTTGAGAGTAAATAAAATTGCCATGAAAAGTTTCTCAAAAATCTGTTGTATCATTGTATTTATTTTTGTAGCTTTTGTTTATAATTTTAATGTTAAACGATGTAAATGCAAAACACCATTTCCATTTTCGTAACAATATAGAACCTGCTCCACTCTGCATATCTAATTGAAACTAAGCTATGCTAAACAATTAACGCATATTGTTTCTTGTAATTCTGTGCAGTATGAATGTTTTTCTTATTATTTGTTTAAGATTCATAACATATATCTAAAAATATAAGAAATATAAAATGAATATAGTCAAACGCTACGTGGAAACCTTTAAATTTTTTTTATTTTATTTCATTTTTTTTTCGTTGTATCAAACGAATTGCATGCATTACCATCTCTTACGACATGTCATGTTTTTGCATAGAGGACATAGTGTCGTATCGTGTAAACTTAATATTTTATTAAATCTTACGACATTGAGACAAAATACGAAAAGAATTTTGAAAGACATTCAGATCTCTTCGTTATTTAAAATTTTTCATATCTCATCAAACTTCATTAGATCGGGGATGCATTCATATCACTTTGCTTCAGTATTTTACTAATCGTGGGAAAATATGTCGTAAGATTTTTACTTCCATTTTTAAAATACGCATTAAATTCTGTAATATTTACTCTCGGACTGCAGGTACGTAAACACTAATAGCGTAAATTAGCCTTTATAGTATATATTTTTTAAAAAACTTAAGTAAACAGTATGTATATTACAAATGTTTTGCTTTTAGTTTCACTTTGACATATTCACATCCTGTATACAGAATTGTTTTCTTTTTAGCAAATTTCTTGCATTAAAACGTACACTCACCCAACTACAAATGGTGGGTTGTATGTAAAGTATTAAGTATTTAATAATATTTGTTTTAAGTAGAGTAGATCCTCTCCAATTGTTTCATTTTACGAAGCACCACTTCTCGATAACTTAACGATGTTGTCTTTTTTGCACGTTGGAGATAGTCATTCATCGTTCCAGACTGTTGTAATGTGGAGTCATAGAAGTTCAGATGTGCTTTCAATGATAATTCTTCGAACTATTTTCGCTTGTTGGCTTTTTGTTTCTTAACTTCCCGAAGGCTATTCGAAGGATATTGTAACTAGTATATAGAAGTCGCCGTAGTCTAGTAGGTAGTGTGTTGGCTTATTAGACGTAAAGCCAGGGTTCGAGCCCCAGGCCAGACATCACGATAAAATACAAAAAGTATTTCTTCGGCGAATTCCTCTTAGCAGATTTCTGGCAAAAACTCTGAGAGCAAATAAAATTGCCATGAAAAAGTTTCTCAAAAAATCTGTGGTTCGAAGTCGGCTTTAAACTGTAGGTCCCACCACTCATGTACAAAATTAACACACAAAGCATAAGTGGTGTGAGAAACTAGGACGTTTGTACAATGGGTCAGTTCGACCTCCGGGTACTGTGTTTGTCTTAATTGACAAGTACACGTCCTCTAACCTAACCTAACCTTGTAACTAGTATATACTATCTATACTGCTACTAGTAGCTAACATCACTCAATATCGAAATACGTTGCTCTAAAGACCTTTCCCAAAATTATTTCCCAATCCTTTAGAATACTGTTCGGTGCCAGTAAAGATATCTTCCAGCGTAGTATTTGTTAGATATCTCAGTATTTCCTTCTGAGATGTATTAATTACTCTTAGGTTACAAATAAGTTTGTGGTGATTCGCTTTCTTCACCACAGAATCTGCGTATTGGGCTCGAAGTGATCCATATTCTCAACAAGCGTTCTACTGTATTAGTTTGTAGTGCTCGTTCAGACTGTTAGATGGAATGTCCTTTGATGACATAGACTTCCCATAGGTTGCTATGTTCACTTTTGAACCTCTCTCGTCTTATTATTTGTAATTGTTTCTCTATATGCCATATAGCGGTACCTCACTTTAAAGAGTATGTGAATTGCAAATTGTTATATTTACTCCTACTACTCAATCACGTTGCGAAGCATTTATAGTTTTCTGGATCTGTCTGCCACTCGATTAGTCTGGTTACAATGAGCCCGAATGAACTCATGTTAAATTGTCTCCCAATTTCTTAACAATAGTCTCCATAGTATAGGTCTTCACTACCATGCACAACGTAGTTATACCAACACCCACTATTCTTTGTTACCGCATAGATAACAATTGGTCTGACCATCAGCGTACATATATATCCGTGTATGGCTTTCCATGTCAATTTACTGTACAATATTATTCCCAAATAGTTTTCTTCTATATTCTGTAATATTACCCCACCAAGAAGTTAAATATTCCTCCATTTATAAAGTTTCCTCCTTCTCGTAGATGATACTACAACGGTTTTGGTTTGAATTTGTCTTCAATTCCACTATTTTGCATAACCGACATAGATACTTACATACGCAACACACTTTTGAATGATGTGATAAGGAAACTCTTTTGCCATCAGAACCTACCCGCCGGCATATTCTTGTTAGTCTAATATAATTTTATCAAGAGTTCATCAACAGTAAACTTCGCAGTGGTGGTAAAAGATAAACCCACTAACTGAGTCCAAATAATCGTTGTAGAGTTCCAGAGTCTCTGGTGAGTTTTAAACCCACGACCGTCATTCAAGTAAATTTGAACACTGCTTTCTAGACTACGCAAGGCACCTATAAACCTTTTCTTTTCGTACACAGTTCTGAGCTAAATAAGAAAGCTTTTACCACACTTCTACAGCCGAAATTCGATCCTCATTTTTTAGGTTCAATTCCAGGTACAAGTAATAGATTTTGTATAGGAAATAACAGCTTGCACGTTATGTGGATATACGACTGACAATGTTTATTTACAATTTAAAGTGTCTTTAAATCTTTCGAGCTTTTAACAATATAAACAATGAATTTCGTTCAATTGAAAACTAATTTTCCTGCACTTGTCCCCCGACGTACGTATGTATATATACCGAAGTTTTATTATTTCAAAATTTTCCTGCACGTGGAATAAAGTTTTATGCACATCAGCATGCATGAAATGGAATTACAAGGTACAGTGAAGAACGGCATATGAATTGTTTGTTAATGTGTTCGCATGTGTTTGGGTCTGCATTTTTTGTAAGCACTAGAAATTTTAATTGTTGACTTTGTCGAACAAAGGCTTTTGCAACAACAAAAGGTCGTTTACACTGTTACGGATGGTAGAATTTCATGTACCAGAAACTCTTTTACTCGTATTGGACAAAAAGCAAAGGCTTTAGTTCGGGCACATCGTGTACACTGTTCCGGTTGGCATAATTTCACGTACTCGTGCTATTTTAATATAAAGATTTTAACCAAAAGCTTATGATTTATTTCTGCTGGTTTTCGCTGTATGGGAAGTTAAAAACGGAAAATTAAACGTATTTTCTTAAAAGAATAACCATTCACATGTATGTATATCCTCCAAGCATGGCTACTTGTTAAACAATTGGATTATAGGTAAGGCCCTTTTGGTTTTGATTTGTAAAATTTCTCTTAATTCAATAAGAGTAAGATGTTGGTTTCAAGTAACTGTGTTCACAGTGTTATTCGTATACAAAAAATACAAACAATATTCAAACATGGCCGCACAATAATATTTAAAATTGATGCTATAAACACAATAAACAGCAAACGCAGCAATCTCTCGAAAATGGAATACCGGAGTGTATATGGAAGTATTTTAAAGACAGCTCCACAACAAGCAAAGATTCTGTTGCTTTGCTTTGAGGCTAATTTCTATTTTTAAATGCAGAAATAAGACAATTAGTGCTCAGAGTGGGAGAGGATTTGTACTGGCAATATCATGATTAACACATTCACGCCGGCGCGTGCCGGTAGCCCGCACTTGTCTGCCTAATCGGCGGCGAGTACCACCGGTGCCCCGCACTAGACCGTCTCATCGGGCGGCGTGTACCACCGGTAGCACGCAATTGAGCATGCTATTAGACGATACATAATACCAAATATTTAGACCTTTAACACTTCGACTGCCGAAAAAATACACGTTCTCTTAAAAGCATTTATTTTTAATAGCAATTATAATTAATAACATCTAATAAATATAACAGCCTCCAGCAGGCGACAAGCATGAATTAAAGCGCCGGCGTGGAAGTGTTAATGCTGTCAATTTAATAACACGCATGAAATAGAGGATTTAAATAAGCGAAATTATAATGCGAAACAACGTTTAAGTGGCACCATTGATAAAGAATTAATGACATGTTGTTTTTGTTCTGCTTATGCTTTGCTGCCGCTGCATGCAGATTAACTTAGACTGCAATTCCTAAATTGTTGTGCTTGCTGCGTTGCGTTTATTGTGTTTATAGCAAGACAACAAAAGTTTAATACAGTGTTCAGATATGCACCTTTATTGCGTGAATCGTAATAAACGCCATTATTGAGTTCAATATTTCATATCAAATTTCAATTAATTATTGCACATTAAATACGCAAATTGTTATAATATTGAGTAAAACTTAAAATGCAGCTTAGTGAGCATATTACAATTAACCGAACACTTTTTATTGATATTTGACAACTCAAATGTCAACAAAATAAAAACAATGTTGTTGAAATAACCAGTTGTTTTGTTTACCAGCTTTCAAATGAATATTGAATAAGCATCTCAACTGCGTATATTATTGCATATCTGAACATATTATAAAGCAGTCATAATACATTATTTCGTTATGAAGAATAATAATTCCAAAGCACACAATACGACAAATAAATCAACAAAAGCAAAAAAGGAACAATTAAAACAGTACTTCTACTTACGATCGTTTACTGAAGCATTTATCCACCACATTACGGTAATACTCTTATGGCGATCTTAAAATGATTACACGATGCGACAGTGAAAATACATAGTGTAAGTTGTGAGTTTTGTTTAGTAGAATTGGAAAATATTTTTTCTATATATTTCTCGAACCCTCCAAACTTGTTTTATTTGATATAAACGGTATTTTTAATCTTTTCACACAAAATTATTGATTACCCAAATATTTTTAACCCATTTTAAAAATCCAAAGTTTTTTGAAAGGGAGACAGATGAGCCTTTAAAATGATATACATAAACATATGGTTCAAACTTACATGTTATGAGTTTTGATCGGGTAAACTTGGAAAATATGATTCTTTTTCTTCATTTTCTTCTTTTTTTCAAGTTTAGCCATTCATGATTGTAAAATTTACTTAAAAAATATGAAATAAGTGATAACATTCTGAAAGTGCATTATCTTGTTAAGAAATTGACACTAAAATCGGACAAAACTTACCGTAGTTATTATATAAATAGTATAACAGATATGTCATCCAATCAAATGAACTTTTAGTTCAAAAATTTTCAGAATTTTAATAATTCTTTAATTAATTGTTTATCGCAAAATGTTTCAATTTCACGTTTGCAAGACTTCCAGAAGTCGATTAATATTTGTGTTTTTTGCAAATATTATTATTTTTCTTTGGGCAAACATTGGCCAACTTCTGGTGGTCGCTCAAACTTGAAATTGACACATTTTCCTACAAACAATCAAGATCCATTAAAAATTCTGAAAACTTTTGTAAATAAATTTCATTTCTATAACTCGACTGTTAGACTCTTTAAATAATAACTACGGTAATTTATGATACATTTTATCAAACGTAATGTCAACCTCTTCACAAGATAATGCACTTTCAGAATATCATCACTTATTTCATATTTTTTCTTAAATGAAGTTTGCTACTATGAACTAGAAACAATATGAAAAAAATTCGCATTCGTCATGTTTACCTCATCAAACCTCATATCATATTAAGTCAAATAATATATAAATATATATTGTTGCAAAGACCCATCCCTCTCCTCTCTAATAAGGTTTAAACTTTAGATATCGGTTCAGAAATATTTGTGTAATTACAAGAAATATAAAAAAAATATTTTTGAGTTCTACTCAACAAATCTCACAACCTACACTATGTCATTAGCTGGGTGTATTTCATTTTTTTATTGTGTCGCATAGTGTTATTTATACGTATTGTTGAATGCTCTATTCCTCCATGCTAATTTGACAATATAGACTGAATAAATGGAGACTAATTGAACGCGTATGTATGTATATCTTCAACAGAATAAGCGATATCAACTGTCTAAGTTCAGAAATCCCTGTCGGTACAAACGATATAATACCAATTATAAATTTATTAAAACATTAAAACAACCACAATGGTGTTGGCTGTAAAAAATCAACTGAAAATAAAAGTATATTAAAAATGTATGTAACATTTCATCAAAAATTTATGTATAAATGTTTAATTTAATTAAATTTAAAACCCTAAATGAGAATATAAAATATTATATACATACACTGAGCGCCATATGTGAGTCAACACTTTTGTTTTTAAGTATAAAACAGTTTTGTTCTTAAGGATAAAAAAGTTCCTTTATCATGAATTGTTGTTTTTGTTTTAACATTTTATAAATAATAAATAACCGTTTTTTTTTTTTGGAAATTTATTCGACTATCCTCATTTACTTTTCTAATCTTCTCTGTATCGTTCCAATTTTAGTATATGTTCTGCCGAAGCAGTGGCCGTGGTCTTGTAGGTAGTGTGTTGGCTTATTAGACGAAAAGCCAGGGTTCGAGCCCCTGGCCAGACATCAAAATAAAATACAAAAGTATTTCTTCGGCGACTTCCTCTAAGCTGATTTCTGGCAAAAACTCTGAGAGTAAATAAAATTGCCACGAAAAGTTTCTCAAAAATCTGTCGTTCGGAATCGACTTTAAACTGTAGGTTCCGCCACTCAACATAAGTGGTGTGAGAAACTAGGTCGTAATCCTGACTGAAGGGTTGTAATGACCAATTATGTATGTATGTCATTTACTTTTCTCGCTATCCTAAGAAAATGAATTATTTCAGTGGTGTTTACCCACTTTTGGGGCTCAGTGTATGTATACATACATATATATACACATACATACATATACATATGTATATACGTACATATAATATTCCAGGTATAGAAATTTTAATTATAAAAAACTTTCTGTTTGTTATTCTTTAATTTTTGTGTGAAAGGATTTTAAAATCTGAATTAGAAATACAATACAAACTAATACTTGACACATGTTCATGTATTCATAAGACATATTTTTTAAGAGTAAAAGATATGCTTACATATGTACATAAATACAAGGGGATGTTTAATAAAATTTGTGTTTTTTTAACTAAAATTGATTATATTTTTCAAGGATATGTATTTTAATTAAATTTAGATTAGATTGTGGATCAAATTATTGAAAAAAATATTTTTTAATTTGAAATTAGGAAAAAAAATATATCTTTTTTTTACGATTTTTTTGTGTTAAACAATATTGCATTTGATTACAAGTGGCCAATTCACTCGACTTTGTATAGTGTATGTTATATTGAAAACACTTGGTTGTTTGTGAACGCTTAATGGTATGCTGTATTGTGTGTGTCGTCTTCATAATTTATGGAATTCAAACAATTTGATAGCACGAAACCATTACCACTTTTAAAAACATATGAAAAAAATGTGTATAAGTGTATCGGATTTTTACATGAAAATTATCATTAACAAGCATACAATGAATACAACGATACAACGGCTTGTGTAAATTGACCAAATATTTTCAAAGAAGAATTTGAGAATGGATTAAATAGTTTAATTGTCCGAAAGATTTTTGAAAAAGTTTTCTTTTTAATTTTATTGATTGGCTCATAAAAAGGAACAACAGGAATGAGAGGATCACCCAACAATACCACTTCTGAAAAAAATGAATTGTTGTCTTATCTCAAACGAATGTTGCCGATATTTATTTTGAATTTTAGTTTTCTTTTTTTTAATTTGTCATTATTAAATTAATAGAATTTACAATAAGCTTTCATTTTAAGTACATCTGCGTGCTTATCCATTAAAAAATGCAATTTCATGTTTTATTAATTAAAAAGGCTTAAACGCTAATGAGATTATGAAAATTGTTAGTAGTTTCTAGCGACAATGCTGTAATTAATAGAATAATAGTGAGGAGTAATAAGGTTTGCCGTTATGTTGTCACATTATTCGGATTTACAATGAGAATGAAAAAAATCTGTTGTGCAATTTAAATAATCCTTTTTGTGAAAAATGTGATTTAATAAATTATTTACAATATTTTCAATATAATAATAAAGGTTCGCAATTCAAATTAGTATTAAGTTCACATTAGGTTCATGTCTATATAATATAAAATATATAAATAAAATGTCGTCACGTTTTTAAAATTTGCAAAACGTTTATACAGTGGACAGCAAAAGTCAAGGTACCCCAATATATTTTAGACTATTATTTATCTAGCCGCTTCTTATCTTTAATTTTAACCGTATGTCGAGCCCTAAAAAACTTGATAATTCTAGCTTATGTATCACTTTTGTTACACACTTGTAATACATGGAATTTACGCAATTGTTTATAGATTTTGTTAAAAAATTTAAATATTTTTATTTATTTTATTTCACTTTAATAAAACTATTTTATATTCTTACATTTTATTTTCACATTTATGAAAAGTACGCAAACATTTTTGTCATGATGTACATTGCAGCATTGTTTTACGTTTAAATTAAACACCTAATGTCAGCTTTTTTTTATTTTTTTTCTAAATTGTAATAATTTAACATTAATTAACATAATTAATTTTAACATCACCCTTGCTTTGTGGCGATTTATAAGTTTCCAATTGTTTAGATGGGGCAGCTCATTGTCACTCGCACCAGTAACGCTTTCAATTGAGGGCTGGCTGAAACCTGATGGTGCAAACCATTTTATATTTATTTCATGACATCATGTAAGGTGAAAAAGTTTCCCGTAGCAACAGAAAACCGATTATGTCAATAAAAATGCTCTCTCTTTGATTCCTCTCAGGTTTCCCGGATACGGGTGTCCCCAAATACGACTGTAAGTAATTGCAACTAGCATGCACTTGAACTTACTAATCTACAGCGACAAAATTATTGGAATCATTACAGACTTTCAGCTCGTTTTTCGAAAAGGTTTTATAGTTGTAAATTTATCATAATTTCCAAGCAGCACATTATCAAAGCGAATGATTCTGTTATCTCATACGTACTATTAACATCTGTAAAATCTATGAAATAAAACATAGCACGAAATAACTTTTTTCTAATGTTTGTTTGTCACCTGAGATAAACATGAGAAGAGTAGTAAGAAAGACTCTACAACATTTCAGGAAACAGCTGTTAGCAATCTGCGCGAAATTTGGTAATATTTTCTCTTCCCAAACTACTAAAGGCATACGGTTCTCTATTCCAAGTAGTGCCATCTTTGGCGATAAACATCCTATTGTCCTGTTTGTTGCTGCCTTCATCAGATCATAAGACGAGCTTCTGTTTTCTTCTTCTTCAGAGTCGTCATTACAACCTTTCGGTGTAAATTGGAAATGTCTGACCTGAGGTTTGAACCTTGGTCGGACGTCTAACACGCTAACATACAACACTACGACTACTTCAATCAATATCATGAACATATCAATAAGAGAAAAATCAACCTTCTCACTTTCATCCAATACTTAACTTTCAATTCCTTCTCAAATACCATAAATAATGTATTATTTACCATAAATCCAAATGAATCCAAAATCTTTGAAAACTTAAAAAATTTACATACACAATACCAAAGAATTCCTAGTAAAGTAGTTTGATACACACTAAATGATACATAAGGTATTAAATAATGGTGATAACAATACAAAACAAATTAAAAAATTATTAAAAATTTTTCTGAATTAAAGTTATAGTGTCTCAAAAATTGGAATGTATCATTTTTGATATAAAACTCGATCTACGGTTAAATAAAACAAATTGTGTGTGAGATATGATCAATATTGTAAGACCTATTGATGTCATTGTGCTAAAAATTGCTCAAATATTTGCCAGTGATTTTTTCGTATAATTATGGATGCAGCGCATACGAAATGTCCAACTTTCTATGATTCTAGCACATAAATCTGATGGATTATATTGGATTATATTGGCTTTGAGAACCAGTGTAGTTTGTAGCTTATTTGCAAGCATCTCTTTTTTTTAGAACCAACACTTAGGCGATAATCTTCTACTCATGCAATGCTTGTACTGAAACAACAGAAAGATAGTTATAGTAGAATAGAATGAGGTCTAATGTTCGACAATTTTTTTCTTGTGTATAAAACAATAGAAAAAATCGCAGTTGAAAAGAGGGTACTAACTTCAAACTTTTTTACCTGATATCGCAACGAAAAATTCCTAGTTGCAAGCTTTTTTTTTCATTTCATTCCACAAGTTTAAAATTTAAAGCACAATTTAATATTTTTTTGATTTCTTCTAACTTTAGTTCTTTTCTTTTTCTGTTCTGTTTTCTTTTTTGCTCTCCTTAGAACTTTATGACACAATTTCAATACAAAGTTCAATATTTGTTTTTTTCTTTATTTTTACATTGTATCCTTTTTTATTTGAATTTTTATGTAACAATGCACTGTTAGTTGACGTATGAAAAAATCATCAATCAATGTTATCTGTAAAAATAGTCTTTCGACAATTATTCTTAATGAATAATTAATCATACGGAAATAATGACCTGATAATAGACTTAGATTTACGGTCAAATAATAGAAAAATATACTAAAAATATTTTTGGGTTCTATTCAACGAAATCACAACACTATGATATCAGTTGAGTGTATTTTCACTGTCGCACCATGTTATCTTCAAAAATTAAAGTAATTTCGTTATCATTACTTTCGAAAATACTTTCTTTCTTTCAGTTGAACACTTTAGTTAATAAGATTTGTTCATACAATAACACAATGTGTTTTTAACTAATATACTGGATATAGTATCATGAAATCCATTAACTCAATAGTTAGTTTAGTAAACGGAATCTCGCATTCTATAAGTGCAATTGATTCACTTTCGTATCGCTGAGAAAGTTTTGTCAATTAACGTCTGGTATAATCCGGTATAGTTTAAGCTAAGTTCATCTGACAGTAGCCTCAATGGGTACAGCTTACTTAGGTCCTATACGGTCCTGTTATAACACCGATCTTACCTATTTGTAATATAATTACAGTTTCTGGTTATCATCTCTCATTTCAATGGTCCTATGAAGATTTAATTTTTTTTGAAATAGTAAACTCCTCACGTCTGGTGACAACAGTATTTTACTAGTGTATTACAACTTTACTGATGAGAGATATGTCGCCGTAGTCTAATAGGTAGTGTGTTAGCTTATTAGACGTGAGGTTACGGCTCAAACCGCAAGTCAGACATTTTCAACAAAAAGGAACATGAAAAAATATTTCTTCGGCGACTTCCTCTTTCAGCAGATTTCTGACAAAAACTGTGAGACTAAATAAAATTACCAATGAAAAGTTTCTCACAAATCTGGCATTCACAATCGACGTTAAACTGTAGGCCCTGCCACTTACGAATAAAATTAACACACACACACAACATAAATGGTGTGAGAAACTACGCCGTAGTCCTGATTAAAGGGTTTATTGACGATTTATTAAAAACCACTAAAACACACTTATAAACCCACTGTAATCGACAGGAAATTTAATAAGTTCAAAGATTTTAACCCTGTCAGCCTTTAATTAAGAACGTTTCGTGTATCTACTAAAGTTAAACAGAAAAGAAATCTGAAAAACGATTAAAAGACACGATTTGATTCCAGTTATACTAAAAATCTAATCGTTATTGGGATTAGTGAAGCTAAATGCAATAAAAATAAACACTTACTGCTTTACTACGGTATGTCAAATCAACATAGGACAGGTGAACTATAAAAGTTTATCTGAGAATAATTGTAGCACTCTTGAAATGCAATCAAATTAATTTTTTCTTTTATTTAAAGCCTAAAATAATTCACAGGGCACTTTCAGCCACAATAACCACTTAAAATTTATTATAATCAATTAATAGTAAATTGCAAAATGTTTGTTTGTCATTCATTATATGCAATAAAAATGCAAATGAGCAATTTTCACACACAAACGTAGTTTGTGATAATCTCTTGACTGAACGAATGAATGCGTTAATATTTATATTATATCATATTTATTTATTTAAATTTATGACTGAATTGCTTTATTTAAGATTATTAAAAAATTGGAAAATAAAACAAACAAAAAATTGGTTATGATAACAAATAATAATAATGATGGTGATGAAATATAATGAGATGAATTATAAAATATGAAAATAAAACATAATCATTTTCATATAACGATATTTTATATTTAAGGCAAATAACACTTCATATTAATAATGTGTATCTCTCACACATAGATATGTGCATGGGTTAAATAAATCAATATATCAATAAATCAATGCTATGACACATACAGTATGTTAAAATACTACAATTTAATAAAAATATTTCAAGCTTATTTAACCCTTTCGACATCAGTTAGTTCGAAATACATATGTGGTATTTGTAAACTTCAGAAGTGGTTCTTAAATCACAAAACTTACAAGTTTCTCGGTTAAAGTGCAAAACTTTGATTTGAAAAATTCCTGTGTGCCCTGATGGCCTAGTTGGCGGTCTGTTAAGCCTCAAGTGTCGAATCCGTGGGTTCGATTCCCAGCAGTGTCTCTGAGTATTTGTAATTGTTTGTTTGTTTGTATGACTTATACGCACAATAGAAAAAAAAGTGAGAAAAGCAATTTTCGAAAAACAAAGTGATGAAGGTTTATTCACCGGCCATCAAAAAATTGTAACTCGCTACACCACCTTTTCCTTCTTCTATAATCTATCTTTTCTGTGTTCCAACACAATGCACAGTGTGAATGTACAACGCTCATGTCGTTGAGGAGCTCATACAGTTCATTGTTGAATGGGATGCGGAAATCATCGTCAACTCGTTCTGGACTAAAGATCTTACGTAGGACTTTTCTCCAGACTTCTCTCAAGCCTGCTGCATGAGTGCTTAATAGGGGCTTCTGTGTGCTGTAAATAAACACGGCATCTAAAGGTTCGGAGAGATCCATTCCTTCCTTGACGGGGCTGCAGAAGTTGCGCAACGTCACTCTGCATAGCCTTATCTTCAGGATTTGACGTAATGTGAGGATCTGGTTTTGGGGTGGACTTACCATGTCGGAAACCGCACTGATAAGGTCCAATCAATGTTATGACGATTCGCTTCAGTCGTTTACACACTAAGCCTGTAAGAATCTTACATGCGATAGGGAGAAGGCTTACACCTCTGCAGTTGGCGCATATTGTAGAATCTCATTTTTTCAGGACAAGAAAGAGGATACTAAGCTTCCAATCGTTGGGCATACTTTCCTCTAGACATATTTTGTAAATAAGCCGGAGCAGCCTAAGAATTCATTACATCCGGTCTTAAAAAATTCAGCAGGCAGAAAATCATTGTAATTAAATCACATTATCGTGACGCAGTCATCATTGATCGACTTCATTACATCATATATAAAGTCGGCAGTGGTGTCGTAATCGCCATTCAGAAAGCTTCGGAAGTGTTTTCTTCATAACCTCAGCACCCCTTACGGATCTGTTACTAAGTTTCAGTTTCAATCTTTGCTGGAAGACGCTCCGAAGGACAAAGAAACAAGATGACGAAGTCTCTTATAAACTACAAATCTTTAGAAACTTTAGAAACGCAAAGCATCAAACACAGAAAAAATAGAATACATAGGTGTATATGGAAATAATTATTTGCAAAGCAACGCGATAATAAGGAAATCGTTGTTGCAAAATTGCTGTATTTGCTGTGTTGCGTTTATTGTATTTATAGCCTGAAGATGGTTAAGAATATGTACCAAGAAATTAATTAAATTTCTCAAAATTTTTCAAGAATTTATTTGTATCTTTCAAATGAATACCTTCAACAAGATTATTTTGTTGTTTTAGTTTATTTTCTTTAGAAAAGTCAAAAACAAAACAACTATCCAAAAAAAAATGTTCATTAAAGGTCAACCAGTCCGAAGGGTATCAATGGTGATTACCATTGGTACAGACTTTGCAAATGGAAATATAAATAGAAAATAAAAGGTTATTGAAAAGGTCATTTACAACATGAACACGTAGAAGCAAGTTGTGTCTTATGAAGCATAAAAAAGGACAGAAAAGAATCACTATAAAGAAATCTCACACTTGAATAATCATGAAATAAAAGAAATATACTGAATTTAAAAATCAGTGCATTTTATAAATTTAAATATTCAAATTTCTATTGTTTTTGCTTTAAATGGACGGTAGTTAATTTAATTGAGTGTAATGAGTTTTGAATGTTGGTAAGAAAGAAACAACAATTCTATAGGATTTTTGTATTATAAACTAATGTCAGTATTAAGGGTTTGCCACTTAACCTCAATTCTAGTAAATGGAGCAGACGTATACTTTAAATATATTGTTACATACTTTCATCTAGATAAATGAGGCTATTGAAATATGATGCTTCTTTCTTCCAGCATTGCTTAGCTTCAACAGGCAACAGTGTATGTAAAAATATATTGCACTACAGTTTCTCTTCTCCTTCTTGCAAAAACAAGTTTTTTTTAATGCTTTATACGGTATTCAGATATGCACCTTTATTGCGTTAATCGCAATAAACGCCATTATTGAGCTCAATATTTCATATAAAGTTTCAAATAATTATTGCACAATAAATACGCAAATTGTTATAATATTGAATAAAACTTAAAATGCAACACAGTCATAAGTGTGCTTAGTGAGCATATTACAGTTAACCGATCACTTTCTGTTGGTATTTGACAACTCAAATGTCAACAACGACAAACAAATAAAACAAAACAAAACAAAAACCAATGTTGTTGAAACAAAAAACTGTTTTGTTTATCAGCTGTCAAATGAATATTGAATAAGCAGCTGAACTGCGTATATTATTATATCTGAACACTTAATATATTGTACTCAATAAACCGAATATTGACTGAATAAAAGTGAATATCTGAACATTAACTAATATCAGCATTAATTAAAGCGATTTTGATATATGTCAGATATCTTACTTATTTAATTGATCATTCAGTCAAGATTAGGTCCTAGCTTCTCACACTATTTAAGTGGTGTGTTTTGATTTTATTCCTAAGTGACCAGACCTACAGTTTAAAGTCGACTCCGAACGACAGATTTTTTTAGAGAAACTTTTCATGGCACTTTTATTTGCACTCAGATTTTTGTCAGAAATCTGCTGAACACCAGTCGTCGACGAAATTTTTTTTCATATTTTGCTTTTGTTGGAAATTTTATACCTGGGCTTTGAACCGTAGCCTCACGTCTAACTTCTCTACTCACGTCTAACTTCTCTTCTCTAATTGGAACGTATCCAAAATATTTAATTTTCCATGACTCTGCCATATGATTAGAATGAATTTGACTGATAGCATAGCGTATGTCGGTCTTTAGGACCATTGTAGTTTGGAGCTTTTCCTCATACACCAGCAACTTAAGCAACATATGGCATGAGGCTTGAGCTATGTGGCACATATCTACTAGCGTCCTGTTGAAATTACATGGCGTTGGCTTCCAGATCATCTAACTCAAAACAAAAGAAATTGATAATCATCGACCTATAGTGCTCGCTGATGTAAGTAATGGCCTGGCCAAAGATGTTCTTAAAGAAACATGGAACGATGGTGCCAAAGAAAAACCCTACCACACAGTGACTTTAGCGGTAATTCAGAAATGAAAATTATTTTTCAATAAAAATTGGTGTCAGCGAACTCACATCCCGATTTTTGGGTTATGGCCGTCCGTATGTGTACATTTGGCAAACACACACAAAAAACACATTTTCGGTGAAAATGCTCATATTCGGTCAGTTTCAAATGAGTCCAATCTGAATAAATTTGTTGCAAACGATAATCGGTTGGCGTCAATTCTTGTATGGGCTGTATATTATTGGCACCTTGGTAAATAGGATAAAGGCCAACGGCGAATTGACATATCAGCATCTTCTTCAAGAATTCGAATTAAAGCTGCAATATTCTTTGTACACTTTTCTGTCTCGTTGATGATTTTTGAATGCAGAAGTACATATTGCGGAAACTACAATTGAAATATGTATAAAATGCTGTACGTGTTCTGTGAACAGATTTAATTACACGGTGCGACAGACAAAATACACTCAGCAAATGACACAGTGTAGGTTGTATGTTTTGTTGAGTAGAACTCAAAAATATTTTTTTTATATTTCTTGAACCCTTCAATCTTCTTTTATTTGAAGAAAATCGAATTTTTAATAATTTCACACAAAATTATTGATTACCCAATTATTTTTTAACTTATTTTCAAAATCCAAAATTTTTTGAAAAGGGGACAGATGGGCCTTTAAATTGGTGTACATAAACATATGATTCAAACTTACATATTATAAGTTTTGATGGGGTAAATTTGGCAAATCAAACAAAGTGGAAATTTCTTCACAAGATAATGGACTTTCAGAATGTCATCACTTCTTTCATATTTTTTAATTAAATATTGTTACTATGAAAGCACAAACTTTAAAAATATGAAAAAAATCGCATTTGACAAGTTTTTTCATTGAAGTCCCGGTGGTCTAGTAGGTAGTGTGTTGGCTTATTAGACGAAAACCCAGGCCAGACATAAAAAAAATACAAATAGTATTTTTTCGGCGACTTCCTCTCAGCAGATTTCTGGCAAAAACATTGAGAGTAAATAAAATTGCAATGAAAAGTTTCTCAAAAAATCTGTCGTTCGGAGTCGACTTTAAACTGTAGGTCCCACCACTCATGTATAAAATTAACACAAACAACATAAGTGGTGTGAGAAACTAGGTCGTAATCCTGACTGAAGGGTTGTTATGACAATTATGTATGTATGTGTATGTATTTCATCAAACCTCATGGAATATTAGGTCAAGTAATATACATACGTATACCGTTTTAAAGGCCCATCATTAATAAGCTTTACATTTTGGACATCGGTTCGGAAATGTTTGTGTAAACAATAAATTTGTGCTTAAAGACCAAAAAAGACTGTTTTTGCCAAATAAAACGAGTTTGGAGGGTTCAAGAAATATAAAAAAATATTATTGAGTTCTTCTCAACAAAACTTACAACCTACACTATGTCATTAGTTGGGTGTATTTCATTTTTTTTATTTTGTCTGAGTAAATTTAATAATTCATGATGACTTACTAAGGCATACTGTACCAGTTTAGTATTCCTTGCATACGAACCGCAGTTGTCGTTTTCGATAGTTCTCATGCAGCTAAAGCAACACCAGATATAAAAGACTATAACAAAACGAAATTTAAAGACATGAATAACACATTGTTCATCAAATAGACTTAATCGATTCCAGTAACAAAATAAAAATCAAATATTGAAGTTCTCATCACCTTCTAACTTACGAAACCTAACAGGTTATTAAGATAAAAAGGCAAAAAAATAAAACAAAAAAAGTTATTCAATGGATTTGTTTAAGTATTGTTTCGGTATCGTATGAGTTAATATACGATTAAATAAAATTTTATATGTATGTGTTAAAGAACAGAAGCAACAACAATATCGATAAACACATAATAGTACTTAAGTTTAATTCGGCAATATAATGCAAAAAATGCCAAGGCAGTATTATTATTCCTTCTTCTTTGGACATTCTTAACTTTCTGCACTTTTAAACACAATGACGCGTTATACGTCTATTTACATATGCACGCACAGTGGCGAGCACTTGTCGATATATGCCTAGAAAATCTTTAAGTTAAGCTGATACCCTACTTATATTAAGTTACATAACATAATTGGTCATTACAATCCGTCAGTCAGGATTACTATCCTAGTTTCTCACACCACTTATGTTGTGTGCGTTAATTTTTAAACATGAGTGGTGGGACCTACAGTTTAAAGTCGACTCCGAACAAACAGATTTTAGAGAAAATTTTCGTGACAATTTTCATTTACTCTCAGATCTTTTGCCAAAAATCTGCTGAAAAGAAATCACCGAAGAAATATTTTGTGATATTTCGTTTATTTGTCTGACCTGGGATATAGTAGGTTATTAAACTTAAATAAAACGAAGTGTATTTGAGATATCATAGAGACTTTTATACTTATTCGAAAGGCCTATTGATGTCAATATAAATTGAATATAGCATCATTCATAATTTTTCATGACCCTGTCTTTTAAGCTTAGCTCCGGAAACTGTTTTTTCGAATTCTGCCAGTAATCTAATTTTTCTTATCTGTTGAACAGATGTCCGAAGGTTCATTTTAATGGAAACATTTCACATCCGCTTAACATTGGTAGAGGTGTTCCCCAGGGATCAATACTGGAGCCTCTGTTGTTCTGTATGTATATAAGTGATCTACCGGATGTTTTGGTTGACTGCCGTGTCCATATGTACACACATATGCTGATGATGTGCAGCTTTACACCAGTAGTCGTAAGGAGAATATTGGTTCTTGCTTACACTCTATTAACCGTTGTTTTAATAGAATTTATAGTTGGGCTTCAGCAAATGGACTATGCCTCAAAGAACAAATGTATTATGATTTCGAAAACCAATGTTTCGTTTGTCATACCTGGATGGAGCATTAAGGGAAATGAAATTGACTTTGTCAAGTCTGCAGCCAATCTGGGTATTGTATTTAATGACAGATTATAGTGGTCTAGCCATATAAGTGTCGTTGTTGGCAGAATATACGGCAGGCTTTGAAATTTATGGGCGGTCATCGATTCAACTCCTTTTGCAATTCGTAAGCAACTTGCTAAAACTTATTTAATTCCTGTGCTATTCTATGTGTGCGAATTTTTCGCACAGACTTCCGAAAGGCGTCGTATCATGTGTTACTATGTGTTATTAACGCATCATACGTACATACATAATTGGTCATTACAACCCTACCAGTCAGGATTACGACCTAGCTTATCACACCACTGATGCTGTTTAATTTTTTACACAAGCGGCGGACCCTAATTTAAATTCGATAGTTTATAGCCGAACCTCAGAATTTTTGTCAGAAATCTGCTGAGAGGATACACATATTTTTCTTTTGTTTATATGATCAACAACTAAACAAAAATATAGCAACAACATCAGTATAAAAAGGGCGATAAACAAGTAAACAAAAAGCAACAACAAACATTAACAGAATAAATGTAAACAAAATACACAAACAACAATGAAACAACGATGTTTGCATTTATGGAGATCCCAAGAAGTCGAAGCCGCGGACATTCGACTTCAAGATCAGTCATCAGATAGGTTTACGTTGCCATATAAAATGCAAGGTAAAGCAGGCAAAGGGATCACTAAAAAATCAGCCATTCTTGTGTGAAGACACGCTGCGTGTGAAGAGAATAATCGTGATTTATCTGTTGAACAATTGTTAGTGTTTACACAGAAGACTGTAAAAAAGAATAGTAAACAAAGCAAATTGTTGTTGTTTGCATCAAGTTGTAAACAGTGGCAAACAGATCTGTGCAAATAATAACGAAATTAATTAAAACTGTACACAAATTTATTTTTGTTTACATTCTACAAGTTCATATTTCAAACGTTTTTAAAGGGTAAAAACGTACAATATGTTTTTCCTCGTCTTGCTTTCTCTTTCTGTCAATATTTAACATTAATTTGGGTCACTAACCTAAATGACAGCCCAAATTGATATAAAAAAGAAAACATGGAATATATCTCAACAAAATGTGTACAAATATGATGGCCATTACAATTGGCAATGATACTCTTCTTGCATGATTTGTTTTAGTATTTGTTAACCTAAATTTGACATTTCAACCACGTCAATTAATCAGTTAAAGGTTTCAGGTTTAAAAACTTTAAACCAAATTTTATACAAATTAGAATTAATTAAGTATAACTAATGTTTACTTTCACATAACTGTATTCATACATATACGTACATATATAAGCATTTTTATAATTTTTTGTGTGTGCATTTGTTATTTTTGTGTTTGTATTTCATATTCTTAACACGTACGAAATGACAATAAACTATAATATGACTTTCACCTGAAAAGTTTACGACTTAATTACAAATGAACTGTAAAACAAAGCTCCCTTATGAAGAGACAAAACTTACAACAAACAATTAATTAAGCAAAGTCTTCTTTTAATCCCTAGGTTATGACCGTGTAAAGAAAATAAAACGATACAGGAGGCGGTTTGCACTTTATAAAGTATAGCATTTGCTGGATATTAAGTTATTTGAAAATAATAATGCTGTCTTATTTTTATTCCTTTTTTTAAGACCAGCACTCAGGAGATGGCTCCTACTCATGCAGTGCATTTTGTTAGAATAATAGAAAGATAGTAGTTATTGGAGAAAGGAAATTTTATTTTTAAAACCTTGATATTGTTTAAAGGACCCGTGAAAAATTTTGTCACTTTTCCTTTCTCGAAAATTGCTTTGTATTAATTCTCACTTTTTTTTCTATTGCGGTTAATCATATATTGGGTTGTTCGGAAAGTAATGTCGTTTTTTTCGTAGAAATGAAAGACAGTTTTCTTATAATATCAATCAAGTGGTCATAAACTGTTGAATTTTATAAATTTAAGCTCAATCCGTTATTCGCCGGTTCGCATCAACTTATGCCTTCTTTGCGTCTTTATCAGCTTCAACCGGGCTTCCCGAACGTGGTGCATCTTCGACATCAAAATTGCCAGATCGAAATCTAGCGAACCAGTTCTGGCACAGGCGTACTGTCATACACATCGGCCAATTTCTTTCTGGTTTGAACAGCATTTTTACCCTTTCTGTAGTAAAACAGTAAGATATTTCGAAAATGCTGCTTATCGCTCTTCATATTTAAAAGGATACCAACCAAAAACTACTACGTAGAATTAATTGGAATTTTTCACACACAAGCCTTGCTATATGATATATAAAAATTATACGGCTTAACTGCGAAGTTGTGTGCAAACAAATACAATTAAATCCTCTGTCGGGAAAAAACGAAATTACTTTCCGAACAACCCCATATAATGTCAACAATCTAACAAACACAAAACACCCACGGTCTCCGATGGGAATCGAACGCGCAACCCTTTTGTCAGGATTACAACCTAGCTATCATACCGCCCATATTGTGTGTGTTAATTTTATCAGTGACCATTAAAGACGACTCCAAATGATAGACATTTTGAGAAATTTTTCAGTTCAATTTTTGTCACTTCCCAATCGCCTATCGCTCAGCTCTTTCTTTACTTCCATTACAGACTACTAAAGGTCATATTATAACCATTCTACTAATTTCACCCCAGCGTGTAATGACGAAATTTTCAATTCACAGCGCTTATTGTAAAATTTTTCTTTAAAATTGTGCCCAAATTATTGGGCTTTACAAATATAACGTTAGGTTGTTGAAGCAATGTTCTTGACCTTTTTCAGTGATGATAAAAGTCGGTGGTTATTGTTTGCTTACATTTAAAGAAAATATTTGCACCTTTCATCCCGTTTGAACACTCCAAAGGGAAAGGAACTATATAGGCAATTTTGGAAACCGGATGTGAAGTTGTGTCAACGGGTAACCGGATATTGGCCAACAGACAGTAGTAAAACACCTGATCTTATAGATTCCTTTATAATAAATATGATATCAAAGTCGTGTTTCAAGTTGGAAAATGGATTTGATCTTAATTCTGGCCATTCGCCGATATATATGACTGTTTATGAAAAGGCTATTTATAGGACAAAAGCTCCTTTTTTGGCGAATAAATTTACAGATTGGCAATATTTTCAGACTGTGCTGCAAAATTCAAATATACTCCCTAATGAACCAGAAACAACTGACGAAATTGAGAAAGACGTTAAGTTTGTTACAAACTTAATTCAAAGTACTGCGTGGGAAAGCACTCCGAACCCTCCTGATAAACAACATGTTGCTTCACACCCTGCTTATATAAGGAGGATGATAAAAAAATTAAAAGAAGGTTGAGAAAGATATGGTAGATAATGATCTAGATTTCCGGCTGACAAGGCAAAACTTAATACAATGACACACGAACTTAGCTTAGAAATCAAAAAGTATAAGAACTCACGTTTCAATAACTATTTACAAAGGTTAAGTAATGAAAAAACATCAGACTACTTATTGTGGAAATCAACAAAAAACTTAAATAGACCCACAGCACAAATTTCTCCCATTCACATGTCAGATGGAAATTGGACCAGAACAAATAGCCGAAAGGCAGAGTTGTTTTCTAACTATCTTGCTGGTGTGTTCTCTCTTGATACTGATCTACCATCTATTACGCTGGAAGTCAGTAGTCTCGATGATGATGGTCGAGATGATTACACAATACCCGAAGTAACAAAAGTAAAGAAATGTCATGGATTCGACTTAATAACAACTGAAGTTCTTAAACGTCTTCCAAAAAACATAATTGTAAAACTAACACAAATTTTCAATGCTTCATTTAGACTACTTCATGCACCATCGTTTTGTAAAGTCGCTGAAGTGGTAATGATACCAAAACCTGGAAAACCTCCAACTGAAGTTAAATCATTTCAATTCTGCCCATCTTATCGAGATTATATGATAAAATATTACAAGTTCGCATTAAAAATATAATTGAACAAAGAAACTTAGTTCCTAAACATTAATTTGGTTTTAGAAATGCGCATTCAACAATTGACCAAGTTCATCACATTACTGATGTAATAGAAAGAGCTTTAGAGGAAAAAAATGTTTGTACCGCTGTATTCTTGGACGTTTCACAAGCATTCGACAAAGTCAGTCACACGGGTTTTCTCACGAAACTAAGCACGCAATTGCCAAGTGCTTACTGTACTTTATTTAAATCGATTAATAAAGAAGTTTAATTAAAACTAAACACAAATTTATTTTTATTTTATTTGCAATCTACGAGCTCATATTTTAAACGTTTTTAAAAGATTGTACAATAACATGGTAGTATGGTATCATTCAAAATCATGTTTTTAAACCATTTAACCTTAAACGAAACCCATTCTTTGATTTCAAGTCCAATACAAAAATTTATTTTAGAGTGTCTATTCATTTGTTTAAAACGTTCTTTCAAATTCATAATAGACTGGCCCAAACACAAAGAATTTCTAATTTAAAGTGTCATTTTTCAAATGGACATTCTTATGAAACAATTTTATTTGCCTTAAGCCTATACATATAAAAGAAAACAAATGCTTACAGTCTTTCTTTCGATAGTGGGTAATGTTTTGATAAAGGATCAAATAAACATTTATTTACTTTAATCTTTCAATATTTCTTACTAATGCGCTTTAAACTTCGTATTGTAACAATAAGATGTCGGCTTAAAGCAAATAATAATGGAACATCATTTGATAGAATGAAATAAAATTTTGAAAACCAATTAAGACAATTCCATAGAATGTCTTTCTCTTTAACAAGAAATGCCATTGACAAAACACACATAATGGCTTTGCATTATTATTTATTTTCTTAAGAAATCTGATACAAATAATAGATTCTTAACCTTGGACGGTTACTCTTCATTTTTGTACATTAAGGTAACTCTTCGTTGAATCGACGCACACTTTAACCAAAATTGGTTACTGTTCGTCGAGTCGACGAAGCTCATTTCCTCTTTATCACATAATTCTTTTATTTTTGACCAAATTTCGCTCTTTTTATGAACAATGTTGGTTGATAATGACAGCTTGTAGTGGCCACCCATTTTTTTAATCATGGACGGTCACTTTTGTACAGTAAGGTAACTCTTCGTTGAATCGACGAACGAAAAAAATTGTTTCGTCTACTAACTGCGAGCTTTCGTTATCAACTAACGTTGTTAAAAAAAGAGCGAAATTTGGTCAAACATAAAAGAATTCGATTCGATTCGACGAACAGTAACCGTCCAGGGTTAAGGTTTGTTTTTATGTAAAATCAAAAACGCAATCCAAGATCTACAAATCGAATAACCATTTTGTTGGATCATTTCAATATCTATTTTCTATTTTCTATATATTTGTTTTTAACAATAATGAATTTTTTATAATAAGTAATATCGAACTACCCTAATGTTAAGTTAATTTTAAGTTCAATAACCATTTAGAATGTAATAAATAGGCAAATAAATAAGCAACGGAGTTGCTGAATAGATTTACACAGTTAGAATTAAGTATATAGAATATGTTAGGATTAAGTAAAAAGTTAAGTAATAAATTAGTTAAATAATTAATAATAATAATAGTGATCCAATAAGGAGAATGTGTAAAGAATTTAATAAATTGTATATGCTAAAATCTGCATCAAATAATGTTATAAAAAATAATGTAATTATATATTTAAATTCATAGTTTTTAAAATTGATATGTTGTAACTTTATTAAATTGCCTGCAAGGAATATTTCCATAGGCAAATAAAATAAAATAAAATAAAAAAAATAAAAAAATTATCCTACTGCTTGTTCGGTCCTTTTATTTCGTAAAAAGTTTGGTCTTCGCGGTCATTGTTTTAAGTGCCCAATTTTAAATAATTGAACTATAATTTGCTTGGTTCAATAATTTCTTAAAAATTATTAAGAAAAAACACATTTCCCAAAAGAAAAAATGGGGAGGTCGAGTTTCCGTGTGTATGTGTATGTGTTTTTTATTTACGTCTGTTACGTTTTTGCTTAAAACAAAAAACGTTTAAAATATGAGCCTATGAGCTATTGCAAATAAAATAAAATTAAATTTGTGTTTAGTTTTAATTAAAATCCTTTATTATTCGCAATATTCTGTGTGTCACTGTTTACAACTTGATGTAACAACAACAATTGCTTTGTTTGCTATTCCTTTATTTACATCCTTTGTATAAACAATAACAATATTAGACAATTGTTCGACAGGTCTTTATAAAGGAGATTTTCAAACCACGATTATTCTCTTCAGACACAACGCGTCGTAACACAAGAATGACTGAACTTTTACTAACTCAGTTGCCTCATTTGTCTTGCCTTTTATATGGCAAGGTAAACAGTCTGATGAATGTTCTTGAAGGCGAATGTTCGTGGCTTCGCCTCCTCGAAATCTCTATAAATGTAAACATCGTTGGATTTGGTTTACAATCATTCTTGCGGTGTTTGTTGGTATATTTTTGTTTACTTGTTTATCAATTTCTTAATGCTGGTGTTGGTAGCATATTTTTGTTTACTTGTTTATCAGTTTTTTTATGCTGGTGTTTGTTGTTATATTACGCAGTGCAATAATTTGTAAGCAAGTTCAATGTTTTTGTAGCTTTTGTTTACAATTTTAATGTTAAACGATGTAAACGCAAAATACCAGTATCTAGATTTTTCCATTTTCGTAACAATACAATGAAATTTAATTTATTTTTTTAATTTTTATACCAACAATTTTAATCTGCTCCAAAAAACGTCAGTTGTAGTGCCATTTCTGTATTATTTTTTAACGTAGATCGAGCTTTGTATCAAAATTTATACATAACTTTAATTCAGAAAAAGTTCTACGCCTGATATTTTTTAATTCCATTACTTTAAACCAAATAAAAAAAGAAAATTTTAAGCAGGACTTAAAAAATTCAAGTACTTCATAATTATGAATCATTTTTGATACATACGACTTTTATGAATTTTCTGTTCTTGATATTGATTTCAGTAGTCGTAGTCTAGTATTAGTAGCGTGTTAGCTTATGAGATGTCAGAGCAAGGTTCAAACCTTAGGTCAGTTTCCTTCAAATTTGTAACAAAAGGTTGTACTGACAGATTACGTAAGTATGTATGTAATATTTCTGCTGCTAAAGACTCTAAAGGAAGAAAACAGAAGCTCGTCTTATGAACCGACGAACGTATTGGCAGCAACAAATATGACGATAGGGTTTTTGTCGCCAAAGATGGTACTACTTGGAACAGAGAACCGTATGCCTTTAGTAGTTTGGGAACAGAAAATATTACCAAATTTCACGCAGATTGCTAGCTGCTGTTTCTTGAAATGTTGTAGCGCCTTTCTTACTGCTCTTCTCATCTCACGTGACAGACAAACATTAGAAAAAAGTATTTCGTCCTATGTTTTATTTCATTGCGATTACAGAAGGATAATATTTCGGTCAACTAGGTAAGTATGCGATAACATAATCATTCGCTTTGATAATGTGCTACTTGGAAAAGATGATAAATTTACATCTATTAAGCCTTTTAGAAAAATAAGTTGAAAGTCTTTCAGCTTTTAATAAACCCAATAATTTTTTGCTATAGATGAGTAACTAATTGAATTTTTTTCGTTATAAATTTCGTGGAAAAAACCTATATTGAAAAGTGTATAATCAGTCTTTTCTACTGTTGCAGGTTAGTGAGAGTGGTCGCACAACCAATTGTAAGTGCATTATAAGCTTCGTGGCAGCGATGGTTGCCGTTGCTTATTTTGTAGATGCAATTGGTTGACAAATCCTAAGTATATGTTGGTCGCGATGGTGGCCGCAAATACTTGGAATTTTTGTGACTCTCTCTCTACTTTTCTTTTCTATTGTTGCAGTTGCAGTAAGTATTCTGGCAAATAAAGGAAACGTTATAAATTTGATAAAGGAAACGTTATAACATAAGGATTATAAAGTTTTTTTAATGCTCGATCTGCGGTTAAAAGAATAATGTATATCACCTTCGATCGAAGGTAATATCATCATTTGTAGGAAAACTAGTTGTGCAGCGCTTACAAACTACTTCGAAGTAAGTTATTTTGTCAGTTTTATCCCTTCCTCCGAAATCACTTTCAATTACATTTCGATTTTTATGATTGCCTTTAATATCTCCAAAATTTATGGATATGTTATCGTCTTTTTCCAATTCATAATACCCACCTACCTCTTCTGAAATAATACACTACACAGACCTACCTCTTCTGAAATAATACTTCTCTTACTTTACTAATGCCTTCTATAAGTGTAATAACTTTGTATTTCGTTTACCTCTATGCGCTTTATCTTTCTGTTAAATATATTGTATATGGTTCTCCAACATTAACTCCTGAACTTTGAGAAGTTGGCAACTGATAATAATTTTCATTGAAAGTTATCTTCAGCATTGGAGCCCACTTTAGAATGAATGGATACGAGAACAAACCAAATATTCAAATTCAGGACGATACCAATCCACCGCAATTTGAAAAAGCTAACATTTAATGTACAGTTTCTGCTGGAATGATCATTGGTCCATATTTTTTTGCCACCGATGTTGGTCATCACTGTCAACGGTGAGCACTACAGGCCGACGATTACCAACTTTTTTGGCCCAAATTATGTGATCTGAACCTCACGTCTAATAAGCCAACATACTACCTAATAGACCACGGCGACTAAACCATGTTTATGGTTTTATAAGTTTGGTTTCTGTTAGGGTTAGCAACCCATTTCCAATTTTATCTTTTTAATAATTAAAGTGACCTGGTCCTAAAAAAAGCAAAATATATTGTTAGTGTTTGATTAGGCTTTTTTATATGGTCGAATACTATAGCTTCAGGCTTTAACAGATATTATATGAGAAGCCCTGATGTACAGTTATTTTTTTGGCAATCCTATTAACATCTTACATAAGAGTTTAACCATTATTTTTACTCTAGTGCATGTATGGTTACAATGGCATTATGTGGACATATTACAAAACATTATAATTTATATACATAAGACCGTAAGTACATACAGTCGACAGCAAAAGTCTTCGATCCACAAAACAAGATAACCACTGAAAACAACCACCAGTACCACCAACACTTTCAGTTTCACCCTTAAACCGCAGGTACGTATCGACATTGAAAAGGATATTAAACATTGCGAAAAACAAAACGAATCTGCACCGCTTTCTCGGTCCACTAATAGCTGAAATAGTGGTAGGGTAATTAGCACAAACCGGAACAAAATCAACCACTAGTACCACCTACAACTTCTGGTTTCACAACAATGCATAAAATAAATATAAAGACCATGAATTATTTATACAAATTATAACTTAAAATTTATAACATTGCTTACTGATATTGGGGAACTTAGACTTTTACTGTCCACTGTATGTGCTTTACAATACATGACTACCATATGTTGTAATTTAGGTAAACGTTCTTGTGATTGGCTGAGTGTATAGCATAACCAACTTTATTTAATTTGTCTTTCATTAGCACAAAATTAATTATTTCTTGATTATAACATAACACAATCTGATAAAAGATGACATCTTCATTCTCCAGAATATTTTGAATCTAAACATTTGTAAATGCATTTCCATTGAACTGCAATGGAGTTGTGTGCTAGAAAATATTGTAATTTAAAATACCCATAAAAGGATAGGCCTCTGTACACATTAATGCATTGAAATTCTAATATTAAGAAAATGTAATTGCCGTTGTGTGTGACTATTTGGTTACATATTTTAATTAAATTTGAATGTTAGCTTATTGTACATGTATAATTAATTAATCTATTAATTAAGAGCTATATACAGTGGTGGGCTTATATTTAGCACATCCATTCAACAAATAGTTTGTGTTGTAGGATTACGTTTTTTGTCACATGCTTACCGATTGTAATTAACAAAGCCTGGTAAATACAATTTAGTATTACAGGTCAGGCTTACGACATAGTTTCTTACACCACTTATGTTGTGGTGTGGTCAATGTAAGAGTAGCTGAATACACTTCCAAATATGACTTTCTATACTTAACCTTCTCAGACTTACACGCATACACGATAAACGACAGGTTTTTGAGAAACTTTTCATGACAATTTTCTTTGCTCTCAGAGTTCTTGTTAGAAATCTGCTGAGAGGAAGCCGCCAAGAAATATTTTTTTATATTTTCGTTTTGATCTCTGTCCTGGGCTTTGAAAGGTGGCCATACGTCTAAGAAGCAAACGCACTACCTACTAGATTACGGCGACTACAGGAGCAATATGCGGAAGATAATCTGGAAACTTCAGAGATATCGATTTTAATGTATGAAATGAAGGACCATCAAAAAAGTATAAAGACAACGAATTGCAAACAATATTGTTACGTTTTTACTCTTTTAAAAACTTTTAAAATATGAATTCGTACATTGAAGATAAAATAAATAAATTTGTGTTTAGTTTTAATTCAATTATTTATTGTTTCCGTGTGCTACTTTTCACAACAACAATTGCTTTATTTGTAATTCTTCTTTACACTCTTCCACATACACACTAATAATTGTTCGTTAGATCTTTACACCGGAGATCTTCAAACCACGATTATTCTCTTCACACGCAACGCTTCTTCAGACAAGACTGACTGAATTCATACTGATCATGTTGCCTGCTTTGTCCTGAATTCGCAGGGTATACAGTCTGATGAATTCTCTTGAAGCATAATGGCTTTGCCTTCGCGAAATCTCTGTAAATATAAACATGTTGTTTACGTTATTGTTGTTTGTGTATTTTTTACATTCGTCCTTGTAGTGTTGTTGTTGCCTGTTTGTTTACTTGTTTATCCCTTTTTTTACTGATATTGTTGCTATATTTTTGTTTATTCATAGATCATGTAAACAAGTTGATTGTTTCTGTTTTTGTAGCTTTTGTTTATCATTTTAATGTAGAACGATAGCACCATTTCCATTTTCGTAACAATACGGATGAAGGTGACACTTTGAATCAGAAACAAATGGTAGAATGTGCTGCACAATAAACAATTTCTGATCGTTTAAAAGTTATGGGAAAGATCAAAATGTCTGGAACTAAATGACAGGCAGATGGAAAATAAAAAAACCACAAAATTTTGCTTCAAAGACACGGTAAAAAACAGTGTCGCATGCAGTTATTACTGACGATAAAAATGTATTATTTCCAGAATCTTAGAGGGAAAAACTTAACCAAGTATTGATAGAAAAGCAATCAGAACGGGTCACAAGACACGGCAAGGTTATTTTGCAATATGACAATGCACAATGGTTTAGGATACAACCAAAGCATTAGGCTAGGTGCTGGAGGAAGTCGTTAATTGCGTGACTAAGTGGTTTGAGATGCGATGAGATGCATGCGAGCAAGGTAAAGTTTCTGACTGTGATCAACATGACGACCTCCAGAAGAATCCTTGTCTTGCTGTATTCTAGTTGATACGCAGCCTCCACGTGGCCCTCCTGGATGGCATACTAGCACCCCTAGATGTTAACTAATGCATCCAGCGAACTTCAATACCCAAGACTTTAAATTTGGCTTGTGCGTAGGGCTTGAAACCCACCATGTAAAAAAATTATCCAATGAAAACCAAAGCCTTGTTGTGCGACCTCTTCAACATCGTCATGAAGAGTGTTCTGCGCAAGGCGGGAGTGTAGCGCAATGACACTATTTTTAAAAAAAGTGTCCAGTTGCTTGCGTATGCCAAGTGAGATATTACTGCTGCTTTTTGTGCTATTGAACGGGAGTCTACTAAAATGGGTATGGCAGTAACTGAGGGCAAAACAAAGTACATGTTATCGACAAGTAGAGACGTGTGATATATTGGATCTCAGATAACGGCCGACAACTACACGTTCGATATAGTCAAGGAATTTATTTATCTTGGTTCCGCGTACCACTAAAAATTATGTCAGTCTGGAGATCAAGTGCAGTATTGCCAACAGGTGCTACTATGGTCTCAATAGGCAATTGAGTAGCAGAGGCCCCTCTCGTACAATAAAACTAGTACCCTACCAGACGCTCATCCTCCCCAAGCTTCTTTAGGGCGCAGAGGCAGGGACACTATTAAACACTGATGCAGCAGCCTTGAGAGTTTTCGGCAGAAAAGTCTTCGGTCCAGTGCGAGTTGGCGATGATTTCTGCACCAAGCCAACAATGAGATGTATGAGCTCCTCAACGACATGAACATTATGCAGAGTATTAACATCCAGCGGCTGCGCTGGCTTGGCTATGTCGTTCGTATGGAGGAGAATACACTGGCTAGACGGGTATTTGATGCTGGGCTTTGCTGAAGTCGGTAAAGAGGATGACTTTGATTGCGATTGGTGTGACCAACTGCCTAATGAGCGCTAGAAGCAAAGGCACCTGGAAGGATGTGTTAAAACATAACGAAATCCGTTAATCGGTTGTTAGTGGTTGATTAAGTAAGTAAATAAGTAATTGGTTTGCTTTAAAAGATGAACGGTTTTAGAGGCGTGGAATCCACAAATTGTTTGAAAGATGGGGAAAATATGTAGCCCAATGGCCCATATTTTGAATACAATGTTTTGTGAGTGAGAAAGTGTGAAAAAGATTAGAATATTTTTATTAAAAAATAATGAAAGTTTTAATTATAAACTCCTTTTTAAATACCCATTTACAGAGAAATTAGAAATGGAATGGACTGTCGTAAATAATTTATAAAAGGTTAGAAAAATCCTTCAGCGTAAATTTAAAAAAAGAGTTGCGATAAGAAAAGCTAATAAAAAATAAATAAATTATTCTATTTCGTTAAGGTGACAGAGGGAACATGTACGCAAAGTCATTAATTTAGTTTTATTTTTCATTGGGTTTTATTATACGTCCTTGTGAGTTTCCAGGCATAAAATTTAAACAATAGAATAGAGATTAAAACCCGAAATTTATTGCATTCTTCATTTCTATTTCGCTTTTCTAAAATTTATTATTCTGTGAAAGAATTCTGGTTTGAAGCTTTTATTAATCGAATAAAAAATTAAAAAATATTTGTATAATGAACCCAATGAACCCATGTTGAAGAAGAACGAAATGAAATTGATTTGGGTCAATCGATTTTGAAATGAGTTCAACAATCATACCATCGTTTCCAATTAATATATATATACATAAATACATAAATATACACATACATAAATATATACATTCACGTACTCATTCTTCAAATTAATGAGAAGAAATTTGCACCTACAATTTTAAAATTTACTCTGAAGTTAAATTTTGTGGTAATTTTGTTCAATTATAAATAAGAGAAAATTCACCGTTATAATAAAGTAAAGAAATGTCGAAAAAAGTAATTTAGTAGTAGTAAAATAACAAGGTGCGACAGTCAAAATACACCCAGCTAATGGCGTAGTGTAGGCTGTGAGTTTTGTTGAGTAGAAGTCAAAAAATATAATTTTATTTTTACCGAATCCTCCAAACCAGATTTATTTGACAAAAATGGGTTTTTTGATCTTTTCACACAAAATTATTGATTACACTAATATGTTTCAACATATTTTAAAAATCCAATGGTTTTTGGAAAGGGGAGATATTATCCTTTACAACAATATACGTTAACATTTTGTTCAAACTTATATGTTATTAGATTTGATGGGGTAAACTTGGCAAATATGATTTTTTTCTAATTTTTTCAAGTTTAGCTATTCTTAACTGCTAAAAGAATATAAATTGCTTAAAACAATATAAAATAAGTGATGACATTCAGAAAGTGCACTGTCTTGCGAAGAGATTGGCACTTCGTTTGATCAAATCGGGCAAAAATTACCGAAGTTATTATTTAAATAGTAAACAGTCGTGTTATATTTTTTATATATGTATGTCACCTTATCAAATGAACTTTCAGTTCAAAAATATTCAAAAGTTTTATTGGATCTTGATTGTTTATCGCAAAATGTGTCAATTTCACGTTTACACCATTACCAGAAGTCGTCTAATATTTCAGTGTTTTACAAATAGTATTATTTCTCTTTGCGCAAACATTGTCCAACTTCTGGTGGTAGCTCAAACGTGAAATTGACAAAGTTTTCCATAAACAATCAAGATCTATCAACTACTCTGAAAATTTTTGAACTTAAAGATTATTTGGAAAAATATATAAATTTTTACCCGATTTGATCAAACGAAGTGTCAATCTCTTCACAAGACAATGCACTTTCAGAAAGTTATAACTTATTTCATATTTTTAATTAAAGTTTGCTACTATGAACGGACAAACTTGAAAAAATATGAAAAAAATACGCATTTGTCAAGTTTAGCTCATCAAAACTCATAGCATATTAAGGCAAATAAAATATATATGTACATTATTTTAAAGGACCATCCCTGTCCTTTCTAACAAGGTTTAAATTTTGGAAATCATTTCAGAAATGTTTGTGTAATCAATAGATTTGTGCGTAGAGTCCTAAAAACAGTCTTTGTCAAATAAAACAAGTTTACAGTGTTGAAGAAGTACAATAAAAATATTTTTGAGTTCTACTCAGCAAAACTCACAACTTACACTATGTCATTAGCTGGGTGTATTTATTTTTTTTTTTATTTTATCGCATAGTGTAATTTATTCTAAAAATAATAGACCTGTGTTTCAGTTCTGTATTTTTAAAAGATTTATTCCAATAGGTGGGTAGATAGTCTGAAGTGGTAAATCACGTAAACGTAAATCAATTCCTAATTATAAAAGCTTGTCTTCTATGATTATGGTGATCGTAAAAGGAGACAAACCCGTACTTATATTATATTATTTTCTTTATGGAAACTTAAGTTAACTTTATTTTATCCGTAGATTGTAATAACGAAAAGAAGTAAAGGTGAGTTTAGAGTTCACCTTAGCTAAAGTTACCTTTAACTAAACCCAGGTTTAACGGCAGGTTGTAATAATGGCCCTTAAAGAAATGAAAAAATACAAGCTTTGAACAGTAGTAAGCAGTAGCTTACTTAAAAGTTTTTTTCTTCGACGACAGCAGTCTTAACAAAAATTCCCACTTTAAGTTATTTTGACAAATAAAAAATAAAATTACTTTGGTTTTGCTCGGAATGGTTATGAAGTCTTGTAGTTTTATTTTCCGCAATTGTTTATTTTTCCTATACTAGCACAATTTTAATCCAGAAAAGAAGTTTCCCTTAATGTTATTATATTTCAAGATTAATTAAGAAAAAAACAAAAATAACTTAAATTTCAACAGAAAAGTTTTCAACATATTAAGAGACTTCTGCCGTCGGTAGTTGTAATATTTACTTTTAGCGGTTAACAGTTTTTACCGCAACCCAGTTGAAATTAAAGTTTCAAGTTTGGTAAGCAATTTTTAGCCGACATTAAATAATATTTAAATAAAGAAAAAAAAAGAATAAATTGCGACCTGTACAGATTGTTTACTTATGGTTGTAAAATTATGTTTAAACAGGGTAACCATTTCGGTTACATTTAACCGACTAGAAATAAGAAAATAACGAAACGTTTTAAAATTAACATTTTAGTTTAAACTTCATGTAAACATTATTATTTATATTATTTAGTTATTTAATCAATTAATTTTATAATACGAATAAGTCTGATAGTTAAAGTACTGAAAAGGAGTGTTCATACTTTTCAACATGATATCACAGACTTGTATAAACAAGTTAACCCGATCACACTTTTAATCAGTAAGTGCCGCCAAAAATATTTTTGTTTCTAATGAACTGTGAGGCATTAGATTATCCAACCATATGGTATTTAATATTCTGGCCAGAATATTTGCTTTCTTATTTTCAAACACTCCATGATGACTAGGGGCCCATATAGTACGCACCATTCTATGCCCAGGCTAATTACACTATGCAACAAAATAAAAAAAATAAATACACCCAGCTAATGACTTAGTGTAAGTTGTGAGTTTTATTGAGTAGAACTCAAAAATATTTTTTTTATAATTCTTGAACCCTCCAAACTTGTTTTATTTGACAAAGAATGTTTCTTTGGACTTTATCCACAAATTGTTTGATTACACAAACATTTCTGAACCGATGTCCAAAATTTAAATATTATTAGAAAGGAGAGAGATGGACCTTTAAAACGCTATACATACGTATATTATCCGACTTAATATTGTATAAAGTTTGATGAAGTAAACTTTTCATATTTTTTCAAGTTGTAGAAAGTATAACATACTATTTAGGTAATAACTAAGGTAATGTTTGTCCGATTTGATCAGACGAAGTGTCGTTTTCTTGACAAGATAACGCACTTTCAGAATGTCATCACTTATTTTATATCTTTTAAGTAAATTTTGCAATTAGGAATAGCTAAACTTGAAAAAATGAGAAAAAATCATTTTTTCCGAGTTTACCCGATCAAAACTCATAATATGTATGTAAGTTTGAACCATATGTTAATGTATACCATTTTAATGGTATATCTATCTTATCTGTCCCCTTTTCATAAAACTTTGGAAAATGAAAATACGTTAAAAAATATTTGGGTAATCAATAATTTTGTTTGAAAAGATCAAAAATACCGTTTTTGTAAAATGAAACAAGTTTGGAGGGTTCGAGAAGTATAAAAAAAAGTATTTTTGAGTTCCACTTTCGAAGGGATTTTTATAGTTAACGTTACTTTATTATTTTACAATAAGGTGTATCTGCTTATGTGGATATGTGATACAAGTAAGTAAAGGGTCCGCCAAATGAAATTTTTTTTTTTTTGAAAATGCTTTAAAAAAACTGCTGAATATTTTCTCAAATTTCTTTTTTTATTTGAAAGTACAATCCTTCCGATTAATAATGGAAAATAATTTTATTCAAATGGCTGCCTCGGCTGGCCATGCAGTAGCCTACACGATCGGTCCAATTTTTAAGCATATTGGCGATTGTGTGCAGCTGTATTTCACCAATGGCTTCACGAATATTGTCCTTTAAAGCGCCAATTGTCTCTGGCTTGTCGGCGTAACACTTATCCTTGACGGCACCCCACAAATAATAGTCCAACTATGTCAAATCGCAGCTCCGAGGTGGCCAAACGACATCAGCTCTGCAGCTGATAATGCGATCTTCAAAAACAGGGCGCAAAACATCGAGTGTAGCTTCGGCTGTGTGATACGTAGCGCCGTTTTGTTGAAACCAAATGTTGCCAATATCCTCCTCTTCAATTTGTGTGAACAAAAATTTATTCAACATGGCCCGATAACGATCGCCATTGACTGTAACGGCCACTCTTTGCTCAATTTCGAAGAAAAATGGCCCTATTATGCCTCCGGACCAAAATCTTCACCAAACAGTGACTCGTTTTGGGTGCGTCGGTTTTTCAATGTATGCGTGCGGGTTTTCTGTGTCCCAAATGCGACAATTTTGCTTGTTTACATACCCGCCAAGATCAAAATGAGCTTCATCTGAAAAGATGATTTTTTTTGCCAAAATCGGCATCTTCTGTAAGTCGATCGCAGGCCCACTAAGCGAAGCGAAAACGTATTGGATGGTCCATATTCGTTCAACGGAAGGATAAAAAAATTGACGAAATAAGCACTAGTTAAAAAAAACGTTAGATGGCGGACCCGAAATTAAATTTCGGCAAAATTTTTTGAAGGTGATGTGTTCATGTTCAAAAAACTTGTGCAAACTTTGTCGTACCACTTCAGCTTTATTTTAAGGGTTTTTCTTAGTTTAAAAACATAATATTTTTCTTTTTTTGATGTAAATGAATGCCTAAGAGACTGACAAGATGTTGTGCATTGGATGTGAATTTTTTTTATTTCTATGCTTAGAGTAGAAAAACTGAACTTAGAATAAATTTTTTTATTTTCTAAGCAAAATATTAAATTTTTTGTCATTATATGAGAAGTTTGTGGTATTTCGTTTTGTAATTTACTATTCAGCAGAAACTACCTCAACATGAAAATATTAAAAGGTTTATCGATTTATGGAGTGGTTTTGTTGGGTATTCTAAGTATAAGTAAGTATCTTTACGAAAAATAATTAAAATTTTTAAAACATTAATTTTTACGTAACATTTTTAGTAAGGGGTTTCAATATATTGAATTTAGATTCCTAGTTTTGACTTGATTTTATAGGATTTCAAAGAAAACAACCTTCAAATGTTAGTCAAAACTGTGATAACATTTCTTATGAAATTTTCCTGAATTTAGGTCAAATATTAAGTCTCATTTATTTGTATAAAACCAAGATTTTACAAAATTCTTGCTATAATTACATATCGTCCAAATCCATATCCTACAGTTGTGACCACTATTACTGAGTTCTCATGTTCACAGCCACTGCAATATCAGCTGATCTTAAAAATAGAGAGCAATTAAGTCACCTGTCAGACGTCTGATGTGAGAAAGTCGCCGAAAGAAATGTTTTTTTATATTTCATTATGTACGATATGAAACACGAGCTCACGCCTCAGAAGCCAACACACTACCTACTATGGCGGTTATATTCAAAAGCGACTACAAAATTAGCGTCATATATTTCTAAATGGAACTGATCGATTTTTCTTTAAATTACAATTTATTATTATTTACTCACATTGTCCTCATGTTTAATATTGTTACGAAATTGGAAACGATGCAACATCATTTTACATTAAAACTATAAGCAAAAGCTAGAAAAACAAACACCATGAGTAAGAAAGAGAAGGGGAGAGATAACGAAACATAAGCGAACGCAACAACGTAACAAAAGCTACACACACACAAATACAACGAACTTGTTCCAAGTAAAGCAACAGCAAGAAAGAGAGCAACAACAAACAACATAAGCAAAATACACAAACAACAATGTAGTCGCGATAGAACTCTCAAGAAGGCGAAGACAAGAACATTCTACTTCCAGTACTTTCATCAGATTGAATACGCGAGCAAAACAAAGCTGGCAACCAGTGAGTAATAATTCAGTCAGTCTTGTATGAAGACGAGTTACGGTTTTAAGATCTCCGCTATACAGATCTAACATGCAAGTGGTAATGCTTACAAAAACGTTTTAAGCAGATAAGATAACGAACTAAACAAGCAGATTATTGTTACATACGACAAGTTGTATACGGTGGCACACAAAAGTAGTGTGAAAAATCAAGAGTTTAATTAAAACTGAACACAAATTTGTTTTTACTTTGTTTGCAATCAACGAACTCGTATTCTAAACGTTTTTAAAAATGTAAAAACGTAACAATATGTAGAATTAATAATTACAAGCATGTGAAGTATGAGCAGCGTTGCCATTTGCCAAGTTTTCCCTTTTTTCCAAGTTTTTTGAGATGCGAAAAAGTTTTCATTAAAATTGTTTTCTAACAAATTTTTTTCGAAAAATTCAAAATTTCAATAAATTCAACAATAACACGAAATATTTACATTTTTTAAATAAAATATTGTTTATTTTATTCGTCCCAGGCATAAGTAGCAAAGAAACACCAATAGAGGACACCGTTCTCCGGTGTTTCCTTTACAAATGTTGATACTTTTGTAGAAAACAAGTTCTTTTATGTAAAAAAAAGTTTTTTTCCCAGAAATAAAAAGTTTTTAAAAAAAAATTACTGGCAACGCTGCGTATGAGTGGTATTTAATTCCATTAGTTTCATACTCTCCAAAATCAAAGGGATTTTTATTGCATACTTTTCAGAGTAATTATTCCAGTACATGTAGTATGAGGCGTATGACTAATATATTTCAATATCAATTAAATATAAAGCATACCTGTTAAGTAATTATTAATAGAATATACATATATTACGATTATAATCGTAATGATTAGTAAATTGATAACTTTTTTGAATGGTGAAATAATGATTACAATTACTATTATTTTTGGATTTAATAGTTAATAACTATTAAAATTACAAAATACTTAAAAAATAATCAGGATTACTGGCTTTTAGTCTAAATAATCTAAAAGAATCAAAAGTAATCCAAAAGTAATCAAATTGTTTTCAATAATTCTTTTTTATCATTTTCGAATATTCACAAAGAATTCATCGCAGTTTAAGTAGCCAAAATGATGATGCCAATTGGCCGCCAAGAAGCCGCGATTTGACACCGTTGGACCATTTTTAGGGCGCCGTTAAAGAAAAGTGTTATGACGACAAGCAGGAGGCAATTGAACATTTGACGGCCAACATTTGTGATGCCGAGATACATCCCTGTACCCTCGAAAAACTGCACGAAAATTGAATTGGATGAAATAACGTTTGGTTTCTAACCAGAACATTTGTACTTCACAACAAAAAAATAAATTTGGCATGATTTTAAACCGTTTTTGCTGTATTACATTTTTAAAGCTAAACTTTTAAATTTCCAACCCTGTAAATACATTATAAAAATATTTCAAAAACGTTTAAGATATGAGCTCGTAGATTGCAAATAAAATAAAAATTAATTTGTGTTTAGTCTTAATTAAAATTCTTTATTATTCGCACAATTCTGTGCGTAACTGTTCACAACTTGATGTAAGCAAAGCAATTGCTTTTCTTTGTTATTCCCCTGTTTATACCCTTTGCATAAACAATAACAATTACTAGTCAATTATTATACAGTTCTTTGTAACAGAGATCTTCAAGCCACGATTACTCTCACCGCGTCCTCACACAAGACTGACTGAACTTTACTAACCTGTTTTGCCTTGCCTTTCGTGGCTTCGCCTTATCGAAATCTCTATAAATGTAAAAATCGTTGTTTACGTTTGTTATTGTAGTGTTACTGGTATATTTTGATTTACTTTTGTACCATTTTTTTATGCTGGTGTTTGTTGTTAAATGTTTACTGTTTTGTTTACTGCATTGTTTTGTTTTTGTAGCTTTTGTTTATAATTTTAATGTTAAACGATCAGTATCTAAATTTTTCATTTTCGTAACAATATTTATCTGTATACCAGCAGTTTTAAAACAGTGTAAACGTTACATATATTGAAGATCAAATCAATCCAAAAAGCCAATTTTTTAAACAATTTTTAGCAAATCGTTTAACCGCGTACATATTACTATAGCTTTTGCAGTTTTGCTTCAACTACAAAATTATATAATTTGTTATGTTATTATGACTTTTTCAATTTCGTTTTGTTTTATTTTGACCATTTCCATGAGAAATATGACAAAAGTTATGAATATCTGTTTATCAAAATTTATTCAGTACACTTGTTATTGATGCTGTTCAATTTTTTATTTTGCTTCCTTTTTATTCATAATGAAATGAAAACTAGAAATTGGTTTTGTTTATATTTTTCCGCACAAGTCTCAATTTACATTATTTATGTTTTCCATGACTATTTGATTTCCATTCTTTTTGAAAATAATTGCTATTATTTCATGAACAGCAACTACGACATAAAAGCAAAGACGAAAGGAAATCGGATAATAAATAGTCGAACGCCAGTCGTCGCTGCGACAGTGAAAATATACCCGAGAAACTACATAATCTAAGTTATTCACTAGGTTGAGTAGAACTCAAAAATACTTTTTTTATTTTTCTAAAACCCTCCAAACTTGTTTTATTTAATAAAAATGTTTTTTTTGATCTCTTCACACAAAGTTATTTATTACCCAAATTGGTTTGAAGTCACTTTAAAAATTCAACGCTTTTTTAAAAAGGGGAGAGGAGATAACTTTAAAACGGGAATATTTTGTTCAAACTTATATGTTATGAGTTTTGATGGGGTAATCTTAGAAAAAAATTTTTTTTATTATTTTTTCAAGTTTGGCCATTCTTAATTTCAAAACTTAATTGAAAAAAGTTTGTATATTCTGTTAAAAATGCTTCGCCCTCTAAAAGCGTAGAGTGTTTTATTCTAAATAATTCGCACTTGCCAATGGTGGAGGGCATTGCATTTTGTGTCCTGTATAAATCGACAGTGCTGATAATATCCTGTAAAGCAAATGACTTTTGTTTATTTATAGGGCTACCAGATGAAATTTAAAAAGTCGCTTGGTATCGTTAAATTTTTCATTGTTTTGTGGAGTAACCTTAGGGAAACATTACATTATTAAAGCTACATTATAAAGCTAATATAAAAAAATTGCATTCAGCGTTAGAACAGTGTTGAACAATTTTTTTGGTTATAAAAAAAGCGCTCAAAAAATTAATTCGAAAAATTACCGATCTGGCAACACCTTTTTATATTTACATATTTCATTGAAAACAAATCAAAAAATACAACATATTTCTAAAAAATCTAAATTTTTCAAATCTAAATATTTTTTTTTTTTTGGAAAAAAAAATGTTAATATGGATATTGCTGCATCTATTTTATATGCGAAAATTTAAATAAATCAGTTATTAGATTCATCTTCGTCATCTGATGAAGAAGAATTACTGCATTTATTTCAACGTAGTCAACAGCCGCGTGTAAAGGGTTTGTTGAAAATATTGTCCATGAATTTTGTGATATAAATGTACCTAAATTTAAAAAATTTAGTTCTTACAAAACACTTTTTTAATTAATTTTAAATATTATTACTTACATTGAACTGCTTTTGAACAAATTGGCATTTCCTCATTAATTTTCTTAATAAGTGGTAAACACAATGCATGCCCTTTTTTAATATTTGTGTTATGTTCTTTTTAAAATAAAAAATTACATTATCACAGGGTAGGTCAGCAATTTTTTAATGCACCTTGTAAGAGGGTGACATTTTCTTTGTAGAATAGAAAACACCATTAGTATTATCCTATAAAGAAACTGACACAAATAGGCCCACTATAGACATTTCCTGGTAGCTTCTTTATGTCCTTTATTGTACTTTTAACCACTTAAAGCAAATTTAAGTGCTCAGTGAACGTGTGCGCACGTATAAAGTTACATATTTAAGCTCTTTTATTTCTATATTAAGGTGTGAGTATATATACTTTCCACTTGTAATTCTGTCTACTTGGCGCTCAGTGCCATTATGTCTCCAAAAGTTTCCTTTTATTGAATATATGCCAACGCTTAAGGAAATATGTTCTACTCTTGTTATATTTGTATAATTAGATGATGTTGATATCGCTATTGTATACATTTAATTGCTTCCATTATGTTATCGTTTCTAAGCACTATTTCCTCTATTCTTTACCCCATTTTTGGTAAATTTTGGTATATGGTAGACTTTACAATTGAAATACTTTGTTGTAATTAACGACTTAGGTTACATTAGCCATTATTACAATATTTTGGCAAAGTGAGAAGTTGAAGAAACTTTCTCCAAAATTGTTGATGAATCTAATAAAAGATATTATTGCATCTTCTCTGTTCGGATATTTTCAATAAGTATTATTACGTGTTTGCCTTTTAAAAAGGTTTGAAATATGAACTCGTAGATTGCAAATAAAATAAAAATAATTTTGTGCAGCTAGAGTCCTCAAATTTTGTACGGACGACTTTGACGTATATATGAACAAAATGGGTGGATTGGCTATATTGGGCGTGTCACCTCCCATAGTCTATATATATAAAAATGAATGTTTGTTTGTATGTACCTTATAGAATCGTAAACTGTGCATTTGATCATGTTATAATCTTTAGCAAAGTTGTTGCACATGAGCCGACGAAGGCTTCTAAATTGGTATGACCAAACTCCGACAGGTGGTGCCACTGAAAATTACTCACAATGAATTAAACCGTAAACTGTGCAGTCTTTAACAAAGTTGTTGCGTATGAGTCGACGGAGGTTGGTGCGATTAATTTCCGATGGATGGCGTTGGGTTCAATTGGATTGGGTACATTGTGAGGTTCTAATAAATTTAACACATTTTTCACTTCGTTCCCGTGTCATCATGCCTACAAGAAAAGACCATTACGAGCCCCAGAATCAGACAGGCAACTAGCATTGAGACTGGAAAATCTTCGAGTACATGCCGCTGAGACCCGTTGGCATGAATCACTTGAACAACGAGAAGTGAGATTACAAACTGATCGAATCCGTACTACTCAGGCCGGTTCATCTGAATCATCAGGGCAATGGAAAACAAAATCAATAAAATGATTCAAATTTAATTGGACATTTGTGTAATGTCTTTCCTTCAAATATATTTTAGTTGGTGGTGCGGCAACACGCACACACACACTACAAGCTTTCGTTATCAACCAACATTGTTTATAAAAAGAGCGAAAATTGGTCAAACATAAAAGAATTATATGATAAAGTGTAAATGAGCTTCGTCGATTCGACGAACAGTAACCAATTAGGGTTAAAGTGTTCGTCGATTGAACGTCCAGGGTTAAAGATAATTACTTTAAAAGTAAGTAAACAATTTTTTTGGAGATATCTGACCTGAGTTGATCAACACGCTACCTACTATAGTATACTACAGCGACATATGATATAAACACAATAAACGCAATTGCAAACTGCGTACTAATTATAATAGACAGTAGCAGCAGAGCATAAGCAAAACAAATAAAAAATAAACGGTTCGTCAATTCTTCATCAATGGTGCTATGTATCGCTGTTAGCACTAATTCTCTTATTGCTGCAAATAAAAATAGAAATCAGAGCAGCAGAACGTTTAAAATAATCACTTCCATATATACCCATGTATTCTATATCTGAGATTGCTGCCTTGCGTTTATTGTGTTTATAGCATCACTGTTGTTTTATTATAAATTTAGGTATTGATTTAATCAAGGAAACACTATCTTCTCATTTTTACAACAGTTTTTTTAAAACATATTCTTCGACATTTCTATAATTCTATTTGGTGTTCAAAAGCCTAAAATCACTTCCTTTAAAAAATAAACATAAAAAGCTTTTTATTTCCTTTAATTTTTTTACTTCTTAAGTGACACTTTGACTTCGATTCATAATAACTCGCGTTATGAAATAAACATAAAGACACTACAAATTGGAATCGAATAAGTAAGAGAAATACTTACAACTTGGATTTGGGAAGAGTGCTAGAAAGTAATAAATTTTCTTTAATAATAATACGGTGCGACAGTTAAAATACACCCAGCTAATGATATAGTGCAGGTTGTGAGTTTTGTTGAGTAGATCTCAAAAATATATTTTTTTTATATTTCTTGAACCCTCCAAACTTCATATACTATAAATGAAGTGCCAGTCTCTTCACAAGATAATGCACTATTAGAATGTCATCACTTTTTTTTGTCAAATAAAACAAGTTTGGAGGGTTCAAGAAATATAAAAAAAATATTTTTGATATCTACTCAACAAAACTCACAACCTACACTATATCGTTAGCTGTTTGTATTTAATTTTTTTATTTTGTCGCATAATGTAATTATAGGGTACAAGACTTTTATTAATTCCCAACACTTTTTTCAGCGTAACATTCCTTTCTTAGCAAATAAATGTTTTGGGTAAGAAGGGAAATAAAATAATAAATTGAGGCGAAATAAAATAGAAATAGAAAAATTAAATTATAAAAAGAAAGTCATTAATAAGACTTAAATATTGTTTTATTACACGACTTTAATGTTAAAAGGCTAATATTTCTAGTTATTACTGGGATTACTTCTAATAATCCATTAGCTTTATTACTGTAGGGTTCTATTAACCGTTCTTTCATGACCATAAGGTCATGAGAGGCAAATTAATTTTTTTTGTCTATTTGGGATAACTGATTAGATGTCCAAAAGACAAATTATCAAACCCTATGGCTATAGTCTAGTTGGTAGTGTGTTGTTTTGTTAGACATAAGGCCACGGTTCAAACCACGGGTCAGACATCAAAACGAATTATGAAAAAATATTTCTTCGGCGCCTTCCTCTCAGCAGATTTCTGGCAAAAACTCTGAGAGTAAATAAAATTGCCATGTAAAGTTTCTCAGAAATCTATCGTTCGGAGTCGACTTTAAACTGGAGGTCCCGACACTCATGTATAAAATTAACGCAGACAACATAAGTGGTGTGAGAAGCTACATCGTAACCCTGTCTGAAAGGTTGTAATGACCAATTATGTATGTTATGTATATGCAATAGTGGGTTGTTCATTTTTTCTTGGGACATATGTGTCCCAATTTATGTAAACTTATTCATCTGCTAAAAGTAAGAGAAAAGTATTCACTTCTAGTGCTTTAGGTACTCATCCCTATGTTTTAATAAAATGAAATATTTGCTACACTAAAGTAACGAAATTTAGAAATTTAAGTGGCTATTTGACAGGCTTATCCCTTGCATACTGCTTCATTAATTTGTGAATTTGATATACGAAGTATCCCGATATCTATTTTGAAGATTAGTAATCTCTTAATTATGACAGAATGCTGGACAATTTATATGAGTTTATCAAATTAATTCTTCTAATATTTCTTGTACCAAGCAATCAAAGTTTGTAGTTAAAAGGTACTTGAGAGGAATGCATCAGAAACAGAAAAACGTTCGATATGTATGCTCTCTGGCGCCATATAAAAACACGTTAATCTTTTCTAAGTGACACAGAGATATGTTTATTTGCAAATATTGATGACTGAGGCAACTTTTGCTGTTAGAATATCGTATCTTTAAGTTCAACATCAGATACCAACTTCTATCTTGTATCAAAAGTCTTTGATATATCTATCTTCATCGACTCTACTATCTCCCATCAATATATGATAAAATTCAATTTCGTTGAATGTAATAACTCCACGTCCTCTGTAAAGTGTAATCTACAATACAAGAAGAAAATAAATGATGATAGTAAGGAATCGCAGCATCTGTACTTAAGTATAAAAATTCCTTTACGGACCAAAGGGATTCCGGTGTCCTTAAGCGTTTACCAATATTGTTTTACGTTTTCAAGACCAATAACTTTGTAATTTATTAAAATAAGAAAATATACCCACCTAGAAATAATTAATTTGTAATATGTAAAGTAACAAATAAAATTTACATATCATAGCACTTCTATAAAATATTGTTACGTCCTTATCTTTTAAAACAACGTTTAAAATATGAGCTCGTAGATTGCAAATAAAATAAAAATAAGTTTGTTTGTTTTAACTAAATTTCTTTATTATTCACACAATTCTGTGAGCCACTGTTCACAACTTGATATAACAACAACAATTGCTTTGTTTATTATTATTCTGTTTAAACCCTTTGCATAAACAGTAACAATTACTAGACAATTGTTCGACAGTTCTTTGTAATGGAGATCTTCAAATTACGATTACTCTCTTCAAACGCATCGCGTATTCACAAAAGTCTGACTGAACTTTTACTAACTCAGTTGCCTGCTTTGTCTTGCCTTTTATATGGCAAAGTAAACAGTCTGATAAATGTTCTTGAAGGCGAACGTTCATGACTTCGCCTTCTCACAATCTCTTTAAACGTAAATATCGTTGTTTACATACTTGTATTGTTTTCGTGTTTTGGTATATTTTAGTTTAATTGTTTACCATTTTTTATGCTGCTGTTTGTTGTTAGATTAAGCAGTGCTAACAAATAAGTTCATTGTTTTTGTTTTTGTTTTTGTAACTTTTGTTTATAATTTTAATGTTAAACGATGTAAAAGCAAAACACGAGTATCTAGATTTTTTTATTTTCCTAACAATATCATAATCTCACGCTCAAAACTTCAACTGAATAGTGAATGAATATAAAGAATGATTTTTCGATTGCACCCCACTATATACAGGTAACATAAATGCGCATATTTAAAGATAAATTAAAGTAATATAATACCAAGATGGTTTTAAGTTATTCAGATTAATGAAATTGGCGTCTTGAAATATATGTGCCCTTGTGGTTGTTAAAGGGTTAACACTTCTAAGCAACACAACTAGGAAATTGCCAATGGTGTTTGAGTAATGCTGATACCCCAAGTAAATTTGTGAGCGAGTAAGTCAGTGATTTGATTTGAACGGTCACAAACATCATATACATCTATAAATGTTGCACAACCTAAGGTGTTATGGTGTATGAGTGTTACATGAATATTGCTTACATTTCAAGTATATTGGAAAAACCCGGCTTGATGAGTAAAATACAATCAGTTTTATTTGTTCTGGTACATTAGTTTTTATACATATTTATTGTTTAAAGGGTAACGAAAACTTGTGGTAAAAGTTTCATACCATTTAAATATATGTTTTAAAATTTTTGAGTAGGAGTATGTTTAATATAAAAAAACGATGGTAATGATGTGATTGATGATGATAATCATTATCATAATTGTTTTGAAAATTTTCATGATTTTACAAATTTTCCAGTAAAATATGTTTTTTTGTTTCTATTTTAAATTATTATCAAGACGAGTTTTTTTTTATCGAAAGTGTATTTTTTTCTAGTATTCTTAGTAGATAATTCCGTGCCTTTTCTTTTTATTTATGTTATAGTCCATTCGATAAGTTCAGTAAATATTTTTCCAACAAAGCTAGCCGTTTGAATGGTGACGTAAACCAGCTACTGAACATAGCCACATGCAAAGTAATCCAGAGTCGTTAAATCGCAGGAACGTATTTATTTGTTACATCATCTAATTTAGGCAAAAAGAAGACGGAAGACATCGCAGTATCACGGAACAGTGCGTTATTGGCAGTTTTGCTGACTGGCGAGCTACCCGCTAACCTAACCTAAATATGAATAACGTACATAATTACATAATTGGCCATTACAACCCTTCAGCCAGGATTACGACCTAGCTTCTCACACCACTTATGTTGTGTGTGTTAATTTTATACATGAGTGGCGGGACCTACAGTTTAACGTCAACTCCGAACGACAGATTTTTGAAAAATTTTACACGGCAATTTTATTTGCTCTCGGAGTTTTGCCAAAAATCTGCTGAGAGGAAGTCGCCGAAGAAATATTTTTTCATATTTTCGTTTTGATCGAGAAGCTTGAACCGTGGCTTTACGTCTAATAAACCAACACAATACGTACTAGACTACAGCAACCCCTTAACATAACCTAAAATAAAGAAATCATTTTTATAATTCGAATGGAATAAGCAGCTGAACTGCGTATATTATTATGCCTGAACACTTAAAATGTTGTATATACTAATTAACCGAATATTGACTCAATAAAAGTGCATATCTGAACATAGTATTACAGTGTTAAAATATTCTCTTAAATTTTCAAATTAAAACGTTCTCTATCTTATGAGTTTACATACATGTATGTACGGACATACATATGTATATATGAGTGCCTTTATAACCATCATAAAACACACCAATCATTAAAATAACGAAAAGAATTACATTCATCTAACTGTATTAAATAGGAAAAGTGGAAAGAGAATTGCGTGACTTAAATTTTTGAAAATGTATTATTATATGCCTGTTTAGCTCGTTAATGGGGGTCCATTACTGTGGCTTTTCCGTCACATTACTTCATATTGTCTTCGGCTTTGACACAATTCCTGTTATTTTTGTTGTCGTTTTTTTTTACATTACATACATATGTGCCGTTAATAGAAGTGTATATGTATTGTTGAATTAATTTAAGTGTTAGTATTTTAAATGCAGAGACTGCCAGTGCTATACGTTACGCTTCTCTTAAGTGTTGACTGGCTTCGTGGTGTAAGAAAACAAGCAATGACAGTAATACCTCTAATAACTAACGCACAGTGACCTATTCACACATATACACTTATATACACTCAAGCAGTGGAACTTTACACAATATACGAAGAATTTTTAAATTTTATCTGTTACAAGCAAGATTTACGTTAATGTAATATGCGTAATAATTTTCTAAGGCGATAGAAGCTCTTGTATATACATATACAAATTCAGTCAGGATCGGTTACACATTGTGTGCGTTAATTTTATACATGAGTGTCATTACCTGCAGCTTAAAGTCGACTCCGAATGACAGATTTTTGAGAAACTTTTCATGGCAATTTTTGTTTACTCTCAAATTTTTTGCCGGAAATCCAGTAAGTCGCCGAAGAAATATTTTTTCATATTTCGTTTTGCTGGAGATGTCTGACCTGGAGTTTGAATCGTGTCCTCACGTTTAATAAGTCAACACACTATCTACTAGACTACGGCTATTTTACACAGCTCTCATACCGTTGCTTATTGTTATTGTTACTAGCGTATACAAAGCTCGACTAAGTATAAAGAACGGCATTAGGGCAAAAAACGAACTAGAAAACTAACACGAACAAATTGTTTGAGGCCAGTGAGAATATAATATGGTAAACAAAACAGCTGATTCTTTCAACAACATTGTTTTTTTTTTTTTTTGTTTATCGTTGTTGACATTTAAATTGTCAAATATCGACAGAAAGTGTGCAGTTAATTGTAATATGCTCACTAACACACTTATGACAGTGCTGCATTTTAAGTTTTACTCAATATTATAACAATTTTCATATTTATTGCACAATAATTAATTGAAACTTTATATGAAATATTGAGCTCCATAATGGCGTTTATTGCGATTTATGAAATAAAGGTGCATATCTGAACACCGTATAAGTATTTTTACTCATAATGTGAATTTGTATTTGTAGTATTTTTTGTGAATAAAAGACTTGCAGGATATACTCGTAGTGTCATAGATTTTACTCATTGACATGTAAAAGTTCACTTTGACAGTGTCTTTAGGCAGAGCTCCCATACACACAATCTGACGAAACAAGTTTTTCAATTGTCTGTTCTTTAAGGCTTAGCGGCTACGTAACCGTTCTTCCAAATAATCTCCTAACTGCTCTCTTCCAGTCATATTGAGACTTTGTGCAAGAGTGTTAAGCCTGTGGGGACTTTGGTAGGCAAATCACATTTTCACATAAATTGCAGGTTGATTAAGTTCACTGACTTGTTGAAAGTAATAACCATAGGAATTCTTAATTCTTCCCAACTTTTGGTGAAATTATTCTTTAGAACATTTAAATACCCTCTCTTATGAATTACTTCCTCAATAGATTCTAAACTGCCCACACTTGGTCTCGACAAATGTACATCACTTCAGTATTGTATTAACGAGCCCTTTCTTAATTGGTTTGTGAATACTCGTACGGAGGTACTTTAGTATCGAGGAAAACAGAAATGAACACCTCGATCTCAAGAAAGTTGTAAGTTTTGTTTAGTAGAACAAAAACTGTTTTTTTGGACTTTACGCACAAATTTAGTGATTACACAAACGATGTCCAAAATTTAAACCTTATTAGAAAGGAGAGGGGCGGGCCCTTAAAACGATATACACATAAATATATAATTTGACTTAATAAGCTATGGGTTTTGATAAGATAAACTAGTATGTCCGTTCATAGTAGCAAACTTTAATTAAAAAATATAAAATAAGTGATGATATTCTGAAATTGCATTATCTTGTGTGGAGATTGGAACTTCGTATGAATACATCAGACAAAATTTACCGTAGTTAAAGTTAAGTTTGGTGGACAAATGCCATAGTAAATTAAGCATATTCTTTACTAGCTCATTTTGACAGAGTTGGAGTTTTTTAATGTGGAATTTTGCGCAAACACCCCAGACTGGACAAGCAGACAAAATTATAGATTGAAAAATTACTTTAGCCAGGATTATTTTATTATCACGAATTAAAAGAGGATTAGAAGAGTTATTAATATTATTTTGAATAACAAATATTCATTTATATATTATTATATATGTATTATTATATTATATTATATATAATTTGGAATAATAATCTGGATGGATCATAGGGATATTGAAATTAAATTAGAAAAACCTTGTTTGATTTGCAACGAAGTATTCTTAAGTGTCACGTCACCATGATTAACTAGCTGCTAAAAATGTGAGTGTTGTTGACGTATTTAGATATAAAATACCCACCCGGTTCGAAGGAACAAATTGGGGTTGTTAATTTGTTTATAAATCTCCCTTGAATCTTTAGGAGATGTGGATTGTAATTACTCGTAACTAATTACAGTCGTTGGGATGCGTATTGTGGGAGAGAGAAAGAAAGAAATACAATTATTTCAATTTCTTTTTGGAGAATTGAGAGAGAAAGAGATTCTTACCTTTTTTGTATTTTTTCCAGTTGTGAGAAATCCTTTGTGGTTTTTACAAATGTGGATTTATTAGGGATATTCACTTTATCGCAATATACTTTAGTAAAAATTAAATTTAATTAATTTAAACAGAGATTATTTAGGTAAGCACAATTTAATGTATATAATTCAGATAAGTATAATTCAATGTTGGTAATGTAGGTAAGTATAATTTAATGTAGGTAATTCAGGTAAGTATATTTTTAGGCAAATATAATTTAGGTATAAATAACGAGATGAATTGGTAAGTATGGGTAGTAATTAAATTTAGATTTTTTTTCCAATTACATTAAATGTATAAATTTATCAAATAGTATTTATATAAACCAATATGATTTTGTTAATTTTATATAAATTTTCAGCACGATTCACAAATTTGATTGTTATATCAATTTTAGGCAAATTCACAAAATACTTTTTTTTAGTTTCCTTTTAATTAACACACTTGATTTTTATTTGATAAAGTTATTTTAAAAAATAAAGATTCGATGACAATATAAAGATATAAGATGAAGAGTTGTTGATGATATAAGTGCAAGATGATAAGTGATTTCTTTTTCTAATTTTATTTCCCACCAAACTTCGTAGACAATTTACCTTACTGTAAATAGTGGAGACATTCCTTTTGTGTAATGGAATTGGAATTGCGGAGACATTCCTTTAGATGGATGGAAAATGTATTGTTGTCGCTTATTATTATATTGTTATCGATAGAATTTTGTTGTGTTCAAACCTAGTTTGAACACTACTGGTAGATAGATATATTCAGTGTAAACTAATTTTATCATCAAACAATAAACAACTTACTTGTGACAACTCTTAAGACTCTTCGATAAACTAAGTTGTTTGAATAAAATACTGGATCAAGGTATTCCAGTGTACATTTAGCTCTTGAATATTGCTTTCTACGGCATGAAAAATCCACACACGTGTGATCACTTAGTCTGAGTAATTATTTAAAATAAAATTTTTTCTGAAAATGCACTAACTAACCACCTAACAATTATACTAACTAACCAAGTGCATGGAAACACCGGATACACGTACTATTTTATTCCTTTATAAGAATGTTTGTATGTATTTAACAGACTTCAAATATTGTATATAAGTATGTATCACTGGCTAGGTTGAGGACTTAACATTGAGTTCTGTCAGCGAAGCTTTTAAACAAGGGTAACAAACATTTTCTTCAAAAAAGTAGATGTACATAACACACTTGCAAGTACTAATGTAGATACTTTGTTTGCCTGTAACATTCAGTTCAAGTTATTAGCAACAAAAGCCTTGAAAAAGTGAAACGAAAACACTAAAATTTCTTACAATATGAAGAATGATTAAATTACACGATACCTTTCGTTAGTCAATTAGTTGCAATAATTCTTGTAGAACACCTTCAATTGCCAGGGAATATAAGGTGTTGTAAAAAGTTATTCATTCTATGTATAATTTTAATTTTAATTTATTTAAATTAATTTTAATTTTAAACATTATTTAATGCAGTTAAAATAATAATTAAAATAATTGTATAGCGTTGTAGTCTAGTTAAAAGTGTGTTGCATTATTAGACGCGAGCCCAACGTTCAAACCCCAAATCAGACATCTCGAACGAAACGAAATATGAATAAATATTTGCTCGACAACTTCCTTTCCACAGTCTTCTGGCAAAAACTTATAGAATGAATAAAATTGCCATGAAAAGTTTCTCAAAAATCTGTCGTTTGGAGTTCACTTTTAACTGTAGATCCCGCCTCTCAAGTATAAAAATTAACGCACACAACACGAGCGGTGTGAGAAGTTAGGTCGTAATCCTAACTTAAGAGTTGCAATTACCAATTGTGTATGTTTGTTGGGCCAACACTTTCGCCAATTCGGAAGATGAAAAACCATTCATATTCAGAATACTAAACTAACTAACTAATAAATTAAAGGAAAAGTTAAGAAGAGAAAAATGGAAAATATGTTCACATAACCCACACCAATACAAGTTATGTAATTTTGTTAAACATTTTGGCAAAGGTAGAGGAGAAGAGTAAATTCAAAATTACTTCTTGAAACATTGACTGCCGAACTAAGTTAAAACTCATAGATTGCATTTTTCTCTGGCAAGTCAGCCAACTCAGAAAATGTTAAAGGCAAACTTCTTTATAATACTGTTGCGAAAATGAAAAGATACCTAGATACTTGTATTTTGCTCTTACATTAAAGTTATAAACAAAAGCTACAAAAACAAAACAATGAACTTGTCTACAAATTATGGCACTGCGTAATATAAAAACAAACACCAGCCTAAAAAAATGGTAAACAAAAATCAACAACAAACACTACAAGAATAAATGTAAATAAAATACACAAGCAACAATAATGAAACAACGATGTTTACATATGTAGAGATCTCGAGATGGCGAAGCCACGAACATTCGCCTTCAGGAACATTCAACAGACTGTTTACTCTGCCATATAAAAGGCAAGGCAAAGCAGGCAACGGAGTTAGTAAAAGTTCAGACAGTCTTGTGTGAAGACGCGATGGCTTTGAATAGAGTAATCGTAGTTTGAAGATTCCGTTACAAAGATCAGTCGAACAATTGTCTAGTAATTTTATTGTTTATGCAGGGAGTAAAGAGAGGAATAACAAACAAAGCAATTGTTGTTGTTTACATAAAGTTGTGAACCGTGACACACAGAATTGTACGAATAATAAACAATTTTAATTAAAACTTAACACAGATTTACTTTTATTTTATTTGCAATCTACGAGCTCAAATTTTAAACGTTTTTACAATGTAACAACATAACAATACGAATAATATTTGAATTATTCGAAATATTGAATTCGTTTATGACAAACTCTATTTCTTATTACAACAAAATTAAGAGACAACAAAGCAGAAATCTGTGTATTTTCATATGGTACTTTAAGTCAGTGTTTCCCATTACTTTCTTTTACACTTGCTGCTGTAGAGTTTCTATTTTGATTTTAACGGTGCTGTTAATTGCCATCAAATGCTTATCTCTTATGTGAGACATGAAACTGCTATGCAATGGTTTTAAATTGTCAACACCGTGAAATATATCTTCTCTCAAAGATAAGAAAAACCATCAATAAAATTAATGAAAAATACAAGCATTTAAAAAAAAATTATTAACAATGTTTGAATGTTTTTAAAACATTTATTTGCATAATCACCGTAAGCCTGTGACTACACATTTCTAACAAAGGAATGACGAAGATATTATACTATATCAGCAGTTTGAGCTCAACGAGATATTAAAGAAAAATTAGCTTAACCCCATGTCAGAGTCAACTCTGTCACCATCACTTTTGTATATTAGGTCTCCATCACAAATGTGTCATTTTAAATTTAAATATATGGCAGTCATCTTCCCTTTTGCTCCTGTCTACTGATTAATTTATTTTCGGGGGTTTTTTCTCCATTTGTATCTCCAGTTATCCACTCAGTCATATAAGCAAAATAATTCTTATGAATTTAATATTAAATTCATGATGCTAAATAACTGAATATAGAAAATTAAAAAGAAACAAAGTTTCTTTTCTATGTTTTAGAAATTGGAGAGCATGTACAAAAGTTCAAAAATATACGGACAGCAAAAGTCTAGGTACTATATTTTTGTGCAATTTCATGAATTTTAATCAAAAAAAAAGGGCAATGGTGTTATTAAAATGTTAAACAAAAGCTCCAAAAACAAAACAATGGACTTGTTTATATGATCAACGAATAAACAAAAATATAGCAACAAAATCAGTATAAGAAAAAGGGGGATACATACGGAAACAAGCAGGCAACATGGTTACATTCATAGATATTTCGCGAAGGCAAAAGTCATTCTCCTTCAAGAGCATTCATCAGACTGTTTACCCAGCGATATGAAAGGCAAGACAAAGCAGGCAACGGGATCAGAAAGAATTCAGTTAGTCTTGTGTGAAGACACGTTGCGTGTGAAGAGAATAATTGTGGTTTGAAGATCTCCGTTGTAAAGATCTATTGAACAAATGTTATTATGTACGTGGAAGAGTGTAAAGAAGAATAACAATTAAAGCAAATTGTTGTTGTTTAAATCAAATCGTGAAAGGTGGCACACGGAATTGTGCGAACAATAAAGAATTGATTTAAAAATAAACACAAATTTATTTTTATTTTATTTGCAATCTACGAACTCATATTTTTAACATTTTTAAAAGGTTAAAAACGTAACAATATGTACAAATAACTACCAAGGCCCTGCTTAATATGAGAAAATATTTCTTCAGCGACTTTCAGTCTCAAAAGTTTTTTGGAAAAAACTCTCAGAGTAAATAAAATTGCCGTGAAAAAGTTTCTCAAAATTCAGTCGTTCGCAGTAGCCTTTAAACTGTAGGTTCAGTCACTCATGTACGTAGATACTAGACCGTTATCCTGCCTAAAGATTGTAATGACCAATTAACCGTAGATCGAGCTTTGTATCAAAAATGATACATTTAAATTTATTAGACTACATAACTTTAATTTGGAAAAAGTTAGATGCCTGATATTTTTATAATTCGACAGTATTGTTATAGCCATTATTTTAAATTAAATAAAAAAAGAAAATTTCAAACGGGGGTTACAAAATTCAAAAACTTCATAATTTTGGCTTATGTATCATTTTCGATACATACCAATTTCCTAGGGATTCTTTGGTCTTGTGTATGTAACTTTTTTTAAGATTTAAGTTTAGAAGTTTTATCGTAAATGATACAATATTTATGGTTTTTGAGAAAGAATTGAAAGTTTAGTGTGGGCCGAAAGTGAAAAGAATGAATTTTCTATTCTTGGTGTGTTCTTCATATTGGTTGAAGTAGTCGTGGTCTAGTATGTAGTGTGTGACCTTATTAGACGTCGGAACACGGTTCAAACCTTAGGTCAATTATTTCTAATTTACAACGAAAGATTGTAATGACTGCTTACGTATGTATGTATTTATGTAATATTCCAGCTGCTAAAGGCTTTGAAGAAGAAAAAAAAATAGAAGCTCGTCTTATGAACTGAAGTATTGGCACCAACAAACATGAAAACAGGATGTTTATCGCTAAAGATGGTACTACTTGGAACAGAACAAACTGCCTTTAGTAGTTTGGGATGAAAAAATATTACCAATTTTCACGCAGATTGCTAGCAGCTGTTTCCTGAAATCTTGTAGAGTCTTTTTACTGCTCTTCTCATATTTATCTCACGTGACAGACAAACATTAGAAAAATGTGTTTCGTCCTATGCTTTATTACAGATGATAATATTTCGGTCAACTACGTACGTATGAGATAACAGAATCATTCGCTTTGATAATCACATATTTACACCTATTACGCCTTTTAGAAAAATGAGCTGAAAGTCTTGCAGCCTTTAACAATCATGCTTAAACCCTTTTTTCGAAATTCAAATGAAAAGGATTTTTTTCTAAAAAAAAATATATATTTATCTTAATCTTTTGTTAGAAAATTTTAACCATTTTGATAAATCTTTTATCACACAACTTGTAATTTTATGTTAGAAATAATACTGTATAAATAGTTTGGGATTATCTATCATACTTTCAGAGCAACCCATATATCCTTTGTTTAAGATTTTTAAAAATTTAATTTTTTGTTCGCCTAAAAGGTAAGAAAATTAAAGAAAATATATTTAAACAATGATTCTTGTGTTTTTACGTTCTTTTTTGGTATATATTCATCTCAAATTAAAGTTTTTTAGCAACAGAATTCAAAAACTTTTTAGTTTTATTGTGGAATTTGAAAATAGCTCCAGCGATTTTAATTGAAATTTGATACTTAATGATGGAATACTTACATCATGATTGTTAGGTAAATTAATTTAAGGATATTTATATAAATCAATCTTCATAAAGAGATTTACGAAGTAATGCTTGGTATTGATTTATGTTTTCTTTTCTTTTGTTTTGTTTTATTACCTTTTCAAACTCATATTTAATTTTGTTGCTGTAGATTAGTAACTAATTGAATTTGATGGTCGTTATAAATTTCGTGGTCCACCGAAGTTGAATTGGCAGTTTTAGATTCAAGTACATGCTACGTGCATAGCAACTACTTATAGCAGTATGTGGGAAACCCGTATCCGGGAAGCCAGAGAGGAATCAAATTGAGAAAATTGTTATTGTTATTGTTAAATCGATGTTCTATTGCAACAGGAAACTTTTTTACCTCACATGACGTCGACAACAAATGTTTCTAACGAATCACAAGAATGGTTTGTACCATCAGGTTTCAGCCAGCCCTCAACTGAGAGTGTTACTGATGCGAGTGACAATAAGCCGACCCATCTAAACATAAATGTGATAATAAAATGTAATAGTAAATAAATAGTTTTATTAAAATGAATTAAAATATTAAAATTTTTTAATAAAATCTATCAATAATCGTGACAATTCCATGCACTGCAAGTATTTATCAAAAGTGATACAGTAGCTAGAATTATGAAGTTTTTTTAAGGCTCGATCTACGGATAAGTAAGTAAAATAAAAAATAAAACTATGTCAAAAAATAAAAAATTTTAATTCACTTTTTACGTATGAATCGTTTAAAATCCTTTTTCTAATATATTGAATATCATACATATTTTACGTGTTGGTGTAATAAAATAAATAAAAAAATTGAAATAAATTCACAATAAACAACAAGCATTGCTGAAAAAAAAAACTGAATAAATGGATGAGTTTTTATTATAGTATTTGAAATATTTTTTAAAAAATAAAGAAAAAAAATTAAATTCACAAACCCCCAGCTGCACAATTTGTAAATTGCGAAATATTTGTTTTCTGCTTCTGACCAATGTTTGTTTTAAAATTTTTTTAAGTTTTTTTATTTTTTTTAGTCCTGTTATCCTTTCGTTGAATAAATAATCAAGTCTAAACCAGAACCTCAATATTTACTATTTAATAAGGGTGAGGCAATAAGTCCGTAACTATTTGAATCAAATTCTTAGCCTGATTTTCACTTCCAATAAAATAAAAATTGTTGAGGTCCTTAAAATAAATTTTTTTGGTAGATAATATTGTTATGGTTTTACCTTTTAAAAACGTTTAAAATATCAGCTCGTAAAATAAAAATAAATTTATGTTTAGTTTCAATTAAAATTCTTTATTAATCGCACAATTCTGTGTGCCACTGTTCACAACTTTATGTAAACAACAACAATTGCTTTTTGTTTTTGTTATTCTTATGTTTATAGCCTTTGCAAAAACAATAATAATTACTAGAAAATTATTCGACTGACCTTTATAACGGAGATCTTCAAACGACGATTACTCTCTTCAGACACACCGCGTCTTCACACAACACTGACTGAACTTCAGTCAGTCCGTCGCCTGCTTTGCCGTGCCTTTTATATGGCAGAGTAAACAGTCTGATTAATGTTCTTGAAGGCGAATGTTCATGACTTCGCCTTCTCGAAATCTTTATAAATGTAAACATCGTTCCTTACATTTATTATTGTGGTGTTGTGTATTTTGTTTACATTTATTCTTGTAGAGTTGTTTGTGTATTTTTGTTTAGTTGTTTACCATTTTTTGATGCTGGTGTTTGTTATATTAAGCAGTACGATAATATGTAAACAGATTTGTTTAATGCATTGTTTTGTTTTGTAGCTTTTGTTTATAATTTTAATGTTAAGCGATGTAAAAGCAAAACACCAGTATCAAGATTTTTCATTTTCGTAACAATATCATCATTGTTTCCAGAGAATGCAGGTCGAACTTAATTGACCCTCACTCGTTTGTTGAAAAAATATTCAAATATTTTTCCATTGTCTACAATTTTAATGCTAACATGAAATGTAAGCCTTTGGAAAAGTAATGCTTTATAAATAGTGGAGAAGTTATATTGAGAACTTTAGTAGGTAGTGGTTGGGTTGATTTATTAGACGTGCAGCCATGATTCAAACCTCAAGTTAGACTTCTCCAACAAAACGAAACATGAAAAATATTTCTATGGGGACTCCCTCTCAGCAGATTCCTGGCAAAAATCTGAGTGTAAATAAAATTGCCATGAAAGAGTTTCTCCAGAATGTGTCTATCTCACTAACAATCTAGCACACTATCCACTAGACCGCCAATGTGTGTAAAGTAAAGGCAACTTAAACAAAAGAATTTAACAATAAATGATAATTTTGAACGTAATTAGCACACCCCCATTAAAGGTATACAAAATCATCATTTTTTTAAAAAGACCAACACTCAAGAGATGACCCTTATTCATGCAGTGCATACTGTTGGAAAAATAGATTATGTTACATTAAAAGTGAATATTTTAATATTACAAGTGGCAGGAAAAACCTCTGCAGGTAGGGAGTTCCACAAACGGATTGTCCACGTAAAGAACGAATTCTGTTTGTAATGCAGTGTGCGGTGACAGTGGCTAATTGACCAGGAACGCATTTGCCCTGCAAGAATATCGAGTGCTACGTAATAAAACATGATTTTCGGGATCAAGTCCGCTTATATCGCTAGAGAAAAATCCGTGATAGAAAGCCATACTGCGACTGAGATGCTCCTATGAATTAATAGAGTTGGATACCCTACCGTCATTAATTAGCTCCTCCTTCTCAAATAGATTTTGAATTCGATCACCTTAATGAAATGTTTGATGTGGAGGCCAAAAATCAAATGATTCAAAATTTCTTGTATTATAAACTCGTATATAAATTTGTAATGTATTAAACTATATGCTGCATATATAGAACACACTTTTATATGATACACATATGGTCGAAAAAATAGGTACACCTGCTTATTTTTGCTTTATATTTAATTTTAGTTACTTTAACGGAAAGTAAACATGACAATCCTTTTTTAATTAAATAACTTTAATATGCTAATGACTTTAAAACTAAAAACAAATCTGAGGCTTCTCATTGTTCTCCAGAGAAGAGAAAAATTGTTCCAAAACTAAGAAAAAGTGGCCAAAGTCTTCGTTCTACAGCAGAAACTGTTAATCGGTCACTATTTTTTGTACAAAATGCTTTAAAACAGATATCCATATTGTAACACTTGCGAAGAAGGACCCGTTTGTGTCGAAGAGCGATATCAGCATAAATTGGAAATGTGATTTCATCGCGAACGGTTCGTCGTAGACTGTAAGAAGCACATTTAACAGGATAGGCAGGAGAGTTCCTTTGCTTCTTGCGTTTGCAGGAAGTCATTCCAATTGGTTCGGAACAGACGGTGAAAAAAATGGCGAAACATTTTGTGGAACGATGAAATAAAAATTAATTTATTTGGAAAATGACTGTGCCTGGAATGTTCGACGCCCTAAGGGTAAGGAATTCCATGTTCGCTTTACAAAGAAGACGGTCAAGCACGGGTGCGGCAATATTAAGTTCTGGGTTTGTTTCTCGTGGTATGGTGTTGGTCCGATACATCGAATTACCACCACAAAGATATCTTGTAAAATACAATGTTAACCTATGCTAAGGAAAGTATGCCTCTTAAATGGGAATTCCAGGACGATAGCGGTCCGAGGCATAATTCTAAGTTGATAAAGGATTGGTTCTAAAATAATAATGTTGCCCTTCTTGACTCGCCAAATCAATCTTCGGATTTAAATCCAATCGAAAATCTTTGGACAGAGTTGAAACAAAGGATCGGAAAGACGATTTTTAAAAATAAGTTCAGTTATGGAATTTTGTTCAAAAAAATTGGTATGAAATACCAGTAGAAGAGTCAACAAAATAATTGAAAATAAAGGTGGATGTACGTAAGTATTTATTTTGTCCAAAGTTTTTGTTTAATTTCTTACTTCTTTAGCACCCTGAATATAATTTTTGTTTTTTGTTATTGTTTTAGTATTTCTTTTATTTCTAATGTTATAATAAAACAAATTATTATTTGTCTTTTCTTTTAATTGAAATACATTTTCGTCCACGAGCCTTTAAAAAAATTTAGGGAGTACTTATTATTTTTACCATATGTGTGCATTGTACGTCTACTTATTAGCCATTAATAAAAAAAAATATATGAGTAAAAAATAAGTTTTATTTAGCAAAGAAACGTGCTCAATACAATTTTATAGCTTCATAATGTATTTTAACTAAAAAGCTTTTTTGTGTCAAAAATTCACTCAAGTAATACCTATAAATTAGTATACTATCCCTTATTTTAACAACAGCAACTATTGGCTGTCTAGGTTCCATCTGCCATAACAAAACTAGAAGGTATCGTTACTTTGCACCATAAACAAGGAATTGTTGATAATAATGTTTTATTTGGTTTTAATATTTTGAGAGAACATACAGGAAAAAGTCTAATATTCCTTTATTTTGGTACATGTACCATATATACCATTAGAAAATTTAACAGATAAATTAAAATCTACATCGATGGTAAAAATCGAATATGGGCACAATTATATTAGTATATAGAAGAATGCCCGGAATGTCACTCAAATTTTAATTACTCTCATTACCGCTAATTGATCGTATCATGTACAATCCAATCAGCCTGTATGAGCAGTCGCCATAGTCTCGTAAGTAATGTGTTGGCTTAATAGACGTGAGCCTAAGGTTCAAGTCCCAGGTCAGACATCTCGAACAAAACGAAATATTAATAAATATTTCTTCGGCGACTTACTCTCAACAGATTTTTGGCAAAAACTCTAAACTTAATTAATTTACAACTTGATGGGAACAACATCCATTGCGTTTCTTTGTTTTTCCTCTGTTTAAACACTTTGCATAAACAATAACTATTACTGGACAATTATTCGATAGATCTTTGTAACGGAGATCTTCAAACCACGATTACACATCTTCACACAAGACTGACTGAACTTTACTAACACACTAAGTAACGCCTGCTTTGCCTAGACTTTTATATGGTCTAATCAATGTTCTTGAAGGCGAATGTTCGTTACGTCGCCTTCTCGAAATCTCTATAAATGTAAACATCGTTGTTTACATTAATTATTGTTGTTTGTGTGTTTCGTTTACATTTATTCTTGTAGTGTTGTTTGTGAATTTTTGTTTACTTTTCCTACTTTCTAAAAAAGACGTAGTGGGGCCAAAAATGGTGTAATAAATACCTTTAGCACTGGATGATGAAATTAAAGTATAATTAAACATAATTACATACTCGTATATAGCATACAACTAAAAGCGCATCAATACAACAAGTACAATTTGATGCTAATGATAACATTAGGTCTAGTAATTTATTTTGGATAAAAACAGACGATCCACTCTAAGCAACAAAATAAAAATCTTATTTTTAAAGGCGTTATTAGGCCAATGTCTGCAATATGGCAACGAGCTGCAAAAATGCATCGAAAGGAGTACCATATTATTTAGAGCCGATGTCTCAAGTTGATACATAACATGTGGTAGAGGATCCCTACTTCACTGCTTCATGAAGGAACATAACCCTAACGTTACACACAAAAGTCATAAATATTTACCATCCATGTAAGGACATAACAAGTTAAAAATTTATTATGCCTGTTATTGTAGTGATTTAATTAATAAGTTTTGTTTTTCTTTGTTTACTCAAGAATTTGGTAGGTTAACGTAGTAATAAGAAAGAATAACAAAAAATAAAATACATTGTCCTGAAATAAACCACTTCTGAAAAACTGATTTTTAAAATTCGAAGTTTCATAGAATGGAAAATGTTAATCCTTTAAGGGGCATTATTACAACTTGCCGTTAAAGTTCGGTTTAGTTAAAGGTAACCTTTAACTTCTTTTCGTTATTACAACCTACCGATAATTTAAAGTTAACTTTTTCATAAATATGGCAGTGCAATGTCTATAACACTTTTCAATTAAACAAGTTTTTTTTTAAACTCAGTGGCAACGACGGTCAACTTTTTTGTTTTATTTGCATATTTTGTTTATATTTGAAGTTGCCATATTGAAAGTAATATATAATATGGCAAGTTCAGACATAAACTTAACTTTAAAAGATAAAGGTAGGATGACACTCCCTTTACCTAAAGCTCACTCCTACTGTATTGTCCACTTATAGTAATGAAAAACAATTTATCTGCCTTATAAAATCCTCTCTTTAGTTAACGGCAAGTTGTAATAACGACCCTAAAACGGTATATATAAACATATTATTGAAATTTATATGCCATGAAATTTGATCGAGTAAACTTGGAAAATGTACTTTTTTATCAAATTTTTTGAAGTTTGATCATTTTTTATTGAATAATTTAATTAAAAAATATGTGGTTAGTGTTATAGTACAACTTTTTACAATACAACTTTCAGTTCAATTTCAGACTTAAATGAGAATCCCTTCAATAAACTAAAAATACAAGAGAAAGTAGCAAACATTTGATGTAAATTTGTTTGTTTTTGTAGTAAAATTTAATCACATCAGAATCATTGTTCAAATATTTACATGGACTTCCTTATTTCAATATAATCGTTTATATCTTGGTGAGTATGCTTTAAATTGTTTACTTGGCAAGGAAATTAAATGAGAAACATTGTATGTGTATGTGTATGTCGGAAGTTGTTGGAAAATATTTAAACAATTCAAAGTTTCGTTAATAACTTAAAGATTCATTTATTTTCATGTTATTCAAATGTGTGCCTGAATCCATCTGTACGTTTAGGAACGCACGTGTTTCTTTAGAAAAGAAAACATCCAACAAAAAAAGTTTTTGTTTTCGAACTTTCTTTTTATTTCATTTAACTTAGTTTGCAAAAATAGTTTTCGAAAAACTATTTTGAGGAAATGCAGAAAAATTTATAAATTAACCCATTAATGCCCGAATTACTTTTTTTCTAACGGTTACCGTTTTGTTTTTTACACTCAATTTCCTATCTGAGCATAAAAACTAAGGCAACCTCTGCTGGCAACTTAAGTTGCCACTGGGCACTAATGTGTTAATAGCAACATTATTTTCTTTATTGCTTACTTCAATTTATAAGTAAAACCTGAATACATACTAAAATATATGTATAAAACATATCAATGACTGTTTTCTTTAAATATAGTATGTAGTTGTTATCTAAAGTTCGTGAAAATATAGATGAAATTTAATTTAACTTCAACAATTAAATTTTAAACGATGTAACACCATTTCCATTTTTGTAACAATATATCTACACCTACGCAATTAACAGGCAGATCAATCTCTACCGCAAACAATACCAGTTATCATAATCGACTGTCTTAAAGCAATTGTTTATTAAATAGGAAGATTCAAGTCAAAGTAATGTTTAGACTTCTCTGCGCTCCCAAATCGAAAGGTGAACAGTTTTGATTTCCATCAGAAATCATTTGAAAACATGTAACCTTCGCTAGTCAATGTGATACAGTAATGTAAAATGTAATCTGCGGTTTCCAAATTAAAATCTGTATCGACCGAAAAAATCTAATTTCAATATAAAATATGAGCACACTTGTATTAGTATTTAGAAAAGTGTCCAAAAAAATCACTGAATTGCTAATTATTCTCATTGACACCTAAAGAGCCCCCAGCTACAAACAAGTCAATCTTTTCAGCGATCAGGGTAAACTGTATAAGAAATAAATTTATTCCAGAATACGCAGCAGGACCTACGTACATAATTGGTGTTACAACCCTTCAGTCAGGATAATGGACCCAGTTTCCCACACTACTTATGTTGTGTGTGTTAATTTTATACATAAGTTGCGGGACCAGTTTAAAGTCTACTCCGAACGACAGATTTTTTGAGAAACTTTTCATGGAAATTTATTTATTTTTTATATTTTGGTTTCGATGTCTGACCTGGGGTTTGATTCGTGACCTTAAGTCTCAAAAGCCAACACACTATCTACTAGACTACGGCGACTTCGCTGGAGAAGCTAATATGAATTTTAAAAATCAATTTATAATTTCATCTTACCAACATGAGGGTACACTTTCTGAAACAGATCCACTCTAAGCATAAAAAATAAAAATCTTATTTATAAGGGTGTTATTCGGCCAATAATGTCCTTTGTATTCATAATATGGTAATCGGAGAGGCGGCAATTCATGGCATCCAAGACGTTAATGTTACAATACAAAATCTAATATCCTACTATTGTTCACTTGCCGTCATCTATACGATCTATGAAGAAATGCTCTACTAATCGATACACCCGCCCAAGTCGTCGGACGCGCTTCCAACACGGTAATCTGAGAAAATGTTCACATTGATCTGATCTGATTTCTGTTTTTTAATGCTTTCAAGAGGTGGCCTTTTTTATACCAAAATTTGGTTAAGTGCACACCACTGACAACTCTTTATTGATTTATACCAGTTCACAATGAAATTTCGTTGGGCTTTTTCCCATATTTATATAAGGTTCAGATACCCTTGGAATAACGCAAGGCCCACATGAAATTTTAATCCAGCATTCAGGCTGACATGTTTTCGATCTTATGATTGAAAATTAATCGGGAATGCCTACATGTGAATACCTTCTAACTGGAAGCAATGGACAACAAATAAAGGTTGTACGCTTTTTGTGCAGGAAAGAGAACGATTAATTAGCAGATTTAGAGCCATTATTACAACTAGCCGTTAACTAAAGGGAGGATTTTATCGGGCAGATAAATTCTTTTTATTATTATAAGTGGACAATAAGGCAGAAGTGAGCGTTAAGGTAAAATGAGGATCATCCTTCCTTTAACTTTTAAAGTTAAGTTTATGTTAGAACTTGTCGTATTATATGTTATGAACAAAATGAGCAAATACAACAAAAAAAGAAGCCCGTCGTTGCCGCTGCTTTAAAAAAACTTTAATTGAGCAGTGTTATCGACATTGCTCCGGCACTGCCACATTTTTGAAAAAGTTAACTTTATATTATCTGTAGGTTGTAATAACGAAAAGAAGTTAAAGGTGTCTTTAAAGTTCACTTTAGCTAAAGTTATCTTTAACTAAACCTAATTTTAACGGCAAGTTATAATAATGGGCCTTAGTCGTGTACTAAAATGATGGTTTATAATGGGTGATTTTTAAGAGCTATAGACAAATTTTCCAAAAAAAAACACATAAAATTCAGAAAAATTTATGAAATCTTTATTTGAATCGATAGTACGGTCCATATAATTTAATGATTGAAGATTATTTCATGCAAATGTTGACCGCGACTGCGCCTCAAATGGTCCATCCGCTTAGTCCAACATTTGGGCCGGTGTCTCACAAATAAATGCTTCAATGTTGTCTTCCAATGCGTCAATTGAAGCGGGCTTGTCTGTATAGACATGAGCTTTAACATAGCCCCACAAAAAATAGTCTAAAGGCGTTAAATCGCACGATCTATGCGGCCAATGGACCGGTCCCGAACGTGAAATAAAATGTTCACCGAACTCGCCTCTCAATAAGTCCATTCTTACGCGTGCTGTATGGCATGTGGCACTGTCTTGTTGAAACCACATGTCATGCAAGTCAAGCTCTTGAATTTTGGGCAAAAAAAAAGTTGGATATCATCTCACGGTAGTGCTCACCATTCACAGTTACGTTACGATTCGCAGAATCTTTGAAGAATTACGGTCCAATGATGCCACCAGCCCATAAACCGCACCAAACTGTGACTTTTTCTGGATGCATTGGTAGCTTTTACAATGCTCCTAGCTGATCTTCACTCCAAAATCGACAAATCTGCTTATTTACGTATCCATTGAGTCAAAAATGAGCTTCGTCGCTGAACACAATTTTTCGATAAAGAAGTGGATCTTCGGCCAAATTTCCAAGAACCCATTCACCAAAAATTCTGCGTTGCGGTAGGTCGTTCGGCTTCAATTCTTGCACCAGTTGTATTTTGAAAGGCTTCACACCTAAATCCTTCCGCAAAATTTTCCACGTTGTTGAGTAACAGAGGCCCAATTGCTGCGAACGGCGACGAATCGATAATTGATGGAAATCATTAAAACTGGCCGATACAGCTGCGATATTTTCTTCAGTCGCACTCTACGTAAGCGTGTTGGTTGTTTAATGTCCAACAATGTAAATTTGGTGCGAAATTTAGTCATAATAGCCGGAATAGCCGCTTCAGTGGGTCGATTAAACTGGCCATAAAATGGGAGAAGCGCGCGATGATCTTTCTTAACAGAGCACGCATTTTGATAATAAAATTCAATGATTTGCAAGCGTTGTTCGTTTGTAAGACGATTCATGGTTAAATTATAGACCAAACTGAAGATGTTTGACAGTGAAAGAAAACACGAAACGTGCGTGAGCTGTTTAAACCAGTGTTGCCAAAAAGATAATAGCTAAAAAATCACCCTTTATTTGCAGTAACCACCAGCCAATCTTATTTACCATTATTGACTACCACCTTCGTTTAGGGAGAAAAAACGATAGCAAAGGAATTAAATAATAGAGCATGTCTATAAATTTTTTTACCCCATGAAGATAAATGGAAAGGATTGAACACTATAAAAGTTTAATCAATTATATACATACATATACATCATATATCATTACAACTACATACATACATATATTATTGCAACTCTTCTGTCAGGATTTCGACCTAACTTCTCACACCACATATGTTGTATGTGTTAATTTTATACGTGACTAGCGAGACCTACAATTTAAAGCTGACTTTGAACGACATATTTTTGAGAATTCTTTTCATGGCATCTTTATTTACGTTCAGAGTTTTTGCCAGAAATCTGCAGAGAAGAAGTCACCGACGAAATATTTTTTCATATTTTGTTTTGTTGGAGATGTCTGACCTGGGGTTTAATCAGTGGTCGCACGTCTAATAAGCCAACACACTACCTACTAGACTACGGCGTTAAGAGATGGAACTTTTTATTACACACAACCAATTGTCTTAGAAATAGCACAGTGCACGTCACTACCAGATGTCATTATGTAGATAATATTAATAATATTGAAGCAAACGTAGCTAATGCTACTAGACGAGAGAGTACTCATGAATCTGACAAACTACACCTAAGCTCATGAATGCATTTGCATCATACATATAAAATATGAATACACGTAGAGTTGGAAGTTTAGTGAAACAAAATGAAAATTCTCACATATTCACACACATATCCTATAGCAATTTTACACTTGTAAGTGAAACAAACACCTGTAGTATTGCAAAAGTCAAGGAACATAAATTTGTTTTTTTAATTCAAATGAAACGAATGGTTATGAATACATACTGAAAGATATAACATTTTACAGAGTTTCTGGAACAGATGTAAATTGTGCTTTGGTTTCAATGTAAACAACAAAGTGTGAACTACACTTTTGAAATATGTATACAACATTACAAACATTCATATTAAATTGTGTTGCTGTTAATACATACATAGTTTCCTATTTCATACGACTACTGTGTTTGGGAATTAACCCATTAGTGCCCAGTGGCAACTTAAGTTGCCAGTAAAGGTTGTCTTAGTTTTTATGCTCTGAGAGGAAATTGAGTGTAAAAAACAAAACGGTAAACATTAGAAAAAAAAGTAATTCGGGCATTAATGGGTTAAGTCTTCAAAAGAATTGCTGTAGTTATTTAATCTTACCAAGGTAGTCAGTTCCAGACATTTGCATTCAATTTGTCTTTTTTAATAAACATTAATCTTCATAGAAACCAGAACAAATGCCCAACATTTTTGACATTTACTGCAGTTTTCCACATTAATTTTTTTTATTCGCCATCTCTTATTTCTTAAAATGAGGCAACACAAAAATGACATGCGTTCAAAAGTAATAAAAAAATTTCTCATTGTTTATAACAAAATCTTCAATTCTAATTTCAAATTTAAAAGCAAAAAAAATAACACGTACAGCCATGGACAAAACTCAACATTTTTCTAAATCCCGAAAACCAATAGCACGGCAGTCAAAATACAATTTTTGATTTTTTCATACAAAATTATTTATTACCCAAATAATAATTTTATCCAATAATAATTTTCAAAGTCCAAAGTTTTTTGAATGTTATGAGTTTTGATCGGGTAAACTTGAAAAAAATGAAATTTTTCTCATTTTTTCAAGTTTGGCTATTCTTAACTGCAAAATTTAATTAAAAAATATGAAATATTTATGGAAATATTATGGAAAATTATTATGGAAATAATTATTAAAACATGTCCTATTCCTGTTGCTATTGTTCTCAAACAACAATCGAATATAAAAATTATAACGGGGAATTCAGTGTACCGAAAATTTCTGGCATTTTCGAAAACTTGCTGAACAGAATTTCGCAGAATTTTAATTGCACAGAATTTCCATGGCTTGATATAAAAATACGAAGAGAAAAAAACCAAAAACAAATTATAGTTCAATCCAAATGTATGTTTTATGAATGTATGTGTAGTTTCTTTATATTTTTATTTCTTGCTGTAAGAAAAATTGTAAAGGTGTCATAAGACACCTCATGGTAGAAATAGGTATATCATGTACGCTTATACTTATCCAGGATGAGCTGTAGGAAAGTGTTAACGCTAAATAAATTTAACAATTATTATACGAAAAGTCAAAACATTATTTGAGAAAAAATTATTAAACTTTGAAATAAATTTCAAGTTAAAATTTTAAAAGGTGTCTTTTGACACCTTTGGTAGAAATAGTGTTAAAGAGTATAACAGTCATGTTATATTTTTTATATATGTCATCTTATCAAATGAACTTTCAGTTCAAAAATTTTCGAAAGTTTTGATAGATCTTGCTTGTTTATCGCAAAATATATCGATTTCAAGTTTGCACGACTACCAGAAGTCGGCTAAAAGTTTATTTCTTGCAAATATTATTATTTCTCTTTGCGCAAATATTGTCCAACTTCTGGTGGTCACTCAAACGTGCAATTGACACATTTTGCGATAAACAATCGGGATCCATCAACAATTTTGAATATTATTTGACTGTTTGTTAATTTGAAAAAATATATATAAGAAAAATATAACACGACTGTAATTTTTGGCCGATTTGATCAAGCAAAGTGTCAACCTCTTCACAAGATAATGCACTTTCAGAACGTCGTCACTTATTTTATACTTATAAATTAAAGTTTGCTATTATGAACGGACAAACTTAAAAATATGTGAAAAAAATTCTCATTTGTAAAGTTTACCTCATCAAAACTTATAGCATATTAAGTCAAATAATATATATGTATTTCGATTTAAAGGTCCATCCCTTTCCCTTCTAATAAGGTTTAAATTTGGTTGAGAAATGTTTGTGTAATCAATAAATTAGTGCGTAAAGTCCAAAAAAAAACAGTTTTTTCAAATAAAACAAGTTTGGAGGGTTCAAGAAATATAAAAAAAATATTTTTGAGTTCTGCTCAACAAAACTCACAACTTACACCATGTCATTCATTAGCTGAGTGTTTAATTTTTTTTATTTTGTCGCATAGTGTAATTTTTGAAAAACTAAAGGTTTAAACAAAAGATGAAAACGTGCCCTTCAGGCTTATTACTCTTGCACAATGTGTCGATATAACAATAAGAGAGTATTTAGGACATAATTTGGAAGAACGGTTACGTAGTTGTCAAACCTGAAACAAAGATAACTGAAAAATTTGATCATGAGCGCATGGCGGCTAATATCAACATAAAACGTTAAACAAAACTGGTGCATTCAATGCCGAATGGGTTAAATGTAGTGTTCGACCTTAAGGGATATCCTACTAAACACTGGGTAGAACCAAATAATATGGATATAAAGAATGCGCATCATGTAGAAGTAAAATTTCTTATGGCGGGTCGTAACATTGCGACCCGCTCTCACCAAATTTTTTTTAAAAATCATTTCTGGGTGAGGAGAGGGAAAGACAGAAGGAAAATGAACACAAACAAAGAGCGTAACAATGTGTTGCTCTCATCGTACGTATGTACATGTGTATGTATTCTTGTGTTTTTTGATTTAGTTGTCGATCAGACTGCGACAAGAATACATGTGCTGCGGATGCTTTATCATTTTATTTCAGAATAACACTCGAAGAATATTTTGTGTTAAAAATGTTCTATGTCATTAGTTGGGCGTATTTTATTTTTTATTTTGTCCCATAGTATATTTTTTTTTAAATGCTTTGGAATGCTCGTTTTTTTTCTTTTAATAAAAAATGGTTTTTTATTCTTTTTATTTTTATTTATCTAAAAAACATGGCCTAATTTTTAAGCCAAAGATGGATAGCTTTATGTTCTTTTAATAATAAAATCGATGTTTTATTTTATTTTTATTTATCCAAAATTATTAAGCCAAAGATAGACAGCTTTACATATGTATGTTGATGAAATGAAAATAAAAATAGAGTATATTACTAACACTTTTATATGGCTGTAAATAAATAAATTCTCTCAACTTATTTTGTCTCTCTCACTCACTAATCCATAACCATAGGCATGTGTTAACATAGAGGAAAATTGTTAGTAATAATGTCAAGTCTATTTATTAACCCAATGATATGTATATATGATCGGAAAATATAGAAAAATTGTACTGCACTAAGACACTAAGACACCGTATTTAACTTGGCAAGTATTCTTCCAAAAATCGAAATCATTTCTCATTGATATTAGTGAATACTACTGTGATATTTATTTGGGTGTATCATTGAAGTCTGAAAAAAGCGACATGAACCTTCTTCTTTAAAAACTGACAAGATTTTTACGCTCTTTTTAACGAACATTCTTGATGTTCGTGTCCTATGTGTGTAAAAAGCCGAAGATGTTCTTACCCTGAGGGTCATTGGTGCCGACGTCTGTTTTTAACACCAGAAAAATAAATAAAAAAGTGGTCAAACATCAAAAACGCACGATGAGAACAATGCATGATAAGAACAACGCATTGTTACGCTCTTGGTTTCTGTAACCTTCCCTTCTATCTTTCCCCCCGCGTCATGAAATATTTTTGAAAAATATTCCAAAATATGTTAAAATGCACATTCTTTATACTTTATTTTCTTTGGTAGAACATTTTAATGTATTTGGGTGGTGCAAAAATATGGAGTCACCAGAAAATTTCCATTATATTATTATGGTTTCTGAAAATCCTTATAAATTTGATTGTTTTATAATAAAATTGAAATAAATTAAGAAAACAAATATTAAAAAATAAATTATTTTTATAAATTGTGGCTTAAAATTCATAAAACTGTATTCACGTATTGGGGTGCACAGACTTTTGCTGTCCACTGTAATTATCAAAAATATTTCGAATTTTCAAAACCATTTTTCTCCCTTTTTAAATAAAATAAATATTCCATCAACTTTATTTGCGAATGTTAACGGCAATCTATTATTATTGGCATAGAAGTTGTGTTTATAAAGTAAATTTTGCGCTGATGTTGACAATAGCCAAAAGCGTTGACAAGTTAAACTTTTGTTTAACAACGGATAAAATATTTAAATAATTAAGGAGGAAAAAAAAAATAAAACAATGCAATTTTAGAAGGTTTTTCAAAACTATAAATTAAACTCAGTTTAGCAAAAGAGTTTCATAGAAAACCAAATCCTAAAAATTGTAAACATGAATAAAAGGAAAAATCGTGCAAATACATACATACATAATTGGTTATTACAACCCTTCAGTCAGGATTACGACCAAGTTTCTCACCAGAGATCAGCAACGAGTATAGGAATCGAATCATACTCATAATTTCTGATACTTGTACGCATTCATACTTATTTCAATATTACGCTCATATTGATCATACTGATCTCTGCTTCTCACACCACTTGTGTTGTGTGTGTTAATTTTATACATGAGTGGCGCCACCTACAGTTTAATGTTGATTCCGAACGACAGATTTATTGAGAAACTTTTCATGCCAATTTTGTTCTACTCACAGAGTTTTTGACAGTAGACAGCTGAGAGAAAATTGCGCGGAAATATTTTCTCGTTTTGTTTGAGATGTCTGAGTCAGGGGATTAAGCTATGGGCACTCGTCTAATAAGCCAATACACTACCTACTACACAACGGCGAATTTAGGAAAATTCTGAATATTAATAAAATAAAAAATTTTAATTAATGGGTGATTTTTTACCTATTATCTTTTTGGCAACACTGGTTTAAACAGCTCACGCACGTTTCGTGTTTTGTTTCACTGTCAAACATCTTCAGTTTGGTCTATAATTTAACCATGAATCGTCTTACAAACGACGAACAAACGCTTGCAAATCATTGAATTTTATTATCAAAATGCTTGCTCTGTTAAGAAAGTTCATCGCGCGCTTCTCCCATTTTATGGTCAGTTTAATCGACCCACTGAAGCGGCTATTCCGGCTATTATGACTAAATTTCACACCAAATTTACATTGTTGGACATTAAACCACCAACACGCTTACGTAGAGTGCGACTGAAGAAAATATCGCAGCTGTATCGGCCAGTGTTAATGATGACCATCAATTATCGATTCGTCGCCGTTCGCAGCAATTGGGCCTCTCACTCAACAACGTGGAAAATTTTGCGGAAGGATTTAGGTGTAAAGCTTTTCAAAATGCAGCTGGTGTAAGAATTGCAGCCGAACGACCTACCGCAACGCAGAAGTTTTGGTGAATGGGCTCTTGGAAAGTTGGCGGAAGATCCACTTCTTTATCGAAAAATTGTGTTCAGCGACGAAGCTCATTTTTGGCTCAATGGATACGTAAATAAGCAGAATTGTCGATTTTGGAGTGAAGATCAGCCAGAAGCATTACAAAAGCTACCAATCCATTCAGAAAATATCACAGTTTGGTGCGGTTTATGGGCTGGTGGCATCATTGGACCGTACTTCTTCAAAGATGCTGCGAATCGTAACGTAACTGTGAATGGTGAGCGCTACCGTGAGATAATATCCAACTTGTTTTTGCGCAAAATGCAAGGGCTTGACTTACATGTGGTTTCAACAAGACGGCGCCACATGCCACAGAGCACGCGTAACTATGGACTTATTCAGAGGCGAGTTCGGTGAACATTTTATTTCACGTTCGGGACCGGTCAATTGGCCGCCTAGATCGTGCGATTTAACGCCTTTAGACTGTTTTTTGTGGGGCTATGTTAAAGCTCATGTCTATACAGACAAGCCAGCTTCAATTGACGCATGGGAAGACAACATTGAAGCATTTATTCGTGAGATACCGGCCGAAATGTTGGAAAAAGTTTGCCAAAATTGGACTAAGCGGATGGACCATTTGAGGCGCAGTCGCGGTCAACATTTGCATAAAATAATCTTCAAACATTAAATAATATGGACCGTACTATCGATTCAAATAAAGATTTCATGCATTTTTCTGAATTTTATGTGTTTTTTTTTTTTTGAAAAATTTTCCTATAGCTCTTAAAAAATCACTCATTATTATACATTCACAGTTAAGTTATATTTCAAGATTTACATTCGTTTTCCATCTATTTCTTTCTGTTGTGGATTTAGTTTAAAATTGTGTTATAGGCTTCTTAAGATATGGCCGATCCGATGCGCTCGATGAGCTTATAGTTGATCATTTAAGTAAGTTGTTCGTTTGTTCTCTGCTTGGCCAATAAACTCGAAAATGTACTTTAAACAGAAGGATCGTAGTTAAGTACGTATTATTGTTTCATATAATACAGCCATAAACCCCGTTTGATCGATTTGACACTGCGGTTAAAAGTTTTATATTCTTTTCGATATCTACACATTCTATACACGAAATAGAAGTAAATTTGTATCGACGATATTAGCACTAGAGTCCTTGACTTTGTAGATTGTGCTATCGAAGAATGAAAAGGAATCTACAGGCCCAGTTATCTGTCCAACAAGTGATAGTAGCCATATTGATGTTGAGGTCAACTTTATTGCCATTAAAATGAGGCGTTGAAATTTAAGGTCTGCATCAACAAACCGGTGTACATAGTTGAAGCTTCGAGATTTGTTTGCTGAAGCACAAAATGCATTGTATAAACATAGACACATAACATTAGAGGTGTGAGAAGCCTGGGCTAACTAAAGAGACAAAATAGAGTAATGCAACCAAAAACTTTCTGTGGAGTAAGAGAAGGGCACATTCTCTTATCACGTCAAACGTATTATTGTTTGCATCATATTATTGTAAAATAGCCTAAGGATTGTAAAGAGTCATCATGGAGTCTAAGAACACTTGTTTTAAAATTGTAATTTATATAAAAATCAATCGCTGCAAAGAAAATATCGATGTATTTTGTAACAAATCGATATAACATCAATTTATTCTTGCGATGCATTGCATTAAAAAAATATCGTTGTTTTCTTTAACGCTCATCACCGTATGAAATGAGGTTGTTTCTAATAGACTGAATTACTGTAAAATTTTTAATTTGTTCAATGCTTTATATCGTATATCATTTTAGAATAATTGGCAAAATATATATCTTCTTGTAAATAAAAATGAATGTGTGTTTATTTGTTTGTGGGTTTGTTTGAAGTCTATAGATGGCTAAACGGCTACTTTTTATGTTGAAATAGGCAAATAAAATAAAATAAAATAAATAAAACAGTATGAAAATATTACGTATACGTCACCCGTCAGCTCTATGTAATCTTATATATAAAAATGAATGTGTGTGTGTTTGAAGTATATAGATGGCTAAACGGTTGGACAGATTTTCTTGAAATTTTAACATTACCTTCCTGTATGTCTGGAAGGAACTAGAAGGATTTTAAAATTTCAAGTAGGCGAGGTGCCACGCCCACATATCCAATAAGTATTTAATGTCGCATATCACACAAACTGTAACAGCTAGAGTTCTAAAATTTTGTGTGGACGACTTTGACGTATATATGAACAAAATGGGCGGATGGGCTATAGTGGACGTGTCACCTCCAATAGTCTATATATATAAAAATGAATGTTTGTTTGTATGTAGAATCGTAAACTATGCATTTGATCATGTTATGATCTTTAACAAAGTTGTTGCGCATGAGTCGACGGAGGTGGTTGCGGTTTCCGATGGATGCCGTAACTGAAAATTATTCAAAATAAATGATCAGCCATTGATCGACCTACACCTCAAGCATGGAAGAAAAGAGAATTGCGAGCCTGAGAATCAGACAAGCATTGAAACTGGAAAATGTTCGAGTATATGTCGCAGAGACGCGTTCGCTTGAACCAGCTGAACAATGAGAAGTGAATCATCAGGACAACGAGAAACAAAATCAATAAAATGATTCAAAATTAGTTGGACGCTTGTGTTCTGTCTTTCCCTCAAACTTATTTTAGATGGTGGCGCAGCAACACGCGCAGGGTTCAACTAGTATATATATAAGCCAATGCACTGTCTACGTTATATTGTTAAATTTTTACCTTTTAAAAACGTTTAATATATGAGTTCGTAGTTTGCAAATAAAATAAAAATAAATTTGTGTTTAGTTTTAATTAAAATTCTTTATTATTCGCACAATTCTGTATGTCACTGTTCACAACTTGATGCAAACAACAACAATTGCTTTTCTTTGTTCCTCTATTTACACCATTTGCATAAACTATAACAATTATTAGACATTTATACGACAAATCTTTGCAAAGGAGATATTCAAACAACGATTACTCCCTTCAAACGCACCACGTATTCACACAAGACTGACTGAACTTCACTGAACTGCATCGCCTGCTTTGCCTTGCCTTTTATATGGCAGGATAAACAGTCTGATGAATGTTCTTGATGGCGAATGTTCGTGACTTCACCTTCACGAAATCTCTATAAATGTAAACATCGTTGTTTACATTCATTGTTGTTGTTTACATTTATTTTTGTAGTGTTGCTTATGAATTTTTGTTTACAATTTTTTTATGCCGGTGCTTGTTGTCATAGCAGTACCACAATTGGTAAACAGGTTTGTTAACTGCATTGTTTTGTTTTTGTAGCTTTTGTTTATAATTTTTATGTTGAGCGATGTAAAAAAACAGCAGAATCTAAATTTTTAATTTTCGTAACAATATATATATATATATATATATATGCTGTATATATATATATGCTATATATATATATATATATATGACAAAGATATATATATATATATGTCAAATATATATACTTATATATTTTAATTTTAAGTTTGATTAACTTCCTCATGCGGATGTTAGTGGGATTATTACGGAGCTGGACCAGTAGCACCAAGAAGTAAGTGTTTGTTCGATCACAATTTTCAAACTAAAGTGAAAACAGATATACATACATACATAGATACATAATTGGTCATTACAATCCTTCAGACAATATTACGACCTAGCATCTCACACGTCTTATATTATATGTGTTAATTTTATACATGTTAAAGTCGATTCTAAACACAAGATTTTTGAGATATTTTTCTTGGCAATTTTATTTTGTTTCTGTCAAAAATGTGCTGAGAGGATGTCACATAGGCTATAATTTACTTCATATTTCCTTTTGTTGGAGGAGTCTAACTTGGGGTTTGAGCAGACACCAACACACTACCTATTAGACTACTGCGTAATGATAATTAAAGTATATATAAGTAATACCCTACTCCTACTCGTGTTTACGGTTGTTTAAGCTTAAAAAAATTAGAAATAATTCAAAACGAACACTTTTTAACCGCTCACTGTGAGATGACAATTTCTTTTTTTTTCATTAAAGTTGTTTCGGCAAAACTATTTTAACTATTCCAGTCGAAAGAAGGCGGCGACCTTATGATGGGGAAAAATGAATAAAAATTTCATGTTGGTTTACCTTTACTTTACAAGTGTTCAATAATTGTTCGAATGTTGTTTACCTTTAGCGAATGGAAACATTGAACATATATATGTATATACATTTTTTTCATTCCGTGTTATCTGGAACGTATACGCTTGATTGGTTATTTGCGTTTTTCATTAATAAAAATATAAAAAATATACAAAAATCCAACTTCTTTATTGTTGGAAAATATTTCAATTTTAAAGCAATATTATTTGATTTCTTCGCCTCATTTGCATTGAAAATATTTTTCTTATTGTTTAAGTGTAAATAACATTGTAAGTATGTATGGGCATGTAAGTGTCCACAAAAATAATTGATTATCTAATGGTGCACATCTTGATGATTTCGATCGTATTTCATTTACGATTTATGCGTAATCACCGGAGTCTAGTGGGTAGTGTGTTGGTTTATTAGAAGTGAGGCCACGGTATAAAGTCCAAGTCAGACATCTCCATTAAAACAATATATGAAAAATAAATTTCTTTGGTGACTTCCTCCCAGCAGATGTCTGACAAAAAACGCTGAGAGACAAAAATATGTCGTTCGGAGTCGACTTTAAGCTAGGTCGTAATTGTAATGACCAATTATGTATGTGTGTCAGTTCAAATAGTTCGAATTTTCCATGACTCTGGCTTATAAATCAGGCTGAATTTGACCGATGACCTGGCTAGTGTTGGCTTTGAAGACCGTTGTTGTTTGTAGCTTACATCTGCAACAAGAAAAAGTCGAACAGGGTTAATAAATTCAAAGTTTTTAGGTAGCCAGTCCACATCATTTTGTGCAGGACAACAAATGTGGCACGGAGGGCTATCTTGTTAAAACCATACGTCGTTGGTGTGCAGATCATCCAATTTAGGTCAAATGAAGTTGATGGACATACAGTGCTCGTGGTTGACAGTGATTGTCTGGCTGACGTCTTTCTCAACGAAATAAGAACCGTTGACTATGATTATGCTGATCAAAAAAATTGCAAAGTGCACGAAATGCATTTTGATTTGAATGCCCATTTTTGTAAAACACTTCAACAGTTTTAACGAGGTGCTCAATTGTGTACCTCTTTATGTTTGAGTTTGTCAAACACTGAAACAAAAAAATATCAAATTAACGGCCATTATTACAACTTGCCGTTAACTAAAGGGCAGATAAATTGTTTTTCATTATTATGATTGGAAAATATGGTAAAAGTAAGCGTTAAGCTAAGGGAAGATCATCCTACCTTTAACTTTTAGGGCCGTTTTTTGAATGCAAGTTTAAACTAGAGATTAAGTTAATCTCCAGTTAAGGTTAATCTCCAGTTAACTCAGTTTTCATTTTTTGAATGGGAATTTAACTGGAGATTAACTTTGTAGAGCTGCCGTACTTATAAGCAAAAATTGCAACATTTTTTTTTTTGGTTATATTGTTGTTTTTACTACTTTTTGCAAATTATTTCACAACAATTAGCTTTTGTATATAACAAAAACAAACAAACAAAAGCTGAATACTATTGATCTTTATGTAAAAAAAAATATTTTCTTAAAATAATAAATAAATTAAGAATGTCTATTGTCAATTTGTGTTTTATATAATTCATAGTCACTTAAATATTTGTCTTATTCGGCTTCCCCTCACTTAAAAGCTTTTTTTAAAAAAAAATTTGTCAACTATTTTTCATAGTTAATCTCGAGTTTAAACCACCAACGTTGCTTGTTTAAACTCGAGATTAACTACTTAACCGTAGGGTTAAACTCAAGATTAAGTGAATTCAAAAACTGAAAACGGAGTTTAACTGGAGATTAAATTAATCTCGAGTTTAAACTTGCATTCAAAAAACGGCCCTTAAAGTCAAGTTTATGTTTGAACTTGCCATATTGTATATTATTTTCAATATGGCAAGTTTAAATATAAATTAAATGAGTAAATATAACAAAAAAGTAGCCCGACGTTACCACTGCGTTTAAAAAATTTTAATTGAGCAGTATTATCGACATTGCTCCGGCAATGCCATATTTTTGAAAAAGTTCACTTTATTTTATTGTTGGTTGTAATAACGAAAAGAAGTTAAAGGTGACTTTAAAGTTCACTTTAGCTAAAGTTAACTTTAACTAAACCCAACTTTAAAGCAAGTTGTAATAATGGCCCACAACTAAAATCGTGCTGTATAGTTGGACCTCCCTTTACTGCAAGGTAAAAAGTAATGTTTATTGGTAATGGTATATTGGGTAAAATTTATCAATTCAGATAATTTTTAAGTATTAACTTTTCTTACTTAATTAAAACTTAATTAATCAGTTTTACTAGGATTATAATTAATAATTCTCGGTTTTAATACTCTTTCATTTCTTTTAAAAGATTTTGTTGCTATAATTTTTAAAGTCCTGCCATTAAACATTTGAAAAATATTACAGTTCATTATTTATGGTATATTTATTGTGTAATAACGTTTCAAAGTTTTATTAAATTTATAATTTTGCTTTTGAAAGACGCCAAAAAAAAATATAATTTTTCTTTTGAAAATAAAAACGCTTCTTAGTTTTGTGTCTTGTATTCTTTTTGTGCGTTCTGTGCAACCAAAGTGAAGTCATTTATAAATGGTTTATAAGAAAATAATAAATTACCGGGTGGAGTAAAAGTGAAGTTATAATGTGAATAAAACTTTATTTTTACAATTGATACAATGTTATGTATTAGTAATAGTGGAATTAGCTAGAAATGGGCATGGAAGCAATATATACAAAAAGGAGGAAATATTTTTGCTGCAGTGTATTTCATCAACTGTTGATCAGTTATTTCAAGGCAACGTAAATTTTGAGATAGTTTCATACATACATACATAATTGGCTATTACACCCCCTCAGTCTGGATTACTGCCTAGCTTCTCACACCACTCATGTTGTGTGTATTAATTTTATACATGAGCAGCGCGCCCTATAGTTTAAAGTCGACTCCGAACGATAGATTTATGTGAAACTTTTAATGGCAATTTTATTTACTCTCAGAGTTTTTTCCAGAAATCTGGTGAGAGGAAGTCGCCCAAGAAATATTGTTTCATAATTCGTTTTCATGTCTGACCTGGGGTTTGAACCGTGGCATTACGTCTAATAAGCCGACACACTACCTACTAGACTACGGCGACTAATAAATTTCATAAGTACTCAAAAAGTCAAGATCTAGACTGATACTCTTGTACGATATGTAACCACTTAGGCTCTTGTTTTGTCTCCTCTGCTGAAACACGCACAACATAAGTGGTATAATGATCTAGGTCGTAAAACAGACTGGAGGAATATTATGATCAATCAGTCGCGTATCGTCTTCTACCAGAACAAAGCTTCCAAACTGTGGAAACCTGCTATAAAAAAAAAAATTCTCTTCGCAGAATTCACAGAACGTTTCGTTCATTTTGCACAAAATAATCGATCTAGCGAGCAGGCAGAGCAATAAGTGAGCGTTTTCGTATTGATTTTTTTTTGTGTTGAAACCAACAACAAGGCAAAGTCTTGAGGAAGACGCCAAAATGTCGATTCGTTGTCGTACTTAACTTGCTGGTCTTTGTCCTTCGAGGAACGGGAAAATTTATTTTAAGGAGCTTGGCTTTTTTAATTTTACATCTTATCCGGTTGGCTACTGTTATTGCCATAAGTTTCGGCGGTTTGTTACTCTAAATTGTTTCTGTTTCGTTTATCTTTTGTTGTTCCAGTGAAGCAGGTGATTAGTCTGCTGTAGCAGGAGCTTGGCTTAGTTCCTATAAAATAAAGAATAAAAGCTAAACGACCACCGTTAGCGTGAATTTGAAATTAACTTGAAGTTGTATAAAGATTAGCTGTGGTTATTATGTTTAATTATGGAAGTGACAAAGAATTTAAATTTATTGTTCAATAAGGTCTGCATGCTATCGTTATCCACAGTACTCATAACTGGTACGATTCAATGACAGCCTTATTCTTACAATTCAGCGCCTTTGAATTTCTTTTTATTGGGTTATGTCGGAAAATCTACACTACCATTAACGCTATATGGTCAGATTTATTGAAAAATGTAGTAAAAAATTGATGCGATTGAAAGGAGCATTAAGCTTGGTACCACTGCGGCCATGTTCCGGAAATCATATTGTTACGAAAATGCAAAAATCTAGATACTAGTGTTTTGCTTTTACATCGCTAAACATTAAAATTATGAACAAAAATATACCAACAAAACACCAGCATAAAAAATTATAAACAAATAAACAAAAATATATCAACAACGAACACTACAAGAATAAATGTAAACAAAATACACAAACAACGACAATGAAACAACGATGTTTACATTTATAGAGATTTCGAGAGGGCGAAACCACGAACATTCATCAGACCGTTTACGTTGCCATATAAAAGGCAAGGCAAAGCGGGCAACTGATTTAGTAAAAGTTCTGTTAATTTGTGTGAAGACACGATGTGTCTGAAGATCTCCGTTACAAAGATCAGTCGAGCAATAAAGGATTTAATTAAAACTAACCACAAATTTATTTTTATTTTATTTGCAATCTACGAGCTCACATTTTAAAAATAAAAAACGCAACAATATTCAATAAATAAATGTCATGAAATTATAATTAAGCAAATATAATTAAACAATTCTATATGGACAATATTTCTATCTTGAACAATCCTTCTAAGTTCCTAAACGTTGTGGTTTTTTCTTTACATTTAAGATTTTATCACTTAACTTTCATAAACATCGAATTCAAAAAAGTGGTGGTACCTACAATTTAAAGTCGATTTCGAGCGACAGATTTTTGAGAAACTTTTAATGGCAATTTTATTTACTCTCAGATTTTTTGCGAGAGATCTGCTGAGAAGAGGTCGCTGAAGAAATATTTTTTCAAATTTCGATTTGTTGTAGATGTATGACCTGGGGTTAGCACCATGGCTTCTCTTCTAATAAGAGAATACACTAAATGATGTCAATACTGATTTTTAGCTGTCAAGCCGTAGTTATCGATAACAATAATTCGTATGCAGTTAAAAAACCTATCCGTATACAGTCTACAGCAAAAGTCTTAGTACGGCAATATGTTTCGACAAAAAAGTCCCCACAGTCTTAATACAATAAAAATTGTTTAGTTGATAATAAAACAGAAATAAATTAATAAAATAAATATTTAAACTATAAATGGTTATATAAACTTTTGGCTAAAATTCATGAAATTGCTAAAATATATTGCCGTACTAAGACTTTTGCTGTCCACTCTATGTAAACGATAATGTAAGGATAATTCTTTTTTGGCAAATGTGGTCAGGTCACAGGTTCTGTATGTTACAAACCAGCGGAATAGAAACTTTTTCAAGTGTATTCTCCAATATCTGTTTTAATCGATGACTTGATGATAAAAATTGAACAAAATATTTTCTTAGTAATAATCACACTATGACATCATTTCGCGCTACCTTGTCCAAGAAAATTCTTTACTTGACCCTTTATTTAGCTTAGTTTTGTTTCCATTATGGAGTTAGTTGCAATAAAAGAACGCAGAATGTAATGAAAAGTGTTACTGCAGTCCTGAAACCTCTAGAGGAATGAAGCGTTAGCTTTTGTTACACTTCTAACAAAACGCCATTGAGATTGTAACAAAATGATAAATGATTATAAATGGTACTCCAAATACTTGTTCCTTGATGTACACACAACCAACATATACATGAAAGACATTTTTCTTGTAGTAACACAAGAAATAAATTACGAAGTACAACATGAGACAAAGAAATTAAAATGCATCAGGGATTCCTTTTCTATAAAGGTTCTAAAATTGTTATGTCATCTTTAACTGGCTCATTAAATACTTTAAATTAAATTCTTAAAAAAAATTTAAATTTTCCTTAAAAATATCGCACTCAAGTATAAATTATACTGTCAGTCTTTTTGACTGAGATGAGATTACGTTTTTAAAATTTGATTAATTTTTTTCTTAGAGGGCTTCAGATTTACTTTACTTAGACGTTTATAAAGGAATTTTAAAACAAAAGTATTTACCAATTTGATCACGATAACATCATCCAATGGATTGTTTAATATTCTCAACTGGCTCTCACCAGACATGTTGGGGAAGCAAGTGACTCCGAACACTTTACTGCGACTTTAAGCTGTAGGTACCGCATATCATGGATCAAAATTAACACAAACAACATGGTTGCCGTGTATAGTGAAGTTGAAATCCCGACTAAAGTGTGGTAATGCCCAATTAACACGTTGACTGTCGCGGCAATTTTCAGAAAACTGGCCACGCAAGCGTACATTGACTTTCTGTTCTTTTCCCAGAAGCCATTTATCGATACTAGCACTGATATAATACGATTTTATTCTTAGTTACACATAAATGGCAGGCTTAGTGAGTACGAGATAACTCGTAGTTGGCTCCCTAGAAGGGAACGTAATCTACGAGTTATCTCATAGTCGGCAGTCAACGTGTTAAGTAAGAGTCAAAAAAATCATATGTACCTATATCGGTAAGGCAGTGCGATTTTGCTTTAAAGTTTTTGAAATGAGGCCGATATTGTAATGTCTGTGAACGACATTCGTTACATGAACATAATAACGGAGTTCTTGTGGCCTCAGTTGGATGACATGAATTTGGACGACATGAAATGTTACCTGCCACACTGGATCTGTTTCAATAGATTTATTTTATAACGATTTCCGTAAATAAATTGTCGCAAGTAATACTAATGTTAACTGGCCACCAAGATCGTGCGATTTAACACCATAGGATTCTGGCCTTTAAGGTTTTCTAAAATCTCGGCTTTAAGCAAAGAAGCTAGAAATATTTCCTTAGCACAAATCCAATGTCTCTGGGAAAAAGTTATTGAAAATTTTATGAAAAGAGTAATGGCCTGCCATCAGACTTGTAGCGCACACTTGGCGGATATTGTGGTCCACATGTTCTTCACAGTATAATAAGAAATCATAACTGTCTCTAAAACTATCGAAATTTATTTTAAAATGAAAAAGTGCTTTCCTATTGAGACTCTCTTTGCGTATTCTTATAAACTAGCTTCATCTTTAATTTATTATTATTATTTAATTATTTTATTATTATTATTTATTTAATTAATTTATTTAATTAATTTATTTAATTTATTTAAAAAAAATTTTTTTTAGATAAACACTCAGGGGTAAGCCCCTATTATGTAGTACATTGTTCTCGAATTAGAAAAATAGGTTGTGGAAAGGAGGACAGAGGAGTAGAGTTTGGGGACATTAGAGTTGTATTCCATTTTTAGTCGGATGTAAATGGTATAAACGGGAAGAAAATGAGATGAAGTGTGATGTGTGTGAATGATTCTTTCGACACTTGAAAAATATGCTGGTTCCAGCGAACATCACGCTGGATTTTCATACCCAGAACATCAAGAGCTTCTGACTCATTAATATTTATACCCACCACAACTACAGATGAGGAATTATTATTGCCGCGCTTGTGTGGTAATTAACAGCATTGCGTTCTTCGCACGTTAAAATCACCCATATTGACACGACCCCATTTGGAGATTGACTATAGATCATAGGACTTAAGTCTATGACTGGCAAATATTACTGTCATTTGCAAAAGAGTAGATAGGATTAGAATTTTAAAAAAGATCGTTAATGAAAATAAGAACTAGCGTTGAAGGTCGAACAGAACCTTCCGTGAATTATAATCAACCCCATTCGCAAGTTGGACGTGAGAGTTTCACTTATATTAAGCTTTTTCGCCTCAATCTTCAAAGGGCGTTGCAAAAATTGCTGCCAACATGCAAAACAGTAAATAGGATTGGAAGTTAAATAAAGTAGATCATTAATGAAAATAAGAAATAGAGTTCGATATAGAACGGAACTTTGCTGTACCCCTGACTTTAACCTGACCTCGTCTGTGGTATCCCATCTATAACATCGCGTATAGTGCGCTCCTTATGAAATGAAAATGTTGGCTAATGGACGAGCATGTGTCGGAAACACTGCTGCCGGATATCTAGCCCTTGCCGTCCCTGCCAACACAAATGTATAGGAAAATTTAGGGTATTTTGGAGAGAAATTTATAAATTATTATTTAGCTTTTTCTTATTGAATTAAATGTCCTCATGTTAGTGGTTATCTCTATTTTGTTCTGTTATAAGTTTTTTCGCCGCTTATTTTAGTACTTGTGATTGAGAGTGCAATAAAGGGGATCATCTTTCGCAGTGCGGGATACAAAAATGTAAGTATTATTATTTTATTTAAATATAAACAAATATTTAAAAATGTTGTTACTATTTTGTAATAAAGGGTGTTTTTTATAGAGGTATAGAACTTTAAGTTGCAATAAAACAACGATGGATTATTCGATTGACATGAATTTTATTTCTCCGAAACATAATCTTGTGGCATTACATTTTAAATATTATTTCTGGCATATGACCGCCACGGCTGGCGCGGATGTAGTCCAATCTGGACGTCCAATTTTGGATGACTTTTTCAAACATTTGTGGCCGTATATCGGCAACAATACGGCGAATGTTTTTTTCCAAATGGTCAAGCGTTTGTGGCTTTACCGCATAGACCAATGACTTTACATAGCCCCACAGAAAGTAGTATAGCGGTGTTAAAAAGGTGGCGGAGTTGCAATTTATGTTCGAAACGGTATTCCGTGCAAGGTAAAATTATTAACAGAAATTGGTAGTCAAATAGAATATCTATTTCTTGATATTTCATCCACCAATAAGAAGAAGGTTTTATTAGGTAGTGTCTATAGACCGAATTCTAATATAAACTTTGATCCCTTTATTTCTATTCTTGAGGAAATTTCTATTCAATATGATGACATTATTATTATTGGTGACTTTAATAATAATCTCTTAATTGATAATGCGCTATCTGATTCAATGTTGTCTCTCCATCTTAACCCTGTGAATGTGTCCTTGCCAACTCACTTCCATTCTTCTTCCAGTAGTCTAATCGATCTAGTATTTGTTAATGATATGACTAAGGTACTGTTATATGATCAAATTTCAGCCTCTTGCTTTTCCAATCATGATCTTCTCTTCTTAACTTATAATCTGTCTACGAGTCATGAGGACAGGTATATTACATACCGTGATTTTAAAAGTATCGATTTTACAGTTTTGAACAGAAGTGTTGATGATATCTGTTGGGATCAAATCTACTCACTGGGTAATGTAAACGACCAGGTGGCACTAATTCAGGAAAATGTGCGTCTGCTATATGACAGTTGTGTTCCTGTCAAAACAAAACTTGTTAAAGCCAAACACCAACCGTGGTTTAATGCTGAAATTAAAGCATTAATTGATAAGCGCGACATTGCCTATCGGCGATGGAAGAGGTTCAGAACGGATGATCTGAAAGCCGTTCATAAAGCCGCTCGTAGCGAGGTTACCAAACACATTAAAATTGCAAAAACAATGTTTTACGGCAGGAAGTTCGCTTCCGCATTAGATAATAGAGCTAAATGGAAGGTAATCCGCGATATTGGTATTGGACATAAATGCCATAATACTTCTCCTGATGTCGATGTAAACGTTCTGAATGACAAATTTGTTAATATTAATGTTCCTACACCTGACAGTAACCTATATGATGACCTTTGTTTTGTTCCGCTAGAAAACCCCTTTAGTTTTCGTTGTGTTAGTCAGCTCGAGGTTTTGGAATGCTTATCTTCTGTGAAATCGAATGCGATTGGTTCTGATGACTTAGATCCTCTGTTTTTAAAAGCTTTGTCACCTAGACTTTTACCGTATTTTACTCATGTATTCAATTCAGTCTTAACTATGTCCTCTTTCCCTGATGAATGGAAATGGTCAAAAATCATCCCAATTCCTAAATCTAACAATGAATTCAGGCCAATTGCCATTCTTCCGTTCCTGTCCAAAGTTATGGAAAACCTCATAGCTAGACAAATGAACGATTATCTCACGAGTAATAATTTTTTATCTGATAAACAGTCGGGATTTATGAAAGCTAGGAGCTGCACTACTGCTTTAGTCAAAGTAGTTGATGACCTTAGGTTGAAGCTGGATGAAAATTACATAGCGTTTTTGGTTCTTTTGGATCACACTAAGGCTTTTGATACAGTTGATCACAGAATATTATTGAGAAAGCTACAGACCCTCTTTCATTTTTCTAATTCAGCTTGCAGCCTTATACGTTCCTATCTCATTAACAGATCTCAACGAGTTTACCTAAACGGCAACATCTCGAATTCGGTACACGTTGGAAGAGGTATTCCTCAGGGATCAATTTTAGGGCCCCTTTTGTTCTGTATATACATTAACGACCTGCCTGATGTTTTGGATAATTGTAGCGTACATATGTACGCTGATGACGTTCAGCTCTATAGGAGCGCTTGTATTGATAATATCCGACTATGTGTAGATACGATTAACGATGATTTACGGAAAATTGACAACTGGGCTAGTGCTAATGGACTTTGTATTAATCCCTCTAAATCGAAATGTTTATTGCTCTCCAGGTCTAAGAGAGCGTTTGATGTGCCGGAAATTATTATCAGGGGGAATAAAATTGATTTTGTTGAATCGGCATCTAATCTGGGTGTTATCTTTAATGGTCGGCTAACGTGGTCTAGCCACATTAATGTCATCGTTGGTAAAGTTTATGGTATGCTTAGGAACTTATGGGCTGTTATAGATTCGACTCCTTTTGCTATACGCCTGCAACTGGCAAAAACGTTTTTGATTCCTGTTCTTTTATATGGATCGGAAATTTTCGCAAACTGTGATGCGGATGATAGGCGGAAACTCAACTTGGCTTATAATAACATAGCCAGATATGTATTTATTAAGGGACGTCGGGACCATATATCACAATTTTCTTACCAGATATGTGGTATTCATTTTGATAATCTATTGAATATTAAGTGCCTAATTCTCCTCCATAAGATTATTACTTTGGAACAGCCAGTATACTTATTTAGCAGGATTAGATTTGCTAGATCCAACCGCGGTAGGAAAATTATCCAATTAAGGCATAGGACTCTTTTGTCGAAACGACAGTTCTTTATACACACCATCAGTCTTTGGAATGCACTACCTAATTATATTCAGAACATAGGCAATGCAACTAAGTTCAAAAAGGAGTTATACAATCTGTTTAAGTAGTTTGTAACATATTTTGATTGTTTATACATTTTTACTCTTAATTTTTATTAGTGATTAATTATTTTCATTTTTCTAATTTATTATTTAAGTTTCATTGTATCTCATTATATGAATATATTTCCTTGTTTGTATTTTTCTCTATATTTGTATCTTTCCTAATTTAGTTTTTTACATATACTCATTTTCTTATCTTAATTTTTTGTATCGATTGCTATTTCCTGAGGTTAAATCATGTTATTATTCTTATTCATTTTTATTTATACTGTACTTGAAACAATTCATTACTCATATAATGAGCGATTTGTTATTACTTTTTCCTATTTGATGTCCTCCCATAGCACTTTCATTTATAAGATTATTATCTTGTTGTGCTATGATTAATAAATAAAATAAAAAATAAATAAATAAAATAAAATAAATCACAAGATCTTGGAGGCCAATTCACAGGTCCAAAACGTGAAATTAGGCGGTCACCAAACGTGTCTTTCAATAAATCTATTGTGGCACGAGCTGTGTGACATGTTGCGCCGTCTTGTTGAAACCACATCTCCTGGACATCATGGTTATTCAATTCAGGAATGAAAAAGTTAGTAATCATGGCTCTATACCGATCACCATTGACTGTAACGTTCTGGCCACCATCGTTTTTGAAAAGTACGGATCAATGATTCCACCAGCCCACAAAGCGCACCAAACAGTCAGTTTTTCTGGATGTAACGGTGTTTCCACATACACTTGAGGATTACCTTCACTCCAAATGCGGCAGTTTTGTTTGTTGACGTAGCCATTCAACCAGAAGTGTGCTTCATCGCTAAACAAAATTCGCTTATGAAAATCGGAAACAACGGTAATCTCGTTTTGGGCCCATTCGACGAATCTACGCCTTACTTGATGATCGTTTGGCTTCAAATCTTGCACGAGTTGGATTTTGTAAGCACGCAAACCAAGATCCTTCCGCAAAATCTTCCATAAAGAGGATGGACAGAGATCCAATTCCTGTGGTCGATGGCGGATGGACTCATTCGGGTCTTCCTCAATGCTACGCTCTACAGCAGCAATAGCTTCTTCTGTACGCACCGTACAGCGTCTCTGGGGATGCGAGTTTTCAATAAGAGTAAACGTGGTGCGAAAACGTTCCATGGTTAATCGAATTAACTGCTCTGATGGACGATTTTGTCGACGATAAAATGGACGTAGTGCGCGATACGTTTTCCGCACAGAACCATTATTTTCGAAATAAAATTGCACTATTTGCAAGCGTTGTTCAGGCGTGAGTCTATTCATGATGAATTGCCAAACCAAACTGAGAATAAATCACTTGACAGCTGTTAAATCGGTCGCCATCTTGATAAGTAATGCCAACTTAAAGTTCTATACCTCTATAAAAAGCACCCTTTAGAAGCATTAAATATTTAAATAATTTGCAAATATTTTAAAACACGTCATATGTGTAGGTTGGGTTTTTACTAGAACAATTTATCATCATCATTATCGTCATCTAGTACTATTAATATTGATTTACTGATACATTTAATATATTGTTTAGTTCTTAGGTATTGTTTTAGATTTTGAAGTTTACCAAGGCTCTAACACACCATTAGGCGAACGAACACTGGGATTAGGTCCAAGCGTTATTCTTCGTTTAGTTAGAACTTTGCCTAATAACTCATCAGTATTCTTTCATCGGTATTTTACCACTATACTGCTTTTAGAGCGATTGGCAGAAATGAATTTGTATTGGACTGGCACAATTCACACAAACCATTTGAGCAAAATTAATTTAAAATAAGATAAGCGTCTGAAAAGAGGAGAGTCTGATTATTAGATCAGATGAAAAAGTTGTTGTGCTCAAATGGAGAGACAACAAAACAGTTACACTTGCTTCCACCGCATATGGTCAAGATCCAGTAGGTGTAGAAGGAAGGTGGAATAAAGAACAAAGATGCCGGATAGAAGTGACTTGTCCTAATATCGTCGTGGAATATAATAAAATCTTGAGTGGAGTAGACACTTGCGACCAACTGATAGAGTGTTACAGAACCTGGCTGAAGTCCAAAAAATGGACTTTAAGAGTGGCACTCCATTTTTTGATTTGGCAGTTGTAAACGCTGGATGGAGTATCGGCTAGACTGTAGATCTAAAAATATGCCACGAAAATTTGTGAAGGACCTTCTTTCATTTAAAAAAAAGCATTATTATGTACACCCAAAAGGAAATACAATGAGTTGAATGAATCAACCAGCAGCTCAGAAGAAGAACAAATTGAAATAACAAGCAAATTTTCACCTTTACCAGGAAGCAGAAAACGATTGGATGGCGGGTTTCATTGGTCAGTGGTCGACAAATTGAGGACAGCACGAGCGTGTAATGTTTCATACGTCGATATAGTTTTACAGAAATGGAAACCAATGAAATTTTTTTTCGTTTTGTTTTTTAGGTTTTAGTATTACATATACACACATTGTGCATATTGACTTGCACAATATTTTATTTTTTGATTTTATGTTTTTTTTTTTTGTTTTTTGAATGAAATAAAAAGTTTTTTTTATTATATACATTATTGTATTTTGACTAAGTGAAGCCCAAAAATGTGTTCGTATGTCCGTTTTTTAAGGACACCAACTTTGTATGGACATAAAAAATGCATTTTTGTGTTATTTAACTAGAATACTTGATTATGGTTATGCGTCCTAATTGACTATCATTCATTCCATTCATTTACGAAAGTGGAAAGTTAACTGAATCAAATTGAATATTTAAAAGAATAATTGAAACTTTAAGAGAAATAAGAGTACCCCATACCATCCATACATATACGCTTAATGGCGTGTTTGCTTGTAGTGTATAGAATACAAATTCAATATATGGTAGCTACAAACTTGGACCGTTAAAGATATTATTAATAGTGTTTGGTTTGACTTTTTGCAACTTTCTTTAAACATTTTCATCCTCCATGGCTTAATAAGAGCTACAAAGTTTGATGCATAGAGTTATATGATAATATTAAATTGTACAAATGTTAGGAAAACTTATTATTTAGATGAAGAGAAACGAAAAACTTTCAGTTTTTTGAAGCTTTTTTTAACATTCCATGTTTGAGAACATGATAGTTTAACTCCAAATGATTCTATGAACATACATATGTATGTACATTATGCACATAATATACACATTGTCAATCTACAGAGACTTGAATTAAGTTTTGCAGAATTCATATTCAATTTTATCTTCAAGCTAATCACAAAATATAAGTAAAACAGCAAAAAGGATCGGGTTTTCCAACAGAGACTGCCAAATTTTGACTGTTGATAATGACCATCTTGTTTTGCCAAATCAAAGACAAAGGAAATGAGAAAAGAATACATATGTTTTTAAGTGAATTCATGTATGATTTAATGAATGCATGTATGTAATGTATTTCTATTTCTATATATAGTGGATTATTATCACACAAGCCGTTGTATCGTTGTATTCATTGTACTGTTGGACGACTATACAACAGTGTATGCTTGTTGTTGATAATTTTCATGTAAAAATCCGATACACTTATACACATTTTTGTATACGTTTTTAATAAGTTGTGTTGGTTTCGTGCTATCAAATTGTTTGAATGCCAATAATTGTGAAGAGGAATACGACATACACAATACAGCATAGCATTGAGCCTTCACAAACAACCAAGTGTCTTCAATACAACATACACGGTACAAAGTCGTGTGAATTGGCCAATTGTTGACTAAGTTTGACTCTGTGTTACACAATACGTGTACATAGTGTGTGTTGTGTAGCACACGTCATCTCAATATAAATTGAACTTACTGTGAGTGAATGAAGTTAATGCAGTAATACAGGGCTGTAGTAAATAAACATAGACAACGCCATGTATTCGCTAACTGGTCTTTGCAGCAGTTGGTAAATGTTGGTTATTTTCATTTGAAAATCATATTCAGTGTTGAGCCCCATTTCTAGATGAATGGGTACGTGAACAAAGTAAACTGGAGAATATGGAACAATAAAAATCCACGTGGTTTCAGTGATCGAAGTGTTCAGTCCATATTTGTTTGGGAACGACCAGGTAATCACTCTCAGTGGCAAGCACTGTGAACTTACTTTATTTGGCCTGCGTTCAATAATGTGGATTCCAACGGCATGTACGTTGGATATACTGTGCAAGCGGTTTGAGTACAGTACGTTTCAGTTGAAGGTGATATGAATTGGCCAATGAGATTGTGCGATTTGATCCCGTCAGACTTTCTCTTGTGAGACTTTCTTAATATGCAGATGTATTCTAATAAGCTATAAACCGCAGCGTTTGGCAAATGTATCATAACACATGCAATCGCTCAAATTCAACTTGACTTATGTGTCAGATTTATGAAAAATTGGATATTTCCGATCCGATGTACCTATAGAAGCCGTGACTTATTTTTAAGCGATGTTACATTTCACAAATAATGACATCAATAGGTGTTTTAAACAAATAAAAACTGACTATGATATCGCATAAAACCCTCGTTTTATTTAAATTTAAAATTCGGAAGCGCTTAATTAAAGGCCCTTTTTATTTTAATTTTTTGTAATTTTTTTATTTAAATACTGAAATGCCCTGATGGAAATTCTTTTATGTCTGGTACCAACACAGCTTTTGTACAGGAACCTATTTAATTTTATTTTTTTTTTTCTTCTTGACATCATAAGAAAATTTAAAATTTGATTTTCTGACGTTGCTTACAAAGCTAAATATTTACAATTTTTTTATTCGTTTTTTATTTTTATTCGTTCTGCTTTTCACTTTCCTCCGAGTATTTTAATTTTCGTTTCTTAGATTTCATTTTTATGACGGCAAGAAACAGAAAGTTGGAGGGATGCTTACAATGACGATTAACTATATTTTTTTTAATTCTTATTGATAAACGTAAACAAAAACAAAAAAAATTTGTTGAATTCCATTTATTAAAAATAAAATATGCAATTGTAAAGGGAGGGCCATTTAAAAGTTTAAATTTATAAATGTAATGAAACAAATATGGTTTGAAATTTTGTAAAATTTGTTTTTTTTTTGTTGTGAAGTACAACTATACCGGTTAGAAATGAAATATCATTTCATTTATATGGCTGCCGCTGCTGCCTCACACTACTTCGTGCACTTTTTCGAGTGTATGGGGTCGTATCTGGGCAATGGCATTATAAATGTAGGCCTTCAGATTCTCAACTGTCTCTGGTTTGCTGGTATAACACTTTTCTTTAATGGCGTCCCCCAGAAAATAGTCTATCTGTGCCAAATCGCAGCTACTTGGCGTCCAATTGACATCACCATTTCACCTAATTAAACGGTCATCAAACGTTTGACGCAATTTTGCCATGAGATGTGTGGCAAGTTGTACCATCCTGTTGAAATCAAACATCGTTCACATCGATACCATGAAGAGTGGGTGCAAAAAATCGGTTATCATGATGCGATAGGTTCGCCATTGATCGTAATGGTTACGCCGTCCTCATTTTCAAAGAAATATGTGCCAATGATGGCTCCGCTCCTCAAGCCGCACCAAACAGTCACTCGTAATGGATGCATTCGCTTCTGTAAGACCACATGTGGGTTTGTTCTACAGTAGTAGACTTATTATTATGCCAAATAAGCCAATAGAATGAAAAAGAAGAACAGATAACAGAATACTAGAATACAATAAGAAAATATTTGAAGTTTTAAGGCGAAACTAAGCATGTTTATTGCTTTTAACAATTTGATGATGATTCTTTATTCAGCTTGACTGCATTCAAATTTATTTGTATTCCATTCCACAATAAAAAGATAAAAGAGCAATTACAAACTGTTTATCTCAGCTTTTTTCAAAGTTGGACGCAAAATTTGTAAATTTTATGGCCGTAGTGCGATTAGTTTCTGAAATACAGATTTTTAGGCAAAACGTCTAAAGGAAAAGGACTGTTTTATCAATTCACTATGTCATAGCATTATTGTATGAATTCGATTCTTAATTGTTTTCGCATCCAACGTATTCTCAAAACTACGCCAAAATGGAATGTAAAAGGACATTCATTAAAAGAATGTGGAACAATGCTTTTTAAATTTCTTGTCATAAAATAAATGAGCCTTCACTCACAAACCCGATTGACAAGGTTTATTTTAACTAAAATATTCGTTAATAATTCTAGCCTGCCGTAATCATTCAAATACTGCTTGAGCTTGAAAGAGTATCAGTAACAATGTTTGTAATATTCGAACGAACTAGTCCAGTTAAAAGGATTCTTACGGATCCCAACATAAACAAGTCTTTTGACCCTGAAGTATTGCTCTATGCATACTTTCTTCTCCATTAGTTAACCTTTTTAGTGTTTCATATCGAGCCGGTATTTGTACATCTTGCTGGCGATTCGAAGCCAAAAAGGTGAGGCTATTAATCCGGAAAAATACCGCCCAATAGCATTTTTACGTGTTTTCTATGCTTATTAGTGACATGTCACGAAAAGTGTTTTACAAATCTGTCGATCGGTACAGACTTAAAATTTTAGCTCTCGCCACTTATGTATTAAATTTACACACAGTATAAGTGGTGTGAGAAGCTAGGTCTTAATACAGATTAAAAGATTGTAAGGAATAATTATGTATGTTTCCTAAGTTCCTTGTTTCTGCGTTGTTCCTTGCAATTTCCACCACTTATTTCCGGTCGAAAATGGAATGCAAACTCAAACATCAGCCGATGCATGGTAATCTATTTTGAGAGTTCTCGAAGGCGTGCAGTAAACCATGAAGGTGCTGCTAATGCTTAATGACGTTTGGATAAACTGCTTTATTTATTTATTGTAGCGCCATTACCATATGTTTTCTATTTCACTGTTACTGTTACTATAATGCATTGTACTCTAATGAAATAAAGAAAGTTAAGCATGAACATCAGATCAAGTAGAACGAACAATACATACATAATTGGTCATTACAACACTTCAGTTAGGATTTTATCCATGAGTGGCGGGACTTAAAGTTTAAAGTCGACTCCGAATGACAAATTTTTTTAAAAAACTTTTCATGGCAATTTTATTTACTCTCAGAGTTTTTGCCAGAAATATGCTCAGAGGAAGTCGCCGTAGAAATAGTTTTCATATTTTCGTTTTGATGTCTGACTTGGGTTTTGAACCGCGGCTTTACATCTAATAAGCCAGTACACTACCTACGATCAATACATTACAGAAAAATTTAGTTTTTCAGTTGCTCTATCCATATGAGAACTGCTCTTCCTGCAAAAGTTTGCGATTTAAATGTATTCAAATGCAACATCTATAAATAATACACCTTTTTTCACTTTCACTCAACCTTTTTTTCTAGTTCCAAGAAAAAAAAAACCAAGAAATAAACGAAGAAAAAAACCTAGTGTTCGAAGTGTGGTTGAAGGAGAATGTCTGCAACAAATTATCAAAGTGGGAATTTAACACATGTTTACTTAGCAGCAGCAGTATGAGTAAAGACATAATAGTTTTGTTTTATTGTTATTGCCTATAGTCTTAATACAATAACAACAAGTAGAACACAACTATTAAAAAGAAGATGAAACATTGTTAGTACTATCGCTGCTGTTGTAGATTTGTTATAAACTCTCTGTTAAAACGCACAAGAATTTTTTGGCGCCATTGTGTTTCTACTTCTCACAAATATTCACTGCACAATCCCTCTCTATACTGCCATGTTAAATAAATAAAAATAAATATTAATTGAAGCAATTTAAAATGGAATCAGGTGTTAAAGATCTAAACGAAGAGCAACAGATAATAACGATTCAGACGATTTTTCATGTTATTCATACCAATAAAATGTGTATTGCAGATATATAGGTAGATAGGTATGTGTTAAGTGTAAGTTTGTTGTGTGAAAATTTAAGGATTTAAAATATCAATAAACGGAAATAGACAACTGAAGTTTGTTCTTCATTATGGCGATATTAATAGGAAAGCTTTGCAGTTTAACGAAAAATTTATTTATATATTTATTTATGTATTTATTTAAGTCAATGGACAAATTCCTTACTGACTAATAACACAAATCGAATAAAATGAAATAGGAAATAGTTACAATAGAAATATGAAAAGTTATGTATTGAGAAAAACGATAATGTTCCGTTTTACAACGCAAGAATTTAAAGAAAAATCGATAATGTCTGACAAATTATTAAATTGACGGCAAATTTTAGTTAACGGATCAGCAACAGCATAATTAGTTCTTCAGAATTGAATATAAATAGGATTATAATAGCGGAAGTTACGACGAGGAACATTGAATTTAACAGATCTTAACAGAAATTCATAGCAAATATTACCATTGATCAGGTTAATCATAAAGGATATATGTATTTAACATTGTTCGACGACTCTTAAGGGTAGGCAGTTTTATTAAAGCCAATCTGCTATTATATGAAGGCATATCCAAGTAATTCCATTCAAGGCCACGCAAACAGAAGAGTAGAAATTGTTTCTGTACAGAGCCGATGTGTTCGCTGTAAACATTATAGTGAGGATCCCTTACGATGGATCCATACTCCAAAATTGGTCTGACAAGCGATACCTATAGCTGTTTAGTAATAAAGGGATCAGTTAATTCCTTTGCCCAACGTTTTACGAAGTCAAGCCTTATTTACAGTCAAAGTGATATGATCATTAAAGTTTAATTTTGTGTCTAATAGATCCTAAGATCAATAAAAGAGTCCACAATTTCCAGTTGATGACCTCCAAGCAAGTAACTAACCGCGATAAAATTATTTCTTGAGGACCGCATACATTTGTGTTTTTTAATATTAAACACCATCAATTTGTACTCGCACCACAAAAAGAAATTATTGTGATCACTTTAAAGATGAATATGCTCGATGAAATTATTAAAGGAGAATTAATCATGTTGGGATGACCGTTTATAAACAGCGAAAAAAGAAGAGGACCAAGATCGCTGCCTTGAGGAACACCTGATAGCACTTAAATATAATAAGATATTGTTCACACATACAGTCTGCTTTCTACCAGTCAAATACGACTCCAGCCATCTTAAACTCCTATGACCTATTAAATCCAATTTAGTTAACATAACTTTGTGATTCACTTTATCGCACGCCTTACTAAAATCCGTAAAAATTTCATCAGTTTGCTTCCGTTGGGAAAAGGCCTCACTTATCGTGGATTTTAACTGAAGTTGTTGTTGTACAGCCGTTTCGAAACCATGTTGATAAGGTGATAATAACGATAAAGTATGATGAACCAAAAAATCGGCATTCAGTTTCTCGAACATTTTTGGTATAGCATTCAGTTTTGCAATGATGGTCAGTGTTTGTGAAACCGATAACTCTCAACAGTACATATAACATACATACATAATTGTCCATTACAACGCTTCAGTCAGGATTACGGCCTAGCTTCTCACACCACTCATGTTGTGTGTGTTAATTTTATATATGAGTGGCAGGACCTACAATTTAAAGTCGACTCCGAACGACTGATTCTTAGAAAACTTTTCATGGTAATTTTATTTACACTCAGACTTTTTGCCAGAAATCTGCTGAGAGGAAGTCACCGAAGAAATATTTTTTCATATTTCGTTTTGGTGTCTGACTTGGGGTTTGAACCGTGGCCGTACGTCTAATAAGCCAACACACTACCCACGCCGACATATAACATAATTGTTGCTAATTATCTCAAAAGTCAAAGTACTCAGTCATATTTCCCGGCATGATCAATCAGTTCTAGTGTATGTAATATCCATATACTCATTTGCCTATTGACAAAAGCCACAAAATTGTTTAGAAACAGTTTGTCGCGTAGAGACAGATCTTTTTCGTCATTTTTCTGAATTTGAAAACATCTTATGAGACCTTAACTATTTTGCATTTTAACATATTGGGGTACAGTAGTGTGCCCACCAAGAAATACCCACGAGAGGCAACCGATGAGGTTTGGTTAAACGGGCAATCATCTTAGTGCAGCAACAATAAAAATGTTTGAATTATATGTCCATTTGCAACATAACTCTTTGACTAAATATTGAATTAATTCATAAGAAAATTTAATTTAATTCAAAAATAAAGAATGATTCAAATGTAAAAGAGATTAAACTTATCTCTCCAGTGGAAAAGTGCCGCTCAGACATCAAGAAATCATATAAAATACCGACCAAATGAAATATCATACTTTTCCTTTAATTATATGTATGTCCGCGACTGAAATTTTTTTGTCGTCGTAGTCCAGTAGGTAGTGTGTTGGCTTATTAGACGTAAAGCCAGGGTTCGAGCCCCAGGCCAGACATCAAAATTAAATACAAAAAGTATTTCTTCGGCGTTTTCCTCTCAGCAGATTTCTGGCAAAAACTCTGAGGCTAAATAAAAATTGCCATGAAAAGTTTCTCAAAAATATGTCGTTCGGAGTCGACTTTAAACTGTAGGTCCCGTTACTCATGTATAAAATTAACACACACAACATAAGTGGTGTGAGAAATTAGGTCGTAATCCTGACTGAAGGGTTGTAATGACCAATTATGTTATGTATGTAAATTCACAATCAACTGTGTCATACGCATATATTTTAAACTTAATTAGTAAAGGGTGTGCCATTTTAAAGTTTAAATTTAAAAATGCAATAAATGTTATGAACTACAATTGTTGCGGATAGAAATGGAATATTATTTCACTCATATAGCTAGCCTCACAGTAGTTCATTCGATCTGACTAATTTTTGTGCAATTTTTCGAGTGTATGGAGTCGTATCTCTTCAATGGCATCACGAATGTTGGTCTTCAAATGCTCAATTGTCTCTGGTTTGTCGGCATAACACTTTTCTTTAACGGCTCCCAACAGGAAATAATGCAACGTTGTCAAATCCCAGCTTCTTGGCGTCCAATAGACATTACTCATTAATTTTGGCTAATTAATATAACGTGAGATGTGTGGAAAGTTGCCCTATTCCGTTGAAACCAAACATCAATATGAAAATGAGCTTCATCCGAAAAGATTTTTTATTTCTTCATAATCGACATCATCGTACAGAGTCTAGTGGGCCCATCTAGTGAAGCGAAAACGAGGCGGATGGGCATAAACCAATTCAACTCTTAAACCAGTTTAACTTTGTAATCTTTTCGCAAAAATTCGAAGTAAACTGGTGCGTGAAATTTTAAATTCTTGAGAACGAAAACGAGTTGATTGATTCTCTCACAGCTTCGATATTTGCGGATGTACGAACTGTACCTCTTGGAGCATCTTATATATAAAAATGAATGTGTGTTTATATGTTTGTGGATTTGTTTCTTTGTTTGAAGTCTATAGACGGCTAAACGGCTGGACCGATTTTCTTGAAATTTTAACAGTACCTTCATGTATGTCTGGAAGGAACTATAGGCTACTTTATATTTTAAAATTTCAAGTAGGCGAGGTGCCACGAACACATACCCATATAAAAATGAATGTTTGTTTGTATGTACCTTATAGAATCGTAAACTATGCATTTGATCACGTTATGATCTTTAACAAAGTTGTTGCGCATGAGCCGACGAAGGTTTCTCAGTTGGTATGACCAATTTGCGACAGGATGTTCCACCGAAAATTACTCAAAATGAATTAAGTCGTAAACTGCGCATTATTTAACAAAGTTGTTGCGCATGAATCGACGAAGGTTGGTGCGATTAAATTCCGATGGATGGCTTCACTGAAAATAGTTCAAAATGAATGACAAGCAATTGGTTGACCTACAACTCAAGCACGGAAGAAAAGAGCATTACGAGCCTCAGAATCAGACGAGCATTGAGACTGGAAAATCTTCGAGTATATGCCGCTGAGTCCCGTTCGCTTGAACCAATTGAACAACGAGGAGTGAGATTAGAAACTGATCGAATACGTACTACTCACGCTCGTTCATCTGAACCATCAGGATAACGGGAAACAAAATCAATAAAATGATTCAAAATTAATTGGACATTTGTGTAAGGTCTTTCCTTCAAATTTATTTTAGTTGGTGGCTCAGCAACACGCGCAGGTTACAGCTTGTAAACCATAAAATCAGTTTCACTGCCTTAAGCAACAATCTTGTGTATATCGGGCACTGTTGGTCCTTCTCTGCTACCAAATTTTGTACGACATTCTCCTGCAATTTCCACATAAATTGTATTTGTTTTCAAAATAAATTAAAATTTTAATAAATCCCGTTGCTCAAGCATAAATTTATTCATTACGTTGAGTGGGGATAATATACTGCAATTTGTGCCAGAATATAATGACATAAGTATTGACAGATTCGAAATACACGAAGGTTCAAATTTAAACCGAATATAGTGTGAAAAACTTTTTTTTCTTTAAAATAATGCTTAAGAAAAACAATTTTGAAGTTTTCATCCAGCATATGATTTCTTTCATTCAGCGCAGTACTGTGTAGACATACAGTATGAAAACTTCGGAAAAAAATTTCATCTGAATAAATGTTCATTCCAACATCTTGTTGTATGGGGGCGTGAGAATATATGTATATTCGCATTGTGCATACCATGTGCGTTTGTGTAACTTTTATGAATAATTTTAACTTGTGATTTGCAATAAATGTTGTAAATTGCTTTTGTTATTGTTCATATCCTTTGTTTTTACGATTAATATTTTGCATGCACCTCAACACCATCAACTGCTAAAATGTGCATTCAAAGTTTTGATGGACAATAAACATTGTACATCAAAACTTTAAAAATACCTGTTTCAAGAAGAGTGATGATTGTTGGCACTCATGAATGAGAAACTTTAAAAAAAAATAATTTTTCTCAACCATCGTATTACATACAATGAATGAGAGTTTGTAACGTAGAAAATTTAAATGCAACACAAATGATTTATTTTGAATGGAAGGATAATAACACTATGCGACCAAACACAAAATTTAAATACACCCGAGTAACTACATAGTTCAGTTCAGTTCTAAGTTGTTCAGTTAGTTGAGTAGAACTCAAAAATATTTTTTTTATTTTTCTCGAGCCATCCAAACTTGTTTTATTTGACAAAAGCTGTTATTTTGGATTTTACGTACAAATTTTTTGATTACACAAACGTTTCTTAACCGAAGTCAATAATTTAAACCTTATTAGAAAGGGGAGGGATGGACTTTTAAAACCATATACATATATATCTTATTTGGCTTAATATGCTATGGAGTTTGATGAGATAAACTTTACAAAAGTGAATCTTTTTCATATTTTTTCAAGTTTGTCAGTCCATAGAAGCAAACTTTAATTAAAAAATATCAAATAAGTGATAACATTCTGAAAGATCATTATTTTGTGAAGAGATTGACACTTCGGTTCATCAAGTCGGACAAAAATTACCGTAGTTATTATTTAAAGAGTCTAACAGTCGAGTTATATTTTTCATATATATATTTTTTCAAATGAACTTTTAGTTCAAAATTTTTTGAGGATTTTTGACGGATCTTGATTTTTCCTACGCAAAATGTGTCAATTTCACGTTTGTTCGACCACCAGAAGTTGAACAATGTTTGCGCAAAGCGAAATAATAATATTTGCAAAAAACACAAATATTAGCCGACTTCTGGTAGTCGTACAAACATGAAATTGACGCATTTTGCGATAAATAATCAAGACCCATCAGAATTTTTGAAATGAAAGTTCATTTGACAAGATGACTGTTATACTCTTTAAATAATAACTACGGTAATTTTTGTCCGATTTGATCAAACGAAGTGTCAGGCTCTTCACAAGATCAGTCAGAACATCGTGACTTATTTTTTTTTTAATTAAATTTTGCAATTAAGAATGACCAAACTTGAAAAAATTAGAAAAAAATAATATTTTCTAAGTTTACCCCATCAAAACTCAAAACATATAAGTTTGAACAAAATGTTTATATATACCGTTGTAAAGGCTAATCTCTCCCCTTTCTAAAAAACTTTGGAAAGGATCAAAAAACCGATTTTGTCAAATAAAGCAAGTTTGGAGGGCTCGAGAAAAATAAAAAAAATGTATTTTTGAGTTCTACTTAACTAATTGAACAACTTAGACTAGCTAGTTATTCGGGTGTATTTTCACTGTCGCACCGTGTAATTGAAAAAAGTAGCAAATAATTATAAACTCTTTTTATATCGCTTTGTCCAGCAGGGACGTCCGTAAATTGACTGTTGATAACGGTCATCTAGTTGGAGCTATATCTGTCATATTAGTTGTCATTTATTGATTCTGTTACAGGTTGTCTGACTACTGTAGTCTTTTCAAAACAGAGGTCATGGTAATTCTAAAAGCAGCGCAATACTCATTGAGTGGCGTGTATTTTCTCTGAAAAGCTCCTGATGTAATGGTATATCCATACTACAATTAAGTCCCTAACGAACGTTTTTGTCCATCAATGCTGAGGATTTCTCAGGGAAATTTCGATTCATTCAAAAGAGACATTGCACTTACATACGGGATAGTGAAAGGGTATCGAAATCCCGCACCTGAAAGCAAATTGCTACGTGTCATTCAACCTGATAGAATTCTAATTGTAGCATTGGCAGTACTGCCTTCATGTTCGATCGAATGTTGGCTGGTCAAAGAGGGCTTTAATCATCTTCCACAACTCGTTGTGATGAACAAAGTTGTATTTTGTTGGGATGTCGTGTCACTTTGCTGTAGGAGATGGATTCACACCAGACTTTATTGGTGCACTCAATGCACTATTGTAGCATTAACTGGACTAAGAATCAGACCGTCGATGCGCCCAAAACCTGCACCAGGCCATATTGGTAGAAAAAGAAAATTTTACATATTGCGAAAGGCGCACATTCGTCGAATGTTGGTTTTCTATCAGGAATCAATTGTCTGAGATTGCGTTGTGTCAATTGATTACGTCGTCTGTATGTAACAGAGTGTGATTCCCGCCTCAAGGCGAATGAAACCATAAGGATCATTCTATGGAATCACATTGTGCTGTCAAATTTATTTACTATTTTTTCTTATAAATCTGCCGTTTGGCGTTAATTGTGAATATTGGCTTCCAATTTCTATATAATTTAATTAGCATAACCCTATGACTTAAGATATTCTCATAAAAAGAAATCCAGAACATTTTAATTGCACGTACAGAGGGGGCCAAAGTACATGACCATTTTTTGTAAGAATGTTGTCACAAAGCGGGTAGAGTATGAGTATGAGAAATTATTATATCCGTGGTACTTATAACCGGGGAATACTATAATATTATTATCTTCGGGGTCATTATCCAAGTGCAACAATCACCGATGTAACATATTTCCTTAACGGTACTCTTTTCGTTAGAAGTCGTTGTAGTCTAGTAAGTAATGTGTTGGCTTATTAGACGTCTTATCCGACATCAAAACAAAATACAAAAAATATTTCTTCTTCAGCAGATTTCTGGCAAAAACTCTGAGAGTAAATAAAATTGCCATGAAAAGTTGCTCAAAAATCTGTCGTTCGAAATCGACTTTAAACTGTAGGTCCCGCCACTCATGTATAAAATTAACACACACAACATAAGTGGTGTGAGAAACTTTTTCGTAATCTTGAGTGAAGGGTTGTAATGACCAATTATGTGCCTACATATGTAATCTTTTCGTTAATATTTGATTTTTCCCTTTTTGAAAGAGTAAAACTGAGGTTAAGAAGAATTTCGGAAAATACTTGAACTTTAATTGGGCCTTCTATGCCTTATTCTGGGCCTTCCAACATGATATTGGATGACCATAGTTGACACTATATTTGCCAAATTAGTTGTCATTTATGTTTTCAGTGTGCTCTGCTAAATCACCATGGACAACCATAGACAACCTATGTTAGCTGAATAGGTTCTGAAACAATTTGCAGCTAATTCTAATTTTTTTATCAAAAAATCATCTTCAGCGATGAGACCTGTTTCAGGAAAAACATGAAAAACATGATATCAATCCACTTGAGTTTCGAGAGCGCCCAATGCATTCCGAAAAGGTCACTGCTTGGTGTGGTATTTTGTTGAGAACGACGTTTGCCAGACCATCACTTTAGGTCGATGACTACTAATTTCTTTTGTCCTCAGATGGATGATGTGGTTTCAACAGGACTGCGCTATGTGCTGCACATCTAATGCCGTATTTGATATTCTAAACTAGAGATTTAAGGCCAACTTCTCCTGGAAGAGTTTTCTTAAGTCGCAGGTATGTGCGTATAAGCTACAAATCTGCAGCGATTCTCAAAGCCAACATAGCACATGCCATCAGTCAAATTCAGCTAAGGAAACAAAAATTAATTTTATTTTTGGTTTGATTTTTCCAATTATTTAGGTTTGCATTTTAATGATCTCTTTTGTTTGAAAAACTCATCGAAAAACCATCATACGAAATGAAATTTCTATTCACATTTAATATTCTTTCTCTCTTATACTTTTAGAGCTCAGCCACAGAAACAGCTAATGGCTTGGTCTCATTTACGCTTTTAATAGCGTTGGAAATGCAATAACGACTTTATTTGTGAACATAACATGCAAGAAGCCTCAATAAAATTTGACGATACTTCTTCTTATCCTAACTCTTCGTATCCTAACGTATGGAGCTCTTCATTTGTTTTCTGAGAATTTTTTATTTAATTCCAAAATTCTGCTTTTTGGTTGTGTATAAGTCACGCTGTAACCACTGAAGTACGTGACTACAATTTAATACGAGGAAAAAAGAGACTGAAGGAAAAATTCTTTCATAACACACAGTAATTCATAAAACTTTTGCTTTTAAAAATTCAAGGATTTTTCTAAGAAATAAATTTCTGAAAATCATTTGAGAACAATTTATGGTATTACTGTAGGTTTTTCCTACACCTACACACATGCATACATACATATGGGTATATGCGTTAAGAGAGTTATTTAGACTTTCTTGGAAGAAGGTAAAGAATATACTTTGGTTGTAGTAATGTTATAGCAGTCAAACTAATTGCAATTTTTCTTGTCATTATTTAAATATCGTCTTCGAATATTATAATGTCTCTTGAATACCAATCAACAGTTTGATTCATTTCAATGCGTAAACCAAGTTTGACACAAAAAAAGAAAAATTCAAAAGACATTGCGTCTGAAATCACCTAGAAATCGAAAAAATTACAAGGAAATGAGGAAATCAGCTTCACCAAGGAGTTAAGTGGAACAATATTGTGTACAAAATTCAATAAATTTACTAGTACTGACGATTTAAGACTGGAGCCTTAATTTGGTAAACAGTATATATCAATCTCAAAAGATGGTTTGATTAGATAATTGCAAGTCGTACGCTAATTATATTGGTGTAAATGTGTTTACCATATCAGCGTGTCTTTATATTTAATATTGTTACGTTTTTGCTTTTTAAAAACGTTTGAAATATGAGCTCGTAGATTGCAAATAAAATTAAAAATAAATTGATGTTCAGTTTTCATTAAAATTATTTATTATTCGCAGAATTCTGTGTGCCACTGTTCACAACGTGCTGTAAACAACAACAATTGCTTTGGTCTTTGCACTCTTTTGAGTAAACAATAACAACTACTAGTTAATTTGTTCGATAGATCTTTATAACAGAGATCTTCAAACCACATTTACTTTCATAAAACACTGCTTTGTTTGCCATTTATATCGCAGAGTAAACAGTCTGATGAATGCTGTTGAAGGCGAATAACTTCGCCTTCTCGAAATCTCTATAAATGTAAACATGTTGTTTACATTATTGTATATCTTGTTTACGTTTGTTCTTGAAGTGTTGTTGCTGCATTTTTGTTTACTTGTTTATCCTTTTTTTAATATAAGTGTAATTATTTATTTTCTTCAAACTAATTTACATTGGCCTTAGAAGTAAGATATTTTTCGAAACATCAAAGTTGAATACAGCAATGGCAAATTAAACACAACTTACAATGCTTTATTCTGAATTCGTTGCAAAGATTTTGGTGCTACAGTACTTTTACAGCCGTAAATCAGAGCTAAGTAATTTAGCTGGCTTTGAATCAACGCTTGATAGAGCATAATTTTTGTTTTGACGTTAAGTTTGTTTTTAAATTTGGAAAGAAACCCGATTACATGAGATATTTTCGATTTTAATGATTCAATGTGTAAAACCCACAAAAGATTGCATTGTAAATTGACCCCTAGACTTATTGACTGGTTTTCGAAAATTTCATCTCCATTAACAAAAATATTGAATTCTCCGTAATCTCTAGTCAAATGATTTTTTTTTTTGATTTTATAACTAATTTGTTAAGTCTTGCAAATTCAAAAATTAGAGCTGCATTTCTCTCCATATAGGCCTTGAGTGCAATTTCATGTTTATATGGATACAGTACACAAATATCATCTGCATACATGTATACATGTCCCATGGAGGTCAAGATTAACAATGTCATTTACATATATTGTAAACAATAGCGGACCCAGAACGCTACCTTGCGACACACCATACTCCACAGTTCCAAGTGTACTTTTGCAGCCATTTAATTCAACATATCGTTTCCTATTACTTAAGTAGTTTTTAGAAAGATTAAGTTCACTACCCCTTATTCCATAGTACTGAAGCTTCTGAATTAATATTTCGTAATCCACTAGGTCAAATGCTTTCGAAAAGCCATAGAAAATTCCTGCTACCCCTCTAAATCATTGATCCAAACTGTTGCAGATATAATTCACAACATTCGTAACTAGGTTCTCTGTTCCACTACCCTTTCTAAAACCATACTGGCACTCATATATTAGTTTATCATCTTCTAAGTAAGTTAGTTGCCTATGTATTATTTTTTCGAAAATTTTATCAACAATTGATAGTAAAGAGATAGGCCTGTAATTTTCTTCAACATTAGCATCACATTCCTTCGGAATTGGAATAATTTTTGAAATTTTAAAATATCAGGGTACTCCGAAGTCTGTATCATACCATTAAATATATTAACTATATATGGCGATATTTCTCTATTGCATTCAAAGAGAATTTTTGGGGATAAGTTGTCATGACCACAGCTTTTATTAATTGCGAGATTAGAAATAATTTGCGAAATTTCATCAACAGTTGAGCTTTTAAGACGAAGGTAGTTTATATTATAACTAAGTGTCCTAAGGCTATTAAATGTGTCTCTATGAAAAGTTGTGATATATTGCTTTAAAACTTTGGGTACTTGCAAAAAATACTGGTTAAAAAGTTCACATTTTATAGAATCCTCTGAAATGAAATCGCCATTTAAATTTTTCAAACAAACTTTCGTTTTCACACTTCTATCCAAAGTTTCATTTAAGAACCTCCAGTATTTTGTTGGATCATGTTGAAGCTAATTATATTATTATGATAACAGTTATTCAGTCTATTCTGCACATCCATATTATTAGGTCTTCTGCGTCTTAGTTTCAACAAACGTTCTTTTAATGACATCAAATTCTGCAAATTCTCATTAAACCATTTACTTTATTTTTTTTTTCTTATAGATACAAAGTTATCATACGCTTTTAACAAACAGCTTATTAAATTGGAAGTATCAACTTTTTTATACTAGTTTTTTGTTGGTATATTTTTGTTTACTCGTTTATCATGTAAACAAGTTCATTGTTTATGTTTTTGTAGCTTTTGTTTAAAATTTAAACGATGTGAAAGTAAAACACCATTTCTACTTTCGTAACAATATATTTACGAAACCATTCAACTAAATCTATATCACCAGATCGGCTAATATAAGACTGCGTTCTACACATTTTATTTATACTTTAAAAAGCGTTCTCTAGATTTAAATTTAAATTAAACAAAGTGTGTTTAAGTTGTCATCGAAATTATGTATTCATTTGAAGAACCTATTTACGCCATTGTGTGCTTAACATAACATCGCCCAAATATCCATCACTAGTTCCTTGTGGGAACCTAACCACAAACATTCCATTTTCCTTGACTATGGCTCATATATCAGACTGAATTTGGCCGATGACATGGGTTATGTTGGCGTAAAGAATGCTGTGCTTAAAGGTTTTTTTCTTTTGTTTCTTTTAAGACCAAAAGTCAGGAGATGATCCATATTCAAGCAGTGCCTTGTATTGGAATATAAAAAAATATTTCATAGGAAAAAGGAAAGAAAGGTTAGTGTGAGACAATTTTCTTTATGACCAGAATATGCAATATAACTTGAGGTGTGAGACACGTAGCGTTCACGTATCGTCTATGAACAGGTCATCCAATTCTGCCAAAAAAAAGTTGGTAAATATGGATTTATAGTGCTCGTTTTCTAAGAAATTCCCATCAAACAGTGGCTTCATTAAAAGTCTACCCATTTTAATAAAAGTTTTTGATATTGTAACGCATATGGATTAGTGTCGTCAAAATTAGAAAATTTTCATTGCACGCATAAACATTCCTCCTCATAGCTGAAGATTTTTCAATGAAAGGGTTAAACATACATTTCTTTGAATTCTATATCCGCCCATAGTGAGTTGATGAAACTAACTGAATAAATGACAGCGAATTATACAAATGTAACTTTAACTAACAAAGTTCGGAAGCCTTTGTCGAAAAGCATGTTACAAATTTATATAACGTTAGAATTTCTTTAAAAGGAATGTTAACTTGTCTTTGTATCCATGTTGGATTTAAAAAAAATTTTGTGAAAAGAGCAAAAGGAGGAGTGAATAAAAGGACACGTAGTGTAAAATCCGAAATACTTGTGAAAGAAATTATGCAAATACTTCGGAAAGCTTTAACATAAAATTTCGATTATTATAAATAAATATGCATACACACGTGTCCAACAATTTAACTCCAGAGACAAAGCTAATACACATATCATATATACATACAAATGAATTGCTTTCTGAACATTGTGAACAACTACAATCCTTTCTTTGAACAAGAAATAAAATACAAATTGATAGATTATGAATATGTAAATGCCAGGTTGCCCACTTATTGTTTAATAAGCTGCACGTGATAACACGGTGTTCAGATATGCACCTTTATTGCGTAAATCGTAATAAATTGAGTTCAATATTTTATATAAATATATATTTTACATATTTTATATTGCGCAATAAATACGCAAATTGTTATAATATTGAGTAAAACTTAAACAGCAGCAATGTCATGAGTGTGTTTAGTGAGCATATTACAATTAACCGAACACTTTTTCTTGATATTTGACAACAATAATGTTAATAACGACAAACAAAAAATTTCGAACAAAATAAAAACAATGTTGCTGTTTTGATTACCATCTGTCAATGAATATTGAATAAGCTGAACTGGTTATATTATGCCTGAACACTTAAAATATTGTACTCAATTAACCGAATATTGACTCAATAAAAGTGCACATCTGAACATAGTATAATACGCATTAACTTTGTCAATTTTCTAAACAAACTTGCACATGTGCCTAGCTTCTCATACCAAGAACGACAGATTTTTGCGAAACTTTTTCATGCAAATTTTATTTATTCTCAAGAGTTGTTGCCAAATATCTGATATCGCCGAAAGTTCTTAATAGATTCTACAAAATTTTTTTTTCTGGTATTTGTTCCATTTGAATCTCTTATGTTACTCTTGAAAAGGGCAGCATGGAATTAAACAAACCATACCTGATTGGCGAATTACAAAACTGATGTGTCCAGCAGTGGTCAGCAGAAAAACCAGTGGACTACTTAGGCAAGAGAACCGTACGCACTCCTACAGGAACTATAGCGGGACAATGCACTATTGGCATTTTTTCTGACAAGCTCGGTTTGCCACACCAGCAATACTGCAGAAGCTGCGAAAGTGTGTAGGAAACGGAGTCGGTAAAACAATTTTTTGGGTGACAGAACGTTTGAAGATTTAGGCATAGCGGTGAACGTGCTACAAGGAAACTGACCAGTTTCATCCGGAGTTCGGGGTGGTTAAAATCCACCGCTCACATATCATGAAAAGGGAGCTTACTTCACACTGAGTAACACAATGGACTACATAGCTAATTTGCGAGTAAAATGCAACCTTCTCATTAACCTGAACTAAGATATGTGCCTTGGTTTAAACACCAGGCATTAACCGTAGATTAAGTCTTAAAAAAACTTCATAATTCTAGCTTATGTATCACTTTGGATACATACTTGTGATACATTGAATTTTCGCAATTATTGATAGATTTTGTTACATACATACATAATTGGTCATTACAACCCTTCAGTCAGGATTACGGCCTAGCTTCTCACACCACTTATGTTGTGTGTGTTAATTTTATACATGAGTGGCGGGACCTACAGTTTAAAGTCGATTCCGAACGACACATTTTTGAGAAACTTTTCATGGCAATTTTATTTACTCTCAGAGTTTTTGCCAGAAATCTGCTGAGAGGAAATCGCCGAAAAAATACTTTTTGTATTTTATTTTGATGTCTGGCCTGGGGCTCGAACCCTGGCTTTTCGTCTAATAAGCCAACACACTACCTACTAGACCACGGCGACTTATATAGATTTTGTTAGAAACCTTAAATATTCTTATTCATTGCAATTAAACTATTTTATATTATTACATTTTATTATCACTTTTGTGCAATTTTTGACATGATGTACATTACAGTATGGTATTTACTTACTTGGTTTTATTTTTTTCCAAATGGCAATAATTTGACATCTAGTACCCTTGTTTTGTGACGATTTATAAGTATACGATTGTTTAGATGGGGCAGCATATTGTCATTCCCATCAGTAACGGTTTCAATTGAGGGCTGACTGAAACCTGATGGTACAAATCATTGTTATATTTCGTTAGGAAAATTTGTTGTCAACATCATGTGAGGTAACAAAGCTTTCCGTTGCAATAGAACATCGATAATGTCAATAACAATGCTCTCTTTTTAATTCTTCTCTGGTTTCCCGGACACAGATTTCCCCAAATACGGCTGTAAGTAATTGCTATGCACGTAGCATGTACTTGAATCTAAAACTACCAATTCGATTTCGGTGGACCACGAAATTTATAATGAAAATAAAATGCAATTAGTTACTCATCTACAGTGACAAAATTAGACTTTCCAGCTCATTTTTCGAAAAGGCGTAGTAGGTGTAAATTTATCATTTCCGAGTGGCACATTATTAAAGCGAATGATTCTGTAATCTCATACGTACATAGTTCACCGAAATATATTATTATTATTATTATTATTGTAATATCTATGAAATAAAACATAGGACGAAACAATTTTTTTCTAATGTTTGTCTGTCACATGAGATTAATATGAGAAGAGCAGTAAGAAAGACTCTACAACATTTCAAGAAACAACTGCTAGCAATCTGCGCATAAATTAGTAATATTTTCTCTTCCCAAGCTACTAAAGGCATACGGTTCTCTGTTCCAAGTGGTACCATATTTATCGATAAATATCCTATTGTCATATTTGTTGCTGCCAATACTTTCGTCAGTTCATAAGACGAGCTTCTGTTTTCTTCTTCTTCAGAGCCTTCACCAGCAGGAATATTACTTACATACAAGCTTTTATTGTAAATTGAAAAAGTCTGCTTTGAGGTTGGAACCTTGGTCTGACGTCTAATAAGCTAACACACTACACACTAGACTACGACTACTTCAATCAGTATCAACCAATTCACTTCCATCCAGCACTTAACTTTAACTTCTTTCTCAAATACCATAAATAATGTATTATTTACGATAAAAACTACATAAAATCTTTGAAAACTTAAAAAAATTCCATACACAACGCCAAAGAATCCTGTGTATCAAAAATGATACATAAGCTAGATTATAAAGTTTTTGAATTTTTTAAGTCCTGATTAAAATTTTCTTTGATTGAAATGACAAAGTTTGATCTACGGTTAATTTAAAAAAAAAAGACGAAATTGAGAGGTTAAAAGGTAGGGTTAGAGGGAACAACAACTGTTATTCAATTTCAATTTTGATAGCAGGGAAAGAAAAGGAAATAAGAATCATTTTTTTCTAAAAAATATTTAAATTTTTAATAAATATTTAAGAGTAACAAAATTTTTCAAGTGTATTTTTCATATGTATGGACGTGCTTAAAGCATTTTTCTTTAATAAATAATAAATTGTTCTAAATGTCACAAACGCATTACTCTTTACTTTACGTTCATTTATAATATGTTTTAAGTTTACTCTACTCTATTCAACTCAATATGGTGGTTTATTTTTCTCCATTGTGGGTGCAAGAAAAAGCACATGAAACTTTATGGTCGACTGGTTGCAAGTGAGCTATTCAACACGTCTATTCATTTCCTTTTCTTTTAATAGAAAAAGAAAAATGTTCTTTAATATGTGGTCAACTACTTACAGCTTTACGAAAGAAAGTGAAAACGATATTATTGTTACGTTTTTACCCTTTTAAAAACGTTTAAAATATGAGTTCGTAGATTGCAAATAAAATAAAATTAAATTGTGTTTAGTTTTAATTAAATTCTTTATTGTTCGCACAATTATGTGTGCCATTGTTCACAACATGATGTAAACAACAATGCCTTGTTTGTTATTCTTCTTTACACTCTATTGAGTAAACAATAACATTTCTTCAACAGATCTTTATAACGGAGATCTTCAAACCACGATTATTCTCTTCAAACACCGTGCGTCTTCACAGACGACTGACTAAATTTCTTCTGACTCCGCTGCCTGCTCTGCCTTGCCTTTTATATGGCAACGTAAACAGTCTGATGAATGATCTTGAAGTCGAATGTTCGTGGCTTCGCCTTCTCGAGATCTCTATAAAAGTAAACATCGTTGTTTCATTATTGTTGCTTGTGTATTTTTGTTTAGATTTATTCTTTCAGTGTTGGTTGTTGCCGTTTTGTTTACTTCTTTATCATGTAAACAAGTTCATTGTGTTTGTTTTTGTAGTTTATGTTTGTAATTTTAATGTTCAACAGTGTAAAAGCAAAACACCATTTCCATTTTCGAACATTATATTATACCCTACACTATTATTAAATTACTCATAATACAAAATATATTTTGAAATCGCCGTGGTCTAACAGGTCGAACCCTGCTAGACATCAAAACAAAAATACAAAAAGTATTTCTTCGGTGACTTACTCTCAGCAGATTTCTGCCAAAAACTCTGAGAGTAACTAAAATTGCTATGAAAAGTAACTCAAAAATCTGTCGTTCGGAGTCTACTTTAAACTGTAGGTCCCACCACTCATGTATAAAATTAACACACACAAAATAAGTGGTGTGAGAAACTATGTCGTAATCCTGACTGAAGGGTTGTAATGACCAATTATGTATGTAAGTATAACAAAACAAATTCGTATTTGTTTTTTTTCCTTTAATTGAAATAAATTTTCGTCTACGAACCTTTAAAAAAATATATAAGGTGTACTTATTATTTTTACCATGTGTATAAGTGTTATGCAATCTGTGTTCTTCTATTTTCTCAGTCCTACTTTCTATCACTCATTTTCATTCATCTGTTTCCAGTAAATTTTTCTAATCATTTACACAAATGAGTTGCAATCTGTTTTTCTTGTTACTTTTATTTTTTGTTATTTTATTTTAAGTTTTATTCTTTCGTTTATATTGTATTTTATTCATACAACTGATTCCCCTTCTTTATTTTTATGAAAAAAAAATTGTTTTATGCCAACAATGCCAAAAATACAGTGACTGTAACAGCAATAAATTTGTAAAAGCCAACACAAAAAATGGGGACTTCAACGGAGGGGTGAAATCAATTGTTATAATTTCTTACTGAGAATGTAATAAAATGTACAATTTTTACTTCCTAAAGGTATAAACACATAGACGACAGACGACAGATAACAGAAAGCTGCCAAGTTTAGAATACACACGTTTATATGAAAACGATTATATTGAAGGCAGAACAGAAAAAGCCAAGACAACAACCTAAGCAGTTGCTGTCCAAATTAAACTATTTTCTATTTTTGTGAGCAGCTAAAAGCAAATTAGTGATGCCAATACAACATAAAATCATAATAAAAAACAGCTAACAATACTTATATTATTGAACAGAAAGAACAATTCTAAAATTAAGAAATAAAAAGCAATCCATGTATTCATAATAAAAAAAAATAGAATTATAGAATCAATTTTGCATCTGAATTCATTTGATAAATGTTTTGTGTGCGGTTTTTTCATAAGTGAGTTTATTTTTGCGTACAAAAAACCTGACTGTGACAACACCGATAAATATATTTAAATTCTAATTTGAACATTATTGAAAATATTTGAAAGTTATTTTGTCACACGTTTTTCTCCGCTCTGCTTTCAAAAAATTAAAAAATTTAATACAACAGAAAAAACAGTTGGCAGAATTTTCTGTCGAACTGCCGAACTGTTGTCTGTGGTCTATGTGTTTATACCTTAAGAAATAAAAAATTTCTTAACGACCTAACCTGACCTCCCTCCTTCCATCTTTTCATGTTAATTTTTATCACAAAAATATTTTTACCACTTTAAGTTGCAAAAAACAAAACGAAATAAAAAACAAATTTTTTCTTATCAGCCACAAAAAAAAAAAGAAAAAATTAAACTGCTGACCATAAATATTTCTGAATGCTTTCCACAGTTCTATTTTATATTCTTTCTTTTTTAATATAAAAATCTTGAAATCAAACCAAAAACAGGAAAGAAGGAATGACAAATATTACGGTTGAGTTGGTTAAATGTCATCTTTTGAAATAAAATAATAATACAACGACTCATATGCAACAAGTGGATAAAAATAAAAATGTGCAAAATAGACGACAGAAAGAAAGTAAATTTCAAGGCTTTGATGCTTATGGTATACCCACTTCGAACATATGTAGTCCAAGAAGACAATCTTTTCTTTGAGTGCGTAAGCACACTAAAATATTTTTATCACTTTTCTTATGGAATAATTAAGAACGTGGTAAACCGTATGTAGTGAAAATGTATGTGTGCTGTGGGAAATTTAAAAGTTTAAATTTGAAAATGCAATAAAACAAAGACGGTTTGAATTTTTGCAAAAATTTTTTTTTATTTTTTTTTGTTGTGAAGTACAATTGTTCCATTAAGAAACCGAATGTTATGTCATTCATACGATTGCTACGGCTGGCCTCACAATACCTCATTCGATCGGACCAATTTTCGTTCACTTTTTCAAGTATATGGGGTCGTATCTCGCCAATGGCTCAATTGTCTCTGCGCAATTGTCTCTGGTTTGTCAGCATAGCACTTTTCTTTAACGGCGCCCTACAAAATAGTCCAACGGTATTAAATTGCACCTTCTTTGCGACTAATTGACATCACCATTTCGACTAATTAAACCGCCATCAAACGTTTGCTGGAATAATTCGATTGTGCCATGAGATGTGTGACAAGTTGCACCATCTTGTTGAAACCAAATATCGTTCACATCAACACCATGAAGAGCGGATAAAAAAATCGATTATCATTGTATGATAGGTGTCTCAATTAACCGTAATGGTTGCGACGTACTCATTTTCAAAGGAATATGGGCCGATGAACCCTCGGCTTCACAAGCCTCACCAAACACTTACTCGTAATGGGTGCACTGACGTCTGCAAGACCAAGTCTTCTGAGCCCCAAATACTGCAATTCTGCTTATTAACGTACCCACGAAGATGAAAATAACTTCATCGGAAAACATGATTTTTTTTTTTTGCAAAATCGACATCATTGTGCAGTGTTTCGTTGGCCCAAGAAATTCCAAAGTTGCTCAAGCGTAAATCGATTCGTTACGTTCAATAGAGATAATATACTTAATTTTGTGACAGAATATAATGACTTAAGTATTGCCAGATTCGAAATAAACGATGATTCAAATTTAAACCGATTGGTAGAACACCCTATATAAAATAAAGTACGAACTTCTTGGGAAAGTCAATCAGCACCAGTCCCAAGTAGGTTTTAATGAGGAAAAATTCTCATCACTGTATCCACAACACCTTGGCACATTTGATCAATCATCTGCTTAGTTGGAAAAACTGAAACAAAATAAAAAAATAATAATAAGACGTATGGTACGTGGTTTATGAAAGTAATGTAAAGGAGTAAATAAAACTGTATTTGTCAACGTCTTTAAGTTTTCTGATTGGTTTTAGCTCAGTATCCTTTTACTAAACTAGGACTACTGAGACTAAGCTTTAAGAGTATTTTAAGCCTTTAAGTGGCGCGGCATCCTATCCAATGAATTTTTACAGTTTCTGGTTCTATTCCATTCTAAGAGGTTCAAGCATGCGTCCACAAAACTTTAAAATTCCCGGGGATATAGACAACCTCAGTTTTGAACACTCCTCACAGGAATTCAATGGAACTTTATAGTGGTTGTCATGAAGTAATTTTTTTTATAATTTTATCGGCAAGCTTACTGTCAGTGTCATTTTGCAAAACAATAATCACAATTCGGATCTTTCTGCAGCGATGGGTAGATAGATAGGTTGATGGAAGTGGCTGTCAAATCAAGTTGTATGAATGAACACACCTAGCCTACCACAGTTTTCCATTTTTCAACTAGTTCCGAAACCATTCGAAGTTTTAGATGAAACAACTCAGGCTGCCAATATCAATGCATGGCATCCTACCATATAGTAGCCACCCATGTGGTTCTTTCTTCTCTACAGCTTTACAGAAATCATTCGCGAGGTGTCCAAGACCAATGCAATTCACATGCGTGGCCATAATGCAATACCCCGTAATAAAATCGACAATAATGCTAAGTGGCGAGTAAGTTAATGCTGAAAACGTTTACATAGGATTGAGAAGTCATTGTAAAAAATATTCTGTGGAGTATTCCAACACGCTTAGACCTCAAGCTACACCACACCATCACCAATCCCCTACCCCACTTCAAAGTTCACTTGCCATCTCTTGTTTGTTAAGTTTTTCTAGGCTTTCGTGAAAACCATTACTTACTCTCCTATCCAAGACAATTAATTTTGGTCACATCTAACCAAATAAACTTCTAACAGTCACTCGTCGTCTACAAAGCATATTTCGGTGCCAATTCTAAGTGGGTTATCTATTGAATAAAAAAGTAGCTAATGAGCAAAATCACTGAATGCAGAAAATATACTGCATTTTTAGTAAAGACTGCGCATCCTTAAGATTTGTTTTTTCCTATATTTTCTGCGTTAAAACGACCGACTTCCCGTTGAGTTGATTTACCTACAGTGCTGCTAATATTTGAGTTTTATGAGATTCGTAAAACTATTGTTTAACTCAACCTAAAGAGAAGGCATATAGCTGATTTAATCCGTCAGGATTATTATTTTTATTTATAATTTACAACAAAATTCTTTCACTTTTTTCTTTATTTGCTTATTTTTAATTTCATTCAATAACTTTTATGGTGGTGAAATACTGTTAAATAATCAAAATTTATTTCATATTTATTTTTTTTTTTTTAAATTAATTTATTTCTCAATAAGTAACATACATACTATGTATGTGTTGCATATTTTAAGCGGCATAATATTTATATACTTTATTATATACAAATTAAAAATTATTAATATTGATAAAGTATTTGTTAAAACAATAAAAATTTTAATTAAAATAAACGACACCTTTTAATAATGATACATTATTTACAAAGTACAACGTGATACTGAATGAACCTCAATGGATAGAGAAAATTTTATTATTTTTTATTTTTTTTCCTATTTTTTAAACAACACATATTTTATACAAAAATTGTTACCATGTTCTTAACTAAAACACATAGAATATCATATTCTAATGAACGGCAAAGGTTCCAATTTAGAAATTTAAATAGTTTTAAATAAGCTTTAAATGTATTTGAACATTATCAAATGTCGAAAAAGTTTTTAAACTATTTTGTTGTATATTGTTACGTTTTTACCTTTTAAAAATGTTTAGAATATGAGCTCATAGATTGCAAATAAAATAAAAATAAATCTATGCTTAGTTTTAATTAAAATTCTTTGTTATTCGCATAATTCTGTGCGCCACTGCTCACAACTTTATGTACACAACAACAAGTGGTTTGACTGATCTTTGTAACGGAGATCTTCCAACCACGATTACTGTCTTAAAACAAAAAAGGTATAAAAGCAAAACAATGAACTTGTTTACAAATTATCGCACTGCTTAATGTAACAACAAACACCAGCATAAAAAGATAATATACCAACAAATACCAGCATAAAAAATGGTAAACAAGTAAACAAAAATATACCAATAACACTACAATAATAAATGTAAACAAAGATGTTTAAATTTATAAAGATTTCGACAAGGCGAAGTCATAAACGTTCGCCTTCAAGAACATTCATCAGACTGTTGCCATATAAAAGGTAAGGCAAATCTGGCGACGGAGTTAGTAAAAGTTCAGACAGTCTTGTGTGAAGACGAGTTGTGTTTGAAGATCTCCGTTACAAACATCTACCGAACAATTGTCTAGTGATTGTTGTTGTTTATAAAAAGGGTATAAACAGAGGCATAAAAACAACGCAATTATTTTTATATATATAAAGTTGTGAACAGTGGCACAAAGAATTGTGCGAATAATAAAGAATTTTAATTAAAACTAATCACAGATTTATTTTATTTATCTACGAGCTCATATTTTAAACTTTTTAAAAGGTAAAAACGTAACAATATTTAAATTATGGACTATTTAAGGTAAAAAATGTGCCATCGTGTTCGATACCTTGATGACATTTGAAAGATAATAACTCAATTTACAATATTGAAATAAGTGTCCGATATATAATGCTTCCTGAAATTTAAATCGTAGCTTTTAAAAAGATTTCGACTGAAAACCCAACATAATCATAAAAACTCTTTAGAGATGATCGATAGTATGAGGTCAGGCGGTTGATATGGCATTGGACTTGCCTTGCACTTGATTTCTTTGCAGCCTTAGTTTAACAGGTGTTGATCCAATCTTTTTAAAATATTTCGTTTACTTTAAACGCGCATTAAGCAGTTAAAGCCATCATATCATTGGCCACAACTCACGAATTAAAAGTTGTTAACAAATATGCGTGTACAATAATATTAAGATGTTTCAAACGACTTCTGTATTTGGAAAGCAATTGACCCAACAAAAAATTGAGTTTTTTTTCAATAATAATATAGTTATGTAAACGTTTTCATCATTTTAAATAGAATCGAAGGTATGCAAAATACCGTGAATATTGTCTATTATCCTCTATAGCTTGCCTGGTGTTCCATCACATGAGTTAAAGTTAAAAATTGAGCCTCCTTTTATAGGCTTAAGTGTCGCTACTTCCATGAAATGGAATTGGAATGGAATTCCAATGGAAAAAAGGCACTTCTGGAAAATTGCATATTTTACGTAATACATACGTAATATTGGAGAGAGTACTGCACAAACCATTACAAACAGAATTTGTTCTCAACCGTACTATACCGTATGAAGAACTTTCTTCCTGCATAGGTCTCTTTAAATTAAAATGATAAACAAAAGCTACAAAAACAAAAACTATGGATTTGTTTACATGATCAAAAATAAACAAAAATTTACATCAGTATAAAAAAAGGGATAAACAAGTACACAAACAGGCAACAACAACACTGCAAGGACAAACGTAAACAAAATACACAAACAACAATAACGTAAACAACATGTTTACATTTGTAAACATTTCGCGAAGGCAAAACCATTCTCATTCAAGAGCATTCATCAGACTGTTTACCCTGCGATATAAAAGGCTAGACAAAGCAGGCAACATCATCAGTAAAAATTCAGTCAGTCTTGTGTGAAGACGCATTGCGTGGAAAGGGAATAATCGTGCTTTGAAAATCTCTGTTGTAAAGATCTAACGAAAAGTTGTTAGTGCTTACTACGGCGATTTCACTGTTTTAAATCTTATATTCTTCCTTTCTTCCCGCTCTCATAAATATTATTTAAATAATGACTTTAAAGTTAAGGCTATCAGATTGTAATAAACTTTGAATTAAATTTTAGAGGTAAGAAAAAAATATTTTTTACAATTTTGTTAGAAACAAAACAATGTACACATACAATCAAATGTAATTACCAGGAATCTCCATGAATTTGGGAAGCACGTTTTGAAAAATTTGTTATGCTGAAAACGCAATGTTATGCTTATTTCGAACATAATTTATTTATTTGTTATTATTTTTTTATTGATTATTTCCTGTTTATTTCGTTTTTGAATAATAAAATAATAAAATAATAAAATTTTTATTGCCTGGCAAATTTTGTCTATTTGCCACGTGTTTTCGGATAAAATCAAAATTATAAGATTACACGATGGAAACATTACCAGTGATATTTGTCATCACATTTATTTAAAGGTTGCGCCTGTATTGATTAGAATAAAAATTGTATAGCAATTTTACTTCAGATTGCCAATAGTATTTTTTATTTTTTATTTTATTTTATTGCTTTTTAAATGTATTGCTTAAGCATCAGTTTGACGCGTTGTAAGTGTTGATGTTTTTTTATAAACTAAAAATAGCATCTCAAATATATATTAGCTGTGATGTTTTCTATTTACACGCAGTTACTAAATTATACGTACGGTTAAAAAATTGCCGACATTTTGTAACTAATCCGTTTTCTTTGAAAATCTTTATAGTTTCCTTGATGTTAAGATGGTCTTTTGCATTGGTAAAATAATTTCTGAAATTGAACTGAATTATGGTCCTGCACAGGCTCACAAATTTCACAAGTTTCTGTACCAAAGCAAAAGACCGTCTTAAAATCGAAGAAAAATGTCAGACAATTACAAATATTTTCAAAAAAACGGATTGGTTAACAAATTTCAGAAATTATTTAACCAAGACCGTCTTAAAATCGAAGAAAGCTGTCAGACAATTACAAAGATTTTCAACGAAAACGGATTAGTTAAAAAAATTTCTGAAATTTGTTATCTGTATGTATACTTCTGTGGCTATGTGTATGTATTGTTACGTTTTTACCTTTTAAAAACGTTTAAAATATGAGCTCGTAGATTGCAAATAAAATAAATCTGTGTTTAGATGTAATACAAATTCTTTATTATTCGCACGATTCTGTGTGCCGCTGTTTACGACTTTATGTATACAACAACAATTGCATTGTTTGTTATTCCTCTGTTTACACCCTTTGCATAAACAATAACTATTACTAGAGAATTGTTCGACTGATCTTTGTAACGGAGATCTTCAAACCATGATTACTATCTTCAAACACACCGCGTCTTCACACAAGATTGATTGAACTTTTACTAACTCAGTCGCCTGCTTTGTTTTGCCTTGCCTTTTATATGGCAAAATAAACAATCTGATGAATGTACTTGAAGGCCAACGTTCATGGCTTCGCCTTCTGGCAATATGTATAAATGTAAATATCGTTTTTTAATTTATTATTGTAGTGTTGTTGGTATATTTTTGTTTACTTGTTTAACGTTTTTTATCGTTGTGTTTGTTGGTATATTTTTGTTTACTTTTTTATCTTTTTTATGCTGGTGTTTGTCGTTACATTGCGCAGTGAGATAATTTGTAAACAAGTTCATTGTTTTGTTTATAATTTTAGTGTTAACCGATGTAAAAGCAAAACACCAGGATCTAGATTTTTTTATTTTCGTAACAGTATAATTAAAATTTGTTTTTATAATACTGTAAATTTAACCACTTTTTAAACATAATTTGAATTGATTAAGTGGTTTTTTATTTTTGTGTAGTAGATTAATTACAACTCAATTTTTTTCCAAAATATTTTAAGCAACAATGTACGTCCCTGTAGCATTAATGGATTGTTTTACTAATTAAAGTTGAATTTTGTTTTATTTAATTAAATTGTAATAATTTTTTCAGTTTTCTTAATACGTAGACGTATAAACATTATTTGTAGAATCTTGGGCATTAATTTGATTGCTCAACATGCCAAATGAACATCAATTGTATGAATCTTTGATTTTACGTGAAAACCATATCAATCTGGCAAATAACATTTTCTAGGAAAAGTAATTGAATGAAATAAATATAAAAGAGTAGGCTGTATAACAACACTTAATGAATTTATTTTTAATTTATCCATTCCCATAATTGCTGGGGAGGAGTAGATATTAAGATGGCAATTTTTTATATTTTTCTATACAAATTTTTTAATTAACAGATTCTGTGCCTTAAACCCGCCATCTTTTGCGACATCTATTTATATAAGTACAATAAAAGTGTCTATAATAAAAATGGAAATGTGTGCCATAGCAAATAGGATAGCCATAATTTCATTATGTTTTCTAATTTAAAATTTATTAGATTTGGATTTCCACTGCATATTGACTATTGCCCTTTGGGACAATAAGCAATCTTCTTAATTTCTATTATTATAGCTTTTTTTATTCACTGGGCATAGATACATATACAAAATTATATACATTGGCTCAAATAAGTCTTCGTACACCAAGCAGGCGAAGACAATTTGTACAATATTTCAAAAACTGCCTTCCGGATTTGAATAAAATAAAATTGTTTTAAAAGCTATATTTGTGCTCACGGTGCGACAGTGAAAATACACGCAGCTAATGACACTATGTAGGTTGTGAGTTTTGTTGAGTAGAATTAAAAAATATTTTTTTTTATATTTCTCGAACACTCCAAACTTGTTTTATTTGACAAAAAACGCTATGTTTGATCTTTTCACCCAAAATTATTGATTACTCAAATATTTTTTAATCTGTTTCCAAATCTAAAGTTTTTGAAAAGGGGACAGATGAGCCTTTAAAATGGTATACATATGGTTTAAACTTACATGTTATGAGTTTTGATAGGGTAATCTTGGAAAATATGTTTTTTCTCATTTTTTTTTAGTTTAACTATTATTAATTGCAAAATTTAATTAAAAAATATAATATATGTGATGACATTCTAAAAGTGCATTAACCGATTAACCGACTTCTGGCAGTCGTGCAAACGTGAAATTAACACATTTTGCGATAAACAATCAATATCCATCAAAAATGTTGAAAATTTTTTAACTAAAAGTTAATTTGAAAAAAATATATGTATACTAGTATATGAAAAATATAACTCGACTGTTAGACTATTTAAATAATAACTACGGTAATTCTTGTCCGATTTGATCAAACGAAGTGTCAATCTCTTCATAAGATAATGCACTTTCAGAATGGCATCACTTATTTCATATTTTTTATTAAAAGTTTGCTATTATGAACGGACAACTTTGAAAAAATATGAAAAAAATTCGCGTTTGTCAAGTTTACCTCTTCAAACCCCATAGCATATTATATCAAATTATATATATTTGTATATATGTCGTATATGTATAGGCCCATACCTCTCCTTTCTATTAAGGTTTAAATTTTAGATATCGGTTCAGAAATGTTTGTGTAATCAATAAATTTGTGCGTAAAATCCAAAAAACAGTTTTTGTCAAATAAACCAAGTTTGGCGGGTTCAAGAAATATAAATAAAATATTTTTGAGTTCTACTCAACAAAACTCACAACTTATACTATGTCATTAGTTGGGTGTATTTTGACTGTCGCATCGTGTTATTATAATCATAATTACAAATTGAGCTTTTAAAACAATTTTATTATATTTAAGTCTGGTAAGTAGTTCTTGAAGTCGCCCTGCTCTAGTAGTGTGGGCTTATTACACGTGAGGCCTCGGTTCAAATCCCAGGTCGAGCATCTACAACTAAACGAAATATGAAAAAATATATCTTCGGCGACTTCCTCTCAGCAGATTTCTGGCAAAAACTCTGAGAGTAAATAAAATTGCCATGGAAAGTTTCACCAAAATCTGTCATTCGGAATCGACTTTAAACTGTAGGTCCCGCCACTCATGTAAACAAAGATTAACAAACACAACATAACTGGTGTAAGGAACTAGATCGTAATCCTGACCAATTATGTATGTATGCATTATACAAGTAGTTCTTGAAATCTTATGTTGGAGACCAATTTAAGCCAGAGTATATTAACATCGACAAAATGTTTGAATACTAATACTAGCGTAGGTTGATCCAAATCAATTTAAAATTATTTTTTTTTTTTTGGAAAATAAGTTTTTAAGGGCTGCAGAAATCAATTTATAATATTAACTTTTATTTCTGATATTCTTGCATTCATTTTACATACATTAAACAACAATTAATTAATTGACAATTAATTTATTTAAGACACCACCTCTGATAAGAACTGTTACAACGACAGCCAGCAGGGTAATGCCTTCAGGTCAAGGTGTGAGAGTTATGGGAAAACAGAAATTTTAATTGCAACAATTTGAACCACAGTTTGAATAATAGATAAATAAAAGTAATTCCTTAAGAGTAATTCCTTAAATTTGTGAATTTCACATCTCTGTTGACTCGTTTATCGTATCTTTAGGCAACTGAGTCAATTCTTACTCAGAATGGCATACGTATTCCATACTAATATCGAAATAGGAAAAGCATTTTTATTTCACTTCTATTCTCAGACAAAACCATGAGTTCAACGTTTTGTTTTTGTTGTTATTTTAAGAGAGTTATAAAAAATGTAGAGATTTTTTTGTTATTACCACCATTATTTTGTCGTTGAGTTTCAATTTGCTGTCACATAAGGACGCGAGTTCTACTACTCTGGCGAAATATTTGTGGAGGAGGTAAGATATTTGAAAATATGTGACTGTAAAGCAGGCCATACAGTGGTAGTGAAAACTAAAACATCTCAAAAATAAAATACCTTTTGTTACAGTTTTAACTTTGAAAAATGGAAATTTCCTGGCGGATACGAGGATTACTTTTATACTTACATAATTGGTCATTACAATACTTTAGTCAGGATTACAACCTAGCTTTTCACATCACATATGATGTGTGTTTTAATTTTTATCCACGAGTTGTGGGAGTTAAAGTTGAAAGTCAATTTTTAATTTTTATTTATTAATTGCAATACAATTACAAATTATATTTTAATTATATACAAGCGGAGTAACTTGACCATATGCTCGGTGTAGTGTCACGGTGTAGTGCTGGAAATCGAACCCACGACCCTCACGCTAATATTCTAGCACTCTACCCACTAGGCTACCAGGGTACCCTTCTGAAATATTTTTAATTTTTCGTTTAGTTCGTTGTTTGAACCACGACCTTACGTCTAATAAGCCGACATACTTCTTACTATACTACGGTAACTTCCTGTATGAAAGAAACTAAATTGTTATCATCAATTTTGTTACACCAACATTTTATTGTAATGCCTAGGCTTTACGGTGTATAATACAAAAGTACTGATATTGTTACGTTTTTACCTCATAAAAACGTTTAAAATATGAGTTCGTTGACTGCAAATAAAATAAAAATAAATTTGTATTTGGTTTTAAATAAAATTCTTTATTATTCGCACAATTAGCATATATAATCACAACTTTATGTAAACAACAACAATTGCTTTTCTTTGTTATTCCTCTGTTTACACCCAACCAATAACAATTACTAGACAATTATTCGACAGATCTTTGTAACGGAGATCTTCAAAACACAATTACTCTCTTCAAACACACAACGTCTTCACACAAGACTGACTGAACGGCTTTACCTTGCCTTTTTATGACAAAGTCTAATGTATGTTCCTGAATACGAACGTTCATGACTTCACCTTCTCACAATCTCTATAAACGTAAACCTCGTTGTTTATTATTCTAGTGTTGTTGATCCAGTTTTTGTTTACTTGTTTTACCCATTTTTTATGCTAGTGTTTGTAGTTTTATTAAGCAGTACGATAATTTGTAAACAGGTTTGTTTACTGCATTGTTTTGTTTTTGAAGCTTTTGTTTATAATTTTAATGTTAAGCGATATAAAAGCAAAACACCAGTATCTAGATTTTTCATTTTCGTAACAATATAAAACTGTAAAGCGAAATAAACTCTCTAAAGAATGTATTACGTGTGTCGATATAAGTATTCAATAGTTTTTTATTTATTTATTTTCAATTTCAAATCGTTCGGTATATGCTACATTTTATTTATTTTATTAATATTACTTATAAGCGTATGAGTAATATTTAATTTCATATACATATAAAATATTCGTCATACGTTACAGTCTACATTTGACTTACTGACTGAATTCTAAAAAAAACATTGTGATATGCTTATCTTAATTCATACTTCTCAAACTAGCTATGTATGTATGTGCTTATATATATACTTTAGTGTCATGCACAGGCATGTTTATGTTAATCTGCACGTCTAGATAGTATGTACATAGTGTCCTGCCTTAGACGCAAGTCCGTTGTTCAAACCCAGCTCAGACATCTGGAACAAAACAAAAAAAATATAGAAAAATATTCCTTCGGCGTCTTTTTGTAAGCTATCTTGTGGTAAGAACTCTCCCAGTAGATTGTCAGGGAAAATTTCTCATGTCTCTCTTCTCACGGATAAAATTAAAACACTCAATATGGATGGTAATCCTAACTAAAGTGTCGTAATACCCAATAAGGTAAATAAATATGTAAGTATAAAAGAGATGCAAAGAGAGAAATTCTCTAGCTAGGCCCAGAACGGAACTCTTGAAAATAGTTGTCCGGGTGTGGCAAAAGATTCAAAGCTCCTTTTCAAAAAGGTGATAAAATCCCTGGTTAATCGCAATATAGATACTAGAACCCTGGAAAAGATTATAAAATTGCCTGTAAAAAGTGAGCGAAAGAGCACAACCATGATCCCGCAAAAGGCAGATATTCAAAGCTACATGGAGGACTGGATCTATGCAGAGTACTTTTTTTGAGGCCAACACTAAGTAGATGACCCTCTTTATGGCGCAAAGGCATGGACGCTATTAACTACTGATGCAGCAGCCTTAAAAGTATTCGAGAGAAAAGTCCTACGTAAGATCTTCGGTCCAGTGCGAGATGGCGATGATTTCCGCATCCGATGCAACCTGAGCTGTATGAACTCCTCAACAACATAGACGTTGTGCAGCATATTAATATTCAGAGACTGCGCTGGCTCGACCCTGTCGTTCGAATGGAGGAGGATGCTCCGGCGAGAAGGGTATTTGATGCGGAAATCTGAGGAAGGCGGCAAAGAGGATGACCTTGTCTGCATTGGTAGGACAAATCGAGGAAGCCCTGTCATCGATTGGTGTGACCAACTGGCGTAGGCGCGCAAGAAGCAGGGACGCCTGGAAGGATGTGTTGCGGCAGGCCGAAATTCAGTTAATCGAGTTTGTTATGTATATAATCTGGCTTCTCATAATCTTAAGTATACATTGACATTATAGGCCATTTACACTACAGCGAAATCTAGTACTTATGAGATTTCGAGCCAAATCTAGTTGATTTTAACTAGATTTGCCATACAAAACAAAATCTACTTATTTAGTAGATTTCGGCAAAATCTACTCAAAATCTAGTAAAAATACAAATGCAACTATGTGTTTTGCCAAATAGTACTTAAAAATACAACGCTGAGCAGGAAAAAAATTACATTTCAATTTAACCCTAATCAAGTCAACATGTGCCTCTCCGACACATATTTCACTTGGTCATGTTGTAACTTCCTTGAATATAGGTTCTAGTTCTTACTGCTTCTTGAATTCCTACTTTCAGTTGTTTTATTTAGAATTTACAAATTTTAAGTAATAAATTAATTTCTTTTTATTTTTTATTTTGTTTCAATCAAAATTGTTCTTAATCATGTCAAAATGTGTCTATGAGGCACATATGGGAACGCTAACTATTACTTCTATTGTTGGTGAACAACAAAATTAAATATAATAATGAGTTATAATGAGGTATAATGAGTTACGAAGAGTTCTGGCACCCATTATTTGCCGCAGTCTTCTAAAATTAAATAAAAATAATTTGTCCAATGTTCGGTCCATACAACACGAGGATGAATTCTCAAACCAGCCAAGGCAGACAGATATGCGACGTAGATGTTATATGTGCCCACCGAAGATATGCAGAATGTGTAAGCAGTCTTGCAGTATTTACCACAAAAATACTTGCAACGAGCATTGTTCAAAAGTTCTAGTTTGCTTAAAATGCGAAAATAAATAAATAATATTTCATTTATGTAACTGAGAAGAAAAAATTTAATAAAATGAAAATAAGTTAACAAAATTAATACGTAAATTCTTTGTATGTGCCTCTGAAACACATTTTGACTAGATTTGTAAAAAATTTTCCTGACTTGATTAGGGTTAAACTAAAATATTATTATTTTCTTTTAAATTTCAGTCAGCTGTTTTTATTATTAAAATGAAATCTTGCTACTGTCAAATAAATCCAGTGTAAACGATGTAGATTTTGAGCAAGATTTGAAATCTAATCTACTAGATTTCGCTGTAGTGTAAATGGCATATTAAGAAATTCATACAAGTAATATGTTTTCATTTGTAAACCGAAAATTCCACAGGTCACTAGCTTCTCCGTCTAAATAATGTAGATGTTGGGGAATGCCAATACAAGTTTTATATTCAGACCAGAAGCATAACTAAATAACAAATATTTCACAATAATAATTTCAATAACAATAAAACACAATAATTTCACTTGTTTAACCCCGTGTCTATCAAATCTTGAATACTTCAATACTATTTGCTGTTTATGAGGCATCAAATGTTGTTGCCATCTTGTATTGAAATTCCCCAGCATCAGCTCTTTTTTTAATCATAAACTCCTACGCATGCAATGACTTTTTTCTTTTATGAACAAATAAAAAACGGAAAAATTTGGGGAAAAAAAGAAAAAAAGGAAAAAACAAAACCCTTTAAAAGTAGATAAGAAGACACTGAATCATTTTCAATTAAATACAAGTACCAATATGTGCATGTACATCTACATTGTAAACAAATTTTTGCTAAAACAAACACATGTACACTGAAGTTTTTGCTTTTATTATTGTTAAACTGAAGTGTTGATCAGAGTTCTTTTGTTATTCAGATGAGCCACTTTTTCAAAATCTTGATTTTTCTTTCGATATTCTTGTTTTTGTGATTTCTTGCTATTTCCTTGGTAGGTATTTTTTTGACAAAATAATTTAGATGAAGAAATTTTTAAATTAAAATGGTTTAGTTTTCCAAAGTTTCAATCGAGTTGTGCAACATGGTTATTCATGAAGTAATTTAAAATCAAACAAGAATAACAGCTTTATAAAATATAAATACATACAGTCATGGGCAAATGTCAGCATTACGGCCTAGTTTCTCACACCACTTATGTTGTGTCTGTTATTGTTACGAAAATGAGAATAATCTAGTGTTTTGCATCGTTTAACATTAAAATTATAAACAAAAGCTACAAAAACAAAACAATGAACTTATTTACAAATTATCGTACTGCGTAATATGATAAGAAATACCAGCATAAAAAATGGTAAACAAGTAAACAAAAATACAACAACAAACACTACAAGAATAAATGTAAACAAAAATACACAAACCACAATAATGAAACAACAATGTTTACGTTTATAGAGATCTGGCGAAAGCGAAGCTACGAACAATCGCCTTCATGAACATTCATCAGACTATTTACTTTGTCATATAAAAGGCAAGAAAAGCAGGCAACGGAGTTAGTAAAAGTTCAGTAAGTCCTTTGTACAGACGCATTGTGTTTGAAGAGAGTAATAATGGTTTGAAGATCGCCGTTACAAAGATCAGTCGAAGAATTGTCTAGTTATTGTTATTGTTTATGCAAATGGTGTAAACAGAGGTATAACAAACAAAGCAATTGTTGTTGTATACATAAAGTTGTGAACAGTGGCACACAGAATTGTGCGAATAATAAAGAATTTTAATTAAAACTGAACACGAATTTATTTTTATTTTATTTGCAATCTACGAACTCATATTTTAAAAGTTTTTAAAAGGTAAAGGAGTGGCGGGACCTTCAGTTTAAAGTCGACCCCGAACGACAGATTTTTAAGAAACTTTTTATGTTCATTTTATTTACTCTCAGAGTTTTTGCTAGAAATCTGCTGAGAGGAAGTTGGCGGGAGAAATATATTCTCATATTTCATTTTGTTGGAGATGTCTGCCCTGGGGTTTGAACCGTGGCCTCACGTCTAATAATCCAACACACTAAAAAAGCTTTCTGAGCAGAAGATCAAGTAAAAAGCCGCTTGTTAGTTTCTTAACTTATTACAATTCAGTTAGTAGGATTTATTACAAGTTAGAGGATTATATTTTGAACGCTAGGTATGCTGTCAGACCATAAACTAGTATAAGCAGCGTATCGGATTTTTTGTATAATGATACTTAGGGCCATTATTACAACCTGCCGTTAACAACAGAGAGAACTTTAATGGGAAGATAAATAATTTTTCATTATTATAAGTGGACAATAAAGTAGAAGTGAGCGTTAAGCTAAAGGGATCATCCTACTGGTAACTTTTAAAGTTAAGTCTATGTTTGAACTTGGCATTATATATATTACTTGCAATATGGGAACTTCAAATATAAACAAAGTGAGCAAATACAACTAAAAAAGATGCCCGTCGTTGCCACTGCGTTTAAATTAAATTTGTTTAATTTGAGCACTGTGATTAATTTAAGCAACGTGATTTTAAAGTTCACTTTAGCTAAAGTTACCTTTAACTAAGCTCAACTTTAACGGAAAGTTGTAATAATGGTCCTAAATATGTTTTATTTTAACATCCTGTCTTTCATATTAAAATTGCTTCATGACTTTTTATTATACAAATTAGTTTTTTATTGTATTTTTCATTAATTCTAATGTATTCATAATTTTTTAAATGGAATAAAGAATAAAAAGTAAAAAAAAAACTTTTACATCAAATTACTCATAAATAAATTATTTCCTAATGCAACACAAAAAACATTAAAATTTTAATTAAAATTTCTATTAAAAACCAAAACTTTTTTACGCTGGCTTCCGTAAACTACTTCATTTCAATACTTTTTATTTGGCAACTTTTAACTAACAACTACGGTAACGTATTAATTTTTCATTCAAATCTATTATCCCTTGCCAGCGTTTTTACACAGGCAGCGTTTTTCGCTAACACGTTCCTAAGTTTTGTTGTTTAATTTTTAAACTTACTTTAGGGCAGTCGCAAACTTTTCTGTTTATTGCATACAGTGTTGGATACAACAAAATGTGAATTCCTAAATAACACATCAAAAAATTTTGTATACCGAGCTTTCAGTGATCCAACTCACATTCGAATTCTTAGAAAATTAATGTTATTCTGGATTAATGGTTGTTACCGTAGGCTAGTTGTGTTGCCTTATTAGACGTGAGGCTATGGTTCAAACCCCAGGTCAGACATCTCCAACAAAACAAAATATAAAAAAATATTTCATCGACGACTTCCTCTCAGCAGATTTCTGGCAAAAACTCTGCGAGTAAATTTAATTGCCTTGGAAAGTTTGATTCTCCTTGACGCATTCTGTCCCATCCAGACAATACAACCAACTAAGATAATTGACTCCTGACAAAAAACCGAAAATCCCAAAACATTCACCTTTCGCAATTAGTACAGGTCTTCTTTTACTAATCTGATCTGGTGCAAGTCTTGGGCCCATTATCTGCCTGTTTCTCTGTCTCGTTAATGCTTACAATAGGATTCTTGATATGTCTATAAAGTCTGCTGCGGATCATCTCCGTCAGCAATTTCTTTGCCCGCCAAATTAGAAATTCTTTCACCACACCGAGCTGTAGGGTATGATCAAAGCCCTTTCCGACCAACCGACATTCCATCGAATACAAAGCCATTGACAGCAATGAGACAGCTGGAACGACACAGGGCTATTAGCTATCAGATGCGGTATTTAGATATAAGAGTTCCGCGCTTATATCCGTGAAAAATTGAATTTAAATATCTGATCCTGCACACGTAGATGGCGTTTGACTTATGTGATCGACTAATGGTTTCCTCGCGAAATGATAAACGTGACGTTAGTTTCTTCTCATTTTGTTTTCACCTGCTATGCCCTAGAGGTCACCGTAGTCTAGTAGGTAGTGTGTTGGCTTATTAGACGTAGGGCCACCGTTCAAACCCAAGGTCAGACATCAAATAAAATACAAAAAGTATTTCTTCGGCAACTTCCTCTCAGCAGATTTCTGGCAAAAACTCTGGGAGTAAATAAAATTGCCATGAAAAGTTTCTCAAAAATCTGTCGTTCGGAGTCGACTTTAAACTGTAGGTCCCGCCACTCCTGTATAAAATTAACACACACAACATGAGTGGCGTGAGAAGATAGGCCGTAATCCTGACTGAAGGGTTGCAATGGCCAATTGTGTGTGTGTATAACGAAGAATGAGGTCACCAACATTTTTCCAATATTTATCAAAATGAACAACTTTCCTTTGCACTTTTATTTTACTCTCAGAGCTTTTGTGCTAGATAACTGCTGAGAAGAAGTCTATGAAAGAAATATTTTTTTATTTGTCCTACTGTTTGAGATGTCTGAGCCGGGCTGTCGTCTCATAAGCCCGCACACTGCCTACAATTTCAATTCACAAACAGAAATAGAAGTAGATAATGAAGATCACCTAATGCGATGTGTATCTAGCAGGTTTGGTTTTAAAATTCGACGTTCGAAGCGATCGTCCCGCTTCCGTACTATGTGCTTGAAATCCAATATTTATTTAAATTAGTTAATAAGCACCTATATTGCGTAAATCACAATAAACACCATTATCGAGCTCAATATTTGATATAAAGTTTCAATTTTTGTACAATGGGTCAATTCGACCTCCGGGTACTGTACTTGTCTTAATTGACAAGTACACGTCCTCTAACCTAACCTTCAATCAATAATTGCGCAATAAATATGAAAATTGTTATAATATTGAGTAAAACTTAAAATGCAGCACTGTCAGAAGTATGTTCAGTGAGAACGTTACAACTTACGCGCACAAAGGTGAGGTGGAAGGTAAGTTTATATATATTAACACTAAATCTACCGATACTTCTTGTATTGCTATTCTTATTCCATTCTCTTTCTACTATACATATATTATTTAAATTTCTAATGATTTAAAATATTTTGAATGTTTCGAAGTTTTGGGGATAAGGACTATAACAAAACATTGAAATAAGAATTTTTGATTAGCAAAATAGCACTAGAAATTTTTATTGTAATACTCGCTTGGAGTAGAGTGGATATCCATCTGCCAGAAAACAAACAATATACCTCAATATACTGAATCATACCAAGAAATGCCAAAAATGTACAAAACTTTGGTTTTATGTCACAAAATATGCAATTCAAGATACCGAACCTGTGCTCAGGGCAAATAACTTGTCGCAGTAGTTATTGCAAATTACATGCATTCCTCAGTAAAAAAAATACAAGATAGGAGTAAATCTTTAAAAATATATTCGATGTATTTTTTAATAGAAGTCGTAAAGGCAAATAGCGTTATTATAATGTTATATTCAGGAAATTCTGATAAAAAAATCTTAAATGAGTAATTTTTCCCGTCACGGTAGGTATAGTGTTAAATTTATGAATTGTTATAAAAAAAAATAAAATATTGTGGTTTTCCAGCTGCCAAATGATTATTGAATAAGCTGATTGGCGTATGCCTGAACACCTAAAATAATTTTGTCAATTAAACGAATATTGAAATCAATTTAAATTCATGCCTGAGAGTGCCCTGGTAGTCTGGTGGGTAGTGTGCTAGACTATTAGTGTGAGGGTCGTGGTATATAATTAGAAGATGATTTGTAATTGTATTGTAATAAATAAATAAATAAATTTATGCCCGAACATAATATAAGTTTCGAAGTATATGCTAGTTTTGGGGCTTTTGATTCTCTTCAAACTCGAGGTACACCAGTGTATATGCAACCATTAAAAATTAATACTTAAGAAAGTTCAATTAATAGAAGTAGTCGTAGACTAGTAGGTAGTGTGTTCACTTATTAGACGTAAAGCCACGGTTCAAACCCCAGTCCAGACATCAAAACAAAAATCCAAAAAATATTTCTTCGGCGACTTACTCTCAACAGATTTCTGGCAAAAACTCTGAGAGTAAATAAAATTGCCACGAAAAGTTTCTCAAAAATCTGTCGTTCGGAGTCGACTTTAATTAAACTGTAGGTCCCGCCACTCATATATAAAATTAACACACACAACGTGAGCAGTGTGAGAAGCTAGATCGTAATCCTGACTGAACGGTTGTAAATAAAGTAACAAAGATATAAAAGGAATTAAAAAAGTGCACAAAATCAATTAGCCCTCGTCTAGATCTTACAAGAATAAATAATTTTTTTTAAATTTGTGTGTTCTAATTATTTCTTCCGCCACTGTATATGAAATGTATTAATACGATTGAAGTGGTTTTTGGCTTATCCTTTCAAGAAAGGCATAAACCCACCTGAATATTAAAAACGTATTTTCTAGCATTTTGTTTATGCGTTACTAACTTTGCAATACACTTATATATTCATTAAAGTAGCTATAACTACCAGTTGAAAAATTAGTACAAAAAAGCAAAATTATTGCCAAAAATGTTAGGTTATCTGAATTCTAAATTTGATATTTTAAATACAGAATCACAATAAGTTTTATTTTTCGAGTGCAAAATTGGTGTTACCTAAAAACACATGCCGTATTTTTATTAAAAGAGAGAGGCGTTCAAGTGATTAAAACAATTCTATGTAGACATAAAACTGTATTGCTTTAGGATCTTCGATGGATTGAAAATACTCGTTCATGTTCTCAAGAAACCGTTCAGCATGGTCTCGGTAATACAATGATGTGGCGATGTTTGTCGGCACCAGCAGTGGGCAATTTGCTATTTATTGAGGAAATAATGAATTAGACAGAATATTTAAACAATCTAAAGAACAAATTCGCCTAAAGTGCGAATGAGTTAAGAATTCGTAGTGATTATTACTTCTAACATGTCAAAGAACCCAACCATACTGCTGCTAACGTGAAGATGTTATTTACCTACCAAAGTTGCCCCTACATGCTTAATGCTCTTGCACAGTCCCGATATAACTTCAAGAGAGTATTTAAGAGATCGTTTGGAAGAACGGCTACGTAGTCATTTAACCTGAAACAAAAGTCAAACGAAAAACTTGCGCATGAGTAAATGGCTGCAAATATTTTATTTATTTATTTTTATTTTTATTTTATTTATTTACTATTTTACCAGAAAACACTAAACAAAACTGATACATTGAATGCTAAATGGGTTAAATGTAGTGCTTGACCTTAAGCAGTATCCTACTAAATATTGGGCATAACATTTCAATATTTTGAGTCTTTGAGTTTAAAATTTAATCTGAGTTTTTCTCGGAGGTACCAACACTTTTTCGGTGCAACAATATGGAGGCACCAGAAACTTTTCCTCAGTTTTCTTTTGGTTTGTAAAAAGCCAACCTTAAATATCGTTTTGTTTTATTATAAAATTGATATATATTATTAGGTTTTTAACTTTTAAAAACGTTTAAAACATCAGCTCGTAGATTGAAAATTAAATAAAAATAAATTTGTATTTAGTTTTAAATAAATTCTCTACTGTGCGCACAATAAAGTGTGCCACTGTTCACAACTTGATGTAAACAACAACAATTGCTAAGTTTGTTATTCCTCTTTGCCCTCTTTTGCGTAAACAATAACAATTATTGGTCAATCCGTTCGATAGATCTTTATTACGGAGATTTTCAAACCACGATAACTTTCTTCAATCACACCGCGTCTTCACACAAGGCTGACTGAACTTTTACTGACTTGTTACCTGCTTTGCCTTGCCTTTTATATGGCAACGTAAACAGTCTGATGAATGTTTTTGAAGTCTAATGTTCGTGGCCTCACCTTCTTGAGATCTTTATAAATGTAAACATTATTGTTTCATTGTTGTTTGTGTATTTTGTTTACATTTATTCTTGTAATGTTTGTTGTTGTATTTTTGTTTACTTGTTTATCCTTTTTATACTGGTGTTTGTTGGTACGTATATTTTTGTTTACTTGTTTATCATGTAAACAAATTCATTCCTTTTGTTTTTGTAGCTTTTGTTTATAATTTAAATTTATTCATTTCAATTTTCATAACAATATTAATAAAACATACATACATAATTGGTCATTACAAGCCTTCAGTCAGGATTACGACCTAGTTTCTCACACCACTTATGTTGTGTGTGTTAATTTTATACATGAATGGTGCGACCTACAGTTTAAAATCGACTCCAAATGACAGATTTTTTGAGAAACTTTTTCATGGCAATTTTATTTTACTCTCAGAGTTTTTGCCAGAAACCTGCTGAGAGGAAGCCGCAGAAGAAAAACTTTTTTTGTATTTTATTTTGATCTCTGGCCTGGGGCTCGAACCCTGGCTTTTCGTCTAATAAGCCAACACACTACCTACTACCTTTTTATATTAATAAAATTAATAAAATTAATATAAAAAATATCAATTATGTTAATTCCGTGGACCGTATGGGGGAAAGCAAATACCAAAAAAAAGGTATCAAATAGTTCACCTGATGAGTTGGCTGTTGTTGGGTTTGGTGGTTGAGGGGACTCTTGGTGACCAAACTTTTCTCTCTGTTGTATATACGTTCCTTTTTTTTCGTTTATTTTTATTTCACATAAAAAAATGTATAACATTTTGTTCAACACTAATTTTGATTTACATAGAGTATTATTATTTATGACTTAAGACAGTGAATTTAAATTAAATTGTAGAATAAATTAAAGCAAGTAAGTAATTTCTTTGACTAAGCAATGTTAATAATGATCACTATTAGCTCATGCCGGTTAACAAACAAATGAATTTTAAGTTTAGCTTATACAAAACAGGAGGCCTAAATTACATACAATTACAGCTCAACGTTTAAAAACCCCAAAATTTAGATAAAATTACATTAAGATAAAAGCTTAAATTAATATTGCAACGCCATCTGTTGGTGATTTGCCTTCGTTTAAACAATCCTGTTTATGTAGGCAAGAATGGGATGTTTGGACTGTCAGACATAAACAAATTACTTTTATAAATTATGACTTAAAATTCATAGGATTGCGTACACAAATCAAGATACCTAGACTTTTGCAGCCTAATATAAATGACTTGTGCGTTGCTTTATAAATTTTGAGCATAACAAAATAAATATAAAATATTTTTACAAATCATTTCTAAAAATTCCCGAAATTGCTAAAATATGTTCGGTAAATAGACCTCTGCTGTCCATTGTATGTTATATTCCTCTAAGAAGCTTTTCACAAGTGTTAGAGTGTTCTTAGGGTTATTGACGTTCATTAACGTTTCACATTAATGTTAAATTTTTTCGGGTATAATGTTTTTGTACACATTTAGGTCTACTCTTGAACTGACTAACGAAATTGGTTCAATACCATGCTGAGAAGAGGCTCACCACACTATAATAATCATGCCATCGTACTTAACTGTTTTAATGGTCAATCCGGAGTTATGATGTGCATTAGCTGTGGATAAGTGGAACGTCATACATACCATTTTTATTTTATTTTGATTTGGTCAACGAAATTTAGATTTGCCAGCCGATAAAAATATTTTTCAAAAATTAATTTATTTCTTCATGCTTTGTTTGGCACAATCCTGGCTTTATTAATTTTTTTTTTGTTTTGTTTTCGGTTACTAAAGGTTTTGGTTGTGTGATGCATCCATGTAAGTAAGCTTCACTAAGCCTTTGCCTAGTAGTTCTAGTGGATATATTAATACCATATGATGATGATGCTAATTCAACTTTTAGCTGCTTAAAGCCTTTAGGTAGGTCAGCTTTTAGGCTCTCTTATAATTATTGCAACTTCTCTAGCTATGGTTTTACAGAGTTTGTGGCTCTGAGTACATTATTTGATGTCTCAAATGTATTATAATGTTTCATTAGATTATAAATTTTTCCTCTAGAGCAACCAAATAACTGGGAAATTTCATTTACTGTCTTAGCGCTTCCTTTGAGGCTAAGTATTACTTTCCTTTCTTCATCGGTACACCAGGGCCACTTTCCAACACCTTGTGGTTAATTTTTATAAAAATTTTTTCTGGTCTCCCTTAGAACGTAATAATCACCATTTAAGTCATCGTAATCTAGTATATGAAGCCGCCGTGGTCTAGAAGGTAGCGTGTTGGCTTATTAGAAGTGATTCCTCAATTAAAGCCCCAGGAAAAAATATTTTTCGGTGACTCCGTCTCAGCCGATTTTAGGCAGAATCTCTGGGACTAAATAAATTTGCCATGAAAAGTTTCTAATAAATCTGTCGTTAGAAGCCGACTTTGAGTTGTAGGACCCTTTCCTGAGTTAAATTCCCACACAACACTAGTGGTGTGAAAATCTACTGACTAAGGGGTTGTAGTAACCAATTACACTATGGGACAAAATTAAAAAATGAAGTACACCCAGCTAATGCCATAGTGTAAGTTGCGAGTTTTGTTGCGTGGAAATTAAAAAATATATTTTTATATATTTCTTGAACCCTCCAAACTCGTTTTATTGACACAAACAGTTGTTTTTTGGCCTTTACACACAAATTTATTGATTACACAAACATTTCCGAACCGATGTCCAAAATTTAAGCCTTTTTAGAAAGGTACTTGACTTAATATTCCATGAGGCTTGATAAGGTAAACTTGACAAGTGCGATTTTTTTTAATATTTTTTCAAGTTTGTCCGTTCATAGCGGCAAACTTTAATTAAAAAAGTATGCAATAAGTGATGATATTCAGAAAGTGCATTATCTTGTAAATAGACTGACACTTCATTTGGTCAAATCGGACTAAAATTACCGTAATTATTATTTAACGGTTGAGTTATATTTTTCATATATATGTTATTTTTTCAAACGAACTTTTAGTTCAAAAATTTTCATAATTTTTGATGGATCTTGATTTTTTATCGCAAAATATGTCACGTTTGAGCGACCACCAGAAGTTAGCCAATGCTTGCGCAAAGAGAAATAGCAATATTTGCAAAAAACACAAATATTAGCTGACTTATGGCAGTCATGCAAACATGAAATTGACACATTTTGCGGTAAACAATCAAGATCCGTCAAAACTTTCGAAATTTGTGAACTGAAACTTCATTTGATAAGATAACATATATAAAAAATATACTACTTACTCTTCACAACATAATGGACTTTCAGAATGTCATCATCTGTTTTATATATTTTAATTAAATTTAGCAATTAAGAATAACTAAACTTGAAAAATGAGGGAAAAAATCAATCAATCAAAACTCATAAAATGTATGCTTGAACCATATGTTTGTGTATACCATTTTAAAGGCTTATCTGTCGCCTTTTCAAAAAACTTTGAATTTTAATAATAGGTGAAAAAATATTTGTATAATAAATAATTTTGTGTAAAAAGATCAAGAATTCCGCATTTGTCAAATAAATAAAACAAGTTTGGAGGTTCGAGAAATAAAAAAAATTTTCTACTCAACAAAACTCACAACCTAGACTATGTGATTAGCTGGGTGTTTTTTGACTGTTGCACCGTGTTATCTGTGTATGTACTTTCCAATAAAATTACAAAAAGCATCTTAAATCAGATACTAACTTATTTTTTTAGAAAATTGAAAGGAGTATAATTATAAGGCGGGAATCAAACTTATCTTTCCAGTGCAAAAGTCCTTTGAAATATCAAGAAATCATTTACAAAACCGAATTTAAATTTAAATATCATACTTATATTTAAATTATATGTCCACCACTGTATACTCTAGTTTATGTTTTCGTTAAATTAACTTGTAAAGTGTGTAATATAGTGAAACAATATGTGATACATGTATTGTATGGGAGTGTTCATTCATTTATTTGCTTGCGATTGCCTGTGATACGACTATGATTATGTGTGTGAAAAGATTTCAAAGTTAATTAGTTATTTATTGCATATCACATACATATGTACATACATCTTTATTTCTTTTATCCTTCTCTGTTTCAATCCATTCGTCTATTCCTATACTCACATGGAATCTACATGCTTTTATAGCCGAAAAATAAATGGCTTTGAAGTCATATATGTATGGAAGGATTAGAAATTGACTTTGAAGGGTAAACAAAAGTCAAAATTTGCACCTAAAGCCATTTCGTATTAGAACAAAAGATCATGCTTTTATCTCTAAACAAAACTATTTGATAAATGCCAGTAAAACTGAAATAAAGTTTTGCAAACAAATGTCAAAACTGTATGTGAAAATTGTTCAGAGTTTTATATTTAAGTTCCTATACCCTATGCGCTGAGGTAAAGATTTTGTAAATAATTTGTTGCATTGAAATAATAAATTAAGAAGTGGGAAATATGAGAGAGTAAGGTTCACTTCTTCAACTAACATACAAACATACATAATTGGTCATTACAACCCTTCAGTCAGGATTACGACCTAGTTTCTCAACTAAAGTCATTGTAAATACAGTGGTGGACATATAATTGAAACATAAATATGACAACTCATTTGTTCTGTTTTTTATGATTTCTTGATATTTGATCAAATCTTTTCCACTGGAGGGATAAGTTCGATCACTTCAACACTTTATTCTTTCATTATTTTTTTTTTATTCTGTTCAATATTCTTACCGAATAAGTCATTATTTAGTGAAAGCGTTGTTTTTCAAGTGGACATCATAATTAAAACATTTTTAGTTTTGTTACGTTCACAATGTATTTTTATCATCTGATTTTGGTCGCTTATTGTAAAGTAAGTGTGTGGTATTAGAATGAATATGTACAAAAATTAATCATAAGCTGTGGGAAACGGGCCAATTGTTCCGATGAAGGAAGGAAAGTAATTCTCAATCTGAGAAGAGCCGTGAACTAAGTAAATGAAGTTCCCCATTTTCTTGCCTACTCCAGAGGAAATATTTATAATGTAATGTTGTAGAAATCTTATTTCTAAGATTGTATATTCTATTCATTTAGAATAGAAAACTGGAGGGAAAACGAAATGTTTAGGTTTCCTAATTACCTTTACTTCAAGAACTTCAAAACTTGCAACCCGTCCGGTAAATTAATACTAGACAAAGTCGTTTATACTTTGAAGGCAGAAAGCAAAGTGAGTTTTATTCATCCAATTTGCTCGGTTTATATAGTATTTCAAAACACACATACATAGGCAGTTCATAAATATAAACAGAGTTGTGTAAAAATATAAACAGAGTTGTGTAAAAATATAAACAGAGTTGGATAATGATAAAACAGGGTCGCTTTTCATAAAATCTGTTAAATTCAAATTAAGAGCGTTAAATGTTAAAAATAGTAATATGAAAATAAATGATTATAATTCAGTAAGAGATAAGGTTATACATAAAATAAATGAAATAAATGAAATTAATATATAAAATAATAATTGAGCTCCTTCAGTCTCCCCCTTTGATGCTGATATCGTCCCGATGAGGCATCAAAATCTATTTTCTGGGTCGACCTCTAGTTCGCATCTTCCTTATTGGCTGCTTGGATTGATTTGTTGACCCTATCACTGGTGTAAGGGCTGAGGCATGGTAGGTCCCAAGTGTGAGATTCAAGTCATCTTCATGGGCTATCACATAGGATGTAGACCCCTTCTTGCCTATGATAACGTCTATAACGTATCTCGCTTTGGAACAAATTTTGATGAAAGTTTTTTGTTGCTGTTGCTCAAAACGTGTGTTGTAACCAATACTTTGGATCCAATATCTAGTGGAGGCTGATTTCGTCTTTAAATGTTGCTGATTTGTTTGTTATGATCTTGTTGTTTGTGGACGTTTTCCTTGACATCCTTGAAAGTATTTACCATTTGTTGTAGATACGGCGTTATTTCTGACAAAAAATTTTCAGACTGGATTATAGCTTTTAAGTCATGTTGTACGTCATCAAGTGTACGAAGTTCACGCCCGAAAGTTAAATAAGCTGGAGTGTACTTTTTACTTTGGCATAGCGTTGTATTCATTGCAAATCGAATGCTGGGTAATTTATCATCCCAAGATTGATGATCATTTCCAACCAATATAGAGAGTTGTGCTTTCATATCTCTATTTTTGCGCTCGACAGGATTGGCCTCAGGGTGGTAGACTGGAGTTAGTATGTGTTCGATATTAAGACAGTAGACAATTTTCTGCATGACTGCCGAAACAAATTGAGGACCATTGTCGCTGATGACCTTCCTGGGTACCCCATATCGTAGGAACACTTCGTCGATTAATATTTTGGCGCAGGCATCGGCAGTGGCTATTTCTAAGGGAAAAAGTTCAACCCAACGGCTGGCGATGTCTTCTACAATAAATATCCATTGAAATCCTTTATGTGAGACGGGCAATGGACCAAAGAGATCAATGGCAACTACTTCAAACCGCTGGTTACACGACACTGTTTGATAAAGCCCCGCAGGTTTTAGATTCGTAGCTTTGTACCTTTGGCATTCTAAGCATTCCTTGACATGTTTTTCAATGTCTTTTCGTATATCTGGATGCAATTTTGGAAGTGGTTCTTTCTATACCATAGTGACCGGCAGTTTCATCATTGTGGTAGTATCTGAGTACGTTTAGCCTTTCTTCACTGAGTATAACGAGCTGAGCGTCTTCGGAATCTTCATTGTTGTAACAGTATAGGACACCGTCATTTATGATGTAACCTCTTTTTGACCAGTAGGCTAAATCTTCAGTATTATTCTCAAGGCATTCAATAATCTTCTTCAGTTGAGGGTCATTTAGTTGACTATTTCTCATTTCACTGGCGCTTTTTCTTGGGATCTCAATGGAAAATGAGCAAATTTCGCAAGGATTGGAATCGTCATGGTCTTCGTCACAGGGTGGTCTTGAGAGCGTATCGGCAATGACATTGGTTCTTCCTGGCTTATATTCAATATTTATATCAAATGGTTGCAGTATCAAAGACCATCGTGCTAGCCGTCCTGTTGGTGTTTTGATTTTCATCAACCATTTCAAGGGCTGATGGTCGGTTACTAGCTTCACAGGAGCTCCTTCAATATAGCCGCGATACTTCTGGACAGCCCAAACAATTGCAAGCGCTTCCCGATCAATTGTGGAATAATTCCGTTCTGCATTCGAAAGTAATCTGCTTGCGTATTCAATAGGGTGTTTGTCTTGGCCCTCCCCCTGGAGAGCATAAGCACTGGCATCTGTTTTGAGAATGATGGTTCACCATCAACAGCTTGTCTCAAAATAGGTGCTGTCGTCAATAATTTCTTTAAATGGTCGACAGATTGTTGTTGTTCAATGCCCCAATGCCATACTGCATTTTTCTTTGATAGGGCTGACAAAGGCTTAGATATCTCTGCAAATGATGGTATAAATCGACGATACCATGAACATGCATGTAGAAATGACAAAACTTCTTTGACATTTCTCGGACTTCTTCGATTGTTAAGTGCAGATACCTTTTCTGGATCCGTCATAATTCCTTGGGGTGTAAGCAGATGACCCAAATATTTCACCTCATTACACGCATTTTTTTTCAAATTAACTTTAAGGCCAAATTCTTGTAAGCGTTGAAAAATATTTTGTAGGTCTCGCAGATGATCTTCAAAACTTGGAGAGCAGGAAATGATGTCATCTAAGTACGCTAACAATATAGTTTCTCCCAAAGAGGCTTTCAAACGGTCAATTAACCTCTGGAATGTAGCTGGCGCGTTTCGTAAACCAAATGGCATGCGTTTAAATTTGTACATGCCAAAAGGTGTCACAAAAGCGGTTTTATCCTGATCAGCTGGATGAACTCCGATTTGCCAGTATCCACACTGTAGGTCAATTGTTGACATATAACTCGTAACTTTGGCTTCATGAAGAATATCGTCCACTCTGGGTAACGGATAACGATCAGGTTTAGTAATTGCATTTAGCTCCCTATAGTCTATGCATACACGGATTTCACCAGATTTTTTGGGAACGATAACGACTGGAGCTGCCCATGGAGATTGGCATTCAACGATAACACCAGAATCAAGCATTTTCCGGATTTCGCTCTTTAAGGAAACTTTCATGGCATTTGACAAACGGTAAGGGGGTATCGCTATCGGATCATGGTCATCAGTGTGAATACGATGTATAGCATAGGGTGTGGCACTGGTGGGCTCATCAAATATCGATTCATTTTCAACCAACAAGTCATCCAACTCCAGCCTTTGGTTAATAGTAAGACCAACACCATCAGATTCCTTCAACATTTTAATGGCCAATGAAAATAGGGAAGTAAAATAGTCATCTATATCTTCCATTCGCTGAACTTTTGCTGGCGGAGTGGTCACATTGGAAATATCGCTAGGCATTTCTTCAATAGGCTTTGAATCCCTAAATATGGATTGGATGTATTGTGGCGAGTAATCTTTATCATGGCAAGGGCGTAATGGTGATGAGAATAAATTTAGTTCGTTAAAACTATCAGCCGTTACTATATCTCTCAATAAGTAACCATGTGGTGAGACATTTTAGGTAATGATTGAATGTTCTGTGAGGAGTAATCTTCACCAAAGGAAGAGCGTAATGGTGATGAAAATAAACTATCAGCTGATAATTTATCTCTCAATAGATGAACATGAGGTAAGTCATTATCTTTAACGAATGTGGGCGTTAGCCTAGCCGTTACCTAGGTGATGGTTTCTGAGAGTCGGCCTTTGGAGTCCCAGGTAAAGGTGACATTACATTCCTAGATTCCATAAATCGGATAAAAGGAGACATCTCTTTGATTGCCTTTGTACATGGAGATATGTCCTTTTTGATTTCCAGTGAGCATACCTTAGTTTGCATTGAATTGGTAAATGCGTATTTCTGCTTGGGCTCGTCTTCGAAATGCCAATATTTTTGAGCCATATTCAGTACGATGCCAGCCTGCTCTAGAAAATCTGTTCCAATTAGAGTTCGATTTTTCGTTGCATTTGGGAGGTATAGCGATCTTATTTTCCGCATTCGATTTCCAATCACTATATCGCAAATAGTGGACAATACTTTACCTGTAGTAACAGAACCATCTGCCAGGGTAACTTCAGCACGTACCTCTTGGAAAACACACTTATTTTCGGTAAGAATTTTCTTCAGCTCTGGACTGGCAACGCTGGTTTTAGCTCCACTGTCGAATATCACTTCACCTTTAACACCAAAAAATTCCACATGAGCTGCTGGTAGTGCATGTCCAATCACTGTTGATGAAATTGCATTAAATTGCAGATACTGTGGGCTGTCTTTACCACTTGTATTACAGGTTCCACAGTTTGACCTGTAAACACCAGGTGCACCACATCCATAGCAGGAGAAACTGGGTTTTCGAACAAAATTCGATTGCTGGGCTTGTCTAGGTTGATTTCCAGATGAATTTTGATTTTGTTGTTCACCGGCTTGTCGTTCATCGCGTTTTTCTTTTTATAGCATGTATCTATTGTATGCCCTTTTATACGGCAGAAACTGCAGCGGTTTGTGTTCGAGACAGCTTTTCTTTCGTCCTTTGGGTTCGTCGTTGATGGGTGAGCTTCAAAGAAAAACATTTCTGCTTCACGACTGGCAGAAATCAATTCTTCGAACGATTTAATAATCTCTCGGTGGACACGGTCTCTTATTTTTATGTTAAGCAGGCCGTACACCATACTTAATTGGATTGACTCACCTGGCGGCTGTTTGAGTTGAGAGAGGAGCAGCCTTTTCTTACATATAAAACTATCTGTTGGTTCGTTTTGTTGTTGTTTCACTTCAAAAAATTGCATAAATATTCGCCAATCAGGAACAGGATGCGTGAATGTTGTCCGAATAAGGGATACAGCCTGCTCAAATGTTTGTACACTATCCTTCACACCAATCCACCATGATGCGGCATAATCCTCCAACAACAACGGCATTCCTCTCAGGCCATCAGGGTCAGATATTTTTTCAATATCTTTGTATATAGTTATCGCTGACAAAAATTCTTCGACAGCCGCTGGATCTCTCTGTCCTCTAAAACGAGCAGTACATTGCGTAAATGAACCACCTCTGACGTTACCACCCATCGCAGCTAATATCTGCTGAAATTGCTCTGCCGAAAAAGTAGCCATCTCTTCCTCAAACAAAACGTTGACTTCTTCCTTACTTGTTACGTCTTCCCGATCAGTTGTGTGTGTGGTTGTATCCGAAGACACTGAGTTGGGCGCCAATGTAGAAATCTTATTTCTAAGATTGTATATTCTATTCATTTAGAATAGAAAACTGAAGGGAAAACGCAATGTTTAGGTTTCCTAATTACCTTTACTTCAAGAACTTCAAAACTTGCAACCCGTCCGGTAAATTAATACTAGACAAAGTCGTTTATACTTTGAAGGCAGAAAGCAAAGTGAGTTTTATTTATCCAATTTGCTCGGTTTATATAGTATTTCAAAACACACATACACAGGCAGTTCATATATACCCTGTCGTACACTCAGTTGACTTTAAATTAACTTAAAACCAACTATTTCTCAAGCAGTGGTGGTTGACACTTGGATTACTTTTATATGGAAATGACTAACTATTTTAACATTGCGATGTCCTAGGAAGTAGTCAATTGTCCGACTCTGCATTACTTTTAAATTAATTTAAAGTTAATTACTTAGCAGTTAACTTAAAGTAAACCTATTTGTAGCTAGCTATAAACTTATTACTTTTAATTAGCTTTAAGATAGTTTTTTTTTAAACTGACTATAAGTTAGCTAAATTTCAGTGAATGAAATGTCAGTTCTTTACTTTTATTAATTATTCGAAATAAAACAGTTTTTAAAATTTATATTTTAATAGAAAACAAAAGTTTATTCATGTAAAAAGAAAATAAATAAATTAATAATATAAATAAATAAAAAAATAAATTAAATAAAATAAATTCATTTCAATACATCACATGTAATATTTTGCACATTTGTTGGTAAAAAAAGATAAAAAGAGTTTCTAAATATAACATTTTCAGATATATTAATTTTTTTGATTTGCGTTCTTATTTTTAATGCACTTAGCATGAATACAACGTTTTTTTTTTTTTTATTATTATTAAGAAGTCGTTACGCAGCTCAGTTTCCACATCCTGAGAGCCGAGTGATCGACAGGCATCTGTTTAAAAAATATGTATATAAATTTTTCATGTTTTAAGACTTGGCTAAAACTTATATTTTCAAATTAGCACTTACCTGTTAAGGCGTCATAAAAAGCAGCAAAGTCTTTTAAACGCTTCTTGCCATGAACACCATCCAAGTTTATGTCCATGCACATAATTTCCGTAAGCTTTTTTGGCAAGCGACCCTTTAATATTGTTTCACTTCACTTTAAATAAAAACATACAAACCTTTCGAATTTATGTATTTTTTAATTTAGTGTATTTTTTTTAAATTATTTTACGCAAACAATAAATTTTTAACCGAAAATATAAAGCGAAAAGATGACACGCGGTTTTGTTTACTAATCAAATGTCTAAGACGTTAGTTATCTATATCCAACGGCGTTAAGAATTGGAGTGTTTGTATACACTTTGGTTAATGTAAATTTTGCATTGCATAGTAGTTAGCTTTAAGTTAGTCTATACAAGCAAACTTAAATTCAGTTTTTTTGTAGTTAGCTACTCATTTGACGGCAGGGTATAAACAGAGTTGTGTAAAAATATAAACAGAGTTGGATAATGATAAAACAGGGTTGCTTTTCATAAAATCTGTTAAATTCAAATTAAGAGCGTTAAATGTTAAAAATAGTAATATGAAAATAAATAATTATAATTCAGTAAAAGATAAAGTTATACATAAAATAAATTAAATAAATGAAATTAATATATAAAATAATATTCAATGTTACATTTTAATGCATTTTGAGCCCCAAATAATGTACCCACAGCCCCAAAATGTGTAAAGCAACAGCCAGAAAAGTTGTAATAATCATAAGAGCGTCTAAAGCTGACCTATCTAAGCTCTAAGCAGCATCAACATATGGTATCTTATAAATATATAAAAATCTTATATATAAAAATGAATGTGTGTTTATTTGTTTGTGAGCTTGTTTGTTTGAAATCTATAGACGGCTAAACGACTGGACCTATTTTCTTGAAATTTTAACAGTACCTTCCTGTATGTCTGGAAGAAACTAAAGGCTATTTTTTATTTTAAAATTTCAAGTAGGCGAGGTGCCACGCCCACATACCCAATAACTATTTAATTTCGCAGCTAGAGTCCTCAAATTTTGTATGGACGACTTTTATGTATATATGAACAAAATGGGAGGATTGGCTATAATGGGCGTGTCACCTCACATAGTCTATATATTTATATATATAAATGTGAATGTTTGCTTGTATGTAGCTTGTAGAATCGTAAACTATGCATTTGATCATATTATGATCTTTAGCAAAGTTATTGCGCATGAGCCGGGGAAGGTTTCTAAGTTGGTATGACCAATTTCCGACAGGTAGCGCCATTGAAAATTATGAAAAATTAATTAAATCGTAAACTGTACATTCTTTAACAAAGTTGTTGCTCATGAGTCGACGGAGGTTGGTGCGATTAATTTCCAATGGATGGCGTCACTGAAAATTATTTAAAATGAATGACAAGCAGTTGGTCGACCTACACCTCAAGCACGGAAGAAAAGAGTATTACGAGCCTCAGAATCAGACGAGCATGGAGACTGGAAAGTCTTCCAATCGAATGCGTTCATCTGAATCATCAGGACAACGGGAAACAAAATCAATAAAATGATTCAAAATTAATTGGACATTTGTGTAATGTCATTCCTTCAAATTTATTTTAGTTGGTGGCGCAGCAACACGCGCAGGGTGCAGATAATTAATATATAAACCAGAACTACTAGAAGAAAACTTAATGAACCTTTTTTAGGCCTTTGTTAAAAAAAATCAGTTTAGATTGTGACAAAACTTATAAGGATTGCTAGACCTAGTTTCTCAAGACACTTATGTTGTGTGTGTTAATTTTACATATCAGTTTAAAGTCGACTTCGAATTTATGGTTTTTGAGAAAATGCTCATGGCAATTTTATTTACTCTTATAGCTTTTGTCAGAAATCTAAGAAAAAGTCGCCGAAGAAATGTTTCTTCATATGTACTTCATTTTGTTGGAGATGTCTCTGATGATACATCATCATATGTTATTAATATATCAACTAGAACTATTAGCCGAAGACTTACTGTAGCTTCCTAACCCAGATGCATGGCACAGCGAACACCTTTAGTGAAAAAAAAAAACAAATAATTAATCCAGATTAGATTGTAACAAACAAATAATGAAGAAACAAACGAGTTTAAAAAAAAAATATAAACGGGCGACGAATCCCAAATTTGTGACATAGGTATGGCATCCAGATAACTAATAGTTAGTTCTAAATATACTATCATACTATATATGTATATACTATATCATACTATAATCCGAGATACGAGACCTAGTTTCCCACACCACTCATGTTGTGAGTGTTAATTTTATACACGAGTGGCGGTATCTACATTTTAAACTCGGCTCCGAATGACAGATTTTTAAAAAAGTTTTTATGGCAAGTTTTTTTTATTCTCAGAGATTGTTACAGAAATTTGTTAAGAGAAAGTCGCCGATTGTTGGACATGATTGACCTGGGTTTTGAACCGTGGCCTCACGTCTATTAAGCCAACACACTGCCTACTAGACTTCGGTGGCTATCTAGTCTACAGTCTACATGTACTATATGTAGGAACATTATGAGACGTTTAGGTATGGACTTATTTACAAAACTTCAGATAAAACACAGTGCAACCATAAGCGGAGAGAAATTTAAATTTAAGCATACTTGTGAGAGTCTGCTTAGAGGAATAAAATGTTAATGTTTTAAGGTGGCCAGCACAATTTTCTCACCTTAATCCAATTGAAACTTTGTGAACTAAAGTTGAAAGGAGGCAAAAATCGAAATGTGTTGAACGGCTATTCCTAATTCTTTCTCTGACAGCACCTAGCTTATTGTTAGACAAATTTTTATTTAAATTAATTATATTACTTAAATTATAGATAAATGTTTAAATTTACGAACTGAAAAATAATTTTAATTTTCGTTTTTATACGGCCACCACTGTATATACTATTAAAATATTATGTAGTAAACGCGATTGTTTAGGATATGTCCAATCTGTGTAAAATTCTTTGTTCAAAGCTGTCATATATGAATTCCTTTAATGAAAAGAAATTAATTATTTTATAACTCAAATGAATGTTTTTGAAATTCTTTGATTTCAAATTGGTTTTCAAATAGTTTTCGTCTGTGTTTTCTATTTAAAGCCCTAAAGGCCAATTAATGATGATAAAATATTTATGTTATGCTTAGAAAATATAGTTTTTTAAATTCTTTTTTGTGGATTATCCAAAGTTAAAATTTTATTTGAGTTGCTGAAAATAAACAAAGTAAGCAATCAATAGCAATCAAACAGCTATAGGTGGAGTATCTCAATTGCGATAACAGAATTAAAAGCTATCGAATTACCTCAAATAATCTCAAGTTCTGAAGTTCTGAAGTTGGCAATACAACCAATTATTGTAGGCGGTTATAGTCAGTATTATAAAACAATAAATGCAAAGCAGCATTTTGGAATTGCAGCCTGAGGTAAGCTACATGCGCGTAAATTATAATAAATGACGCTTTGTTGATGCAAAAAATAAAAAAATAAACAGTTGATTAAGTCAATGGTGCTACTAATACACTATTTCGCATTATATTTCATTGTGTTTTTAAAATGTGTATTTAATGCATCTTATTGTACTGACAGTATTAATCTTCGGATTGCCATCAGAAATCCTTTCACTCTGAGCACTAATTCTTTCATTGCTACGAATAAAAATAGAAATTAACCTAAAAGCAAAGCATTATTATTGTTGCTTATTGTCGCACTGCTTTTAAAATAATCATTTCCATATACACCCATGTATTCTATTTTTTAGAGATTACTGTGTTGGTTGCGTTGTGTTTATTGTGTGTATAGCCTTACAATTGCTAGTTTCTTGGCATCCCATTTTATTTCATTTGAACTAAATGAGGAAGTCATAATTAAGAAGCTCATAGAACAGCTTACAATAGGCAATATGAGGCTTTTAAGTCGTCTTCTCGTTTTCTGCATGGTTAGGTCTGCCATCAGTTGTTGCTACAGTACACTAAGCAATCTTAGCTAACACTAACTTCGTAATATGCTCCTCCCAAACTTTTTGTTGTTTGGGTACAACAAATGTTCTACTACTCTCTTAGACTATTAGTGTAAAAGCGATGTTCTTGTCTTTCGTTAAGCACATACTTCGAACATTTTCTTAAAGATAGAGGAACGAGAACAGATACAATTCCAATAGTGAGAACTGTCCCCAAGGAGAATGCTTACATACATAATTATTACAACCTTTCAGTCACAATTACGACCTAACTTCACACATCACTTATGTTGTGAGCACAATAAAAAATAGACAAGCGGGGTTACATCGAACGAATGGGACTAAATATCATTGAGATTTAGCATATGTAATGTAATGTCTTCGCTCCATATATGATAGTTTCGCTGAATGACGGAACCATAGAGGCAGATATGAGCTTCATCACTAAACACGAGTATTTAATTAAAATTCTCGTCTTTGTTCAGTATAAGAACAAGAACAAGAACTTTAACACCAAAATTATTTATTTATTTATTTAACGTCAATAAATAATTTATCCCTACTGACTAACTATACATGTAGATATATAATAACAGTTGTATACAAATAAACAAAACGTTACTTAACAATTTAAAAATACGATTAGGGTTTTTTTAACACATCTTTACTCTCCGAGAAGCCAATTACTTGATAACATTCATTGAAGGTTTTACAGGCTCGTCTAAAGCAACCACTATTAGCATAGTCCGATCTGTAGTATTTTAGTGACAACCGTTCAAAATTACGTGTTGGTCGCACAGGAACACTTAATTTCAATTGACTGAACAAAAACTCTGAATCAACATTGCCTCCTATTAAACCTAGAATGAAAAGTGTACTCATCATAGAACGACGACTTTTAAGAGTTGGCAGTTTATTCAGAGATAGTCTACTCCGATACGGCGGTAATTCATAGGAGTTCCAACCAAGATCTCGTAAACAGAAAATTAAAAATTGATTTTGCACTGTCTCAATGCTGTTTATATGAACTGCATAACAAGGGTCCCATATAATAAAACTTACTCCAGGATAGGTCAAACGAGAGATACAAATAACAATTTTACTAAACAAGGATCAACAAATTCCTTAGACCAGCGTTTCATATATCCGAGTATGCCATCCATATATCTGAGTATGCCATCCACCATTATGGATTAGTGCGAAACTAGTTAATAACTACATGAATTGCTTGCTTATTAGGCCAAGTATGTTGAAAGTTAAATAAACTAAGTGCTGTAGAACTTCGCGAACAGATTTTTTTGAATATTTTCTTTTTTTCAAAATTAATTTTGAAGTGTTGTTGTGAAGTTAAACGATTCATGATAAATGGTCATTACAACCCTCCAGTCAGTGCCATTGTGATGCAGTCCCGCCTTTCGCAGAACACTCTTAATGACGTTGACAAGGTCGAAACCTCGCACGAAATTGAAAGGTTCGTAGAGGTCCATTCCTACCTTGACGGAGCTTCTAAAATTGCTCAACGTCATTCTACATAGCCTTATCAGCTTCGCAGGTATACCGAGCTCAGACATTGCGGCAAAAACATGATGCCTTATGGGGCTATCGAAGGCTGCCTTATAGTCGAAAATAGATGGTGTGTGTCGACTTGTTTTTCGTGGTTGACGTAGTGTGAATAACTGGTCGATGGTGGACTTGCCAGGTCTGAAGCCGCACTGATAAGCTAGATTTTGACGAATGTCTTCAGTCGTTCACACAATGCGCCCGTAAGAACCTTCAAAGTGCACAACGCTATTCAAAATATTTCAAACCGCACTTTATTTTGTCCGACAGTGTATATACTGGTGTTTTGCTTTTCCATGGTTTAACATTAAAATCAAAAACAATGAACTTGTTAACAAATTAAAAATGATAAACAAAAAAATATGATAAACAAGTAACAAAAATATACTAACAAAAACTACAAGAATAATTGTAAACAAAACACACAAACAACAATAATGAAACAACGGTGTTTACATTTATAGAAATCCCGAGAAGGCGAAGTCACTAACATTCGACTTCAAGATCATTCATCAAACTGTTTACGTTGCCATATAAAAGGCAAGGCAAAGCAGCAACTGAGTTAGTAAAAGTTCAGTCAGTGTTGTGTGAAGACGCGGTATGTTTGAACAGAGTAATCGTGGTTTAAAGATCTCCGTTACAAAGATCAGTAGAACAAATGTTTAATAATTGTTATTGTTTATGCAAAAGAGTGTAAACAGGAACAACAAACAAAGCGTTGTTGTTGTTTACATCAAGTTGTGAACAGTGGCACACAGAATTGTGCGAACAATAAAGAATATAATTAAAACTAAACACAAATTTATTTTCATTTTATTTGCAACCTACGAGCTCATATTATAAACGTTTTTAAAAGGTAAAAACGTAACAATACCGTAAATCAATTTTTAGTAAGAAATTGCATTAATGTTCATATATGATAAAATCATGAAAGAGCAGAAAGCTGTTCGACGCGCTATATGATTGTCAACCACATTAATGGCCTAAGAATATCAGTGCAACCGTCGATGGAATAGCTTTCAACATTTTATTTAACATTCCTGGAATTTGAAGAAGATTTTGTCACTTTATCACATTAAATGGTTATGTTGTGTGTGTTAATTTTGTAAATGAGTGACGGGGCCTATAGTTTGAAGTCGACTTCAATCCACAGATTTCTGAGAAACCTTTCAAGGCAATTTTACTTACTGTCAGGATGTTTGCCAGAAATCAGCTGAGAGGAAGTCACCGACGAAATATTCTTTTTTGTTACTTTGTTTTGTTGAAGACATTTGACCTGGAGTTTGAACAGTGGCCTCACGTCTAATAAGCCAATATAGTACTGACTAGACTACCGTGATTTTAATAATATATCCAGCTTTTAAATGGAAATCTGAAAATCTAGATAGGAAATGTAGATGAACATTAGATTGTTACTGATGGGAAGGATGTGTTCGATTACATTCAAGCAGCAATCACAGTGTTTAGATACATACATACACGAAATGGCTGAAATTGTGAACTTATATAACAGACATATATACCAACATAAAAAAAAAATGCGAAAATCGAACATACGTAACTCACGAAATTTGAAAATAAGGGTTATTTTTGATCACACCTCATATACATACATAATTGGCCATTACAACCATACAAACGCAAAGTTCCGTGCTGGGCCCAATACTATGGAATGTCATGTATGATGGTGTACTGGGGCTTAGATTCCCTAGAGGTACACAGATCATTGCTTTTGGGGACGATATTGCCCTGGTGATAAGGGAAAACATTTGGATGAATTGGTGAGAACGTATAACAATTGGTGAGCTGGATCACGGGAATTGGTCTCAAAATTGGTGATAACAAGACGGATGTACTACTTGTAAGCAGTAGGAAGAGGATGGAATTTATTACCATGACGGTAGGTGACCAGCGCATAACATCAAAGCAGGCGATTAAATATCTGGGAGTAATGATTGATACCAGGCTCACGTTTAAAGAACACATGACGTACATCGGTGGACCGAATAATGCCTAACCTAGGAGAATCCAAAACAGGTGAGGAGGCGGTTACTGATGAAGGTAGTGACATCGATCGCTATATATGCAGCCCCTATATGGGCCATGGATAAGAGGACCTATAGAGCGGGAATAGAAGCGGTCTACAGGAGACCAGCTCCCAGGGTGATTTCTGTCTTCCGCACGGTGTCTACTGATGCAGCATTGGTGATTGCGGGGATGATGCTCTTGAGGCTAGTAGTGGATGTAGAGAGGAGGAAACATGACACAAGGAAGGGAATGGATCTTTCCAACCCTGTTCAGTTAGTGGATGATGCTATTCATAGATGGCAGCACAACTGGTCCAATTCAACCAAGGGGAGATGAGCCCACAAACTTAAACCGAGCATAGGCGAATGGACCAAAAGGGGGCACGGTCAGGTGAACTTCTACCTGACACAGTTACTAACTGGCCATGGATGTTATAGGGCATATCTCTATAAGTATGGTCATGACGTAGACGGGGCATGCAGAGAATACCGCAATAAAAGGGAGACGGCGAAGCCGTCGTTATTATTACAATTTAATTTAATATTTTTGTTGTAATATTTAGTATTATCATGTAATGAGCCATTGGGACGGTTGTTTGAATTCAATTACTTGTGGAAGATATCCTTGCTTTTCATTAAAAAATTTAATTTCTCTATAGTTTATTTTGTGTAATTTTATTTTTGTTTTTATTTATTTATTTACTTATTTTCTTCTCTTTGTTTTATTTTTGTATTTATTTTTAATGTCGTTTGAATTTAATTATGACTCAGGATATAAAAATACATATGGATGCTAGGAATAAGAGAAGATTTTCATCACAATCCAGAAAACAAATAAAAACAAGAATCGTTTGGTTGATTTGTAAAATAAAATCACAGTTTCCTACAACTTTAGTACATGTATACAACATTTTCCATTTACTTCTTATTATTTTACAAATGAATTCGCAAGTTTTGTTACTCAAACCTACAAAAACTTATTTGTCGAAGAAGTATTGACCAATGACGTTAAAACATTAACAAGATTTACGAAAAGTTTCTAAAGTACACTAATTTAAAACCATAATTTCGTTGTAATTGCAACTGTTTTCGTGTAATTGTTTTAACAAGCCATCTTTCTCACATTTTACTTCAATTCTTTAAATAAACCGGCATCAATCAATTAACTTACATTGTGTACCTTAAGGATTTAAACTAAAACTGAGTTTATTCTACAAGATTTTTATTGCAATTGCCAGGATAATAAGAAACTGTAGCAGGGTGGACTTTAGAAATAAAACGAAAAGTTGTAAATAAAACATCGAAAAGTTCTTGATACTTAAGAAACAATCGTAAAAGTGGAAAAAAAACTCAAAAATAAAAAAAAAATATTAAGACGATTTGAAATATAAAATGAACAATAAATTTAAAGTCATTCGCTTAACCACAGTAGTTTTTGTCTTTAAGTGATATTTGTTTTAATTTAAATTTAAAATTTTTATTAAGCAAGTAGCCGTTAACTAGTAGCCGTAGTCTAGCAGAAAGTGAGGTCCAGCGAGAGGTAGGACCACGGTTCAAACCCTAAGTCAGACATCTCCAACAACATCTCTCAGTAGGTTTCTGGCAAAAGCTCTAAGATTAAATAAAATTGCTATTACAGGCTTCTCAAAAGTCTGTCGTTCGGAATCGAGTTTTGATCTGTAGGTCCCGCCAATCATGTATAAAATTAACACAAACCCATAGCTGCCAGATAAATGAGGCACCAAATCGTCAAATATTTGAGAAAAAATCGTCAAAGACGATTATGAAAATGGTAAAAAAATCGTCAGGAATTATAATAAATTAAAATTATTTAAAAACCAAAATTATTTCTATTGTCGTAAAACATATGAGTCAATATATCTGAGTTCAAAAATAAAAGATGTAACTAAGAATTTATTGGAAATTAAAAGCTAGCGTCCCTCATTTTCATTTAATCTTTTTTTTCCAAAAATGGAGAAATTTGGATCATATTCAGGAAAAAATTGTTTAAGGTTTAAACAATCTATCCCAATCTTGTTTATTGACAGATAGCGCAGCAATAATATTACATCATCTTTATCAATGGGTGGTGTAGGTATTAGGGAGTCAGAAGCTTTTGTTGTTCTGAACATGAAAATTCAGTGTTATGTAGGCTGGAACCGACACATTTTCCAGTTTCTTGGCTTCTTAAGATGGCGCAAGAAATACTTCACTTTATATATCCGACCGAGAATATAATACAACCTCATTACGGATCGGTGACGCAACGTCTATTTTGAGACATCTTGACAGCGTACAGTAGAGGGCGAAGTTGCTCGTTAATGATGGTAGGGTATCGAACTCTATCGATTTGTTGGAGCATCGTTGCAATGTGGCTTGTGTTTCACTGTTCTATCGCTACTACAACAGATTTTGCTCGAAATAAGGGGATTTATTACCGAGAATCATATATTCCTATGTAAAACTCGTCTTTCTCGGCCAGCGCATCTGTATGTGATCGGTTGGCCAGTGGATCACACACTGCATTTCAGACAAAATTCGTTTTTTAGTTGAACTATTCGTATGTAAAACTCAATTCCTGCAGAGGTCTTTTCTGTTACTTATGTTATAGATAAATCTGCTACTTATTCAAACCTAGTGTCCATAAACACTGCTCTCTCTCTTTCCTCCTTTCCACAACATATTTTCATAGTTTCAAACACAATCCCTGAGTGTTGGTCATACTTGCCTTTGTTCTTCCGATGGTAATACTAGAAACTAATTTTGTTTTAGTTGTCTGCAACGGCAAATTATAATTAATGAGCAACTACGAGGTTATTTAGGAGTTGTAATTTGTCAGCTTTTAAGTGGTTAAAAACGAATAAAATACAGAAAAATCATCACAGCTATTCGAAAGTAACTTAAAAATATAATACTTTACTCCTCGTTATTACTAACATAAATTACCAATAGTAACAATTGCAAAGTAAATACAAAGCTTAATGTGGCTTTTAATGTACTAAAGTAAAGAATATGATGTAAATTTTTAATTTTTAAAAATCGTCAAAATAAGGGTACAAATCCGCGGTAGCCATATAAATGAAATAAAAATCCATTTCCAACCGGAGCAAAACAATAAATTTATCAAAATTTCAAACTATTTTTGTTTTATTACGTTTTTAAATTTAAACTTTTAGATCGCCAACCAATTTTATTTACTAACATTATGCTCATATCTAATATGTAAAATTCATAATGCAAAGAACATATGTGCCGTATACGTGATATTTAATTAAATTAGTTTCATATATGACAAAATCGAAGTTTTTTTATTGCATACTATTCAGGGTAACTATTCCAGTACATATAATATGATGCGTATGAGTAACTATATTACAATACAATTAAAAAGAAAGTATACCCAATAGATTTGGAATTAAGCCACATGATTTTTCGATTCTATGCAATTCTAGGCTATATTCTAGAAGGTAATACTTCATGACCTGAAAAAAAATTTATTTGGCAAAATTACATTTTTATTGCAGTTTTAAATACAAACTTTTTAATGGCCCAGCGGGTCTAATGGCCTCATGTCAGAAGTGAATATAATGCCGGTGACTATCCATCTTCCAATCTAATGAATATTCATTCACAAAGCTATAAAGTCTCATTTCGAAACGCTTCCTATTTAGTTTAAATAGAGGAAAGTGTGTGTTGAATATCACTGATATTTTTTATTCATTTGAAATACCAATTATGTGTGGAATATAACATCGTTTAAAAATCCATGACAGATTTTTGTCTGGGTGGATCGCATTCAAAACGTGTAATTTTCCATGATATCAGGCCAAGTATTATTGATGGTATGGGTTATGTTAGGTTTGAGAACAGTAGTTTGCGGCTTATTGGCATACAACTGCAACTCAAGAAAACTCCTCAAGGTAGCTAAGGTCACTTCCACGTGAGATTAACATGCCTTCAAATCGCTTGTGCATGATATCCAATGTGGCATGAGCTGTGTGACACGTAGCGTCGTTCACCGCTGTCTCATAGAAATATGGACCGATGTTGCCGCCCGCCCAAAATACAAACCAAACTGTAAGTTTTTCGAAATTTATTGGATATATTTACGGTCATAAATGCATTTTTCAATGAATACGTGAACTATTTTTTAATGTTCCAGAATAGCACACATATGGCAATAATTTTATAAGAATGTTTTAGCGAAGTATTTGCTTTGCATTACAATATATTTTGTTGCTATTTTTTAAATAGAACGATTTGATGTTTGTTTTCATACGTGTGTTACCACTAGCATAGAAATAATGTGCTGCCAGAACAACTTTATATGTGACAGTATTACAGTCACTAGGAAATGAACAAATTTAAATAAGTGTTATAGTTACTCAATAATTATCCCTGTTAAGTCACAGTGAAATTATTATATTAAATCGTTGATAATATCATAATATTAAGTTCAACTTAATTACCCCTATCGTGAATATTATGGGAATAAGTTATTTGGGAGTAAACTTTTTTTCCCAAAACAAAAAAATCGGTATTACGAATATATTGGGAGTTAAAGCCTTTGTTTTTTTTTCCACTAGAAAACCCCTTTAGTTTTCGTTGTGTTAATCAGCTCTGGGTTTTGGAATGCTTATCTTCGGTGAAATCGAATGTGGTTGGTTCAGATAACTTAGATCCTCTGTTTTTAAAAGTTTTGTCACCTAGACTTTTGCCTTATTTTACCTTTTTATTCAACACAGTTTTAACTATGTCCTCCTTCCCTGATGAATGGAAACAGTAGAAAACCATTCCCATTCCTAAATCCAACAACGAGTTCAGGCCATTTGCTATTTTTCCCTTCCTGTCTAAAATAAAACCTCATAGCTAGACAAATAAATAATTATCTCGTAAATAATAATTTCATATCTGATGAACAGTAGGGATTTATGAGCGCTAGGAGCTGCACTACTGCTTTAGTCAATGTAGTTGAAGACTTTAGGTTGAAACTAGATGAAAATCATATAGTGCTTTTAGTTCTTTTGGATCACACCAATGTTTTCGATACAGTTGATTACAATATATTATTGAAGAAGCTACAGACCCTCTTTCATTTTTCTAATTCAGCGTCTTATACGTTCTTACCTTATGAACATATCACAACGAGTTTACCTAAAGGCAACATCTCGAATTCGCTAAACGTTGGAAGAGGTATTCCATATTACCTGATGTTTTGGATAATTGTAACGTAATATGTACGCTGATGACGTTCAGCTTTATAGGTGCACTCATAGTGAGAATATCAAACTATGTACAGACTCGATCAACGGTGATTTACAAAAAATTGACAACTGGGTTAGGGCCAATGGACTTTGCTTGAATCCCTCTAAATCTAAAAGTTTATTGCTCTCCAGAACTATGAGAGCATTTGCTATGCTAGATATTATAATCAGGGGGAATAAAATTGATTTTGTTGAATAAGCATCCTATCTGGGAATTATGTTTAATGATCGGCTATTGTGGCCTAACCACATTAATGTCAGCATTAGTAAAGTTTACAGTGTGATTAGAAACTTATGGGCTGTTATAGATTCGACTCCCTTTGCCATACATATGCAACTGGCTAAAACATATTTGATTCCTGTTCTTTTATATGGATCTGAAATTTTCACAAACTGTCATACTGATGATAGGCGGAAACTCAACTTGGCTTATAATAATATAGCCAAACTCAAAATCACTTATAACAATATTGCTAGACGGGTTTATAGTCGTACAAGACACAGTAGAATATCGTATAAAATCTATAATACATCTTTTGAAAATTTTTTAAAACGTCGTACTCTGGTATACCTACATACAATATGTATATAATCATCTATGTATATTAGGAAACCCCATTATTTGTTCAAGAGATTAGTTTTCTCCAGATCTAATAGAAGCTTGAAAATTAATAGCGTCAGATACCGTAAACATTTTTTAATGAAAAAATTTGAAGTCGCCGTAGGTAGTGTGTTGGCTTATTAGACGTAGGGCCACGGTTCAAATCCCAGGTAAGACATCAAAACGAAAATATAAAAAAATATTTCTTCGGCGGCTTCCACTCAGCAGATTTCTGACAAAAACTCTGAGTAAGTAAATAAAATTGCCGTGAAAAGTTTCTCGAAAATCTGTCGCTCGGAGTCGACTTTGAACTGTAGGTCCCGACACTCATGTAGAAAATTAACACACACAACATAAGTGATGTGAAAAGCTAGGTCGTAATCCTAACCGAAGAGTTGTAATGACCAATTATTTGATCTGTCCTAGCGAACACACTACCTACTAGAATAAGATGATTAATCAAACTTAGATACAAGCAGCATCGATATATTTCAGCCGAATTGGTTTAAAAATTTCGACAATAACAGTTTACGGTATCAAAAATCTTGCTGGGATGGTAAAAATACGATTAACAATTATTCCAGGTATGGTGCAGTTTGCATTATGTTGGTACCTAGGAGTGATCGGAAATAAAAAAACCAATATTTTTGCTAACCGATCGAGCTTTGTATCAAAAATGATTTTCAATATTTCAGACACTATAACTTTAATTCAGAAAAAGTTAGATGCGTGATATTTTTTTAATTCGTTAGTATTGTTATCGCCATTATTTTAAATCAAATAAAAATAGAAAATTTTAAACAGGACTTAAAAAAAAAAAATCATTATCATTATTATATCATTTTTGATACATACGACTTTCCTAAGTATTCTTTGGTGTTGTGTATGTACTTTTTTAGGTTTTCAAAGATGTTGTGAAGTTTTATCGTCAATACTACATTATTTATGGTATATGAGAAGGAAGTGAAAGTTAAGTATTGAGTGAAAGTGAAAAGGTTACATTTGCATTGAGAGTGTTGCTGATACGAGTGAGAATAAGCTGCCCCATCTAAACAATTGGAAAGTTATAAACCGCCGCAAAGCAAGAGTGCTAGATGTCAAATTATTGCCATTTAGAAAAAACTAAAACCAAGCCTACATGAAGTGTTTGATTTTTTCGTAAAAAAACATGTTTCAGTGTACATCATGTTAAAAAGTTTGACGTACATTTCTTAAAAGTAATAATAAAATGTAATAATATAAAATAGTTTTATTAAAATTAATTAAATAAAATATTTAAATTTTTTAACAGAATCTATCAATAATCGTGACAATTATATGTTACTACAAGTATGTGTCAAAAGTGATACATAAGCTACAATTATGAAGTTTTTTAAGGCTCGATCTGCGGCTAATAATGATAAAGGACTGCTTTGAAGACCAAGCTAAGAAAGTAGACAGAAATGTGATATCCTCTATTGTAGATCAACACCGTAGGGAAACTACCAAGATATTCTGGTTCGATTCTGTTGGGATAAAAACCATCGTAACGGCACACTGATGAGCGTTCTTACAAGACACTCCACCTAACTTGTACACGTACACTTTATAAGCGGACTTAAATTTATGGATGTGATATTCTACATGATACAGAGTTCTTATAGGAAGTAAGGTTGGTATCCTGAAATGGTGAGCGCACAACAAGCGCTGGTATATGTTGACAGGCTACCAAATACCTACCTAGTTTGATAGTAGTCCTCTCTAAAGAATCATATTGTTACGATTTTACCCTTTATGAGTTCGTAGATTGTAAGTAAAATTACAAATAAATTTATTTCAGTTTTAATTAATTTCTTTATTGATCACACAATTCTGTGCACCATTGTTCACTACTTGATGTAAACAACAACAATTTGCTTTGTTTGGTATTCTTCTTTAAACTCTTCTGCGTAAACTCTAACAATTGTTAGACAGATCTTTATAACGAAAATCTTCAAACCATGATTGTTCTCTTCACACGCAAGGCATCTTCACACAAGACTGTCTAAATTTTTACTGACTCCGTTGCCTGCTTTTTCTTGCCTTCTATATTGTAGTGTAAACAGACTGATGAATGTGTTTTAAGGCGAATGTTCGTGGCTTCGCTTTCTCGAGATCTCTATATATCACAAAATATACAGAATGGAAACTAGAGTTTGACAGTTAGAAAGGGACGGCCAATATTACCAAAAAGTATTTCTGTCTCTCTCTGATTGTAACTCTGTTTTGTTTGTTTATGTTTTTTAGTTTTCGGGGTGGGTCTTTTATATTGGCGAGAGTTAATAAAAAAATGCAATTTTTGTCTAAAACTATTAATAAATAATAAAAACAACTAATAACATTTACAATTTTTACTTTTTCTATCAAGAAATTTAAAAATATTGGCAACTTTCAGCAAAATTTTTTATGAGCAGTAGGTCTTCTTTTGATCTTGTAATATTTAGCTTCTTAATTACCTCTTGCACAAGAAACTATATTCATTGTGACCGAAAATCACACACTTTTCGATTAATATTTAAAAATTTAAGAATCTTTAAACTTTTCATTTAAGAAATTAAAAAATATTCCAAATTATCTCTTTTTTAACACAAAATAAATGTTTATTTACATTTAGTTTTTCTACTTTAACTGCCAGTTTTCACTCTGTATATCTGTTGGTTCTAACACATTTGATTCGCAAAACATTATAATATTATTTTTCTCCCTCTACGAGGAAGGTTAAAATGCTGATTTGAGCGTTTTTAAACGTCAAATGTTTCAATTCTGTGTATTTTGTGCTATATATGTAAACATCGTTGTTTCATTACTGTTGTTTGTGTATTTTGGTTTACATTTATTCTTGCAGTGTTTGTTGTTGCATTTTTGTTTACCGGTCTATCACTTTTTTATACCGTTGTTTGTTGGTATATTTTTGCTTAATTGATATCACGTTCATTGTTTTTATTTTTGTAGCTTTTGTTTATAATTTTAATGTTAAACGATGTAAAAGCAAAACACCATTTCAATTTTCGTAACAATATTTTTTAATATAATTATAGATTTTTGTTTTTAATAATATTTATTATGTTAAAATATATATCCGATATATCTGATTTGACAAAACAGACTGAAAAAATTATAAGTAAATTGACAGATGTAGCTTCAACTAGGCAGCAACATCAAAAGCTCGATACTATAAAATGGGTGGTGAAGGATATGAACACCTACGAAAATTTAATATGAAATTTAACCATTTCTACTCCACTGTAATACCTTTGAACATATATGCTATATGAATATGCTTAGAAACTTCTTTTAGGAAGGTAGTAAAGTTTATGTGTGTAGTTGCCATTTGCTTCTTTAATGGTGAATTTCAATGGAATCTTATCTGTAATGTGTTCATACGATATGGAAAAGTGTGAAACCATAAGAACCTAACGTTTTTTCACATGATATATGAAAAGTTTTTCTCAATGGTTTTTGAGAATGAGGAAAAGAACAAAGAATTTTATATTTAATTTATGTATGTATGGATGTCACTAAGGGAACTCAACCACCTGGGTAAGGATATTTTGTGAAATATGTTTTCAACAGAAATGGTGCTGCGCGTATATGGGCGTTTAAGATGGTAGCAGACAAAGTGTATGTATAGTTGACTTTAGTAGATATTAATAACCTGAAAGTGTGTTTCTTAACAACAATAACAAACATATGAAACAGATTTCCATGGGAAAAATAAAAATTGTCTATTCCCCTTGAGTTCACATTAAATATTGTTGTTTTGTGTTTTTTTTTTACCTACAAAAATTACTGTTATTGACAAAACTTTTTCTATTAATCCTTATTGATTTAGTCCAGGACAATAATTATATTCTACAGTGGAGCTTTAGAACCATCCAAGACAGAAAGCTGTCTCATATTTGTGAATTGATCTAAGTAGGAGAAAATTGTATATATTTCCGAGCGAACCCATGGGCCACACTTTAGTAAAGTTCAAATAGTCGTTAATGTTAAAAAACCAGAACTTTTAAAAAAATTTTGCTTATGTTGATTGAATTAGAATTCATCACATTGTTTAAATGAAGTTATTGTAGTCTAGTAGGTAGTGTGTTAGCTCATTAGACATTAGCATGTGACTCAAACCTTCGTTCTGATATCTCGAACAGAAGAAAGATGAAAAAATATTTCTTCGGTGACTTCCTCTCAGCAGATTAATTAATTTAATCAAAACTCTATGTTGTGTGTACATGAGTGGCGGGACCTACAGTTTAACGTCCACTCCGAACGACAGATTTTTGAGAACTTTTTACGCCAATTTTTTATTTACCTTCAGAGTTTTTGCCAGAAATCTGCTAAGATTAAGTCGCCGAAGAAATACATTTTGTATTTCGTTTTGATGTCTGACCTGTGATTTGAACCCTGGCTTTACGTCTAATAATCCAACACACTACCTACTAGAGTACGGCGACTACGTTCAAAACCTCGCACTACAGATAAAACGATATTCCTCTTCATCGCGGATTTGGTATTTTTAATTTTGCAATGAAAGTAAATGAAGACTGACTACATAAATGATCCTATGAACTATATATACTCAATATTTAGTAGAATAGGGCAAACATTCCATTGTCCTATTTGCCATTGAGTGCACCAATTTTTATTTGTTTTCTGACCCATAGTTTTTAATGGTCAGAAATTGTTTGTTGTCGAACATTTATGATTTCTGGCATTTGTTTTTGACTCAAAGTTTAATCTTCATCCAATATCATTCGCAAACTTTTTTGGTGGTCTTCCGCGTTATTACTTGCTCACAACAAAATCATTGCCCCTGAAAATCGAAACCAACGAAACAAATTAAAATTAATGCTGTCCGCAAATCATAATTTTTTTCTGCTACTAAATTCACGAACTATTTAAAATACGATGATAAAATATGGTGTTGTTTGTTCACTGATTCAAGTATACTTTCACTGTAGCACCGTGTAATTAACTTAACTCTCTGTACTAAATAATTTAAGCGCCACAATTATTGTTTATTATGTGTGTTTAAGTGTAAACTTTATATATTATGTAATAAAGGTAGACAGACAGAAATTTCAAACTCTTAAGGATTAAGTTTCACTTGCCCGACAATTTGTCAATTTAATGATACAATTGCAAACTTAATGAAATAGCATAATTATTTGAAATTAATTACATCCGATGAATAACTACTGGCCCATATGGTTTTCTGGTTATTTTATGCGTTGGTGGTTGAAAAAATTTAACGATTAATTGTTTAAATTTAATACCCTCGCAAGGTATCCAACACAATTCTTGATAATAATTATACATACATACATACATAATTGGTCATTACAACCCTTCAGTCAGGATTACGACCTAGTTTCTCAAAATCTGATAATAATTATGACTGTTTATATTGCTGATATAGTTATTATTATCAGTTGGAAGTTATTATTAACAGTTGGAAGCAACATTACACTTTTTTCATTACGTCATTAAAATTGCAACAAATGCTACGTAATTGATGGAAGATAACGCTTGGTGAACGTACGCAAGGTCATTATTATCAAGATACATTCGATCAAAGGATGAAAAACACAAATTGGATGATAATATAGTTACGTTTTTACCTTTTAAATACCTTGCAATAAAAATAAATTTCTGTTCCGTTTTAATTAATTTCTTTATTGTTCGCACAATTCTGTGTGCCACTGTTCGTAACTTGACGTAAACAACAACAATTAGTTTGTTTATTATTCTGCTTTACACTCATTTCCGTAAACAATAACAATTGCTCGATCGATCTTTACAACGGAGATCTTCAAGACTGAATGAATTTTTTCTGAATCCGTTGCCTGTTTTGTCTTGCCTTTTTATATGACGACGTATACAGTTTGATGACTGATTTTGATGTCGAAGGTTCTCGAGAAGATCTCCATAAATGTAAATAACGTTATTCCATTGTTGTTTGTGTATTTGTTTACATTTATTCGGTAATAATTGTTGTTGCTTCTTTCCCCTTTTTTAATACTGATGTTGTTGTTATATTTTTGTTTACTTGTTGGTCATGTAAACAAGTCCATTGTTTTTGTTTCTGTAGCTTTTGTTTATCATTTTAATGTTAAACGATGAAACACCATTTCCGTTTTCGTAGCAATATGATTGAAACTTTCTAATGTTACGGTGACTTCTTTTTACTACCTATATATACTACAAACATAAGGTTTTTCCGCTTTATACGCAGGCTATCGTAGTATGTGTTATTCGCAAATATAATCTTAATAAAGGGTAATAATATGGTCATGTATAGTATATAATTTCGATAAATATTTAAACAGCCTACTAATTTGTAATAATTATAGACTTTTTGAATACATTTGCATCTCTAGAAATCAAAAGAGCATACAACTCTTATGTAGCATTTTAGCATTAAGAGTTCCAATCTCCTTGTATAAAGTTTGTTCTTAAAATTCATTATGAAGCAGTGTAAGCGTATTATTTTATTACGGACGTTCTTTTGATGAAGAAAAACTTATTTTTAATTTATTTTTATGCTATTGATATATTCTTTACAAAAATAGTATTTTTTCGATACATATGTACTATGGTGGTTTAAAAATCGATGCCTGTTTTTTTTGGGGGCACCCCCCTAAAATGTACGTTTTAGAACGAATGTGTACGTATGTACGTTTTAGAACAAAAAAAATCGTAATTGGATGGAAATACCCGGATCTACTGAAAACTCATAAAATAATCCCAATTCCATAATCTCCATGAATAAATAAAATTCAAAATTTTCATCCAATTTCTGTTCTTTCTACAGTTGATAAGATCTTAGAAAAAGAAAGCATTAAAAAATATTTTATTTAATCGCCAAGAAACAATAGTATATAATTGAATATGTTTGTAATGGGCTGGACAATAGATACAGGGGAGTTTCAGTTTGTTTCGTTGACTATAATTCTATTATAAACACAATAAACGCAACGCAGCATAGACGCAGCAGCAGACGTATATGGAAGTGATTATTTTAAAGGCACCGATTTTAATCACCGATCACCATTGACTGTAACGTTCTAGCAACCATCGTTTTTGAAAAAGTACGGACCAATGATTCCACCAGCCCATAAAGCGCACCAAACAGTCAGTTTTTCTGGATGTAACGGTGTTTCCACATACACTTGAGGATTACCTTCACTCCAAATGCGGCAGTTTTGTTTGTTGACGTAGCCATTCAACCAGAAGTGCGCTTCATCGCTAAACAAAATTCGTTTATGAAAATCGGGAACAACGGTAATCTCGTTTTGGCCCATTCGACGAATCTACGCCTTACTTGATGATCGTTTGGCTTCAAATCTTGCACGAGTTGGATTTTGTAAGCACGCAAACCAAGATCCTTCCGCAAAATCTTCCATAAAGTGGATGGACACAGATCCAATTCCTGTGCTCGATGGCGGATGGACTCATTCGGGTCTTCCTCAATGCTACGCTCTACAGCAGCAATAGCTTCTTCTGTACGCACCGTACAGCGTCTCTGGGGATGCGAGTTATCAATAAGAGTAAACGTGGTGCGAAAACGTTCCATGGTTAATCGAATTAACTGCTCTGGTGGACGATTTTGTCGACGATAAAATGGACGTAGTGCGCGATACGTTTTCCGCACAGAACCATTATTTTCGAAATAAAATTGCAGTATTTGCAAGTGTTGTTCAGGCGTGAGTCTATTCATGATGAATTGCCAAACCATTTGACTGAGAATAAATCACTTGACAGCTGTTAAATCGGTCGCCATCTTGAAAAGTAATGCCAACTTAAAGTTCTATACCTTTATAAAAAACACCCGTTACTTCTGAGAGATTGCTGTATTTGCTGTGTCGCAAAAAAAAATTAAAAAGGCGTATAAATAAAGCGAAGAATGATGCTGAGACGTAAGTCTGTAACCGAGAGTTACTTTAAAAAGTGTGTATTAAACAAATTTGTATTGAAGATCGATCAGTAAATAAAATAGGTAGAGCGGTTGAAACAGTCAGACAAATAAAGATTTTATAAAAAAAAATTATTTAAATAAAGAAACGAATGAAGACCAGATAGAGAAGAATAAAGACCATTATAAATAAACGTTTTGCAAAATATAAGAATGTAGCAAACTAAGGGCCATTATACAACTTGCCGTTAACTAAAGGGAGGATTTTTACGGGCAGATAAATTGTTTTTCGTTATTATGAGTACACAATAAGATAGAAGTGATCGTTAAGCTAAAGGGAGGATCATCCTACCTTTAACATTTAAAGGTCACTTTATGTTTGAACTTGCCATATTATATATTATTTTCATTATGGCAACTTCAAATTTAAACAAAATGAGCATATGCAACAAAAAAAAAAAAAACGAAGCTCGCGGTTGCCACTGCTTTAAAAAAACTTGTATAATTGAGCAGTTTTATCCGGCACTGCCGTATTTTTGAAAAATTGTATCTGTAAGTTGTAATAACGAAAATAAGTTAAAGGTAACTTTACAGTTCCCTTTAGTTAAAGGTACCTTTAACTAACACCAAGTTTAACGACAAGTTGTAATAATGGCCCTAAATAGCATATTGACTAATATGTTGTGTATCGTATATGATCAAATAAAAGAACTTAAACGTAAGTCAAATTTATTCGTTGCACATTTTGCTATAAGCATATGTCTTCCTGGTAATTACGCGGTGCGACAAATAATGCAAATAAGTAAGACGTAAGTTGTAAATCTATTTCAATAGCAATAAAATATATTTTCGTTTTCCTCGAACTCTGCAGCCTTGTTTTATTTGGCAAAAACTGTTGTTTTTATTTTCACACAAATTTATTGATAATTCAAACATTTATCCGCCGAATTTCATATTCAAAGTTTTTTGGAACGTGGAGATATAATCCTTTAAAACTGTCTGCATGCTCATATTGTCCAAACTTACATATATGTTATGAGTTTTGATCGGGTAAATTAAGAAACTGTGCTTCTTCCCTATTTTTTTTCTAGCTTGACCATTCTTTATTGCCGAATTTTCTTCAAATATCAAATAAGTGCAGATATACTTAAGATATGTTCTCTCGTGAAAAGATTGACTGTTCGTTTGATAAAATAGGACTAAAATTAGTAATAGTTATCAGAGAGAATAACAGTCATGTCACATTTTCTATATGCTTTTATTTCAAAATTATGTTTTTCGTTTTCTATGGAAGCACATTTCAATTGCAATCATCATAAAAAATTTGCCATGCAACCCCTCAGTGAGGATTACGACTTAACCTCTCACACCACTTGTTGTTGTGTGTGTTAATTTTATACATGAGTAGCGGGACCTACAGTTAGTTTAAATTCGACTCCGAACGACAGATTTTTGAGAAATTTTCATGGCAATTTTATTTACTCGCAGAGTTTTTAGAGTTTTTGCCAGAAATCTGCTGAGTCGCCGAAGAAATATTTTTTCATATTTCGTTTAAGTTGGAGATATCTGACCTGGGGTTTGAGCAGTCGCCTTATGTCTTATAATTACCTACTACCACTCTTGATGTATTTCTTCATACTGTTCCTCACTTAAATTACTAAAATTTCCTCTATACATAGATCACACTGTATTTGATATTTAAGTACCATAGGTTTTAAAGTTGTTTTGTTGTACCACATGTGCCTCTTATGTCTTTGAATATAACACTCGTGGCAGTATCCATTGTGGTCGGAGCAATTGGTCATTGCAAAAATAATTTCATAATTCTAATTGTAATGTATGATGATGCTGTTGTATTACTAATTACTACTCTCACTGTTATATGTAATATTCTTAGCACGTACTAAATGACCATAAACTATGGTAAACCTACACTTGAAAAGTTTATTAGTTCGTTACTCAGTAAATAGACATTAGAATTAAACCGTGGTTTATGAGGCACAAACTTTAATACAAACAATTAATTAACCAAAGCTTCTCTTAATCCTAAGTTATTCACTTAATAAAACATATATGAGGGAAGCCGAAAGTTAAGAACATTTATTCATTTAAAGTGATTAGAATATATTATGAATTAAGTAAACAATAATAAATAATACGTTGCCATAAAACAAATTATTTTTATTGTTTGAAAGAAAGAAAATTTCTTACGACCGGAATTGTCTTGCATACAAGGAGTAAATATCGAAATGCTGCAACTGATCTTATCGACGTCAGGTGGACTTTTCTCATTTTACACCTTATATTTGAAATAAGATTTATCTTGTTATGGTAGATTGAAGAGTATAAAACTATGTGGCGGACTATGTTGTCTAGTAGTTAGTGTGTTGGCTTATTAGACCTGACCACTTCTCAAACATCAGGTAAACCATCTTCAACAAAATGAAATATAAAAAATATTGCTTCGGCGACTGTCTCTCAGCAGATTTCTGGCAAAAACTCTAAAAGTAAATAAAATTACCATGAAACTTTAAACTGTAGGTCCCGCCTTTCATGGAAAAAATTGACACATGCAACATGAGTGGTGTGAGAATTTGCTCGTAATCTTGACTAAAGTTTTGTAGTGACAAAATAAGTAACATGTCGAGTCGCATATAATCCATCATACGTTAAATATTGACTTTTCTAACTAACAGCAGAATTGAAATACATGTCTTTTTATGTTGTTTTCTTCATGTGACACTTATCTCATAAAGTTGGGCTACCTTTAATTTTTGACTAGCGTTGAGCATTTTGACAGCTAACAGCAGGTTAGATTTGTTTATGTTCTTAAAACTTTTTTATTGTAAGCAATTGAAAAAGTCATAGTACAACGCGTGATGGATTCTCTATAGCTCGCACTTGACATTGTAAACATAATGAAACTTTACAAGTGTTTATTGCGTCAGATGATTAATAACATTTTTTCGTTCTCATTTCTTAAAACGCAAACAAAGTAGTTTCACTTCCTATTTCATATTTAGCTAGAACTTAAGAAACTACTGATGTGCAAACATTTTTTTAAACTTCATTTTGAATAGCAACATGTAGTGGTGAAGAGGCTTCAAACATTCAACTTCAGTATGTACTGGAATTAAATTAAAGCGTTTAATTAACAAGATTTAATAACTTAAGTATTATTGATTGTATTCCGTACAGCTGCATTAGAACTATACGCTTCGCCTTGCTTGAGTGCTGTAATGTATTTGTGAGGAATAAAAATAAAAGTTATTTATATTTATTAATTTATATTACATGGTTTACTTTTTAATAAAATAATAAGATTTTTTAGAATTATAATGAAAGTTGAAATTATTTCTTTCTTAAAACTATAATTAACCGTAGATCGAGTTTTGTAAAAAATACATTTTAGTTTTTGAGACTATATAACTTTAATTCAGAAAAATTTAGATGCCTGAAGTCTTTTTAATTAGTTAGTATTGTTATCGCCATTATTTTAAACCAAATAAAAAAGGAAATTTTAAAAAGGACTTAAAAAGTTCAAATATTTAATAATTCTGACTTATGTATCATTTTTGATACGTACGACTTTCCTAAGGATTCTTTGGTGTTGTGTATATAATTTTTTTAAGTTTTCAAAGACATCGTGAAGTTTTATCGTAAGTTATTATGATATTTGATATTTCATGAAGTTATTATGATATTTGGGAAGGAATTGAAAGTTAAGTGTAGGATAAAAATAAGGAGGTTGAATTATCTGTTTTTGATATTGTTTGAAGTAGTCGTAGTCTAGTATGTAGCGTGTTAACTTATTAGATGTCAGACATTTCCAATTTATAACGAAATGTTGTAGTGACCGATTATATATGCATGACACAGACCTAAATTAGAAAAAAAGTGTTTCGTCCTATGATTTACTTCATAGACATTACAGAAGGATAATATTTCGGTCAACTATGTACGTATGAGATAACGGAATCTGTAAAAAGGAATGGAACAACTTTTTTATTTATTTTTACCAAGTGCACTCTGAAGCGTACAGTTTGGCTAGATTTTATTAATTAAATTTTTTGAGGGAAAATGTCCCTTCCTTTATACTAAAATTTTGGCTGATTTGACAATTCCAAATCAACCCCATACTTCTAATACAATTTTTAAATCAGCTTAATACAATAACACATCTTTGTGTGTACATTACATACTTAACTATATTTAAAGGGTTTGTGTGTGTCTTAATTGTGGGACAAGTGGATGTCGTATGACACGCGCCCGCTGTCCATAAAAATTCCCACGGTAAAGTGTGAAGAGAGCAACACACGATCACTAGCAATGCAATACAACAGCAACACACATTGTGCATATTATATGCATACCAGTACTGCCGGCGGTCACTCAACAAAGTGTCAAATGATCGTTGCGTGTGCGCATTACTATTGTGGCATTATCCGCAGCAGCGACGTTCAGCAACATTGAGTCAAGTGGTCGCTGCTCATATGCAATTGGATATTCTTTTGTTTATGCACATGAAATTTAGTGTTGGTATTGACAACTGTAAAATCATGCTACAAATCATTCGCTTTAATAATGTCCTACTCGGAAATGACGATAAATTTACACCTATAACGCCTTTTCGAGAAATGAGCTGAAACACTTTCGAACTTTTGATAATTCCAATAATTTTGTCGCTGTAGATGCAAGTATTTGGTATTTGGGGAAACCTGTATCCTGGAAATCAGAGAGGGATCAAAGAGAGAGCATTGTTATTGACATAATCGATGTTCTATTGCAATGGGAAACTTTTTTACCTCTCATGAAATTGACATCAAATTTGCCTAACGAAATATAGCAATGATTTGTACCAACAGTTTCAACCAGCCCCCAATTGAGAGCGATACCGATGCGAATAACAATAAGCTGCTATTTCTATACAATTGCAAACATATAAATCTCCTCAAAGCAAAGGTTCTAGATGTCAAATTATTACCATTTAGAAAACAATAAAACCATGCTGGAATGAAGTGTTTGATTTTTACGTAACAAACCATATTGCAATGTACATCAAAATTTTGGCGTAAATTTCATAAAAGTAATAATAAAATGTTAGAATATAAAATAGTTTTATTAAAATGAATTTCGATAAATAAAAATATTTAAATCTTGTAACAAAATCTATCAATAATCGAGACAATACTATGTACTACAAGTATGTATCAAATGTAATACATAAGCTAGAATTATGAATTTTTTAAGGCTCGATCTACGGTTATTCAGGTGTGGAGCTATTGAATTCAACAACTTTTTTGCCTGTTGCATTTTTTTCTATAAGTTATGATTTAAAAGCATTTTTTGTTCAAAATGTTTCAATCGATACTTTAATATAAAATAAATAAAATGCTATGAATGAAAGCTAATAAACGCAAATTAACAAAAGCATACCAACAATTCTTTTTACATATTCATGTTATACTTGTTGCTTCTGCCGGAATGTGTACAATAAAGAGTTTATTATGTAAAGAATTCCATACATAAACCAAGAGCTTACAATGATGAAGTTTTGTGAAAGAATATAATTTCATATGTGTTGTGATAAAATGTGAAATTTAATATACATATACACAATATTGTTACAATTCTAGTGTATTAAACAAATAAAATATTTATTATAGACATGCAAGAATTACATGCATGTTATAAATGTACATAAAAAAATTTATTATCTCGACAATATCAAGATACACAGAAACACAATGAGAATAATCAAGTTTTCTTGCAGAATATATTTCGTTTTGATGGCATTGTTAAGGATCTTTCGGAATATATACATACATAACACTAAGCGACAAAATAAAAGAAATGAAATACACCCAGCTAACATAGTGTAAGTTGTGAGCTTTGGTGGGTAGAACTCAAAAATATATTTTTTTATATTTCTTGAACCCTCCAAACTTGTTTTATTTGACAAAAACCGTGTACTGGCACAGTTAAGATCAGATCCTCAGCTCTAATAGAGAAGGTATACTGCTAGAGGCTTTACTTCGCCAAATATCTATTCCAAAGTAATATTATCTTTGAATTTCTCGTAGATTACGGTGCTGCCATAGGCCTGTTAATAATAATAATAATAATACCTTCTAGGCTTTAGAAATCCTATGAATTCTAGCCATTCTACTCATGTAATCTTGAATAATCGCACGTTTTGGTTATTTGAACTAATTTATGAAAAGTTAAACAATAATGGATTTTTTTTATAGAAATTATGAATTTTGTGAATGTCTAAAAACTTTTCATGTATCCTTTTTTTCTTTTTTATTTGCAAGCAATAAAAAAACAGCAATAAATTATATATTTAGGCAATTAAACTTGTATGTGGTAGACATAATTTGCAGCCACATGTTTAAATTTAAAAACAAACTTTGAAACTACGTGTTCGGTTTGAAATATTGGACACATAGGCAACAGCAGGCTGCACAGCTACATTAATGTCACAACATTATTATTATTAGTAGATGCATAAAAAATGTATGTTTTAAATTTGTTATTAAAGACGAAATGTTTAAATTAATCACATGAAACAAATATTGCAAAGATGGTAAATGGCTTGCTGTGTGTCAGATAATATTGATGATGAAGCAATTAAATTCCATGGTATTGCAGATGAAAGCGATATAGTGTAATAAATGTAATAATAAATGTAGCGTAGAAAAGCGTTTAATTTAATGTAAAAAAACTTACATAGGGTGCCCTGGTAGTCTACTGGGTGGTGTGCTAGACTATTAGCGTGAGGGTCGTGGATTCCATTCCCACAAGAGACTCTGGTCTGTGACACTACACCGAGCATATGGTCAAAGTTACTCAGCTCGTATATAATTAAAATATAATTTGTAGTTGAATTGTAATAAATAAATAAATAAATAAATAAATAAATAAAACTTGCATATATTGATTTTAATAAAGCTAATAGTAAAATGTAAGCGTATTAATATTGTATAGGGTCTTCCAAAAGGTTGCTCTAGACATTTGATAACAGTCATCTTGTTGAAGCGTAATCTGCCAAATTAGTTTTTATTTATCCAGCGTGTTTGCCAAAGAGTCGCCGTAGTCTAGTAGGTAGTGGTTGGCTTATTAGACGCGAAGCCACCGTTCAAATCCCCGGTCAGATATCAAAACGCAAAATGAAAAAATATTTCTACGGCGACTTCCTCTTAGCATATTCCTGGCAAAAACTCTGAGAGTAAATGAAGTCGGAGTCGACTTTAAACTGTCCTGACTGGAGGGTTGTAATGGCCAATTATCATGTATGTATGTATGTTTTGCCAAATCATCATGGACGACCATTTTGTTTTTTTTTTGTGAACATATTTATATAATAGACTTAGCTGGCTATACATTTTTTTTCATTTCAGACAATTTGTGGATTTTACCAATAAAACTGTTCGTCTTTTGAATCCAAACCAATTAGGCATCGAAATTTCGAATTCCTCAATACATATAGTCAGAAGGAGCGAACTCTGGTAAATATCGAATACCGATTTTCTGGATGACTGACATTAATATATGATTTTTTCTGTTTAGCATTCTGAAAATAAATTAATTTTTCATCGCCAGTTACAAGCCGACGCGACACTGTTTCTCTATCGTGGTTTGAAGCAAAATTTCACAAATTTTCAATCTGTCAGTCAACATTTTCCAGACTTTTGGTTTTTTCGCATAGCTTTTAAACGGTTGAAAATTATCTGTTGTGCAACATTTAACATTGCTGTTATACATATGTTTCTGGCTCAACGTGCTATCTTAATCCAATATTGCTTGCAATTCGGCGTCTTCAAACTTTTTTGAACATATTACTCCTGATAGAGAGTGATCTACTTATGCCTCGACAAGCATTCGGTGCGATTCGTTGCGACAATAAAATAAAATAATGCTTTCATCATTTTCTGCTACAATTTTCACCGTCTTTAACAAGATGAAAAAATATAATATTGTTTGTTCACTGAAAAAAACAGAAACAATTAGGGCGATAGCTATCCATACGAGATCCAAGACGGCTCTTCCTTGCCATACAACTCATTCCACATTGGCTACTCTGCACTAGCCATTCGAATACAAGGGTATCTCATGTGGAGGTGATGTGAACTGTCCACCGAAATCGTGTGATTTGACAAAGTAATAGGCTAGGATGTAATCCCTACAAAATGGTCGTAATAGCCTTATTTCTTTAAAAAAAACTTTTATTGTTTGGTTTCGCACTCAGGCTTCATACCATGGGTAGAGTGAAATTGAGGCCGTAATTCTAACTAAAGAGTTATAGTGCCTAATTATGAATGTATTTGTTAAATAAAATTTAATTTATAGACATGTTTTCATTTGTAATATTAATGAAATAATCATCTTATATTGCAATTTTATGTTCAAAAATACTAGAATAGAGCATTAATTTTACTACATATTGATGGCTATTAAAATGTCTTAAATACAACGGGTATAAAGCAAACTATTTTGTTTTAAACAAATGTATGCATTTATGTCCACACAAGATCTATAAATGCCAACGAATTAATAGAAATTTTATGCTTTTAATGTCTTTTAAAGATGAATGGAATTGCGTAGTGTAATAAAAATTTTATTGCTTGTTTGTAACTTATATGGTTGGAAGTTAAGCCAATCTATCTATGTCTAGTTAAGACTATTCCCTGGAGATAGAAAATTTTGATATAATAAAACTGCTTCAGTATGGTGTTTTCGAGTTTCCAATTTTTGTTTCATAAATTTAGATGCACACATACGATTACCATAAGAATATGTTTAATTATCAAATTTGTTAAATATACTTGAATTGTATATCAAAAGATAAAATTAACATAAAATTTTAGTTTAAATTTAAATTTTAGAAATATTTATCCACATATATATATATTATCCACATATGTATTATTACTGTTTATGTACTGATGCAGCAGCCTTGAGAGTGTTCGAGAGAAAAGTACTGCGTAAGATCGTCGTTCCAGTACGAGTTGGCGATAATTTCCGCATCCCATACAACAGTGAGCTGTATTAGCTTCTCAACGACATGGACGTTGTACAGCGTATTAATGTCCAGCGGCTGCGCTGGCTCGGCCATGTCGTTCGAATGGAGCGTTCCAGCGAGACGGGTATTTGATGCGGGGATCTGCGGAAGTCGGCGAAGAGGACGACCTTGTATCCGTTGGAAGGACCAAAACGAGGAAGCCCTGTCATCGATTGGTGTGACCAACTGGCGTAGGCGCGCAAGAAGCTGAGGCGTCTGGAAGAATGTGTTGCGGCAGGCCGAAATCCGTTAATCGGGTTGTTATGGCCAATTAATTATTAAAAAAATTAATAATTTTTATTATTATTATTGTCGAGAAGAAGTGACATAGTACTGCGACCATATGATATATTGCATACCCTTCATACTCCATAGGGTATCCCTTTTAAGTTTCCTTCAAGTCTATTGCCCTAACACAGTTCAGGATGTGGTTCGGTGTCAACGAAGACAATTCCCTGTCCAACACCAGGTATGCATACAAGCGTTACTTTAACATCTCGCCGGTTTCAAAAATGTGTTCCAATTGTTTATTCTCATCCTCACACAGTTTATATTGTTACGTTTTCACCTTTTAAAAACGTTTAAAATATGAGCTCGTATATTGCAAATAAAATAGAAATAAATTTGTGTTTAATTTTCATTAAAATTCTTTTTTATTCGCGCAATTCTGTGTGCCACTGTTCACAACTTGATGCAACAACAGCAATTGCTTTGTTTGTTATTCCTCTGTTTACACCCTTTACATACAATAACAATTACTAGACAGTTGTTCAACAGATCTTGGTAACGGAGATCTTTAAACCATGATCACTCTCTTCAAATGCACAAGATTGACTGAACTTTTTTATATGGCAACGTAAACAGTCTGATGAATGTTCTTCAAGGTGAATTTTCGTGGCTTCGCCTTCTCAAGATCTCTATAAATGTAAACATCGTTGTTTCAATATTGTTGTTTGTGTATTTTGTTTGCATTCATTCTTGTAGTGTTTGTTGTTGTATTTTTTACTTGTTTATCATTTTTATGCTGGTGTTTGTTGGTATATTTTTGTTTACTTGTTTACCATTTTCTTATGCTGGTGTTTGTTGTTATATTACGCAGTGAGATAATTTGTAAACAAGTTCATTGTGTTGTTTTTGTAGCTTTTGTTTATAATTTTGATGTTAAATGGTGTAAAAGCAAAACACCAGTATCTAGATTTTACCATTTTCGTAACAATATGTTGGGCTGAAGAAGTGTATTCTGACCCTACAGAGACCTGTTACAAGACCTTTTTTTGTTATAACTATACTCAGGAGATGACTGCCCTTACGCCGTCCATTGTGTTTGAATGCAAGAAAGATAGTAACAAGAGAAAGGAATGAGGGACATAATGCAACATTTTTTTATGACCAGTGTATATACCTTCGCCACTTTTTTCTCAAGAATAACTTTTTAATAATTCTTACATTATTTTTTCTATTGTAGTTTTTCATATATGTAATGTCATACAAACAATCAGACAATCGCAGACAGAGGGTCTCTGACAGAAATCGAATCTGCACACTACGAACTAGTCTATTGGGGCACGCATAACATAAGGCGACCTGTCACAAGATCGGTTACCAACTGAAAGTTTTGATTCCTTCCAAACCACTTGGTTTGAGAAGAGCCTATACGTACTTACTTAACTGATCATTGCAACCATTCAGTCAGGAATACGATCTAGTTTTTCGCACCACTTATATTGTTGTGTTAATTTTATACAAAAGTAGCGGTACCTATAGTTTAAAGTCGACTCCGAAAGACAAATTTTTGAGAAACTCTTCGTGGCAATATTTATTTATTCTGAGAGATTTTGTCAGAAATCTTCTGAGAGAAAGTCACCGAAGTCTCATATTTCGTTTTGATGGAGATGTCTAACTGGGAGTTTGCGCAGCGTCCTCACGCCTCAAAAGCCAACACACTACCTAATAGATTACGACGACATTTATCACGACTACATCATCTGCATATCTTTGCCGGTTAAGACTCAACTCAGCTTTGTTGGGAGTTAATCGACTCTAAAGCTCCCTAGTTACTAACTGTTTAGATAAAACAAATCTCAAATCGAGTAGCCAACTGTTAAAGAGCCCATTCAGCGTTATCTATTATTGTTTATCTTCCGTCCGTGGAGCAGTTGAATTTACGGAGGACTCGATCAATCCACCAAATGGGAATAGTCCTTTCGGTAGGGTGATCGTAAGATAGAGGAAGCACTCGCTACGATGCATGACCAAACACAGTTTCAACAGGACGGAGTTACGTTGAGCGATTTGAAGGACTAGTCATTTATTTAAAGATACAGAATTACAATAAAAATATTGAATGAAGATGATACAATAAAAAATTTACAGAAATGTTAAATGTTGCATAAAATACAACTTTTGGCCGTTTAAAAGCTATTGGAATGATTCAAAATTCTGGAAAATGGTTTAAACATGAATTGAATGCAAACAGATGGAAAGACGCATCAAAATAATTTTGCAACATAGCAATGCAGTTCCACACAAAGCAGAACCTGTTCAGAATACAATCAAAGCACTAGTCTGGGCTATGCCACCCCATTTGCCGTATTTACTAAACGTGAATACTTCCGACTATTATTTGTGTTCATTGATGGGACACACATGATGGGCTAAGCTAAACTTCGAATTCTATGGGAAACAGTAAAAAAAATTAAGTGAACAATTGATTTGCTTTTAAAGACGATCTGTTTGCTTGGCGAGGATTCCACAAATTGCATGACAGGAGTAAAAATATGTGTAGCCGGTTATGGCCAACACTTTGAACAAAACGATTTTGAGTAAACCATTAAAAATTAAGGTTTTATTTCCACAAATAATCGCGTATCTAATAACAATTGGTGGTTCTTCTCATACGGTGATTCAAATTTCGCAATAATTTGATTTCTAATTTAATCTTGTAATTATTTATTTATTTATTTAACAATTAAAATATAATTACAATGTATATATACGAGCTGAGTATCTTTAACCATATGCTTGGTGTAGTGTACCAGACCAGAGTCTCTGGTTGGAATCTAATCTACGGCGGTCACGCCAATAGTCTAGCACACTACCCACTAGACTACCAGGGCAACCTTTAGTATCAACTACTACATGTAACATATTTTAGTAAAAACATTGCGAAGGTGTTTTTGAATTATTCAAGGGGCACCGAATTTGATTTTCATTCGGGCAATTCACACGACTTTGTATCGTGTATATTGTATTGAATACATTTTTTTGTTTGTGAACGCTCAATGCTATGCTGTATTGTGTATCTCGTGGCATACAAACAATTTGATAACCCAAAACCAACACAACTTTTTAAAAACATATGAAAACATATACACATTTTTTGTCATTCACACAATTTAATAGCACGAAACCAATACAACTTTAAAAAACATATGGAAAAAATGTGTATAAGTGTATCGGATTTTTATATGAGAAATATCAACAACAATCATACACTGTTGTATGTTTTTCCAACAATACAATGAATACAACGATACAACGGCTTGAGTGAATTGACCAATTATATTTTCGATTTTCTGCTAGATTACGCTCTATTGGCTATTACAGTTTAAATACCATAAACAATATACCGTTAACTAAAGGGAGGATTTTAATGGGCAGATAAATTGTTTTTCATTATTATAAGTGGACAATAAAGTAGAAGTGAGCGTTACGGTTAAGGGAAGATCGTTCTACCTTTAACTCTTAAAGTTCAGTTTATGTTTGAACTTGCCATAATATATATTATTTTCAATGTGGAACCTCAAATATAAACAAAGTAAGCAAATAAAACAAAATACGAGGTCCTTCGTTGTCACTGCGTTTAAAAAAGCTAGCAGTTTTATCGACATTGCTCCGGCATTGGCAAATTTTAGAAAAAGTTAGCTTTATTTTATCATTAAGTTGAAATAACGAAAAAAGTTAAATGTGGCTTTAAAGTTCACTTTAGCTAAAGTTATCTTTAACTAAACCCAACTTTAACGGCAAGTTATAATAATGGCCCTGAATAAATGACAATTAAGCGGCTATGACAGATGTAGCTTCAAAAAGATGGTCGTTGACAACTGCCAATGGACGGAAATCCATGTTGGTAGCCTCGTTATTTTAAAGCATATTGTCAACGTTACGTTACTGTAATTTGGTTTTTACGAATTATTAGTTTAAAATCTTCTTGCTTCTCAATCTAAGGACTTTCAACTTACAAAAATGTGTTTATGTGTCCCTATTTAATTTTCGGACAACTATTCTCAATCAACTAAAGTAATAAACTTTGGTCATTCAGGGATACAAATTAAATTTTTAAGTCAACCAAAAAAGTTGTAAAATACTATTACATAAAGAGAGAGAGAGAGAGAGAGAGAGAGAGAGAGAGAGAGAGAGAGAGAGAGAGAGAGAGAGAGAGAGAGAGAGAGAAGGAGACAGAGAATTGTATTGTATTTTGTAGCCGTTCTTTTGACAACAAAGTATTTTCATAAAGGAAAATGATTCCGTAAGTTCTTATTTGCCTAGAAGTAAAATTTATGAATAATAAATTTGAAAAATTATTATGATATAAACTTTTTTTTACGTTCTTGTGTAGGCTACATCAGGTTATTTCATAGTAATGGCGATGGGACTTCATACTGTTTAGCAAATCTGAAAAGAAACTCAACCCTAATGGACATTTTTAGTAAATGTTTTTTATTAAATTTTTTTATTATATTAGTTCAATAGACTTGTCCCAAAGAAGATATTCTTTTTATGTTATTCTCTCTTTTTTTTGAAACAAAAACAAAAATAACAACACTAATATGTTAAAATGAAAAGGTTTGCAAATAAACTTTAGAATTTACAATGTATCCTTTTAAAGAAACATATTAAAACAATTTTCTATGCAAACTGACCTTATAAAAGCAAATTTAGCGTAAAACCTTGATGGTGATTACAAGGAAAAACTTTATTGGAACTCCTATTCTTGAAAACAGCAGAACTTTATGACATGCTCACTACAAAAATTTCTATGTGAAACATTATAGAAGGCGCAGTAAAAATCTGGCTTTGTGTATCTTACACAGTGATTGTATCAAGTTTGGTTGATTTAAAATAACTAGTAGGTAGTGGCTTATTAGACGTGAAGCCACGGTTCGGACGTCTCCAATAAACAGAAAAATGAAAATTATTTATTCGGTTACTTCTTTTCAGCAGATTTCTGACAAAAACTCTGAGAAATCAAAATTACCATGAAAAGTGCATCAAATAACTCAGTCGTTCAGAATCTACTTCAAACTATAACTGTATAAAATTAACGCGCACAATAAAAGTGATGTGAGAAGCTAGGCCGTAATCGTGACTGAAGGGTTGTAATGACGAAGTGTGTGTGAGGTCGCCTATCAGATTTCGATTACAATCATATATATAAAAATGAATGTGTGTTTATTTGTTTGTGGGTTTGTTTGAAGTCTATAGACGGCTAAACGGCTGAACCAATTTTCTTGAAATTTTCACAGTATCTTCCTGTATGTCTGGAAGGAGTTATAGGCTACTTTTTGTGTTGAACTAGGCAAATAAAATAAAATAAAATTAAATAAATAAAAAAGTATGAGTGTTATTGTCTCACAAAATATGACGTATACGTCACCTGTCAGCTCTATGTAATATTTTATACACGAAGGTAATTGAAATACGTCTTCTATCTATCTATATCAGTAATGCTCAAAATCTAAATTTCCTATCACATGTGATAGGCAAAGAAAATTCTGCTGACGCTGCGTTGATACACGTACACTATAAGCTTACTTGTGTGATTTCTTATAATGATCGTGTATATCGTGTTTGTATATATCAAACTGCTATTTGATATATTACAAAAACTTAATAATTTACTAACCTTCTTCTCTTTTTATACTAAAAATCACTTTCTTCACTATAAGTATAGCACTTTACTTTAATACCCCTTCAAGATGTTGAAGGTTTCACCGATCAAGTTAAAAAGACCTTATGCAAATATGTAGCTTTCGATCAAACCACAGTTTTGTCTTAAATAAATAACGTGATGTTAATTTTTGTTGTTGTATATAATCTATCACGTGATACTATATATCACAGATATGTTCTCTTTACTGTGTAATACTGGTTTTTTTTTCGTTAAGTTGAGTATAGAAGTATAGAAGTGGGAGAATGTAAAAATAGAAAAGAAAAAATATACATTGGATTCTGTAGAAAATACAGTTGTAAGACCTTGAAAGATTAAGTATAATGGAAGGTATGCGAACTACCATTACTGAAACTTTTATGACTAATTAAAATACTGTTTTTGGATAAGACCTGAGTAGTTATTAAAATGATGTATTACAAAACAGCTTTTGAAGAATTATATTTATAATGAAGCAAACGCTGAAGACTTATTTGTTTTGTTTTATCTACTTTTACGATCAAATATCTGAATTATGAAACCTTTTGAATGTTGTCTTATGAACAGATATCTTTAGCATGAAATGTTCCCAATGATTTACCTGACATGTCTTCTAGTTCATAATAACATGATCCATGTTTAGCTCTAACTTTAGCTTTCTCAAATTGGTTTGCAAGTTTACTATTGAAATGCTCTGCTGCTTTCGATTGAGCAAAAGTTCTTCTGTATACAATTTGACCAACATCAAAATTTACAGGATGTGACCTGATATTATAATATTTTACATTCCTTTCAAATGATTTACGAATTCTTTCACTAGCTTTTTCTCGTAACAATTCCATTTTTTCATTATTTTTCAAATCAACATCAGATGTTTCTAATATTTTCAAATTTCTGAACAGTCTATAAGATTTACCATTTGTTAACATAGTTTGACCAAAAACTAGGAAGTAAGGTGAAAATCCTGTGCTAATATGAACCGAACTTTTAAGAGCACAACTAATTGCAGAAAGTTTCTCATCCCAATCCTTTTGATTTGGTTTTACATAAGCTCTAATTGCAGCTAATACTGATCTGTTTACTCGTTCACTAGCATTTGCTTGCGGTGAGTAAAGAGCAGTTAAATTTTGAAACACTCCATATGTCTCCAAAAAATCTTTGAACAATTTAGACTTAAACTGTACACCATTATCAGCAGAAATTGTTTCAGCTACCCCAAATACATGGAGTATACGTTTTTCAAAAAATTCAATTATGCTATTGGATGTAAATTTTCTTATTGGTTCGAGAAAATGAAATTTGGACAAATGATCTAAAACTATAATTATTCCAATGTTTCCAGAAGATGATCTAGGATAAGGACCTATTATTATGGAAGGTTGCCCCATGGGAGGTTTTAGACATTTATTCGAAGCTTTTGTTTGTTTGCAAATCTCACAAGATGAAATATAATCAGCTGTCTGTTTTGCCATTTTGGGCCAAAAATAAAATGTTTTAAGATGATGTAATGTCTTACCAACACCACCATGAGCACATAAGGTATGATCATGAGTCCTTTTTATGAGATCTTTCGTCATTGAAGAAGGTACCCACAGTTTCCATGATAATTGCTCTTGTAAATTATCACCAGTAGAGTAATTACACTTTTTATAAATAAATCCATCAACAATTTTAAAATCAGGAAGGTAATTGATTTTAGATTTAAGTTTCTCAATTAACGAAAGATATTCTGTAGATTTAAATTGATCTGAATCTAAATTAATTTCAACTGAATTTTCAATTTCTGATATAAAAATGTTGTCTAAGTTATGATATTCAACTTCCTCATTGTTTCTGAATACATTCGAGATAACGAATATGGAACTATATTTTGGTTTCCTTTTCCAAGCCGAATTATGAAATTAAATCCTTGTAATTTTAAAGCCCATCTTGCTAAACGTCCATGTAAATCTGTCTGATTCATAAGCCATTTCAGAGACGGTCTGTAATAACTTCAAATTCGTGTCCTTCTATATACGCACGAAACTTTTTAATAGCTTTAACAGCTGCAAGACATTCTTGTTCCGAGACTGTATAGTTTCTTTGAGCCGCTGTTAATTTCAGACTCATATAAGCAATTGGTACTTTTTCCATTTCATCATTTTTCTGCGCCTATTTCATATTGACTCGCATCGCATTGGATCGAAAACGGACGTGTAAAGTCTGGATTATGAAGCACTGGTGCTCAGCACAAAGAGTTTTTAAGCTCGTTAAATGAACATTTTGCCTCCTCAGTCCAAATAAATTTTCGATTTTTCTTTAACATGTCAGTTAGTGGTATCGTTAAAGTTGCAAAATTTCGAATAAAACGCCAGTACACATACCTAAGAATCTTCTTAGTTGTCGTACGGAGGTCGGTAAAGGAAAATCCTGAATAGATTTTACTTTGTCAGGATCAGTTTTGATCTGTCCATAACCTATGATATGCCCTAAATATTTCACTTCCTTAAGAAGAAATTTACTCTTCTCAATATTAATGGTTAAATTTGCCTTTCTGATACAAAGTGCTATCTCTTGCAATAATAAGATATGTTCATCAAAAGATTCTGTAATACTTCTTATTCATCTAAATAAACAAAAACTTTTGTTCGCAAATGAGCTGGTATAACTTTATCCATAAGACGCGACATTGTCTGTGGAGCATTGCACAATCCAAATGGCATTGTAACGAATTGATACAGAAGTCGTCCAGATACAGTAAAAGCTGTCTTCTCCTTTGACTTTTCATCTAATGGAATTTGCCAGAAGGCGACTTTTAGGTCTAGACTCGTAATGAATTTAGCCTTTGGGAGCCTACTCAGAATACCATCGATAAGGGGTAATGGATAAGCATCCTTAACAGTAACACTGTTAAGTTTTCTAGCGTCTAAACAGAGCCTCACCTTTCCAGGTTTTTGTACTAGAGCCACAGGCGATGACCATGGGATTTGAGATTCTTCAATCACACCTAATCGCAACATGCGATCAATTTCTTCGAACATTAGCTTTTCAACGGCAGGTGAAACAGAAAAATGCCTCAGTTTGATTGGTTGGTTATCTGCTGTATCTATAACATGGGTAATGAGCGATGTTCTACCAAGACCTTCTATTGCGTATGATGGAAAAGCATTAATGTCAATATTAAGTCGTTTCCTATCATCTGCATTTATAATATGAAAATTACTATCTACAGGCAAGTTAACTTCATTCAGACTATTGTTAGGTTGAGTACTAGAACTTTCTAAAAACAAATCTTTCGCTAGACCAAAGATTTTAACGAAATCTACACCTAAATATAAATTTTGTGTTAAGTGAGGAATGATTAAAAACGTGACAGGTTTCGTCTCTCCGCGAAATGCTACTAACGTTGTTACACTACCTACAGCTGAATGATTTGTTCCATCGGCTGTTTTCAGTCTGATCTTAAACTTGTTATATTTATGTGTTCTGTTCTCCAAAAACGTTCGAGCAGTGTCAATTAAGCCTACTACATCTTCATCAAAAATTTGCACAGTAGCAAATGGTCTGATATCCAACTGGTTAACATTAGATATACTAGCTGAACAGAAATGTTTGCGGTTTTTAATTAATTTCTTCCAGTATTCCCTTAATCTCTTTGTATTTCTTTTAACTCGTTTCGTAATTACAACTTCACTTATGTCCTTTTCAAAAATTCTTGATTTGGCTTCTTTATATTCTCTAAGTCTGACATGATATGGTTTTAAATGTCTCGGAATATTATCTATAACTAAAGTTCTAATGGTGTTATTTATATTTAAATCAGTTTGACATCCAAAGGATCTTACACCTGTGTCGCTTTGGATTGAAATAGTTTCGGTTTGCTTTTCGCTTGCTAGTTTTTTGAAAACTTGTTACAGGTGGTACAATTGCGTTTGAAAATGTTAGGTGCACCGCAACCGTAACAAAAAATATTTCTTTCTTTTAAACAATCATCATAACGATGACCTTTTTCCGAACAATTCCAGCATGTAATTATTTTAATTCTTCAACTTCAACTTCGCTCTCTTCTATATTATTGTCTATAATTTACGATACAGTTTTGCGAGAAGTAAAAGTTTTATTGGATCGACCGAATTCAAGTTCTTCTTCTAGTATCTCATGCTTCCGAACAAATTCTCTCAAATAAGCAATGGAATTGATACTAAAATGTAAAAGCTCTTTCCGAATTTCAGGTTTTAAATTACGCTTAATTAAATTCTAATAATTCAAATTCTCTAATTGGAATTTGAAAACGATCGGTAATTTGTAATATTGAATCATAATACCAATCAAACTTTTCACTAATTCTTTGTCTTCTGCATCTAATCTGTTCTCTTAAGTCAAAATCTGTATGACGATCACGAAATTGGTTTTTTAATTCATAACAAAGGGTTTCTCAATCAAATCGTGTACATGTACGATGAAATCTCCAGAACCAATCTAACGCTTTCCCAGTAAAAAGTAAATACATGTGTCTGCACAAAACTTCGAAATCACCACGTAAACTTTGAACAGTAAGAGCGTGCACTCTATAAATAAAGTTATCAACGGACAATCCATCTTCTCCTTCACCATTGAATTTCAAATGCCATTATGACATGATATTTGTAACCTTATCAGTAGAAAGGTCTAGGTGTACTGATCTTCTAGAATTCTGTCGATTTGAACTATTTCTATTCATATTATAATTGAAATTTCGATTTTGTCTTATATTATGAGCATTAGTTCTATTTGCATCATCGTTTCAGGTTTGTATGTTCTGATTTAGATTACCTTGATTACCAAGACTGGGTCTAAAAATAGTATCTGGATCCAGGTTTATTTATTTATTTATTTATAGTAAATTCAATACAACAAGAACAAGTCTTATTTTAAAGTATTGGTTAGGTAAATGTCATATAGGTTTTTTTTGAAATAATAATTATAATTATAATATAAAAGTGGAAATTTAAAGTTAATTTCAGTAAAATAATAAATTTAAGAAAAATAAATGTTAAACTATATTATATACATACCTGTTAAATTTCGATTACGATTAGTAATCAATTACATTACTTTTTAAAAAGAATCGTAATGATTATATAATTCTATGAACAATTTTTTCGAATTACTAATTGATTACGATTACCAAAGAATCAAAAAATAATCAGGATTACTGACGATTAGTCTAATAATCAAAAAGAATCAAAAGAAGTTTAAAAAAGAATCAAATTGTTTTAAATAATTCTTTTTGATTATTTTCAAATATACAAAAGTAATCCAAAAGTAATCAAATTTGTTTAAATAATTCTTTTTCATTATTTTCAAATATTCAAAAAGAGTTCAAAGTAATTATTGAAAACAATTTGATTACTTTTGGATTACTTTTGATTCTTTTTAATTATTAGACTAATCGCCAGTAATCCTGATTATTTTTTGATTCTTTGGTAATCGTAATCAATTATTAACTATTTTAACCAAAAATAATCATAATTGTAATCATTATTTCACCATTAAAAAAAAAGTAATCAAATTACTAATCATTACGATTACTAATCATTACTTAACAGGTATGATTATATAACATGTTTTTTTAAAAAAAAGATAACATTTAGACAAATATAACATAAAAGAACAAAAAAAGAAAAAACATAACTATGAAAAGTGCTTAAATATGGCAGTTTTAAAATGGCTTGCATTTGATATTATTTGTAATTGTGGGGGTAGTTGGCTCCAAAGGCGAACAGAGTTTATGAAAAAGTGTTGCTCAGAGGTAGATTTAGAATATTTCATACAATTTATCTTCTTTCCTCTATTAGATCTTGAAAATTTTATTTTCCGATATAAGTAGGGTGGTTCCTGATTCGGCACTTCAATAAATTATCAAACGTGATATTATAAATTTGTTTGGCATAAAGTGATATGCTACTATTTCTTTTAATACCAAATACATATCGTGCAATGTTGTTAAAAGTGACATTAAGCCTGCGCTTACTAACAGCATCACAGCTAGCAAACAGCTCGCAACCATAAATTAGAGTTGGCAACAAGTAAGTTTTAGCCAAAAGCATTCGGATATCGATTGGTGTGAAATATTGCGTCATCCAAAGATTGCGAAGCATAGCAAACGTTTTTCCGCAGTTAGCTTTAATGTGATCCGACCAATTGAATTGTTTGTTGATAATTACTCCTAGATTTTTAACAGATTCAACAATGTTTATATCTATATTATTAATATGTATTGGAGGAAGATACGTCATAAAAGTTTTCGGTTGTCCAATAAGTAAAACAGCTGATTTCTTGGGGTTTAGGCTTAGTCCATTCGCAGATGCCCATAAGTAAATTTTATGTAAGTCCCGGTTTATTAAACGTATACAATTGGGCGCATCATCCACTTCACAACTAATGTATAGCTGCACATCATCAGCGTACATATGTATTTGACAATGTTCTACATTCAATGGAAGATCATTAGCATATATGGAATATAAAAGGGGACCAAGTATGGAGCCCTGTGGTACACCCCTTGGCATTGAACAACTTCTGGATACGTTTGAATCATGATAAACACTTTGGCTTCTATTACTTAAGTAAGATGATAATAATTTTAACGCAGTTGGGGAAAAATTGCACATATGTTCCAATTTATGGAGTAAAATGGAATGATGTACTGTGTCAAATGCTTTTGAATGGTCAAGCAGTATGAGAAATGACATAGTATGACGTTTATCAATTAATACAGCTGTGCTTGGGTCTAAAACCAGATTGCTTTTCATTAAGCAAGGAGTTAGTATGTAAGTGACGGCTTATCTGCGTATGTATTAATTTTTCAAAAACCTTTGATAAATACGGCAAGATGGCAATTGGCCGAAAACTCTTACCCGGTTTCAAAATCGGAACAATTTTGGCATGTTTCCACATAGATGGGAAAGTAGATGTGGTAACTATAGTGTTAAACAAATGGGTAAAATAAGTGAGTGTATAAGGTAATGTCATTTTAACAAACTTCGGATGCAATCCATCATAACCAACAGCATTAGATTTTACATTAAGAAAGGACTCCAGTACCTCCTCTTGAGTAAAGTTTATAAAATTGAATTCATATGATTGTCGTTGGCTTAGGATTACGTTGTCATAAAAGTTAATATTTATAGGTGGCATGGGAATATTTGAAAATTGATAATTTACCTCGTTGACATCTATTATCTCCGCGCTGGCATTGTCACGATTTACTAAACCCATCCTATGAATTTCTCTCCTCTTTAGTGTGGCTAACTGATTTCTAACAGCTTCATTTATCAAAATTTGCAGTGCGTTATCACTAATATTATGGGTATCTACATGTGATGGTACGTTTTGCGAATTGAATGTATTCTGCGAAATATTCAGTAAATTACTCGTGTTAGAAGGTTGGTTACTAATACGATGAAAGACAGGCGTCTGTTCTGCGTTCTCTGGTAATAAATTTCTTTTAGTTTTCCTGTTTCCAGCTGGGGCTTTAGGTATTGCACCAGTGGATGTGTTTTGATTACTACTGCCAGGAATTTGAGTATCAGAAGTCTGCTTTTCAGTATTTGCTAAAATAGTATGTGATTTTATTTTCGTTTGCCTACAGGCCTTTCCACATATAGGACAACTCTGAGTCTGTCTAAGTAAATTCACTATGCAGTTCTTGTGGAATATGTGATTACATGGTGTGGAAACTGTGATATCATCAATTTCATAAACTTTCTTACAAATTGAACATTGTCTTGAATCACCTTGTTCTACTAGAGAAACAAGATTTTCATTGCTATGAGCAATGGACATTTTCTAATCAAAAATAAATTTGTATATATTTCTGTAAAACTTCAATTGGACTTATAGGTATGGTTGAAAAAAAAAAAAAAAAAACAAGAATTTCGAGCTTTGGTGGATCTAACTAATAAGCTAATTGAATTATAAAACTAATTAAGAATGACAAGTGGACGATTTGTGCAAATTATTATAGCTTCAAAATCGTATTTCCAAAGCTTATCTTTCATAAATTGAATTTTATATCTGCAAGTAACACATTAGAAATTCCTAAGATATATTTTTACAAGCTATGTTCACTAACAAAAAGAAATGAATATACATTATGTACTAAGGGATTGAACTAAACTAATTATCCGTTTACGTCCAATAATTCCACTTATACAATAACGAAATTACATTCTTGGCTAAACCAAATATAGGGACAAACACAATGTGAGACAGTAGCAAGAAAAATAATATCCATAATGTAATATTGTATTATTTATGTGTGACTAAGAAAAATAGATATATTTGTAGAGCCTCAAACAATGAAGTTAATTATGATAGGTGTAATAGAAATCAACATAGTTCTAACTCCTTTTGTTTCGTGGGCCCCACGTTGGGCGCCATTTTTATTTGTGATAAATGGTTACTCTGCTTTACTGTACATACTTCATAAATAGAAAGCTTTGCTTTTCTTCAGTTTCCCAAACAGGAAACTGATTTTCCATTGGACTAACTGTGGAACGTTACGCACGTACTTGATAGCTAGCTAGTTCGGGAGATGTGGGAGGGTATCTTGTTCCGCGCGTTCAATTTCGTATAACGAAACCACAAAAATAAAAAAATTACGTGCGATTCAAGTGCCTCATTTCGGTCAACAAAAAAAATAAATAAATAATAACAATACACACGACTCGTCCTTGCATGTTTTTAAAGTAGGATTGTTGTTGTGCTACGTCCCTGAACCCACCCTACCATGGTTTTCGACTTAGGGAAAATATGTTACGAAAACCTCTAAAAGGACTAAACCTTACCTAAGCCTATGAAGTTCTACATAACAAAAAAATTTACATTTCAATCATATTCGGAACATGTGGTTATATTGAAATAATTATAACAAAAAAAATTATAATTCTCATAGTCTTAAAATATCTAATGGATAAATAGAAATTATAAACAAAAAAAACTAATTATCATGACATTAATATCACTACATGTTATCATTACAAATGATCAGTGATGACTAAATTCATTATTACAAAAGACTGATTACAAAAGAGAAATTGAAGAAAAGAAAAACAAAAGCAAGTATAACAGTTAAGAATTCAATTAGAGTATCATCTTCAATTGCTCTTTTGTAATTATATGAGAATATACGTAATAAATATATCAGTGATGGTACAAAAGTAATAGTACTTCATTTGGTACTTTTTTTTCTTAATTATTTCTTCGCATGTAATATTAAGCTTTTAAAAATGCCGTCACTGGTATATTTATGAAACAAATACTTAAATAATAAATGCATGTGTATTAAACAAAAATAATAATGATATTTAACTTACAGTAGGGTTTCGATTCCAACGATGCGGAAGGCCTTCAGCTTCATTTGATGGAGTCGCTTTACAATCATTATGATTTTTATAGGTTTTAAATATTAAGGTATTTAAGTAATTTATAATAATTCATTTTTCTTAAGAAATAAATGGTTAGATATAAAAATAGGTTATATAAGAAAAATTAGTACTAAATAGAAAATTTTAACATGATAGATTGAATTATAATTTAATTGTATTTTATAAGTACAATAAGTGCATATTGTTAGAATTTTTTTTTAAATGATTTAATAATATGTATTTAGATAAATGAATTCATTGTATTTAAAATTTAAACATCAGAGTTTTAAAGGTTAGAATATTTAATTTGTTATTAATTCTAAATCATTATTATTATTGAATATTATTGATAATGTTATGGCAAAAGTATGGTTATGATTCACTCGAGGTACTCTGGTGGTATATAAAATTAACTATATGGAAAACGCAATATTTTATTAATATGACATTGAAAAACAATACCTCCAAATTAATTTACCTTTTTCCCAAGAAATAAATTGATTTAAACAGTCTCACTAAAATGTTTTATATTTCTGTAGCAAATAATTGCTATTTGATATATTACAAAAACTTAATAATTTACTAACTTTCTTCTCTTTTTATACTAAAAATCACTTTCTTCACTATAAGTATAGCACTTTACTTTAATACCCCTTCAAGATGTTAAAGGTTTCACCGATCAAGTTAAAAAGACCTTATGCAAATATGTAGCTTTCGATCAAACCTCAGTTTTGTCTTAAATAAATAACGTGATGTTAATTTTTGTTGTTGTATATAATCTATCACGTGATACTATATATCACAGATATATTCTCTTTACTGTGTAATACTGGTTTTTTTTTCGTTAAGTTGAGTATAGAAGTATAAAAGTGGGAGAATGTAAAAATAGAAAAGAAAAAATATACATTGGATTCTGTAGAAAATACAGTTGTAAGACCTTGAAAGATTAAGTATAAGGGAAGGTATGCGAACTACCATTACTGAAACTTTTATGACTAATTAAAATACTGTTTTTGGATAAGACCTGAGTAATTATTAAAATAATGTATTACACGCTCTATTTATCGCCTGGCCAAATCCAACGTTGGAATGGTCTTACAAGCATCATCATCCAAGTCGTCTTCCTTATCTTCTTCTACGTCAGTATCGCTCTTGAAATTCCAAAATTTTCCCAATTTCTTCATCAGAAAGCCATGACATCTTTTGCTTTTGTCGACGTTCCATATCTATTTACCACAATTTTTACCTTTTAAAATCATCCACTTCCAAATTCGTCCAAAAATATATTTCTGTTTTTTGTTGAATTGTCTTAAGACCGCCTCCAGACGGGCAACGATGGTCGTTGCCTTGCAAGATTAATAAAAAGCTTACAAAAGTATTTTTTTCCTTTTTCTTTGTGCTTTCTTAACGCTATCAGCAACACACTAATAATTTTTTTTTTTAACTTTGACCACTTTTAATATTTTTCTAATGTCTTCACCCACATATAGAAATATAATGAAAATAAACAAATGTAATGTGACTTAACAAAAATAAAACCGTAATATGCAGAGTATGCAATTTCAAGTGGCTTGTGTTGATTAACACGTTGACTGCTGACTCCGAGATAACTCGTATACTGCTCTCCCTTCTAGGAAGCCAACTACTAGTTATCTCGTACTCACTAAACCAATTTCTCCCATAAAAAAACATAATTTTTTCCTTTTTGATGACAACTATGATCATCATTAGTAATAGAATGTAAAAAAATAAGTAGGGGAAATAGTTTAAGATTATTATAAGAAACATAGAATAAAATTAGTATATAAGCCGCAGATATTTCAAATAAAAATTAGAATCAATTAAGAACTCACCTGCTTTTATTCTCAAAAAACTTCGGTAATTAACTTTGCCATGAGATAGAGCCGCCTGCTACTCTAAGGGCCATTGTTACAACTTGCCGTTAAACTTGGGTTTAGTTAAAGGTACCTTTAACTAAAGGGAACTGTAAAGTTATCTTTAACTTATTTTCGTTATTACAACTTACAGATAAAATTTTTAAAAAATATGTCAGTGCCGGAGTAATGTCGATAAAACTGCTCAATTATGCAAGTTTTTTTATCGCAGTGGCAACCGCGGGCTTTGTTTTTTTGTTGTATATGCTCATTTTGTTTAAATTTGAAGTTGCCATAATGAAAATAATATATAATATAGCAAGTTCAAACATAAAGTGACCTTTAAATGTTAAAGGTAGGATGATCCTCCATTTAGCTTAACGATCACTTGTAATTAATTGGGTACTCATAATAACGAAAAACAATTTATTTGCCAGTTAAAATACTCCCTTTAGTCAACGGCAAGTTGTAATAATGGCCCTAAGGTTATTAAATAAAATAAGAGTACTATAGGAAAAATAGCATAACACAGTAAAAACATATTACATGGCGATCCTTTCCTGCTATTTGACCAAACTTTACATTATCAAGACATAAAAAGTGCGCGAACAAAAAGATAAAACATCCTGATAACGATCCTGCTATTATATTAGATTAAATTGTAACCTTTACATTAACCACCATGCCAGCTCCTTCAGAGGATCTCCAGCAAAGCAAAAAGTAAATTGATAAGTTGTTTGAAAAGTGGGAGTAACCACTGAACGACTACGTACGTACATACGAGCCGATAGCCCTAACCCCAGAGCCTCCGAAAGACATTTTATTTGATTTTTTGAAATGCACACTTTTTGCAAAATAATTATTTCGTCTGTATTTCACAATTTTTCAACTTTAAATTACAATGACGCTAAAGCATCAGCATATGTTGCAAATATAATAAAAATAATTTTTGGACTCCCTGAATTAATCAAAATATAAAAAGAAAGCAAAACAGTATTTAGTAGCGAATAAATGAGAATTGAATTTAAACCGTCTACAGGCGGTTTTCGGTCATTAAAAACTCTAAAAAAAAAAATAATTTTAACTTTTTTACCCCTTCAAAGAAAACAAACTCTAAAGAACAAAATGATATTTTTGCTGACAAATTTAAGGCCTATTAAAAATATATACTCACACAACTCTACATTAAATACTTACATCATAAATGAAAAAGAGTTTTCAAATAAAATGATTTTAATTAATTTTCGTCAAACAGTCTGAGACTGTATAAATAAAATTTACATTTTAAGAATTTTAATTACGAGTTTATTAAGATTTTAATTGTTTGATTTGTGAATAGACTCAAGAAATATAAACAAATAAAAATTATTTTTTTATGATTTGAATTTCATAGAAAGAAAAATGAATGTCATTAATTCCATAATTACAATGTTTATTCTTCCATAAGTTTGTTTATCAGTATTTTTCTGTAGAATTTAAAACATGAGTACGTATTTGTAATTCCGATGTTCAAAACAACGATGCAGTAAAACAAAAATGACTTTAACAACTTAACTGTGATAACCTTGATCTAGGACCTTAGTCAAATCAAATAAGTACTGACTGGTTTTTCACTTGTTGTTATACTTTGCTTTTTAATCGTTTTAAGACACACACCCTTTTCTTCTAATGTCAAAGAAAAAAAAAAACTTTTCATTGAGATTATAAAAAAGGAACTATTGATTATTAAAGAACATTTTAAAACTGAATAAAAGTCTCCTTTTATTTTGGAAAAACCATAACAAATTGGCGACGAGGTGAAACTGAATTATAAGTGCAAATACTAGTGCAAACGCTCGTCATGGATGCTACGCAATTAAATCAGTTTTTGCAGCAACAACAAAGTCTGCTGGTGCAAATGCAGCGAATGATGGAACGCCATGATGAAAATGCAATACAAAATACAAGAAGTAATACGGTACAAAATAATACTGTAAACGCCGCATTGTTACCAAATTTCGAAACATTCGACATAAGCAAAGAAACCTACAAGAATTATATACAAAGGTTTAAAAATTACGTCGAAATGAAGGGCATTTCCAGCAACAAGGAATATTGTGCAAAACTTTTGCTAAACTCCATCGGTGCAAAAAATTTTAACATGGTGGCGGCGTTGGCTTCACCAAAACCACTTAATACAATTGCCTACGATGAATTGTTAGCTCTTTTGGAAGGGCATTTATCGCCGAAGAAGAATGTGTTGGTGGCACAACACCAATTTCTGTCCAAGTACCAAAAAGAAGGTCAATCCGTTTCAGAATTTGTAGCAACATTAAGAGCGGATATAAGTGAATGTGAATTTTTGTCACCATGTGCATGCGGTGCATCAGTGGCCGATCTGTTTTTACGCGCCCAATTTATTAGAGGCATAATCAACAACAATTTGCGAGAACAACTGTTACAATCAGAATCTACAAAATTTGGAGAAATTATGTCGAAGGCAATAGCTTTGGAGGCCGCAAAAGCAGACGCGAGGGAAATTACGTTGAAAACATCAGCAACATCAGTAATTAACAAGGTTTCAGTTCGCAACCCGATGAAACACAAAAACGAGTCTCATGCAGAAAAAATCAGCAAAAGGAAAACTGCCGTCAATTATAAAAAGTTGGGTATAGAAGGGTTGTGCTTGAGATGCGGACGAAGTAACCATTATGCGAAGGAGTGTCGATCAGATAGGAACAAACTCAAATGTACGGGCTGCAACAAACAAGGGCATGTCGTGAAGGTATGTGTTTCCACATTACAGAAAAAAAAGTCAACTAGTTGGACACCGTCACCAGGACGAAGTTCAACAAATCATGTGCAGAATGTAGAACATGAGGACTATGGCGTATACAAGGTTGTCAATGTGTATCAAAACAGTTCAGAACGAAATACAAATACAGGACAGTATTATGCTGAAATAAATATCGAAGGAAAAAATGTGAAATTCGAAGTCGATTCTGGCTCAGGATATACATTTTTGCCTAGGAGTCAATTCAGGCAACTGAAAATGAATACACCACTACTTCCAACAAAGATCGTTTTCCGTTCATACACCCAAACAACATTTGTACCAGATGGTAAAATTATAGTACGTGCAAAATATAATAATGTTGAAATAACCGATGAGATATACATTGTACGTGATTTCTGTTCTGCATTGTTAGGTCGCTCTTGGATCAGGCGACTGGGAATCAATTTAAATAATTTAGACAACAATACAACAAATGTTATTAAACAGGTGAGTGCAATTGATGATATTATTAGAGAATATCCTGAGGTTTTCGAACAGAAAATAGGATGTACCCACCAGTATAAGATTTCATTGAAATTGAGGGAGAACGTTTCCCCAAGTTATACCAGGGAGCGAACAATTCCGTACTCATTGACCCAACGCGTTGATAAAGAGTTGGATGAACTGGAAAAATCTGGTATAATTTCAAGGACAATAAACAGTGACTGGGGCTCCCCACTGGTCGTTATACCTAAGGCTGATGGGGGTGTAAGGCTTTGTGTGGACTACAAAGTAGGAGTGAATGAACGTCTTATGGACTCACACTATCCTATTAGAAAAATTAGTGATATTTTTCATAGTCTTCGTGACTCAAAATTTTTTTGTAGACTTGATCTTTACAAGGCGTATTTGCATATACCTGTTGATGAAGAGTCTGCAATTGTACAGACAATATCAACCCATCGGGGTACTTACAAGATGAATCGTTTATCTTTTGGTATTAAAACTGCTCCATCAGAATTCAACAGAATCATCGATCAAATTTTACGTGATGTACCAAAAACGGAATCATATTTTGATGATATAATTGTCCATGGACGTACAATGGAAGAGTGCACATACAATTTGAAAGCTTGTTTGAGCCGATTAAGGGAATTCGATCTACACCTTAATAGTGCAAAATGCTCATTTTTTCAGGAGAGTATAGAATTTTTAGGTCATGTGGTGGAACATAACAAAATAAAGAAGTCACATTCGAAGATTTCCGCAATATTAAACATGCCTACCCCTAAGAACGCAAATGATGTAAAACGGTTTTTGGGCATGGTAACATATTATGCGCGTTTTATACCAAACATATCGTCAGTAACTACACCTTTGAGACAACTGTTAAGAAAAGACTCTAGATTTAAATGGACTACCGAGTGTGAAAAATCGTTTGATACCCTAAAAAAGGAATTGGGAAGTGAACGTGTTTTAATGCCATACAACCCTGACCTAGAGGTCCAATTAGCATGTGATGCAAGTCCAACGGGTATTGCGGGTATATTGTCGCACATTGTCGACGGTCATGAAAGGCCAATTGCTTATGCATCAAGGGCATTGACGCCAGCGGAGCAAAATTACTCACAGCTTGATAGAGAAGCGCTGGCAATAGTTTTTTCCGTACAACATTTTCATGAGTATTTGTTTGCTCGTCCGTTTAAGCTTATAACTGATAATCAGCCAATCTTGAGAATTTTTCACCAAACAGCAAAATTGCCACAGATGACTTATTCACGGTTACAGCGTTACGCCGCGTTTTTGTCCGGATTCAACTACCAGATAGAATGCAAAAAAGGAGTTGAAAATTCTAATGCGGATTGCTTATCACGGGCACCAGATATTTCGATGACTCCCAAGGAAAGTGCAATGGGTCACGAGGTGCACCTTATATGTAGCACAAGCATAAACCAAATTAGTAACTTAAATATTAATTTTAAATCGCTCAAAGAGGAAACCAGTAAAGATAAAGAATTGGTAGAAATTTTATATAAACTGCGTAACGGTAAAAACAATTTTGAACATGGAATCGAAGCTGAATATACCATCGACAACGATGTATTATTTAGAGGTCAAAGAGTCGTAATTCCTGCAACACTACGACCACACGTCTTACAAGAACTTCATGCAACACATCTTGGTATGACTAAGATGAAGCAACTTGCTCGTCGTTATGTTTATTGGAAGTCGATCGATAAAGATATTGAGAACTTAGTACGATCTTGCCCATCCTGTGCAGTAACTCGAAGCTCCCCGGCTAAAGTGGAAATACATCCATGGGAGGAGCCGAATGAAAATTGGCAACGCATACATGTTGATTATGCGGGTCCATTGCAAGGATATTATTTTTTGGTGGTAATAGACGCAAAGTCAAAATGGGCAGAAGTGGGAATTTGTAAATCTGCACCAACATCGTTTTCAACAATGCAGATTTTGCAAAATATTTTTTCAAGGAATGGTTTTCCGAACGTAATGGTTTCCGATAACGCGACGATTTTCACAAGCCTGGAATTTAGAACGTTCTGCAAAAATAGTGGAATTTTTCACAAATTCATTGCTCCAGGGCACCCTGCTACTAACGGGTTAGCCGAGAGGAACGTTCAAACCTTGAAACACAAACTAACCACAATGGAGAATGAAGCACTGTCGATTCAGGAGAAAGTTCAAGGGATACTTTTCAGATATCGAGCCACACCTTTAATAAATAACAGAACACCCTCAGAACAATATTTAGGCAGACAGATTCGTATAAGGCTCGACGCTCTCAAACCTGTCAAATTTAACAAAACTAAATTTCCCACTAGTATGGCAAGGCAATTAGTCGAGGGGGAGAGGGTACAGGCCCGTTACTATACGAACAACAAGGCAATTTGGAAACTTGGTACAATCACTAAAAAGCTTGGCAATCTCCACTATATTGTGACGCTAGATGACGGCTTCGTATTTAAAAGACATATCAATCAGCTTCATTCCACTGAAGTGCAAAATCCGGTTGCAGATGTTACTCACGATGAACATCCTGCTAGAATTAATGAACAGCACACTAATAATGAACCGAATATAGGAGACTTAGTGGAAATAACCACTAACACTACTGATAAAAATGCACAACAACCTTCTATACCAAATCAACAATCCACGTCTACTACAAGCACACAACCTTCTATACCAGACCAACCATCTACATCTACGAAAAGCACACAACCTTCTACATCCAATCAAAAATCTACATCAACATCTATGGCAAGTGCGCAAGCAAATCAACCAATTCCATTCATCTCTAGAAGAAACGCGTCAGCGGCTTCAAACCAACTTTTACCACAACAGGCAACAAGAGTATCAACACGAACACGTAAAACTCCCAAGCGTTTGGCGGATTATATGATAGAGTTTGATTAGAATGTTATATATTTAGATTCTATGTACTTTAGAATTATAATTTTTGTAATAAGTGTGAGAGAATTGTGATAACCTTGATCTAGGACCTTAGTCAAATCAAATAAGTACTGACTGGTTTTTCACTTGTTGTTATACTTTGCTTTTTAATCGTTTTAAGACACACACCCTTTTCTTCTAATGTCAAAGAAAAAAAAAACTTTTCATTGAGATTATAAAAAAGGAACTATTGATTATTAAAGAACATTTTAAAACTGAATAAAAGTCTCCTTTTATTTTGGAAAAACCATAACATTAACTGTTCACAATAGTACCGAGTGAAATAATTATCCAAAGAGCTCAGAGAAAAGGAGACTATATTAAGTCTCTCAGCAAAATGAAAACAAGAAAATCTGGGAAGCTGTTGTTGACCTTGCGAGATACCAAGAAATTTCCAACCATAGCTAATTTGGAAATAATCGCGAAGGTATGGTTATGTTTTTACCTTTTAAAAATGTTTAAAATATGAGCTCGTAGATTGCAAATAAAATTAAAAAAATTGTGTTTCGTTTTAATTGAAATTCTTTATTATTCGCACAATTCTGTGTGCCACTGTTCACAACTTGATGTAAACAACAATTGCTTTTCTTTGTTATTCTTCTGTTTACATCCTTTGCCTAAACAATAACAATTAACAGACAATTGTTCGACTGATCTTTGTAAACAGATCTTCAGACCACGATTACTCTCTTCAAACGCACAGTGTCTTCAAACAAGACTGACTGAACTTCACTAACTCACTCGCCAACTTTGCCTTGCCTTTTATACGGCATAGTAAAAAGGCCTGTCCCTCTATCGTCTTTTCCTTAGACATCTCCGATTCCTTCCGTGCTAGTTAGTCCGGATTTTTATTTCCCTCTATGCTACGTTGAACGGAACTAATTAGACGGGGGTGTTGTGTCGACGTATACGATGTAGACAGTCTATTCAACTCCTAAAGCCTTTGGATTCCAGCGCTTTGATTGTTGCTTGTGTGCACACATATGATCAAGTTCGAATGAGGTTTCAATTCCTGGTTTCAATCACACGTGCAGCTGAAATACGCTGACCTGGTTAGTTAATCTGTATGACCAGTTGAGTGCCAGCTTATCGGAATAGATCCCAGTTCGCACTTGTTCGTTGACGAAATGCAAACCTTCTTGAAGGTAAATGTTCATGATTTCGCCTTCTCGAAATCTCTACATATGTAAACATCGTTGTTTACATTTATTTTTGGTGTTGTTGTTATATTTCTGTTTATTTGTTTCTCATTTTTTATGCTGGTGTTTGTTGTTATTAAGCCGTACAATAATTTGTAAACAGGTTTGTTTACTGCATTGTTTTGTTTTTCTAGCTTTTGATTAAAATTTTAATGTTAGGCAATGTAAAAGCAAAAACACCAGTATTTAGATTTTTTCATTTTCGTAACAATATTTATCATTAAATGCTTCAGAACTATATTGAAGGGTGTTTTTAAAAATGATCACCAGGAATAAGCGTCACCGGAACTTAATTTATGAAAACCGATATGGAGGCGGATCATCAATTTTAACAGGCATATGCACGATATTATCACAGTGATGATAATAGAGTACAACTCCTAATGCTTAAAAACAAAATTCAACCAAAAATATCGGGAGTCGCAAGATAAACGAATAAATAAAAAACGATTTTACATGGGTGAAAAATTGTAAGCAAGTAAGTTTGTTTACATTGGCATTTTCATGCATGGCATTTCTGAAGCGTAAATTAAAAACAAAACGGGTCATAACATACTACTCTGAGGTTCACCAGCTAAATAAACCGGCTCACAAAACCGTATAGCTTTTTTCTGAATAGAAATTGATGGTTAGGTATATATCTGCTTGCATTTAATATCGGTATAGCAGCTTTGCATTGCATTTGTAATAGACTTATTGGTCTGTAGAAGCCTCCGCTATAGTATGATCCTGGTCAGGCTTTGATATCGTTTTAACTACAGCTAATATTTGACTCATAAAATTGTAGCGCATCCAAAATGTTCAACTTTTCATGACTGCATCACAAATCAAACTGAGTTTAATCAAAGGCAATGGTTATGTTGTAGTCGCCGTAGTCTAGTAGGTAGTGGTAGTAGGCTTATTAGACGTAAAGCCAGGGTTCGAGCCCCAGACCAGACATCAAAACAAAATACAAAAAGTATTTCTTCGGCTACCTCCTCTCAGCAGATGTCTGGAAAAATCTCTGAGAGTAAATAAAATTGCCATGAAAAGTTTCTCAAAAATCTATTGTTCGGAGCCGATGTATAAGATTAAGATAAGATAAGATGAAAAACTAGGTCGTAATTTTGACTAAAGGGTTGTAATGAACAATTATGTATGTAAGGGTTATGTTGGATTTAATTACTGCTGTGGTTTGTGGCTTATGCGAATATACCTTAGCTTAAGACATTCTCACAAGATAAGGTTTATCGGTGTCAAATTGCACGACCTCGGTGTGCAATGCACATAATCTTACAATAAGATGAGCATGTGCTATTGTGCAAAATATTCAATGCGGCATAAGCTGTGCGGAACGTTATTTGATCGATGTTGTTCTATCGTTTACTAAACCAATGGACACGAATTTATCCACAGCATTGAGAATAGTTTTCTCGGTAGGATAGGTTAGGTTAGGTTAGAGGACGCGTGCTTGTCACGTACAGCTCCCGGAGGTCGATTTGAACCATTGTACATACACAGAGGGAAAACTGCCTAATAAAATCAAGAAGATTTTCTCTACGAAACGTTTTTGAAGTGAGGGGTATTACAGCAGAAAGAAACGAAGATTTTTTCGTAGAGATTTCTTATTATTTTTATGTGATAAATCTTTTTAATTTTTTCAAAAAGTAAAACACATACATTTAAGAAGAAAACTTGTTATTTACCATTTTTTTACTCAAATTCCGTAATTTTTGCCACAAAAAATACAATCCATAGAGAAAAACTTATTGATTCTATTGTGTTTTGCTCTAAATTGTATAAAACAAGAATTTCTTATTAATTTCATTGGGCTACCAAATCAATTGTTTCAAAAAGTTTTTTCTTATAGATTTCATTAGGCTACTTAATAATTTTTTTTAAGGAGTATTTCTTATTGATTTCGTTAGGTTTCTATTTGATCATGTGTAAATTATCATATTATTATTTTAATAAGAATATCTTCTTGATTGTATTAGCTTTCTTGTTAAAAAAGTTACAAGTGACAAGTAAAGAAGTTGAAAAAAGTAATAAAAATATTCCTCCTTAAAAAAAACAAAGTAAACTTAAATAAAAAAATTGAATTGTTTTAATTCCAAAAAAAAAAAGTTTTATAAAAAACAAATAAAATTTTGAGTAATGACAGATCAAAGGAGTTTAACAGAAAATGTAGATATTGTTCCAAATTTTTAATCTTGAGAGCTCCGTGGTGAAACGTACAACATTCTTCGAAGACGTTTAAAATTTATTCAAGAAGGTGGACCAAAAATATACTGTGCAGTTGATTAAATTCAAAGCAGGACTAAGGGAATGGAGAAGAAATATTGTCCGTGCAAAATCATTATTAATAAATCAAATATTAAATTAGTTTCTAAGTAAATATATCAAAAAAAAAATCTATAATAATATCAACCAAAATCAAGAAGTATTATTTATAAAAATAAAGGGATAGTCTTATAAAATTAAAAAGAAAATCTTTTTGAAAAAAAAGAGGGCTTAATAAAATCAAGAAGAAAACCTTTTTGAAAAAACGAAAAGAAAGCCTAATAAAATTAAAGAGAAAACCTTTTTAAAAAAATCAAGAAGACTATCTAGTAAAATCTTTCTTCTTGATTTTTTCAAAAAGGTTTTCCTTATAAAAATAATAAGAATCTCTTCTTGAAAAAAAAAACCATAGAGAAATCTTATAAACTTTATTCTAATTTACTATGTATTTATTAGGTTCAGTTTTCTCTGTGTAACGTCCTTAAGAACTCGGTAGGATAATTATGGCAAAATCGAATGAATAAATGTCAACAAACATGATAGATATATATGGCCGATAGTGGATGTAGAATTCACCTACTTTCGGTAATAATAAGAGCGCTAGTTAATTGGCCAATTGATAACACGGTGCGACAGTCAAAATACACCCAGCTAATGACACAGTCTAGGTTATGAGTTTTGTTGAGTAGAACTTAAAAATATATTTTTATTACACTTCTTGAACCCACCAAACTTGCTTTATTTGACCAAAAAGTTATTTTTGATCTTTTCACACAAAATTATTAATTGCCCAAACATTTTTGAACCGATATTCAAAATCCAAAGTTTTTCGAAAAGGGGACAGATGAGTCTTTAAAATTGTGTACATAAGCATATGATTCAAACTAACATGTTATGAGTTTTGATCGGATAAACTTGGAAATTATGATTCTTTTCTCATTTTTTCAAGTTTAGCTATTCTTAATTGCAAAATTTAATTAAAAGATATAAAATAAGTGATGACATTCTGAAAGTGCATTATCTTGTGAAGGGATTAACACTTCGTTTGATCAAATCAGACAAAAATTACCGTAGTTATTATTTAAATACTAAAACAGTCGTTTTATATTTTTTTAAATATGTCATCTTTTCAAATGAACTTTCAGTTTAACAATTTTCAAAAGTTTTGATGGATTTTGATTGTTTACCGCAAAATGTGTCAATTTAATGTTTGCACGACTACCAGAAGTTGCTTTATTTTTGGGTTTCTTGAAAATATTATTATTTCTCTTTGCGAAAACATTGTTCAACTTCTGATGGTCGCTCAAACGTAAAAATTAATTTTCACGTTATTTTCCGATAAACAATCAAGATTCATCAAAAATTCTGAGAATTTTTGAACTAAAAGTTTCGTTTATTTAGTGTCAAGCTCTTCACAAGATAATGTGCTTTCAGAATATCATCACTTATTTCATATTTTTTAATTAATAAATAGCACGTTTTCCCAAATATGCGATATTCAAGCAGGTGTTCCCCAGGGTAGCGTTCTTGGACCAATACTATACACAATTTTCCCCTCAGACATTCCAATCAGCGAATGCGCTTTAATTGTAACATATGCAGATTATACTGCTATTTTAACGGCCGATGTTTGTCCAAGCACCGCATCTGTTCAGCTTCAAAATGAACCGAATGCAATTGAAACTTGGCTAAACAAATGGAACATCAAAGTCAACGGCGAAAAATCAACACATGTTACATTTTAATTACGACGAGGTAACTGCCCTGAGATACGTCTAAACAATAATCCTGTCCCTCAAAGCGACTGCGTGAAATATTTAATAAGATTGACAGAAGGTTAACATGGATGACTCATATCAAAATGAAAAAGCAGGAGTCAAATATAAAAACAAAACGTCTATTCTGGCTATTAGGCCCAAAATCTCGTTTGAGTTTAAGAAACAAAGTACTGATTTACAAAACTATCCTGAAACCATTTTGGACCTATGAAATTCAACTTTGGGGAACGGCCAGCTATTCGAATATTGAAATACTTCAACGTTACCAGTCAAAAACTCTGAGACTCATTGTCAACGCTCCATGGTTTGTATCGAATTTTTCAATCCACAATGACCTTTCCATTCCAAAGGTAATAGGCGAAATAAGATGGTTCAGTGGAAACTATTTGGACAGGCTAATTCACCACGACAATCCATTAGCTATTGCTCTTTTTGATCACACAAACGAAATAAATCGACTGAAAAGACACCACATTCTGGATTTGCTATTTCAAAATTAATTATATGCATATCTATTTTTTTGATTATAAATATGTAAATATGTATAGTATATACTTAACTACTATTAAATTATAGATAAAATTTGCATAAGTATGTATGTTGTTGGTCTCAATGGAGTTCAACAAATATGTCAAATTAATATTGTATCAAATTTGCTTATTATCCCAAAGGGATATATTGTAAATAAAGTATTGACAAAAAAATATTTTTTTATTGAAATTTGCTACTATGAACGGTGAAACTAAACAAAAATATAAAAGAAATTCGCATTTGTCAAGTTTACCTCTTTAAACCGTTTATTTTATTTTTATTTATTATTATAATGATTGTTTTTTTTATGCAACAAGATCAATTATCTTATAAATTACAGCACCAGAATCAAATAAGTTACATAATACATTGAAATTATATTAATCAAAAAAAAATTATATTAATCAAAAAAATAAACAAAAGAATAAATAAGAGGTAATATAACAAAGTCAATGAAAATTGAAACGATAAATTTATGAGTTTTTGTAATAACTCCTTAACAAGTTTTTAAATCGCACTGCGTTGCTAGTAAATTGAATATTTGGGGGGAGATGGTTCCAGAGATAAATGGTATATATATAAAACTGGTGAAAAGAAGCACTCTTTCGGTATTTGAATGTTCGAATGAACATTCAAATGACGAAGTGAATACCAATTTGTTATAGAGTCAGTTTTCTTTGTTGTTATAATTTTATGTAAAAAAATAAGATTTTTAAGCTTCATATGGTCATCGAGGTGCATTCCAAGGACATGTACTAAATACGGAGATATATGGTCAAATCTTTTCAAAGCAAAAATATATCGAACAATATTATTAAACGTTATGTTGAGCTTTCGTTTCAAAATCATATTGCATCCAGCAAAAATCTCAGAGGCATATAAAAGAGAAGGAATTAAATACGTTTTTGCAATCAGCATCCTTATCCTCATGGGTGTAAAGTGTTGAGTCTGCCATAGGGTTCTAATCTTCCCATAAACTATGCCACATGCTTGATTAATGTGATCCGACCATGTCAGCGAGCTATTAAAAGTAACGCCCAAATTTTTGGCTGTATTTACGGATTGAATTTTTGTCCCATTAAGAGAAACATTCAAATTCCCTTTCAATACCGCCGGAATTTTGCCAATTAATAAAAACTTGGACTTAGTAGGATTAAGAAGTAGTCCATTAGCAGATGCCCATTGATAAATTCTATTTAAATCAAAATTTATTTCATTAATAGCAGATTCATAGTCGTTTTCGAACAACTTAGATAAAGTTGTACGTCATCAGTATACATTTGAATTTTGGAATATCTGATCTGCAAAGGAAGGTCATTTGCATACATGGAGTAAAAAAGTGGGCCAAGTATGGACCCCTGTGGAACACCTTTGTTTGTAAATAAGGGTGAAAAAACAAAACTACCATTGACAACTATCTGTGATCTACCAATTAGATATGAAGATATTAATTTTGTTGCGGTTGAAGAAAATTTAAACATATTGCCAAGCTTCAATAGCAGCATTTGATGGTCAACAGTGTCAAATGCCTTGGAGTGATCAAGTAAGACCAAAAATGTTAACTTACTCTTATCTAGATTGCCACGAATATTCTCAACCACCTCGGTTAATGCTGTAGTAGCATTGTTGAGGTCTAAAACCAGACTGACGGTCTGTTAGTAGATTATTGTCGAGTATGTGTTTATAAATTTGTCCATGGAGAATTCTCTCAAAAACTTTTGACATGTAGGGAAGGATAGATATTGGCCGGTAGTCACCATCATTTTTAGGCACTGGAATAATTTTCGCCGCCTTCCACTCAATTGGAAAAGTGCTAGTTGTTAAAATCGGGTTGAAAATGTGATTCATATGACGTATTATATAAGGCAGTATAAGTTTTATAAAACGTGGATGGATGTCCGTTGATGAACCGATGAACCGTTTAGTATATTAAGTTAAATAATATATACATGTATATCGTTTTAAAGACTCCATCCTCTCTTTTCTAATAAGATTAAAATTTTTGAACTCGGTTTAAAAAACTCACAACTTACACTCTGTCATTAGCTCGGTGTATTTCATTTTTTTATTTTGTCGTGTAGTGTAATCCATGAATTTAGTTATTCCGATTCCATGTTTATAGCAAAACACGTTACGTGTTGCATTGTATGTATTTACATACATATATTGAAATAAAAGACCGACGGAAATTAAAATCCGCAGACACAAAGTCATTCAACCATTGAACCATACAAGTCTTCTACTAACACTGTCTCATTAAAATATGAGTTTAAATATTCACTACCTGCGCTGTGCCAATATAAAACGTTACCAACTTAAGGATATAAGAGAGCCAAAACATATAAGAGAACAAACTATTTTATTCGAAATTGCCGTCATACTGTCTGGCAGTTAACAGGAGAAAAACAGTGTGTGATTGTATAATGCCATCTTATATTTTCGAATATGCGTATAAGAGTTATTCGTAGAAAACTTTTAAAATATAAAAGAGAACATTGTTATCGAACGCAGAATATTGTTTACATGCAGAGTACGACTGAAAAATTCGTACAACAAGTTATTCTCTTGAATATACAATAATTTCGTTTTAGTTTTGTTTTAGTACGTAGTTTATCTTGACCATGTAAAGGACGGAAGGTTAAAATATTTTTTCATCCTTAAATGAGTTTTATAGAAAAGGTAATATACTTGTATGCATATGTGTATGGGTATTAAGGTTTCCCTATAATAAAAATTCGGTGTTTATATTTAAAGCTCAATCAGAAAGTGAAAAGCGTGACATTGAAAATCTTTTTAGTAAATATACTACAGTTCATTTATATAGAAAATTACGAGAGATAAAGCACTGGAGTACAAACACGAGGACTTGAATTTCTCATCAAGATTTTCAAATTATAAATTAACAGCCTTCAATACTTCTCCAATTATTATGTCTAGGAAGCCGCCCTCAGAGGGGGGTACTATCAACAGCGAACATCTTAAGTCATTTAACGCTTGTTTTTTTCTAGGTAATGATAGATTGGTTGGTTTTTCTAGCCCTTTTAATGTTACTTCAAAATACCTTTCTTTTCTTTTATTCCACATTTATTGAAGAAATGTTTCAGTTTGCATTTGATATGGGATATCACAAGCCTATGTGTTGGCTTATTAGACATAAGGCCACGGTTCGAAACCCAGGTTAGACATTTCGATCAAAACGAAATAATCGGTGATTTTTTAAGAGCTATAGGAAAATTTTTCAAAAAAAAAAAACATAAAATTGCATTAAATTTTTATTTGAATCGATAGTACGGTCCGGTACGGTAATTTAATGTTGACCGCGACTGCTTAGTCCAATTTTGGCATACTCTTTCTAACATTTCGGCCGGTGTCTCACGAATAAATGCTTCAATGTTTTCATCCAATGCGTCAATTGAAGCGGGCTTGTCTGTATAGACATGAGCTTTAACATGACCGGTCCCGAACGTGAAATAAAATGTTCACCGAACTCACCTCTCAATTAGTCCATTGTTACGCGTGCTGTGTGTCATGTGGCGCAGTCTTGTTGAAACCACATGTCATGCAAGTCAAGCTCTTGCATTTTGGGTAAAAAAAGTTGGATATCATCTCACTCCAACATCGACAATTCTGCTTAGTTACGTATCCAAAAATGGGCTTCGTCGCTGAACACAATTTTCGGCCAACTTTCCAAGAGGCCATTCACCAAAAATTCTGCGTTGCGGTAGGTCGTTCGGCTTCAATTCTTGCACCAGCTGTAGTTTGAAAGGCTTCACACCTAAATCCTTCCGCAAAACTTTCCACGTTGTTGAGTAACAGAGGCCCAATTGCTGCGAACGGCGACGAATCGATAATTGATGGTCATCATTAACACTGGCCGATACAGCTGCGATATTTTCTTCAGTTCGCACTCTACGTAAGAGTGTTGGTGGTTTAATGTCCAACAATGTAAATTGGGTGCGAAATTTAGTCACAATAGCCCGAATAGCCGCTTCAGTGGATCGATTAAACTGACCATAAAATGGACGAAGCGCGCGATGAACTTTCTTAACGGAGCACGCATTTTGATAATAAAATTCAATGATTTGCAAGCGTTGTTCGTTTGTAAGACGATTCATGGTTAAATTCTAGACCAAACTGAAGATGTTTGACAGTGAAACAAAACACGAAACGTGCGTGAGCTGTTTAAACCAGTGTTGCCAAAAAGATAAAAGCTAAAAAATCCCCCGTTATAAAAAATATTTCTTGGTAAATTCCCCTGGCAGGAATTCTGAGAGTAAATAAAATTGCCACGAAAAACTTTCTCAAAAAAAAAACTATCGTTCGTAGTCGACTTAAAACTGTAGGTCTCGCCACTCATGTATAAAATTAACACACACAACATAAGTGGTATTAGAGGCTAGGTCGTAATCTTAACTGAAGAGTTGTAATCTTCGTTGTCTTCCTCATTCTATTATCATTTGCTGGAGGTATTGGGTTGGTTATGATAGTTTTCCATGTTATTGAAGACTTCGCATAATGACATCCAAAGGTAAATCATCTTTCTAAATACTTATAACTCTATAGCCAGTCAATCTAGTTTATGAACCCTATCAGTTTGTCAATCAGTCTAAGCAGTGCTATTCTCCATGTTATCCCTCGTCTACTCACGCTTAGGATTAGTTTCGTTCCTATAGGATTGAGCTTTGGCCATAAGGCTTCACGATTAAACGGTTTATGAGTTAAATGAGCATTATTATATGAAAGTAAAACACTAATTTTTAAAGGGAACGGTTCGTCTTTTGAAGCAAACCAATTAGTCACCCAACTTTCGACTTCCACGAATTGCTGCTCAGCCAATGCGTGTCGCATCGATAAAAACAAATAGTAGTCGGAAAGAGCGAAGTCTGGTAAATACGACGTGTTGGGTTGCGGGACCCAGTCTATTGCATTGATTATATCCTAAACCAGTTATGCTTTGTATAACGTTGCAAAATTACCTCGTGTCTTGTAGCTCATTCTGCTCATTTTGTATGATTCAAATTGATCATTTGTGGCTATATTATGAGTTTTGCCAGATTTTAAAAGCTCGTTTTACGCTACACCTCTCTAGTCGCACCAAACAAACATAATCTGCCAAAGTGATCGGGCTTTACATCCGTTAATGGTTTTCCTCGATTAACCCATGATTTTTTCCGTTTAGGACAATATAGGAAATAAATCCATTTTTCATCGTCAGTAACAATTCGATTCAACACTGCTTTTTATCTTGTCTTTGAAACAAAATTTTAGAAGAGGGTTTTCAGTTTTCCATCTGTCTTTCATTCAATTCTTGTGGCACGCATTTTTCAGACTTTTGTGTCTGAAGTTTTTCTTGTGCAACATTGAACATTTCTGCAAATTGTTTCTGACCCAAAGTGACATCTTCATCCAATAATTTTTGCTATTTGGCGTCTGCAAATTTTTTTGTGGTCTTCCACGTTATTGATTTTTCACATCAAAATCGTTATCTCTGAAACGTCGAAACCATTTTCAACCTGTTGCTTCTGATAGAGCATCAATTGGCAAGAATTCAATGCGACTTTCTAGCACTTTTCTTCAAATGAAAACAAAAAATTGATACTTTTCGGATATTATCATTTTCTGATACAAAATTCACTTCATATAACACTATGAAATCGCCGCAGTCTAGTGCACAGTGTGTTGGCTTATTAGACGTGAGTCCATGGTTCAAATCCCTGGTCAGACATCTACAAGAAATCGAAATATGAAACAAATACTTCTTCGGCAACTTCTTCTCAGGACAAACTCTGCGAGTAAATGAAATTGTAATGAAAAGTTTCTCAAAAATCTGTCATTTGCAGTCGACTTTAAACTGTAGATCCTGCCACTCATGAATAAAATTAGCATACACAACATAAGCGCCGTGAGAAGCAAGGTCGTAATCCTGACTGAAGGGGTATAACACGATGAAAGAATTCGATGTTGTTTTTTCACTGTTTACTAAATGTATACCAAAATGGAAAAATCTAGATACTGGTGTTTTGCTTTTACATCATTTAACATTAAAATTATAAACAAAAACAATGAACTTGTTTACAAATTATCGCACTGAGTAATATAACAGCAATAACCAGCATAAAAAATGGTAAACAAGCAAACAAAAATATACCAACTAACACTACAAGAATAAATGTAAACAAAATACACAAATAACAATAATGAAACAACGATGTTAATATTAATAGAGGTCTCGAGAAGGCGAAGACATCAACATTCGCCTTCAAGAACATTCATCAGACTGTTTACGATGCCATATAAAAGGCAAGGCAAAGCAGGCAACTGAGTTAGAAAAGTTCAGTCAGTCTTGTGTGTTTAAAAAGAGTATTCGTGGTTTGAACTTATTTTTATTTTATTTGCAATCTACGAGCTCATATTTTAAACGTTTTTAAAAGGTGAAAACGTAACAATATGTTTGACAGATGTTATCACAAACACAAAAAAAACAAATATTTCCTATGCAGACTTATGTATTTTGAAGCTTCCTTCATACCGGTATACCTTGTTGAATACAGCGACTTAACTTTCGAATCAATTATCATATTGAATGTTAAAAGTACTGTCCACGCCTTATATGGGGATAAGCCATAATTTACATGTCTATGCAATGGAATTAAAAAAAAATTTGAAACGCAGCAATAATTTCAAGCTGATACCAAATAATTTTTTATTTATTGATTTAAAATTTAAACAAATTTGAATAAAAACAAATTTCAAGAAAGTGTTTCTATATACGATGCTCAATAACTTTTCTCATGAATTAAAAATTTCCAACCATCAGTGTTTATGGTTGAAATTTAGCATAAACAACCAAAAAATGCCTCCACACGTCTGGGCTCATTTTGGTAAGTTTAAAACAGGTTTAACAACCCCATTGCATTTATTTGCAGAATTTATTGTTTTTAAGAATTGTTTGCCATCCTGCTGCGAGCAGACGACAACGTTTTACAGACAACATGTACAGACCACACAACGTTTTTATACAGCCTTGATGAAAACAGGCACACCGTCGGTTGGCTATTTATCTTCTCTGGTTTTATGAGAGTTTACAAAATAAAAAATATTATATGCGACTCACTAAATTCAATATTTATAGTTAACAGACTAGATTAGCAAAATTAATGAAGATTTAAGCTGATGATAGGTTGACCATAATAACAATGCAAGATGGCTCTACATCTAGACGTTAACACAATTCACAATATTAACCTAAAAAAACCTCGAGATTAAACGCTTAATGAATACAACAAACTTTATAATGATGATTACAGCGGTAATCAAAGCCAACATAAGCAATGAGGCCGATTAAATTCAATCTGAATTATGCAGCAGAGTCATGAAAAATTAGACAGAGAACTGGTGGCGGACATTGGTCCGCAAAGAAGCCATAACATTGTTTATCACCAGGTCTTTCATTAAGCGGCTTTACTCCTCAAATTTGTACAAAACAAATTGTGTGCGAAATATCACTGAAAATTGGTATACATTTGAAAGGCTTATTTGTGATATTATGTGTGAACTACAGCCTCGGTTTAAATTTATGCCACGATTTTTCTTGGTGCACGCTAGAGATGAGCGATATTTTCAAAACTGAGATTTAATCACGGTGATTGATAATTCTCTGGTAACTACAGTGATTGAAATTGCCAAATAACAGTTATTAATAATCTCGTTCTTTCAAAATTGTTACATACTCAAATTTATTTCATTTTATTTTGAACGAGGCAGAATTACTATTAGATGATGCTGATTATTTACTTTTGTCTTTTATACATGAACTTTCTGTGAAACTTAATTGTCAAACTTCATATAAAAAAAATTACATTAAAAATAAGAAAATTAATGACACCACTTTGATTTTGTTTTGTAGTCTTTTCGTAGTATGTATCTAGTTGTCTCTTTCTTACGACTTAATAAAATACGTTATCGTCATTATTGTTTTCTTTTGGAATACTGTGATCACAATCACTGTTTTAAAGAACAGTGATTAACAAATCACGTTCACTGAGAACAACGTTCTTCAAAAATCACTGTGTCGCTCATCTCTAGTGCACGCACTCGAAATATCCAATTTTCCCTTACTCTGGTATATAAATCCGATTTAATTTAATCCGATGAATTTAGTCAATCACATGGGTTATGTAGGTTTTGCCTACCGCTGTGGTTTGTGGGTTATTCTCATACGCCTGCGATTTAAGAAAATCCTACATGAAAAAGTTTAATGATGTCAAATCATTATATCTCGGTGGTCAATTCATATGACCTCACCGAACTTTGTGGTACGTAACCTACTAAAACGAAACATCGTTGGTGTTCAGCTCATCTAATTCAGGCAAAAAAAATTGGTATTCATAGGCATATAGTGTTCTTCGTTGATAGTGATGGCCAGGAGAACGTTGACCACAAAGAAAAATGGAATGATGTCGCCGCCAGCCTATAATTCACACTAAATAGTGACGTTTTCGAGATTCATTGGACCCTAGATAAATTTCGTGTGGTATCGTTTCAAATTCAACAATTTTTTTGTTTACGTACCCATTCATCCAGAAATGAGTCTCATCATTGAAGATGAATATTAGGGCTAGTTCCCAAGGGCTTCAAAGCTCATTCAGTGAACACGCATCTTTATCTACGTTTGTCTAATGGCGATTTGGTAAATGTGCTGAAAGTCGCCTTAAGTAGTGTGTAGTAGGTTGTGTGTTGGCTGACTAGACATGATGCAACGGTTCAAACCCCAGATCGTACAAATCGAAATATAAAAAATATTTCTTTGGCGATTTCCTCTCAGCAGATTTCTGGCAAAAAGTCTGAGGGTTAATAAAATTTCCATGAAAAGTTTTCCAAAAATCTGTCGTTTAGAGTCGACTTTACGCTGTATGTCCCGCTCATGTACAAAATTAACATACGTCGTTAGAGAGGCTAGGTCACAATTCTGACTGAACTGCTGTAATGGCTAATTAAATAAATAAGTAAGTAGACAATGTTAGTCAAACGAAATTTGGGCCAATAGGAGCCGGAAATACGAGATCAAGTATTTCTCTCTTGTCTGTAAGAAGATAATTTAAAATTAATCCAGTCATGGCTCTTTTAGTTACTTAGGAGTAATTGGAAATGAGGAAGCGTACAGATAACCTAATGCGCTTTAATGCATCGAAAACTAGACAACGGTAGAGGTCCTAGATAAAATTGCAAAGATAATTCGGAATGATACTGAGGGCATAAAAACCAAGCTAAAGCTTAAGACTAAATAAAGACTACTTAAGTGCAATGGTGAGTGTCATTATGTCTGAATCGCAGAGGCGTGATAGATAATGATGAATATATGACATGCCGATAGGAAAAGGAAACGATGGAGCAACTTTTAGTCATTGTATAGCATTTGTAAGCTTTAGATCAACATATTTTAGGAAGGATACAATGCCAGACATAATTCGTCTCAGAGGTGTGAATTGAACAAAGTTGAGGAAGGTTTTACAAAATTTTTTATAGGAAGTAGGGTTGTTACCCTTTCATTATGACACCCTATTGTTGGTATCTTTCCCTTCTCCTTTCCCTGTGATTGTCTACCTACCTATCTATTTTTGTGCTGAAAATTTCAATACACAAAATTTTACCAAAAAATTCTTTTCCGTTATAAAAATTTACAATTATCAGCACATACATGCATGCACTTAATAACTAAAGTGGTGCTTTTATTATTAAAAGAACTGTGACATAAAATATAATTAAAAAAACTGATAGAACAACAGCAACGAAGAAAGTGAAGTAAAGTACCTCTTAAGTTAAAAGTTTCCAGAGTGACATTTATTTAACACTTAAAATATAACAACGAATGGAAGTGATGACAGTTAAAAGCAACCCCCTAGGAAACACATCCAATACACTTTAGCTAACTATGTATGCGTTTTGATTATTTAATATGAGTACTATTGTCTTCAAACTTTGCTGCTGTTGCATGCATTGCTTTTACTTTATGATATTGTTGTTGTACTTTATGTTTTCAATGCTTTAATAAGTTTATATGTCTGAAACATGACTATAAGAAATATGTGAGAGCGACTGTCTACATAGAATACATAGATGGCTTGTTAATATCAACTACAAGAAGATTAAAGTGACAACGTTGTAGAAAAACAGGCAATTTAGTTGTAAAATGTGAAATGAAGAATTTGAGGGAAATATTAAACATGAGAAATGAATATGCAACGCAAACTAAAACAGAAGACCTCGGCCAGAGTAATGTGGTTTGTAGGTAATTCCATTTTCCAAAAGTTTTAAGCTTTTGGCAAAATATGATAACAACCTTCGAATATTTGACTAAGCTTCGTCACTACTTAGATGGTACATTTTGTTGCTCTTTACTGTAGTAAGATTGCTGCCGCCCTAAACTGAGGCCAACTCTATTCTACGGTGTCGAGGTTTGTTTATCAGCTTTAAAGAAGAGACATCACAAACCTGGTTTAAGCGTACTTACAGCTAAGAACTAATGCGTTGTTTGCATATAATCTAATTTGTTATGACCATAGCTTCAATACTTCAATTATTTTGCAGTGCTCAGTTACAATGCAGTCACTTTTGTTTAAAGGTATGAAGTCGCCGTAGTTTAGTAGATAGTGTTGGCTTATTACTTAAGGCCAGAGTGCAAACCCCAGGTCAGACATCAAAGCGAAAATATAAAAAAAAATATTTCTTCGGTTACTTTCTCTCAGTAGATTTCTGTAAAATTGTCATGAAAAGTTTCTCAAAAAAATCTGTTGTTCGGAGTCGACTTAAACTGCAGGTGCCGCCACTTATGTATAAAATTAACACACAACATAAGTGGTGTGAGAAACTAGGTCCATAATCCTGGCTGAAGAGTTGTAATGATCAATTATGTACGTATGTTTAAAGGTATCTAGTTAAGTTAAGAGTCGCCGTAGTCTAGTAGGTAGTGTGCTGACTTATTAGACGTGAGGCTACGTTTAAAAAATATATCTTAGCGACTGCCTCTCAGCTGATTTCTGGCAAAAACTCAGAGGTTAATAAAATTACCATGAAAAGTTTCTCAAAAATTTGTCGTTTGAAGTCGACTTTCAACTGTAGGTCCATCCAATTATGGATAAAATTAACACACACAACATACGTGGTGTGAGAAGCTAGGTTGTAAGGCCAATGGAAGAATTGCGATGACCAATTATGTGTGAATTAACTAAATACTAAAAGAACTCCAAGTGACCAAACTGAATAATTTACTGTAGGGTATAATGCATGTAACATCTGTACAAAAAAAGGGTATTCTTAAATTTTTTTTCATATTTCAACAAACATATCAGTAATAATTTTAATTTAAAATAGAAAACTACATATATAATACCATATATTCATGTAACGTAGTTAAAAGACTACGATTCAAAAATTTTAATTTATAATAATGGTATTTTTTTTTAATACTAAAAGCCTTGTTCACCACGCAGCATCTCCTATCTAATTTTTAATTCCTGATGTACACTAAACAAATATACTGTTACGAAAATGGAAATGGTGTTATATTGTTTAACATTAAAATGATAAACAAAAGCTATAAAAACAATGGTAATAGGGTTCAAATTTTGGACATCGATTCAGAACAGATTGTGTAATCAATAAATTTGTGCGTAAAGTCCAAAAACACAGTTTTTATTAAATTTGGAGGAGGTTCTAGAAATATAAAAAAAATACTTTTGAGTTCTACTCAACAAAAATCACAACCTACACTATGTCATTAGCTGAGTGTATTTGGACTGTCGCACCGTGTCATTTATTAATTTCAATTACAAATAATCAAAAAATAATCAGGATTACTGGCGAAAAAAATAATAATAAAAGTAATCTCAAAGTGCATTCAACAATTTAGACACAGTGAAATTTTAGTTTTATATATTACATAGCATATTCAAAACTATGTTGGTTACATTCTCAACAGTTAGTTCCAGCAATACAGGACTTAATTTTTGCAACACGTTGAACCATTTCACTTTAATGCTTTGATCTAGTACTGTTGCCGTTATAGCGATTTAGTTAAAGTTTTTTTTCGTTTGAAGAAGGATGAAAGTCTGGATTCTTAAAATTATCATCTGAAATCAAAATCTTAAATAGAAATATTACTTATAAGAATCTTTAACAATTATATCTTTTATACTTAAGAGAAAATAGAATATATTAGTAACAGAGTACAAATTGTAACTAAATTGAATAAAAAAAAGAAAAATTTTAAAATATTTTCAAAAAAAAATTTTGTTTTTTCAAAGAACACTTTGCGACAACATACAAAAAATTAAATCAATTCGAGAAACTAGTTAGTCTAAGTTGTTCAGTTAGTTTAGTAGAACTCAAAAGTAGTATTTTTACTTTTCTCAAACCTTCCAAACTTGTTTTATTTGACAAAAACGGGTTTTTTTTATTACTCGAATAAGTTTGAAACTATTTTAAAAATCAAAAGTTTCTTGGAAAGGCGAGAGAATATGTTATGAATTTTGATGGGGTAAGCTTGAAAATTATTATTTTTTTCTTATTTTTTCAAGTTTGGCCATTCTTAATTGCAAAATTTAATTAAAAACTATAATTATAAGTGGTGACATTATTAAAGTCAATTCTCTTGTGAAGAAATTATCATTTCGTTTAATAAAATTGGACAAAAATTACTGTAAATAAACATGCAAATATTACACGACTTTTGGTAGTCGTTCAAACTTGCACAGAGCAAATTCTCAGGTAAACAATCAAGATCCATCAAAAATTTTAAAAAGTTTTGAACTGAAAGTTCATTTGTTAAGATGTCATACATACACTGCGGCTCATCAGGATAGAACCAACATATTTTAAATTAAAAAAACTGTATAAATTGCAAATACAGATAGAATAAAAAATTATGTTTTGCAGAAAGATTGTTAATACTGTAAATGATAATTTGAACACAAAAATTTTTATAAAAATGAATTATAACGGTACTTTTTCACTTTCTTCATAGTCAAGTATAAAATTTTTCATTTATTTTTTTGGTTCAACAGAATAGAACCACGTGCATATTTAACCTAAATTAGTAGGCTGTTGTAATAAAGCTTTATAAAAACCAAATAAAATTAAAGTCACAGTTTGTGACTGCAGTTATCTAAATCAATATGTGAAGAAAGAGTTCTTTAAATTCGTCGGAAATGGTAAAAATTGATGTTTACCATTCTGAAAATTATTCTTATCGCGAAATCGGTGGAAAAATCGGACGAAGTCATAATGTGGTAATGAATTACATAAAACATCGTGAGCATATAATAAAAATTGCAAAGGAGGTACTTAGACAGCTCTAATACCACAGGACAAGCAAAAAATTCTTCGAATTGCCTCAAAATCAGCCCACCCTACCTCTAAAATTAAGCATTTAGCAGGGGTTAAAGCAGGTAAATCAACAGTTCGTCGAGCTATTTTAAGCAGTGAACATTTACAAGTCGTAAAACTAAAGAAAAAACCTCCATTAAATGCAATCCGTCAACAACAGCGCCCTCAGTTTGCAAAAGATCATATGGCATGGGATCTTACAAAATAATTATCATCAAAATCATTATCTAGTGAAAGTGTTGTTTTTGTTGCAAACATAATTAAAACATTTGTAGTTTTGCTGCTACTTTAATAATGTAAATATGTGGAGATGTATGTGTGTATGAATTAGAAATGGTATGAGTGTTATTGTTTGATTTGAATTTCATTAGCATACGATTAATAATATTATCATTATAGCAGAACGGATAATAAGAATTGATACCCTCTTCACTCTCTTGAATGTGAGTTTGTGTTCATACAGCCTTAAATAATTGTTCATATTTACATAAAATGTTTGCCTATTTAAATTATGAATATAAAGTCTAGAAATGGCATTTTCTATGCTTAGTATATTACTTAGTGGCCGTAGTCTAATGTGTGTGGTAGTGTGTTTGCTTATTAGACGAAACCTCGTGGTTCAAGCACTGGCTCAGACATCTCGGAAAAAACGAAGTATGAAAAAATACTTTTTTCTGCGTCTTCCTCTCGGCAGTCTGCTGTCAAAATCTCTTAGAGTAAATAAAATTGCAATGAAAAGTGTCTTAAATCCATTGTTTGAATAAGACATTAAACTGTATGTCCTCCATGCATGGATTGGATTGAAACATACATACGACATGAATGATGTGAAGAAGCTGTGGTGGAAAACCTGACTAAAGGGCTGTAATGGACAATAAAGTAACTAAGGACCATTATTACAACTTGCCGTTAACTAAAGGGAGGATTTTAACGGGCAGATAAATTGTTTTTAATTATTATAAGTGAACAATATGGTAGAAGTGAACGTTAAGCCAAAGGGAAGATAATCCCACCTCTAACTTTTAAAGATCACTTTATGTTTGAACTTGCCATACTATGTATTATTTTCATTGTGGTAACTTCAAATATAAACAAAGTGAGCAAATGCAACAAAAAAGAAGCCGGTCGTTGCCACTGCTTTTAAATAAAACTTGTTTAATTTAAGCAGGGTTATCGCCATTGCTCCGCTACTCCCATATTTTTGAAAAAGTTAACTTTATTTTTTCATTAGGTTGTAATAACGAAAATAAGTTAAAGCTGACTTTAAAGTTACCTTTGTCAAATTAGTTGTGGTTTATTCACTTAGTTTTACTAAATCACCAAGGATAACCGTAGACAAGAACGAATCTTCCCTGAATGGACTCAAATATCACTTTTAACGACCAGTCCTGTTTTTAAATGAATGGCTCAAAAACAAACTAAATTGTTGAACTTGGAGCGATATCAATTCACATGAGGTTCAAGAACTTTATTGGGTATTCCTAAATGTCTAGTGACAATCGTACATAACATAAAAAAAACAAAAACAAAAACTGTTTTGATATGGGGTTGTCGTAAGTAATCCACTTACGTACATAGGTATATATTAGTTAATTCGTTATTACAACCCTTTTGACGCTATATGCCGTTGGTATCCAGATCAGAGATCAGCAATGAATCGTTTTTTCGGTGCTCATAAGCACTCATGAAATTTTGAATATAAGTGAGTCAACAATATTGAAATTTAACTATTCTGATTCATTCGTACTCCCTACAACGTTGATTTCTAACTACAGGTTGCAATAAGTATGCGTACAACGTTGACATTGAACTCATACTATTCGAAATATGTTTGATTCATAAGCCTACTCATTTAGATTCATAACTTTAGAAAAATACTTCTAATACTTATAAATGATTTGAGTCACTCATACTTATTTTATGATTCTTGTAAATGTTGAGTCATGGAGAGTCGAGATCAACAACATCATACGTATTGTTAAGTATGAGTACGATGCGTACTTCAAACTTTGAATATGAGTAGTATGAGTATGATATTATAATAAGTATGAATGCGTATAAGTATCAGAATCTATTAGTATGATTCGATTCTTCTCATCTTTTCTGATTCTTCTGATCTCTGATCCAGATCATCCAATTCAGACCAAAAGAAGCTGGTATTCATCGACCTAAAATGCACGCAGTTGACAATCATCAAGATAAAAATGTCTCCATAGGGAACATTTATTGTGAATAGTGTACATTAAATCTGTGAACAAACATCATCATATTTCTTCATCGTGAGAAAGATGATGTGCTAAAAAATTATGATTAACGTAAAGCATTAAATTTTTGGTTTTATTTGAACAAAAGTGCTGAATAATCACACCGAATGCTTGTCTAGGCATATGGTGATCATATTCTATAAGAAGCAGCACATGCAGAACATGGTTTCAATGGTTCAAAAATGACGATTTTAATGTGAGAAATGAAGAATCTGAAAAATCATCAAAAAAGTTTGAAGACGCCCAATGAATAGAATGACAGTTAAATGGAAAAGAGAACAACCATTTGAGAAATCTTACTTAAAAGTTGCCGTAGTCTAGTAGGTAGTGTGTTGGCTTATTAGACGTAAAGCCGGGGTTCGAGCCCTAGGCCAGACATCAAAAACAAAATACAAAAAGTATTTCTTCGGCGACTTCCTCTCAGCAGATTTCTGGCAAAAACTCTGAGAGTAAATAAAATTGCCATGAAAAAAGTTTCTCAAAATATCTGTCGTTCGGAGTCGACTTTAAACTGTAGGTCCCACCACTCATGTATAAAATTAACACACACAACATAAGTGGTGTGGGAAACTAGGACGTTGTACAATGGGTCAATTCGACCTCCGGGTACTGTGCTTATCTTAGTTGACAAGTACACGTCCTCTAACCTAACCTAACCTTCCCATTAAAAACGCTTATTTCATATTGGTACACCTGGCATTTGATCGAAATGCGTAACGATGTTTTAAAAGGCAAAATTACGTTTCATTTTCAGCTTGAATTATGTTTTCAATATCATATGTTAATAAATTAGCGCCATTGTGAACAAAGAAAATTAAATGTAGAAAGAAAATCAATTGTAAGCAAACGAAATGTATTTCTGTGAAATTTATTGATGAACGGCTATTCATAATTTTCGAAATTGATTAAAAAATTGTGTATGAAAGAATGTTAATTATTGCTCATAATTCTCACTTTTCACAATATTTGCTTGTTTCATAATAATAGATGACGTTAACAATATTTAAATGTAATTGTGTACAACAGAAACTCATTTACTGACTTAATGAAAGGGTTATGAAATGATTAAGTGCCAAATGGTTTTTTTTAACACTTTTTCCTTTTGTTTAATATCTTAAGACTAAAATAAAATAAAGAAAGAGCATTGAAAATTTACATGAAAGAACATTTTTTTCCAGAAATATGATGAAATATTGTGCACATTGATAGTTGGAAGCTATTGGAAAATTGTATTTTGTATAGCACTTAATGAGCTTAATAAAACGTTTCAAATATGAGCTCGGAGATTGCAAATAAAGTACAAATAAGTTTTTGTTTAGTTTTAATTAAAATTCTTTATTATTCTGCCACTGTTCACAACTTAATGTAAACAACAACAATTGCCTATCTTTGTTATTCCTCTTTGCACTCTTTTGCATAAACAATAACAATTACTAAACAATTATACGACAGATCTTTGTAACGGAGATCTTCAAACCACAATTACTCTCTTCAAACACAGCGCGTCTTATACAAGACTGAGTGAAATTCACTAACTCAGTCGCCTGCTTGCCTTTTATATGGCAAAATCCTTCTCGAAATCTCTATAAATGGAAACATCGTTGTTTACTTTTATTATTGTAGTGTTGTTTGTATATTTTTGTTTACTTGTTTACCATTTTTTATGCTGCTGTTTGTTGTTATATTAAGCAGTACGATTATTTTTAAACAGGTTTGTTTACTGCATTGTTTTGTTTTTGTAACTTTTGTTTATAATTTTAATGTTACGCAATGTAAAAGCAAAACGCTAGTATCTAGATTTTTTATTTTCGTCACAATATCAACAATCTAGCAATAGAGTGCCATGAAGTTAAAAAAGTTTTGCAGCATCCTCCTTCCCTGGCTGCAACGTATCCTATGAGACCATGGATATCAACTGCGAATGATCTGAGACCCACCAGTCTAGCCTAATTCGTTATCAAAACAATGGAAAGGATTATGGACCTCGGGATAAAGCCATAGCACTTGCCAGTATTGCTCAATACGACTTCACTAGTGGCAGGTTCCTTAACACTGTAATGAGCTCATTCGTGGGGAACATTGAGAAAGCTCTGACAGTAGTAGTAGTAGCCGTAGACTATACTAAAATTCTTGGCGGGTGTCATTGAGAAAGTGTTCATAGACGTGGGGTGCGCCTTCGACAATATTCATTCGGAAGCTGATGTCACGACCTTTAATAAGCGGAATGTTTGAGACCGTATTACGAAATTCGCTATTGAACAAAAAGGATAATTAATGCCTCTCTAGGTGAGGTTCATATAGCATGGGGAATAAATAAAGGTACACCACAGGGTGGGGTTCTCTTACCAAACCTGTGGAATATCGTAGTAGAAGAACTATTAGATAAACAACATGGTTTTATAGTGTATGGTAATGCGGACGATCTGGCCGTTATGGTATCATGTTTCAATCCGCACACACTTTCTATCTGTGGTGTAACCAGGCTCTTAGGCTTATAACTAAATGGTGCTCATGATGTTTAAGCGTCAATCCTAGCAAAACGGTATTGATGTTTTTACCAAGCGATATGCCCATTTTTAACTTATTGATCGTAATTGGGGTTCAATTTCATTTATCCATGGGAGTTAAATATTTGGGAGGGGGATTATTCTTGATCCCAAGGAGAGCGGCAAAAGCGGTAGATGCCAAAAGATAAAGAAACTGGTCATTTTACGGAAAGTAATACTCCTATGAGTCAACGTATCAGTCGGTCGGTAATCTAGATTGAGTTAAAAATATTAATTCGGTCTCATTCTTAACAACTTAAAATTTCATGGAGGGAGTTTTAACAAAAGAAAGGAACAAAGAAAGTTTGTTGTTTCACTTTCCCAATATGAATCATACATAAATAACTAACATTATGTTTTAGTGCTCACTGCTTCATGCACGCATAAATAAAAACTTCAGGTAATTTTTTTTGTCAATTTTTGACACTTTTAACGATTGCGTGATAAACTGTAGTTAGGCAGTATCGTTCATATGTTTGCCTGTTACAAGAACTACTCACAATTTGTCAACTAATTCTTATTGTTGCTATTGTTTTCACATTATTTTATTGGTGTAGCATGATTGTTATTATTTTTTACTAACTACAATGTAATTCTGGTAATAATGATTAAACACTGCATTAGTATTGATTATATTTATAAATATAACCACTGTACAGGTCACATTAAAATTCTAAAAATTTCTTTTTTTGACAGATTTTGAATACCTTATGTACCAAATTAGACTTCGTGGTCAAACTACACTATGCAACAAAATAAAAAAATGAAATACACCCAAGCTAATGACATAATGTAAGTTGTGAGTTTTATTGAGTAGAACTCAAAAGTATCTTTTTTATCCTTCAAACTTGTTTTATTTGACAAAAACTACTTTTTGCGGACTTTTACTGATTACACAAACATTTCTGAATCAATGACCAAAATTTAAGCATTATTAGAAAGGAGAGGGATGGGACTTTAAAACCATAATGTATAGTACATACTTCTATATATTATTTGACTTAATCTACTATATGGTTTGATGAGGTAAACTTGAAAAATGCGATTTGTTTCATATTTTTCAAGTTTGTCCGTTCATAATTGCATACTTTAATTCAAAAATATAAAATAAGTGATTATATTCTGAAATTGCATTATCTTGTGAAGAGATTGAAACCTAGTTTGATCAAATCGGACAAAAATTGCCGTAGTTATTATTTATCAAAACAAAATACAAAAAGTATTTCTTCGGCGACTTTCTCTCAGCAGATTTCTGGCAAAAACACTGAGAATAAATAAGTCCGCCATGAAAAAGTTTTTCAAAAATCTGTCGTTCGGAGTCTACTTTAAATTGTAGGTGCCACCACTCATGTATAAAATTAACAAGCACAACCTAAGTGGTGTGAGAAACTAGGTCGTAATCCTGACTGAAGGTTGTAATGACCAATTATGTATGTATGTGATACCACTCCGACCAAAACCTAAACCTATACTTTATCAACTCTTAGAGTTTTTGCCATAAGATTTCTAGGATGAAGTCGACGAAAGAAATAATAATTTTTATATTTCGTTTAGTTTAAGACAACATACTACCTACTAGGCTACGGTGATAGTAGTTATTACAACAATAAGTTAAAGAAGACAAATTAAGCGGGGTCAAGCAATTTTCCGTGTCAATATTATTCTTAAACTGGATGGGCCATTCAGTATATGTATGAACTAATATGAAAACCCTTCGTTAAAATGATAGTTTAAATAGGTACAGCTTCAACTTCTAAGGCTCTGTTTAATAACAACAATAGTAATTCAACATAGCAGAAAATTTAGTGATAAGGAAACTATCATTCCTAACAGAGTAAATTTCGTTCCATGTAGCCTTAAAGACTGAACATGAACGATGAGTTAATAGTGAATAAAACAAAAAGAAAACAATAATAAATGGTAGTAATAAACTAATACGAAAGCAAAAAATTATTCAGTCTGAAAATACAAGGTCATTAGACATTTTATAGCTATTTTTTGTGCCACTTTTTCGTGACCTTTCCACAACCTGTCAAAATATTGTCGACTGTCGTAAAACATTAAAATAATGTAAAGAAAAAAAAACAAGTTTTACAGTGAACAGCTAAATTAGTACGATGCTCTAAATTGCAATAGAAAATTGATACGTATGTAGAAAATATGAAATTACATTTTTATCAAAACAATCTATTTTTTGTTTAAGTCTAACCCTTCTGACAGCAAGCTTAAACAGTAAAAGATACAAAGTTCAGATTCTGCTAGTTTCTTCAGGTAAACATTTTCTAACGATTTTTAGCATTTTGTGTTATTCTAACTTGCGAAAGTTGGCTGTGGAAGCACCGAAAATCAAATATTACCTGTAAATAAAAAGTAAGGGTTAAAATAAGGATTAAGTTTTATTTAGAATTAATAAATTTTAATATATGAGTATATAACTTTATACTGATATCATTACTATTCTGTAATGATTATAATTTTTAATTTAATGAACACAAACAGATAAAATGTTGTAGGACTGAATCAAACGAAACCAGTACTTTAAGAAATTGTCAAGAGAGGACTGCGGGTGCAGCTAGCTGAAGAGCTAGCTAACAGTCGGGCGGGGAGGTTCGGTTCTCTCTTAAAACAAAATCCTGTTTGTATACAGAGTTATTTTGTTATAGACTTCTTATTTTTTAAAAGATCTAAAAAAAATTGAGGAATAGAGTGGACCAGAATGACTATAAGTTTTCTATAGAAGCCCGTTTATAGTCACGTAACAAAAAAAAAACAAAAGACATATTTTATCTATTATACCCAGATTAAAAGCACTATCAGATGTTGTTGATAGGCTAGTCTCAAAACCCTCCCAATCAAATGTCCAAATGGCTATGTATATTTTTAGGACCCTTCTTATCAACCTAAATTAGATGTTCTATTTGGGTATTACTAAATTGATGTAAGTGAAAAAAATCAGTCTATGGAGATGTTTATATCAACAAGATTACAACCTTGAAATGTCAAACCAGACAATTTTTCTACTAATTCTTTAAATAACATTTGGACAGAACTTCGTTTGCAAAACTTCTGTAATCCTAAAATGTATTTAAGGTCTGATACCTAGGTCCTACAAAGTCATATTCAACTTAATATAAATATCTCTCTTTTTCCAGAAACAATACATAATAACTCCCAAAACCAAGACAAAAGTTCAAACAATTGACTTGTCGTTCATATAACTCGCATCGCAAATTAACGAAAATCCTCTCAAGTGTTATAAGATATTTTCTTAGAAATGAAAACTTTTTGGAATCTGGAACAGAAAGCAAACTATGGGTTGTTTAACTTTCTGCCCCACGTTGGGCGAAATTATTTTTCTGCATCAAATAAATGTTAGAAAATTAACATTTTGTGCAGCGTGGAGCAATTATTTTGCCATGTCATCGCATGTTTCGTGTTTTGCGATCTGAAGTCGAATCAATAGTCACACAAAGGCAAGTTCATCAAAAATGTCTAATTTTCCATGACTCTGATGCATAAATCCCGCTAAATTTGACTGCTGGCATTATTATGGTTTTTAACTGATTCGCATATAACTGCGACTTAACCCTTTGCACTAGGCACCGTTTCGAACGTTTCGAACTACCAGCAACTTGACTTGATTATATAATTATCGATTTTGATTATATAATAAAATAAGTTTTAAGAAAATGCTTTGCAAATAACTAATGGTAAATTACGAAAACACAACAGTGTTTCGCTTCAGTACGAACTGAGATCTTGTACATTTCTTCTCTCGGTCATGAGATTTCTTGATTATCGTATCAAGTTTCATACTTCATTGAGCCATAACCTGGTAGCTTTGTATGCCTAATCCACTATATCTACAATTTGCTTAACGGATCAAAGAAGTGTACAGTCTGTCATGAACGCACTTCGCACGTTCTTTTTCGTCGTGAAATTTATATTTTATTTATAAAATTTATAAATTTTATATTTATAAATTTATTATTTATAAATTTTATAAATTTATTTATTTATAATGCATATTGTAACTTTATCATATTTCGATTAGTGCCATTTTAATAGAAAACTACAGGAGAACCCGTATTTCGGAAATAATTGCGATGTAATAATTTCATTATCTGTAATCAACAAACTATTATGTCCCTTTAGAGGGGACAACCGAGTGATAAGCTAGACTTACGTTGTCCCCTCAGAGGGGACAGCCGAGTGCAAAGAGTTAAGATAACCTCAAAAGGAAAAATCTAAAGGGTCACTCGTTCATAATATCCAATGTGGAATAAACTGCGTGGTTCATTTGGTGTAAAGTCGAAAATAAGTTGGTAATCATTGACCCATAGTACTCGTCGTTGACAGAGGTGGCGTAATTCTCAAAAAAAAAAATTGTGGAGCAATGCCCACAACAAATAGCGACTTTTCGGACCACATTTGTTCTAAAGAACAAATTCACCAAAAGTTCGGAAAAATTAAGAATTCTTAATAATTACACGGTGTGACAGTCAAAATAAACTCGGAAAATATGATGTTTTTCTTATTTTTCCAAGTTTGGCCATTCCTAATTCAAAAATTTAATTAAAACCTATAAAAGAAATGGTCATATTCTTAAAGCGCATTATCTTTTGAAGAAATTAACACTTTGTTTTATAAAAGCGGACAAAACTTACAGTAGTTATTATTTAAAGAGTATAAGAGCTTAGTCATATTTTTTTAAATATGTTGTCTTATCAAATGAACTTTAATTTAAAAATTTTCAAAATTTTTATTGGGTTTTAAGTGTTTATTGAAAAATGTGTCCTTTTTCCGTTAGACCAACCACCGGAACTTGGCTAATGTTTGCGCAGAGCGATATCATAATATTTGCGAAGAACGGAAATATTAGATTACTTTGGTAGTCGTTCAAACGTGCAAAGAGTAAATTCTCAGGTAAACAATCGAAATCCATCTAAAATTTTGAAAATTTTTGAAATGGAACTTCATTTGATGAGACAGCATATGTATGTAAAAAATATTACTAAGCTGTTATATTCTTTAAATCATAACTACGGTCATTTTTGTCCAATTTTATCAAACGAAGTGTCAAACTCTTGACAAGAGAATGCACTATAAGAATGTCTCCACTAATTTCATATTTTTTAATTAAATTTCACAATTATGAATGGCCAAACTTGACAAAAAAAAAAGAAAAAAAAGAAAATTTCCAGGTTTACTACTTACTCAAAAAACTATCCGTACAGCAACGACTATTTAAATCGATTAATTTGAAATTAATTTTTAGTAACGGTTTTGACGTCCTTTGACAGCTAAAACTTTTTAAACAAGTTTTTATATGAAAAGCCAACTCTATGAACAGCATTGGTATCTTTAGGCATTTGTTTATTTGTTATTCTGTTATTCCAAAATCTGTGGTCTGGGTGATGATATATTACTTTTATGTCAGTCTTTGGAATCATTCTTTCAGAATATTAGGATCAACGAAATTTCATAGTGATTCAAATCATTGGTGTGAAAGAATAAGGAATAATAATCATTTTCTCAAACAAAAGATTTTAGACACTCACAGTGGACATTGCCCCCGAACCACCAATAAGCCACCTCCATGTTTAACGATTACTTTTAAGTTCTTTAAGTGGAATGCAGTGTTCTCGCTACGTCACACAAATCGTCTGTCATCTGATCAACAAATATTAGACATGCTCATGTCAGAAACTTTAACCATTTACAAGAAGTTATCTAACTTAATGACAAATTTTGTGGCATAATATGAACGCAGTTTTATATCCTTGCTTAGAGAAAAGGTTTCTTATGTGGAAACATGTCTTATATTTCTTAACAACCAGAAAATTCTGTAAGATTTGTGCATTTAATTTTTCCACTCGGAAATGATATTCCTTTCATCATCACGCGTTTTAACAATCAAGTCTTTGACGTTAATACAAACGTTTTTGTAATTTTTGTTTTAGAGCAAGCGGCACAAATAAGTCAATTATAGGAGTCGGGAAACTGGGGCTACTGTAATATTTGTATTACCTCACATATGATTATATACTCCGTCAACGGTTGAAACGGTTTCCAGGTAAATACTTGAAAAAGCTCACTTTCCATTCAAATCCCCTGGCTTATAAAATCTTGAACTTGATTGCCCACATCAGACTATAAAAGAGTGATTGTGCAGCTCTCTCTCTCTTCGAATATATACCTACGCCTACATAAAGCATCCTATATGAAACCCAAATTTATAACCGAATACTGATCGGGATTAAATAATCATATTTTTTATCATATACTTTTAAAGATTGAATTAATTACTGTGAATTAATTTTACCAATTCAATATTCAATACATAAATTTCATGAACAAAATAAGAGAAAAAAATTCTCCAACAGTAGACCTATTTGAAAATTTTTGACATGACGTTTCAATGCAGCAACAATAACCGTGTCATGATGGTGAGTTTTTATTCTTATTTTTTGTCATTTTGTCTATTCTCTCGATTTCCTTTTTGATGCTGTAGATTTTCATTATTGTGGCCTTTTGTCTATTATGAAAAGTTCAAAAACAGCCAAACAGCGGACTATATATGAAAATGTGTGAAAAATAAACCATCGCAGTGCTATAATGTCGCTAGAAATGCCATAAGTAAGCCTACACTACTATAACGATGAGGAGAGTGGTGATGATAATGGCTATGGACCTTTCTAAGCAAAAATAACGACGACATACAATACAATGGCGAAAGCAGCAACAATGACATGATGAAACAAAAGACTACGAAAAAATAAAGTATTGCCGTCATTTGCAACCCGTATCAAAAACAAGAGTACAATTGCCGGTACATTTCTATTTTCGGCTGAGCCTTTAGCAATTTTGTTTTAACGCTGAAGAAAAAAGCGCTGTCAACGCGAATAAATCTTTAATACCGATATTTTGTTTTTTTTTGCTTACGTTTTGCCTTTTTTTGAATATTTTGAATTCCTGTTTAGATATACAGTGGTGGACCTAAACAAAAGTATGATACCTTTTGCTTTTGGTTTTTTATATTGTTACGAAAATGGATATATCTAGATACTGCCTAGATACTGTCTTATTCGACAGATATTTGTATTGGACATCTTCAAATCACGATTACTCTCTTTAAACGCATCGCGTCTTCACACAAGACTGACCGAACTTCACTAACTCAGTCGCCTGCTTTACCATGCCTTTTATATGGTAAAGTAAATAGTCTGATGAATGTTCTTGAAGGCGAGTGTTCATGTTCTCGAGATCTCTATAAATGTAAACATCGTTGTTGACGTTTATTCTTGTAGCGTTTGTTGTTGTGTTTTTGTTTACTTGTTTAACATTTTTATGCTGGTGTTTGTTGTTATATGGTTTTGTTTTTTTAGCTTTGTTTATACTTTCAATGCTAAGCGCTATAAAATCAAAACACCAGTATCTAGATGTTTTCGTTTTCGTAACAATATTATTAAAGTTAAAAATCACACAATCACAAATACCCAGGGAATCAAACCCACGGTCTTGGCACTTGAAATTTAGCACACTATCAAATAGGCCATCGGGACACCCAACTTAACTTCGGCACTAGAGGAGCTGACTAACTGAAAATGGATTTGGGTTAATTTGGTTGCCCGAACGATAAGCTTTTTTCCATCACGTCTGATGGGCGCATTTAGCTTCAATGAAACTTACTGTTATTTTCCTCTCTGCCATGTAAGTTTGTACACCCTCAAGTATTTTTTTGGCTTCTTCAGCCTTAAGAATTCCACTCCAGCGCTATCCTGTCTCTACTATCATGATACTTTCTGTAAGTATGACCGACTGAACTCTTTTTTCTAAGTTTTATGGCATTTGCTGATGTTATTAGGCCAGAATATCCTGCATATGATTATAAGGCATGTTTTGATGAATACTTGTAGATTTCGAGCTGTCTCTGTCTCTGGTGTTTTGAAAAATTCTTTTAAGTAGGTAGGTAGGTAGGTATATGTGGCCGGCCTCCCAAGGAATAGGATGGATGCACTTAGCCCCATGGGGCTCATTGTGATACCACAGTTATGTTAATTATCAACTAATCCTAGAACCACTTAGAGCTTCCAATGAAGCGACTCGAACTGCCGACGTCAATGTTCGACAAATCACTCAGATCATCGATGTAGTAGGCAGCACCATCACTCTTTCTCCTTTGACATAGTGACGAGGATGTTCCCAGTATATGAAGAACAGTCTCTTCCTCCTGCTCATCCCTGTAGCTTCTACAGAAATCATTTGCGAGGTGTCCCAGACCAATGCGCCTCGCGTGGACACAAATAATGCGTTACGACTCCAATGAGCGTACTGAGCATGCTTCTTTGGAGTTTAAGCAGCCATGCAGTGCACCCTCCATCCAGCCTCGGCCAGATTATGCACACCATTCTGCCCTTATCCGAAGCTGCCCACCTACAGTAGACAAAGTACATGATCTCGTTGTCAATCATGAGCATGCAGGTTCCCAAAGGGACTCCAATATTCAAGAATACGTCGGAGAGTTTGATGGTCGTACCGTGTCTGGCCAGTTCATCCGCTCTGCAATTGCTAGGGATATCATTATGTCTCCGCCAACATGTTTAGGTGTTTTCGATAGCCGTTCATTACATAGGATCCCAGAGCCCTGAAAGCCGCCTGGCTATCGGAGAGTATGGTGATGTTTCCATTGGGAACATTCGCCTCCCAAATAATGTTAACCGCAGCCTGTATTGCCAACACCTCCGTCCGGAAAACGCTGCAGTAATCCGGTAGCCTTATCCGGCTACACCTATTGACTACGAGTAAATTCCGCCACAAACGGTTCCTTCCAGCTTGGATACGTCAGTGAAGATTTGGACGGATTCCTTGACAAGGTGCACAGCACTAGTGATGGGACAAGGGTAAATACCCAAATTGTAAATTGGGTATTTAAAGGTAAATACCCAGGTATTTACCCAAGCACCTGTATATTTACCCATAATGTGGGTATAAATCAAATTAAAGAAAAATTTAAATAAATTAAAAGAATTTAATTTTGAATTAAAAATTTGAATTAACTTTTTAATAACAAATGAAATAATTCATAAATTAAGTTATAATCGATGTAGCTGTCCGTGTCCGATAAAGACTCATATCGAGTAGAGTGCGTGATTCCTGTTGAAGTTGAAGGGATATCATCTTGAGTACATTCTAGTGAAGAATTCATGTTATTTTCAAATTAAGTGGAGTGCGTGCTTTCTGCTGAAGGTGGTAAACTATTTTTAAAAAGCAAGTTCCAGTTGCACGATATATATGTTATTTCCCTACTCTTTGTGTTGTTATACGGTTCTTTTTTTGAGTGAATGAAGCTGTGGGTGCTAAAGGAACGTTCAGTAGCAACTGAAGTAGTAGTTGTAAAGCAATGTCGATACTGATCTCGTTATAAATTTTATCCAAATATGTGGAGGAAATTGCTTTTCTGGTTGGAGCCTTGAAATGTGGATTAAGGTCCTTAAAAAGTCCTTCCACAATGGATGCTCCACCATAGCCAAAGGAACTCCGGTTACAAATATAGCCTTAGCTAAGTTATATTGTGCTGAGTTTGAAGGAAGATGCATATGTAAATCAAATAAAGGCGGATAATCATTTGCTGTCTGTATCTTGTCATTGGTTGCAAGCATCTCTCGAACTCGTTGCTTTATTAATAATGGACACTTGATACACGTTATTAAATGTTTTCCCATTTTATTTATATTCGGAAATTTGTATCACTTTTCGCAATGTGAGCATGAAACTTCAGTGCTACTTCCGCTTCTATGTTTCCAAATAGTTTCTTTTTTTGGTCTTCCCATCATTTAAAATATAATTATCAATATGCGCACTTTATTTCACTAATCGCTTGGAACAAATGTTTATGAATAAATGAACCAAATTCTTTTTATGTATCTGAGGCTCAAGCATGGGTTTCGGAACGGTAAACTTTCTAGTTGCTTCAGCATTGTTGTTGCCGTCGCTCCCACTCATTACATTGAATTGCCATAAGGTTCTTATTAAGAATTGTTGGTATTGAAATGTATAAACAAATTACACAACAACGAGTATTCGTTATTCAAATAAGTATTTACCCGAAATTAGGTAAATACCCGGGTATGAAAGTGGGTATAAATGGGTAAATACCCAGCGTTGGGTAAATACCCAGGTGTAAACCCATCTCCACACAGCACCATTCTTCGACACCTCTTTTTCATTGAGAAGCCATATCGCGGTATCATATAGTCAATGTCCCCAACAGCCTTAAATCTCTCGAGTCGAGTGAGCAATATCTGAGCCACGCCATTGTCCAGTCGCCCAGAGACGCCTGCTAATACCAGCCGCCACGCCCCTACAATATAGATCAAGCGGTGGGAGGCCCAAAATTATCTCCACTGCCACCGTAGGAGTAGTGCGCAAGGCACCACTGATTATCACGCAGGCAGATCGTTGCATCCGCCCTACTAGATTTAAGTTTGTAGTTCTACCAAGGGATTCCTACCACACTTTTACTTTTAAGTAATAATTTTCACTTCCTTTTTCAATTGTGGTTAATAACATGTAATGCCTGATAAACAATCAGACAATCACAAACACTCAGAATCTCTGAAGCAGATCGAACCACAGCCTATGCATTTGAAGTTTAGCACTCTATCAACCAGGTCATCGGGGCACCCAATACTTAATTAGAATAGCTTAATCCACCCCGAGGGTCCATATGTAAATGGAAATTTTGAAGAGAGTTTTTGGCTTAAAAATGTATTTGTTAATTTGTGTAAAAGTTTTTATTACATTCATACATAATTGGTCATTATAAACCTTCAGACAGGATCTCGACCTTGCTTCTCACACCACTTATGTTGTGTGTGTTAAATTTTATACATTAGTGGTGGGACGTATAGTTTAAAGTCGACTCCGAATGATAAATTTTTTGATAAACTCTTCATAGCAATTTTATTTGCTTTCAGAGTTTTTGCTAGAAATCTACTGAGATGAAGTGACCGAAGAAATGTTTTTTCATATTGCGTTTTGATATCTGACCTGGGGTTTGAACCGTGGCCTACTAGACTTTCATTACAATTCTGTAGACTAATTTATGGCCATGTGGTGTGTGTTAATATTATTCATTAGGCTACACTTAAAACTTTTACCAGCAGATCGCAGAAAGCGGTTCGCAAAAAGACATTTTTTTGATTTTTTTTCTATTTCAGATGTAAGAGGCAATAGAGCCCTACTCACTAGAGTACGACCACAAAGATTTCCACATCGAATTATAATGTCTACGATTTAAAAACAGAAGTGGGACACAGTGGGACAGACACACAAAAACACAGTGGGACAGACAAACTATACTCACATACCTACATAGCGTAGGTTATGAAAAATATGCTTTTATTTGACAAAAACGGTATTTTATTTTTAAATTATTGATTAACCAAATATTTTTTAAACTTTTTTGAAAATCCAAAGTTTTCTGAAAGGGGAGCGATGGGCTTTTAAAATGGCATACATAAACATATGGTTCACCCTTACACGTTATAAGTTTTGTACAAGTAAACTTGGAAAAAATGGTTTTTTTATATTTTTTCAAGTTCAGCCGTTCTTAATAGCCAAATCTAACTAAAAAAATATAAAATAAATGATAAAATTCTGAAAGACCATTCTATTGTGAAGAGATTGACACTCCGTTTTTTAAAATCGGACAAAATTACCGTGGTTATTATATAAATAGTATAACAGTAGTGTCATATTTTTTATATATGTCACCTTATCAAATAAACTTTCAGTTGAAGTTTTCAAAATTTTTGATGAATCTTGACTGCTTACCGCAAAATGCGTCAATTTCTCATTTGGGCGACTACCAGAAGTCGGCTAATGTTTGCGTTTATTGCAAATATAATTATTTCGCTTTGGGCAAACATTGTCCAACTCCTGGTGGCCGCTGTAACGTGAAATTGATACATTTTCCAACAAACAATCAAGATCCATCAAAAATTCTGAAAATTTTTTACCCAAAAGTTTATTTGAAGAACATAACTCAACTGTTAGACTCTTTAAATAATAATTAAATAATTTTTGTACGATTTGATCAAACGAAGTGTCAATCTCTTCACAAGATAATGCACTTTCAGAATGTCATCAGTTATTTCATATTTTTTAATTAAAGTTTGCTACTATGAAAGGACAAACTTGAAAAAATATGAAAAAAAATTTGCATTTGCCAAGTTTACCTCATCAAACCTCATAGAATATTAAGTCGAATAATATATATATGTATATCGTTTTAAAGGTCCATCTCTGCTCTTACCAAGAAAGTTTAAGTTTGTGACATTGGTTCAGAAATGTTTATGTAATCAATAAATTTGTGCGTAAAATCCAAAAAAAAAAAATAGTTTTTTCCAAATAAAACAAGTTTGGAGGGTTCAAGAAATATTAAAAAAAATTTTTTTAGTTCTACTCAATAAAACTCACAACCTATACTAGGTCATTAGCTGGGTTTATTCATATTTTTTATTTTATCAAATAACCGGCCAAGTTTATTAACATTTTATGCAAAACACACATTTTTTATTGTTTGAAAATAATTTTGTCGTAATAAGAAGAAATTCAGGCCGTGTACACCAGTATCCTGTTTATTTTTACGCTATTGTCCTTTAATAAGGACAAAAATTGGAAATACTCGTATATGTTGTGTTTGTATTTTTTGGTTTTATAATTCAGTGAGGTTGATTGGTTTGCTTTGTTGGCTCATACCCTGAGGTTGTATTGATGCTGTAACTGTTTATGATTCTGCTGCCAATCGATTCAATACTGTACCGTACTGCACGTTTTCGGTTCCTGTTTTCTTTCTTCTTTATATTCTTGGTTGGTTTTTAATACATACTAAAAATATGGCCACTGGGGTTATTTGCTACTCCGGATGTTGTTGTTTGTGTATGATGTAGTTATTGTTGGTAGTGTGGAAATGAGGGTATCACGTTGGCTGTTAGCAGCACTCTTATATAAATACGATTGACCCAAATCAAGTTTCGATTTTATTCTTGTTGAACTAAAATTGAAATTGGTTTCCCTTCTTTCTTTATATTTTGTTTGGGTATAAAAATAAATGTTAATTTTAATTCGATTAATAGAAACTGGAAGTATTTCATAAAATATGACACACTGATGAAGATAGTAGGGGAGGAAAATATCAACGATTAAAATGAGAATGTTAATGATTTCAAGTTCAATTTTGCAAGCAAAAGATAGAAAAATTAGAAAACCAATAAAAGCATTAAATTAATGACTTTGAAGGCATTTTCCATCCGTCATCTTAATGAAATGGAATAATTTGTTGTAGTTTGAAAGATTTTCAATATAACTCTTACGTATACTCTTCTAAGAATTTTTTACATCAGTTATAAAATGGTTAATTAATGCGATGAAATACTTACGGGTGTGCAGGTATGAAGTGAGCAACAATATACAAACGTCCCCATAGGAAACATTGTGAACAAGCCCTAAATTTTTCTATTTTAAAGTTGGTGCTTACATCTGTCAAACATATTCAGTATACATCAAATCAGTGACCAAACATCATATTTTTTTAATCGTGTTTAAAGTAGCGAATTTTGTACCAGGAAATTATGATTTTGATAGTAGGTAATGTGTTCGATTATTAGACGTAAGGCCGTGGATTGAATTCCAGCTCAGACGTCTTGAACAAAACGGAAAAATAAAATATTTCTTCCTCTCAGCAATATTCTACTAAAAACTAGAGAATTCTTTTAAAGGTGTCAAAAAGTTGGAACTCTTTATGACAAAAGCAGAGCACATGCGGTGAAAGACGGTCTCTTCCTTCTCCTCAGACTCATAACTACTGCAGAAGTGATTTACCGGAATGCCATGTGTTTCGGCATGCCTGGCAAATGGACAGGGGCCCGTAAGAAGGGAGTATGTCACAGAGTGAATCAGTGTAATTTCCTAAAATAGCGTTATGTCTTGGAACCCATGTAAGGATTACCATCGAATGTACCGAAATTCCCTCAGAAATCCTCAGTATTCATGGTGAATTCTCCCTGGGTAATACGGAAGAGGGTAAGTAGTCTACAAACTCGTGAATGCCACAATTAGTCTGTCAACAATTTACATACATACATACATAATTGGGTATTACAAACATACAGTCAAGATGACGACCTAGCTTCTCACACCACTTATGTTGTGTGTGTTAATTTTATACATGAGTGGCGGGACCTACAGTTTAAAGTCCACTCCGAACGACAGACTTTTGAGAAACTTTTCATGGCAATTATTATTTACTTACAGAGTTTTTGCCAGAAATCTGCTGAGAGGAAAGTGTTTGAATAAATATTTTTCATATTTCGTTATGTTGGAGCTGTCTGACATCATGTTTGAACCATGGACCCACGTCTAATAAGCTGACACACTAACAACTAGACTACCGCGACTTCTTCCAATACTTTACATGTGATCAATTCGACCAATATTCTGGAATTCAAGGATGAATTTCAAATCATAAAGATTTTTATTTTCTCTACCCAACCAAATAAAATTTTTTTTTGTCTTGGCCCGGAGGTAGGAATCTTCGAAAGACATTTTTGTTCCAACAAAAGAGTGTACAATTCACCACCACTGGTGCCGACGTACTAAACACACCCCCTATATTCTTCAACCACTCTCCCCCCGCGGGACTGCCGTAGGATATTACTTTGCGGAGGTCTAGTTAGCTTTAAAGCTCTATCACACTAACTCAAATTTCGCCTTAGTTCCTCCAACCTAGGTAGTTCCAGCATAAGTCCGGCCATTCCCTGGCTGTATAGGCTCCATAGAATTCTAGAATTCAATACCTCTTTCATAAGCCGGTTTGGTCCTAAACTCGTTTCCCCTGGCCATCTAAATCTGGGGCAGCATTTAGGAATACACTCCGCATCTTCCTCCTCATCCACACGGTTTGGGCATATAGGGGAATATCATGTCCGAGTCTGTGCAAGTACTTCCTGAAGCATCCACGACCAGTTAGAAACTGGGTCACGTAATAATTCAGCTCGCAATGTCCGTTTTCCATCCAAGGGACAAGGTGAAATGTCCATATTCCCTTTAAACTGTTCTCCCATCTTGACTGACATTTGTGCATGGAAGTCCTTCGTTCCTCCACATTTATAACTGCTTTTTGTCCTAGACACTCGGGATGGCGAAAGTATATCCGCCTCATCTTATTCGCCAATATGTCTACCGGAATTGTCTTTTCCAATACCAGTACCGCTTCACCATACACTGTCCTGAAGCCACTTATCTGTCTAATCGCGCTTAGACGATACACCGAGGACAGTTGTCGTACCTTGTCGTACGAATGGAGAGTGCCTCCGAACATATTGGGCAAGCATATAACATTATCAACGTTACAACCCTTGATATTATTTTCCTGTTAAATTTATTTGGTCCTCCAATATTTGGCATCATCCTTGTCGGTGCTCCCTGGGTTACGGATGCATTTTCGCCGATGAATTTCACGTGCTCTTGAAGTTCAACCTGTTGTCGATAATCACCCCCAAAAAGTTTTTGTAGCCCACGTCGATTCGATCTTAGTGCCTCCAACGGTCACTTCCATCTTCTCCACTAACTTCTGGCCACTTATCAAGACGGCCTCCGTTTTTGTGTGCAGCAAGTGTCAAAGCTGCCTCATCAAGCCATGCTACAACTTTTCGAATCGCTATGTTCGTCTTCTCCTCTATTCCCTTTACCGTCTTAGCCACCCAGACTATAGCAATATCATCTGCAAAGCCCACAATTGTAGTCCCGTTTGGCTTTGTATTGCTATTGTATACTAATATGTGTGTGTATGCGAGAATATGCAAAAATCCTTTGAAATTGTAATGAAACAATCGTTTATCAATTGACTTCAAAAATTAAAACCAATACCAACCAAAATATTGCAGCTGATGGATCAATTACGGTTGCTAAAATATGGTTATCAAACTTTAGTTCAGTTGCCATAAATGCTACATATTATTGTTAAAGATTGTAACTGAGAACTGCTAACATTTTAACATTTCACTTAAGAAATAATCAAACCAAACTAAACACACATTTAATCCTCTATACGGAGAAGCCGTTGTCGTCATTTGAATGATGTTATACGGTATTTAGATATGCAGTTTTATTGAGTAAATCGCAGTAAACGCCATTATTGAGCTCAATATTTCATATAAAGTTTCAAATAATTATTGCGCAATAAATACGCAAATTGTTATAATATTGAGTAAAAATTAATCTGCAGCACTGTCATAAGTATGTTCAGTGAGAATATTACAATTAACCGAAATAACTTTCTGTTGATATTTGACAACTCGAATGTTAACAACAATAAACAAAACCAATATTGTTGAAATAACCAGCTGTTTTGTTTACCAGCTGTCAAATGAATATTGAATAAGCAGCTGAACTACGTATATTATAATGTCTGAACACTTAAAATATTGTACTCAATAAACCGAATATTGTATCAATAAAAGTGCATATCTGAACATAGTACCATACATAATGACCTCAATAGGTCTTTTAAAGGAATAAAAATTTCTCAGGCGTAATTTATTTCATTTAAATTTAAAGATAACAATCGCTTAATGATAGATCCTATAAAATTTGTTATTGAAAAATATTTTTTTTAAGTACAAAAATAGATGAACTCAGAAGTAATTATTTATGAATGAGAAGATGTTGAAATGATATAGAAAAAGTGTAAATTTGTTTTGTCTTCATATTTATGGTATAATTCTGTAGTAATTTTATGTGTCCAATTAATTCGTTCACTTTTTTGTTTGTATGTCTTATTACGGTCACAAAGAAATTGTGTTGTTTTCGTTGAAATTAAATCAATAAATGAATTTGAATTTGTATGGCAGTTATGATATCAGATACGAAGTACATAGTTTTTCCTGAAATGTCTGTCTGTCTCAATGTTTTATGGCTGTTCCTGTTGTGGCTATGTATAGCTATAACTGTGTATCGTCTGATTATTATTGTTTGTCTATTTTTAACAGACAGTTTCAATGGCTTTTAGATTTTATTGTCAAGTACTTTACTGGCCAGAACATTAAGTGTGCTGTTGTTTTTCTATAAAAGAGAAACGATAAGCACGTGAAAGGGTGTAAAACAAAGAAAATATTTAAGTCGGCAATAAAACCAAATTTATCGCAAAAACCCCTATAAAAATAACGTTTAAACTGACTTCCTTAAATCTCAAAAGAAAATTTATTTTGGGAGAAATGACATCAAACTTAACGTAAATAAAATATAGCGCCTTTGAAAATCAATGGGATTATGTTGAAGAGCAGAAAGACATGAAATTTTGTATTTTTAAAGATTTTAGATTTTCTTTAATTCTTAAATCTTTAATTTTGGCTACACATTTATTACTATTTTTTTACTATCAATATTTTGTGGGATAACATTTATTTTTAATAACATCTCCACATTGGTTTGACAAACTTTGAATAATGTGCCAACAGAAAAATCGAGAAATAATCCAGCAGCTTTTTTAACGATTAACGTCACGATAATATAAGAAAAATTTTCACATGGGCCATTAGATAATTTAGTTAAAAATGTATCAAGGAAACTACTGTATCACAAAAAATTTTTTTTGCCAAAATTCGCGGAAAAGCACTATTTTTTATGTCACGCATATATGTATGACTGATATGGCCCTATATTAAAACTTTCTTTCAACAAGCCGTATCAGCCTTATATGTCTGACGCATCCTGTTGTTTTGAACACAGCGTTGAACGCATTGTGTAGGAATCAGTGGTACGTGTAGCATTTACCAGATAACACCTTGTTAAAGCTGCCAGATTTGACGATTTATAGTCATTTTGACGATTTTAGGCTTCAAAAATTGACGATTTGACGATTTATGCCCTTATTTTGACGATTTTTGGAAATGAAAAATCTACTTCATATTCTTTACTTTAGTACATTAAAAGCCACTTTAAACTTTGGATTTACTTTGCAATTGTTACTATTGTAAATTCACCCTAACATTACCCAGTAAATAAAAGCAATAACAAGAATTTTGAAATAAGTTTGACACTTTTCGTAGTTGAGCATAACTTACCATTTGCCGTTGAAGACCAATACTAATGGGAACTAGGAAAATATGTTATAGGAGAAAGGAAAGAGGGAGTAGTGTTTTTGGATACTAGATTTGGAACCCTTTATACCATAAGTAACAGGAAACACCTCCGCAGGAAGGGAGTTCTACACCACAAACGGAGGTGCTTTCCGAGAAAGAATGGTGTTACGTAGGAATACAAGGGGAAGAGGTGCCCTTATTTTGCTCGAGCAAAATTCATTGAAGTAATGATGGAATGGTGAAACACAAGCCACATTGCAACGATGCTTTAATGAATCAATGAAGTTTGATACCCTATAGCAGTGACGCTCGAAGTCGAATTTCCTATCACATGTGCCTACACTATAAGCCTACTTGTGTGGTTTCTTATAATGATCGTGTGTTTTTTGCTTTGTTTGTTGTTTTGTGTTGATCTCAGATGACACAATCAATTCAGTTGATGTTTAGTACTTGAAGAAGCGAAGATTATTTGTTTTTGCAAATACACGCAGCAAAATGTTTGATGAAAATTGGGAATATAATTTTTTTTATAGAGAAAATGGATGGTACTGCACAATGTATTGTTTGTTATCGCATTTTATGTCGTAATTTTTTTTTTATAAAAAGACATTACGACGCTAGCCATGGATTTTTTGGCAACATTAAAGGGAATGATAGGACTTTAAAATTATTGCATCATTATCAATCCATACATACATAAATACATACATCAATATATTCATCAATACATGCATACATACATACATACATCAATATATTCATCAATACATACATACACATACATCAATATATTCCTCAATACATACATACATACATACATACATACATACATACATACATACATACATACATACATACATACATACATACATACATACATACATAAGTTCATTATGTAGTAGCATACACACAACGCAATAAACCAATTTTTTTTATTTTCCCAGTGTACGGTTCTCAAAAATTAAGTTGAATTTTGTTCTCATCTGCTTTACCAACACAACCAAAATTATGATAGTATGTGTTTGAGCACCACTGCCCTATAGTCCTTAACGAAAAACTTCGGCATCTCCTGTACGCGGTCGAGAAGTCTCAAAATAGATGTTGAGACACCGGCCTATACATGAGAGTTGTATTCCATTCTCTTTCGGATATAAGGGGTGTAAATAGTAAGAATATCAGATGAAGTGAAGTATTTCTTGCACCGTCTTAAGAAGCTAAGACACTGAAAAACATGTCGGTTCCAGAGAACATCACACTGAATTTTCATGTTCAGAACGTCAACAGTTACTAACTTTCTAATATTTACACTACCCTTAGATATAGATGATGCAATATTATTGCTGGGCTTATGTGAAAATAAACGACACTGGTATAGATTGTTTAAACCTTAAATAATTTTTTCCTGAAAACTCGATTGAATGATTGAATGAAGGATGGTAGCTTTTAATTTCCAGCCTTAACTAAATTTATTAAAAAATATTAATATTATCACATTCTTCAGCTAATGTAGAGAGAGCATTAAGACAATTTAATTTAAACTCAATTCCTTAGAAACAATATTATATAAAACGATTATTTAAAACTTAGTAATCGTTATTGCTTCGACTTTATTTCTAAAATTTGCGAATATTTCTTCGGTGACTTCCTCTCAGCAGGTTTCTGACAAAAACTCTGAGAGTTCGGCATCAACTTTAAACTGCAGGACCCGCCACTCATGTATAAAGTTAACACACACAACATCGTAATCCTGACTAAAGGGTTATAACGATGTAATGTATGTATGTATGAAATAGGAAAGGATAGTAGAAAAAAGCATCTTCTTTGAAATCAAAGCTTATTGGAGCTGGTTGCGGTACCATATTTTGCGGTGTGCGTTATAAAACGGTCTCAATAATCACCATCAAGGCTTCACTTTGCCTTAGAACCAAGCTTAAAGTCACACTGAAAGTTTTAATGGTATTAGTGCTCCGTTCGATATTAACTAACAATAGTTAGACTAAATAAGCGTTGAGCTGGAGACGTACATACATTGGTATATCAAGCTGATCCTCAACCGATATGTTACCTCTCAAGTGCTCATTCTCTCTCCAACGATGTCTCCATTAAACCTGTGAGCGATTATTTTATTTGGTCTCTAATTTTTTTGTCTAATACTGGACAGATGAACCTTAACCTTAATTAAGGAGTTTATTATTGGACTCAGATAAATTGTATGGTTTCAATCAATCTGGGCACTGCAAAAAATGGTCTGTTTCAAACTAATATGTTTGTTCCAATGCGGTAATTGTGTGATCGTTAGCAGCTAATTGTGCACATGATCATCGAAATAGTCTAGTGGGTAGTGTGTTGGCTTATTAGACGTAAAGCCAGGGTTCGAGCCCCAGGCCAGACATTAAGACAAAGTACAAAAAGTATTTCTTCGGCGACTTCCTTTCAGCACATTTCTGGCAAAAACTCTGAGAGTAAATAAAATTGCCATGAAAAAGTTTCTCAAAAATCTGTCGTTCGCAGTCGACTTTAAACTGTAGGTCCCACCACTCATGTATAAAATTAACACACACAACATAAGCGGTGTGAGAAACTGGGACGTTGTACAATGGGTCAATTCGACCTCCGGGTACTATACTTGTCTTAATTGACAAGTACACGTCCTCTAACCTAACCTAACTTATACTGATATTGTTGGTACATATTTGTTTACTTTTTTATCATGTAATGTTAAAAGATGTAACACCATTTCCATTTTCGTAGCAATATTCTTCGGTTATATTGGCCGCATTATTACGGTGTTTTTTTATACATTAAAAAACCAACATCCACTAACACACATCAATATATTTTAAATCGATACAAATTTCTGTGAGGATTATTTGATTTCCTTAATAAAACTCTATAGTGCAGGAGGATTATATGGTTAATGTACTCTTTAAATTTTTCCTAAAATAAGCCTTAATAAATGGAATTTTTATATCGTATTAAATTTAATGTATCCCTATGCTAAGTAAGCTTATAAGATATGAAACTAGAAACATTTTTTATATAAAAAGAGCCAAAGAGTAGAGAGTACCGCATATTAGAGATTTACGTCATGCGGTGTGTTAACTTTTGTAATGAAAGTCACTATGTCTAGTTAAAAATCCAATGCCATTAATAATAATAATATTTCCATTGTTGTATATCCTACCCCTTTAGAAGTCAAATCTATGCGTTTTTTCCTTTCTTACTAGACTACATGCGTTCATACAGACAAATTATGTAATGCGGTATAACACGTTACAATGAAGTTTCTTTGTTTAATAAAAGGTTTACAAAAAGGAACAACGTACACCAAATGACTTAAGGTGTATAAGGAACATTACTTGTGAACAAAAAATTCCGAAATCATGTTTTTAAAATGTGTAACCCAAAAAAAGAGCAGAAAAATTGGTCTACAATGACAAAGTGTGACCGCAACAAAATACAGCAAAAAGGCAGAACCGAACAACACAATCTACGAATTCCTACAAGTTTAGCAAATGTTACAGAGAAAGGTAACAACCTCTTCAATATAACCATTATCATGTAAGTTTGTTTCTTTCTGTATACTTGTACTAGGATATTTGGTAATGTGTTGCTCCGATTATCTTTACTAATTCGGCGAAAATCGATGACTCAAATTGACGACCGCGGTCTGATGTAATTCGCAATGGAACGCCGAATCTAGCAATCCACTGGGACAGCAAAGCCTTAACGACGGATTCTGCACTCATATCAGGCATAGGGACTGCTTCGGGCCATCGTGTAAAACGATCGACAATCGTTAAACAATACCGTTGACCTTCACATAATGGAAATGGTCCAACGATATCAATGTTGATATGGGCGAAGCGTTGTTTAGTCAACTCGAATTTAGCCGGGGTTGATCGAGTATGCCGTTGCACTTTCGAGCGCTGACATTGCAGGCAGTTACGAACGAAGAGTGCGCAATCTTTCCGAATACCAGGCCAGCAAAATCTGGTAGTTGCCAATTTGGTGGTGGCTCGAACGCCTGGGTGTGACAAGCCATGCACTGCTGCTAAAACTTGTTGACGAAACTCCTTCGGAATGAAAGGTCGAATATGTGATGTTGTAGTGTCACAGATAAGCTTAGCATCACAACCTGGGATTGGAAAAGGTTTTAAATGTAAAGAATTATTTTCAGTACCTGGGTTTCTAAGCATCTGCCAAAGCTGCTCGTCATTTTGTTGCGCTGCTGCTATTCGGGTATATTCAAGCTTCTGGGCGATGGAGTCCACTCGAGAAAGTGCGTCGTCTGTAACGTTTGTTATGCCAGGAGTATAGCGGATATCTGTCGTGAATTGGCCGATGAAATCAAGCTGCCGAATTCTGCGTGGTGAAGCTTTCTCGAGCTTTTGTTGAAAAGCAAATATCAGCGGTCGGTGGTCGGTAACCAGGTAACATCGTCGTCCCTCTATCATATACCGAAAGTGACAAACAGCTTGGTACATTGCTGTAAGCTCTCGGTCGTAGGTGGAGTATTTGCGTTGAGTGTTCGTTAATTTCTTCGAGTAAAAGGCCAAAGGCTGAAGACAACCATCAAGTTTCTGGTGTAGGGCCGCTCCTACGGCAACATCGGAGGCATCTACGTAGATTGCCATCTCTGCATCAGCGGCCGGATGTGCCAAAAGCGTGGATTTAGCCAGCTCATCCTTACATTTTTGGAAAGCTGCTTCCGTGTCCAAATCCCAATTCAAAGGTGTACGATCGTTATTTTTGTTTCCTCTAATAAGTTGTTGTAGCTTCATCTGATATGATATCGCATTTGGTAAAAATTTCCTGTAGAAGTTAACCATCGCTATGAACCTCTTAAGTTCCTGAGCCACCCTTGGTTTTGGAAACTCGCGTATTGCCGTTACTTTCTCTGGCAAAGGACGAATGCCATCAGCGCTAACGAGGTGACCAAGAAATTTAATCTCGCTTTTTCCAAATTCACATTTGCTTAAGTTGATGGCAAGATGGTTTTCACGAAGGCGGCGAAAGACCTCTGCAAGGTCGCGTCGGTGTTGTTCGATGCTAACAGATGCTACACAAATGTCATCTATATACGGAAAAACAAAATCTAAACCACGGAGTACTTCATTTATTAGCCGTTGAAAGGTTTGGGCTGCGTTACAAAGCCCAAACGTCATCAATTTAAACTCGTATAAACCGAATGGTGTGCTAATGGCGGTCTTTGCGATATCGTCGGGATGGATTGGAACTTGATGGAAGGCTTTCTGTAGGTCAATTTTAGAGAAAATTTTCTTACCTCTGAGATTCGTGGTAAAATCTGTTAAGAATGGCAACGGGTAGCGAGCCGGCAATGTCCTTGCGTTAAGTGCACGGTAGTCTCCGCATGGTCTCCAAGTTCCGTCACTTTTTTTGACTAAGTCCAACGGACTGGACCAGTTACTATTGGACGGTCGGCAAATACCAGCTTTCATCAGAAATTCGAATTCTTTTCTAGCAGCTAGTAATTTCTCCGGCGATAAGCGTCGTGGGCGGCAGAAAACAGGTTGACCTGTCGTGTCAATTTTATGGGTAATCGAAGATCTTGTCGTAGAGCCGTATGGTGAAAGTCGTGTTATGTCGGAGAACTCTCTCAGTATGTCGGCAAACGGATCTGCGGTGTTGAACGTTTTAATGGCAAGTGTCTCGCAAAATATTGGATATGTAAGCTGTGAGACAACACCAGTAGTATTGTCTATAAGTCTATTGCGTTTCAAATCTATAAGTAGATCGTAATATTTAATAAAATCGCATCCAATAATCGGTGAGGTTACGTCGGCAATCACAAACGACCAAAAGAAATCACGACGTAAGCCAAGATCAATTTTAAGACGTCTCTCACCGATTACTTTGATCGGAGAGCCGTTTGCAGCGTATAGAACCATGGCCGTAGGACGGACGTCGAAAGATTTTGAGGTTAGAGGCAGGACGGAAACATCGGTACCACTGTCCACTAAAAAATATCGTTCTGACAACTTGTCTCTTACCTGTAGGCGTAATAATTGGCAACTGGTGGAGGTGAATTCGCCGGATACCGCCACCTGCCCAGGTAGTCAGAGTGTTGTTGAGGAGTTGGTACGCCAGTAGACAAGGCGTTAACTTTGCGCTGCTTATGCTATGTTTGCTATGGTACCAGCACTCGGGACCCAACGTGTTGCTAGAGGTGTTATGGTTATAAGTTGCTCGATTTCTTGACTGGCTGCGTCGTGGTGCGGTTTTATGTGAGCGTGAATTGGAACGAGTTGAAAGGCGTTCAAATTTTTTTCCAAGCTCGACTATGGCCGTGTGCAGTTCGCTAATTACCTTCGACTGTCCAGCTTGAACGCTTCCTATCTGATTTGATGCCATTGTGTCAACAATTGCGCCTGCAATTTTGGTATATTCCGCTGGTGTACCCGTGGAAGCTGCTACGACAGGCTGCGCGAATTCCGGCAATCGCTTCGTCCACAGCCCCTTAAGAGCCGCCTCGCCCAAGGTCGTGCCAGCCACACGCTTCATTTATAAAAAAAGCTCCGATTGTCTTTTATCGCCTAGGGGGAGCTCAGACAAGAGGCGGTTCAATCGGCGCTGTTCGCTATCCGCAAAGTGGTTTATTATTTTCCCTTTTATATAGTCATACCTGTTGGCGGGCGGCATAGAGGTGATAACATCGGCCAGCTGGGCTATTATATTCGGGTCGAGAGCTGCCAAAATAGTAGCAGTCTTTTGTTTGTCCGCCATTATCCCCGATGCCGTAAACCAGAAGTCCATGGATATAAACCATGCGTCAATATTGGCACTCGACATGGGCGGAACTGGCAATCGGGAGTAAATTACCGATATATTGCCCTGTGTCGTATTCGTGGCATCGTTAGAATGGCCGGGGCTCTCGATAGGAAGGCCGCTGTCGCTGACGGCAAGGTGAGACGTGTCGCTTCCCTCTGCCATTGGATCACGTCGGGGTCACCAATTTGGTAATTGCGGATTTAATTACCAATAAAAAAATAAAATCTTATTAAACTTAACTTTTGGGTCTATTACCCTTCAATTTATTTAAATTTAATTTTAAAAAAAGAATAGTTTAATTTAGGATGGTAAAAGATTCGGTTGATTTCAATCAGAGAGACACGTCTGCAGCCGATGAAGGTTTTGATCAAAGAGACCGGAAACAATGGCGGCATGTATTTTCAATGACGTTGAATTGTCAGTTTCATTTAGGAACGTGTCTACACAACGGGTGACAGATAATAATGTTGGTAATGCTAACACAGGGTGCCACAGATATATAAAAAGTTTTCTTATTTTTTTCTTTACTTTACAAGAAATAACAACAAAAAGTTTTTCAAATATAGTGTAAATATTCGTATTTGCTTAGGACGCATTCAAATATCGATAAAACAACTCTACACGTGATGTGCTGTGAAGAATCAATAGATTTGAATGGTGCTTTGACGCACCGGCCAGTAGGCCACAGTGGAATACCTTTTGCGTTTTAAAGCGGTGTAAATTTAAAAAGATTAATTCAAAAACTTGAATGCTACTGTCGGCATCTGACTTCTCTGGGCTTGTGTTGCACATAGCTATTAGATACATTATTGAAGTCGCCGTGGTCTAATAGGTAGTGTGTTGACCTAAAGTGCGGGTTCGTAGCCCAGGTCAGGCATCAAAACGAAATATGAAAAAATATTTCTTCGGCGACTTCCTCTCAGCAGAATTCAAGAAAAACTCTGAGAGTAAATAAAATTGCTATTAAAAGTTTCTCAAAAAATCTGTCATTCGGAATTGGCTTTAAACTATATGTCACGCCACTCTTCTATTAAATTAACTTACACAACATAAGTGGCTTGAAAAACAAGGTCCTAATCCTGACTGAAGGATTGTTATAACCAACTATGTATGGTATACAAATTTTACAAGAGGTATAAAATTGGTTATACCTCTTCTCAGAAGGGAACAAGCTGGCTTCCGCTCCAACAAATTTTGCGTCGACCAGGTTACTACTAAAATAATAAACTTAATAAAGACAATGTACAACAATGCAACATGCCGCGTATTACATGAGGAACAATTGGAACATCACAATAAAAACCGGAGTCCGACAAGGCTGTGTGCTGTCACCACTCGTCTTTAACTGTGTCCTCGATGTAGTGTTGCAAAAGTCAACAAGTCATAAGAGAGGGATTACATGGGGTTTGCACAGACAGATTGGAAGACCTGGACTATGCAGATGATATATGTATGTATGCTTACTAGGTCATTCTTTCTCCGACATGTAGTCAAAACTAAATGTTGTTAGAGAAACCGCAAAGATAGCTGGACTGAAGATGAATATCCACAAAATCAAAACACTGAGGATAAATGCTAAAGCAGCGCGAGAATTCATAATATACGGCAAGGAAATTGATGAAGTGGAGTCCTTCTGCTCTCTAGGTAGTATAATCGATAAATCCAGTGGTTCATCAGCAGATGTTGCCAGCTGCATTAATAAGGCACGCAACGCTTTTGTCCAACTTAACCCTCTTTGGAAATTGTCTAACATATCGAGACGAACCAAAATTAAAATTTTCAACTCCAACGTTAAATCCGCATTACTGTACGGTTGCGAAACGTGGAACATGGCACCGCGCGATTCGCAGTGGCCAGGTATTTGTTAACAAATTGCTGCGTAGAATTTTGCGTGTTTACTGGCCCTCCATATTATCCAAAGCCCAACTCTGGTCAGATACAAACCAGCAACCAATTGAGAAAGAAATAAGAAGACGCAAGAGAGGATGGCTGGGACACACTCTTCGCAAGCCATTAGATGACATCACAACGAAAGCCATAGACTGGAATCCCCAGAGAAGCAGGCGCATCGGACGGTCATCACACACCTGGAAACGCCAAATCACTACTGTAGAACGAAGTCAAACATATAAATAAAATTGGTTAAGTTTGGTAAGGGGGAGGATCCGACTTAGGGCAGCATTTAGGTCAATTTAATTTTACCACTGATCAAACATTCACAAAAGGAAACCAAACCAAGTGCAAAATAAATCTTTCTATTGAGAGGAAGGAAACTACAGTGTCTTTATGCCTTGGTTGTACAAGTAAATCAAGAGATCTTTAGGGAAAATCTCGCCACCAAGAACCCATTGCGTCGGTTCCAAATAGCCATGATCTCTTTCTCAAAACGCTGAAGTGGTCAGATAGTCTACAGGAAAATTTAATATCATACCACAGCCCACCATGTCACTCATCTTTAATATATCAAGGTTAGACCTCAAGAATCTCATTTGAAATCATCGGCTCTTCAGACCAGAAGTTCCTAGTTTGACTTTTAAAACCAAATATTTTATTTAGAATGTGTCTATGCCTTTGCAGGATAGCAGCATGTCAATTGCGTAGATGAAGCCATGATTTGACTGCATGGAGTCATACTGCCACCAATTTAGTTCTCTGATTTAATAGTAGATCAGAGCAAAGCAAGCAAACAACGGCTTGGTTGGACTGGAGTGACAAGGTATAATTATTATCCGATTATATGCGCAATTCATTTCTATTCTAACAACGAATTGCTAAACATATGTCTATGTCATAGACATGAGCTTAACGTTCGTGGGCGTACTAGATTCTTTAATTAATCTACCATTTAGAGCACAAGCTTAAATCAGATGTGGGTAACAGTGGAAGAACGCATGTTGTCCTTACGGTATTTATTTGCAACTCAGTAGTTGTCACGATTAAATCCTTTGCATAAACAATAATAATTACTAGACAATTATTTGACAGATCTTTGTAACGAAGATCTTCAAATCACGGTTACACTCTTCAAACACACCGCGTCTTCATACAAGCCTGACTAAAGTTCACTCACTCAGTCGCCTGCTTTACCTTGCCTTTTATATGGCAAAATAAACAGTCTGATGAATGTTCTTGAAGGCGAATGTTCATGACTTCGCCTTCTCGAAATATCGATAAAGTAAACATCGTTGCTTACATTTATTATGTAGTGTTGTTTGTGCATTTTGTTTACATTTATTCTTGAAGTGTTGTTTGTGTATTTTTGTTTACTTGTTTAACATTTTTTATTCTGGTGTTTGTTGTTATATTTAGCAGTTCGATAATTTGTAACCAGGTTTGTTTACTGCATTGTTTTGTTTTTGTAGTTTTTGTTTATAATTTTAATGTTAAGCGATGTAAAAGCAAAACACCAGTATCTAGATTTTTCATTTTCGTAACAATATCATTCAACTTTAAGGTCAACAATATTGCCGCGTAATTCCTGCCTCATCACGCAGTCTACTATAGTCTGTCTGTTTGTATAACACACTTTATCGTTCCTCTTGTTAAGTATATTTGTTTACACGCGAAACTCTTGTGGAGTAAGTAGCAACAAACAATCACGTTGTAGGTGTGTAAGTAGATCCCACTTCATTGAAATACGATCAGCAGTTGTTATGTTCTACCATCACCACTATTGTTGTTACGATCAAACCACTATGCAACCGCAACATTTTCCTTGGAACGCTTTCAGCGCTGTGGTCCACTGCAACACTGGCTTTTTCGTCAATCGTTTGGCGGTTTAACAGTTATACGTAAAGGGCTTATGCAGCCAAAACGTAGCATACTTACTCCATAGAGTAATATTGGAATTAGCCAAACGTTTACGCAACGTGCGTGCTAAGGCTATGAGAGCGATTAAAAGCTATAGGAAAGGTCCAAAGATGAAACTTATTCCAAATATGTTAGCTATGTGATAGAGGCTCCTGTAAGCGTTAGGGCTGTAAACTCTTATTGTATAATACATTTCTCAAACCTATCTATTACTACTCTGTTCCTTTTAAGGGAAACTACCCAATCCTCATAATTAAAAAAAATTGTCAAAGAGGCTAAAACAAAGTTTTACGCATGGTATACACATCCAATATGCTTAAGTATACTTACGGCACTTAAGTTTTCCAAACTTATAAGCTCATATGCACATAAGCACATATATGAGTCAATGAGAAATAATTAGAGCTTAAGAAGACAATTGGCCGAATATTATCAAAATTTTTACCAAAAGGATTGTGAAATATTGAAGCAAACACAGGATATTATTTATCTTTAATAAACACTCCCACATACCCTTAATCTGTCTCTTTAATTCTAAAGAAAATCTACAAGCTTGTGTACTTCGAATGGAAAAACCAACACAACTTAGTAACCAAACCATAGTGAAGCAAAAATTTATGGGAATTAAAGACACTTTAATACTTTCGGAATGTGTCCTGAGACATACCTTAACACATAAAATACCATACCAATACCAATACCAATACCACACAGACCCAGTAACCAAAGAGAGAGAAACTAACAAAAAAATGGCAAACAATGAAGGAGGTCAATATATATACGAAATAATTTTGTATGTTTTGCTATATAATCCTGGTAAATCCGAAAATAAATAGTAACACGAAGTGAAAAAGGAGAAACGTATGTATCTAACAAATATCGCAGATAAAAAATTAATGAAAAGAGTTAGAAAGGTAGTAAATAATCTTATTATATGATAGTGAAAGAAGCAGTAGTAGTATGTAGTAGTTGTAATGCTTGTGTGATATTTTCTTTTTATTTCGTACAGTTGGAGAATGCTCTGCTGGCAATGAATGACATATTGACTGTAATAAAGCCCCTTGGCAAATATGTTAAGCACTTGACAGAATTTAGTTCTCTATATTTTTCTTTTTGCATTCAATTCCTTGTGTAAACCTTTCTCCGGAAAAATTTTACAAACAATTTTTTTCGATTTATTTATTCGATTGTCATAGTGGGAATATTTAGAAAAATAACGTTTCATAACAAATAAAATACACCGAAGAGATGTAAAATTTTATGTACATTTTTTTTATCCCACATATCATTACGATTTTCAAATAATTATGAGAATGAAGAAAAATTCACTTAAGTATACGTATGTTATTTTGGCCACCTAACCTTTAATTTACTTGACCTATTAGAAGTCGTCGTAGTCTAACAACATGGCGAGACAGTTAAAATACACCCAGCTAATGACATAGTAAAGGTTGTACGTTTTTTGAGCAGAACTCAAAAATATAATTTTATATTTCCCGAACCCTCCAAACTTGTTTTATTTGACAAAAATGGTATTTTTCATTTATTTTTTTATTTTCAAAATCCAACGTTAAAAATTGTATACATAAGGATATGCTTGAAACTTACATGTTATGAGTTTTGATAGGGTAAACTTGGAAAATATGATTTTTTCTTATTTTTTCATGTTTAGCTATTTTTAATTGCAAAATTTAATTAAAAAGTATGAAATAAGTGCTAACAGTTTGAAAGTGCATTATCTTGTGAAGATATTGACAATTCGTTTGATCAAATATAATATAACAGTCGTGTTATAGCTTTTATATATATGAATGTATGTACATGGTTCCAAATGAACTTTCATTTCAAAAATTCTCAAAACTTTTGATAGATCTTGATTGTTTACCTGAGCATTTGCTCTTTGCACGTCTGAACGGCTACTAAAAGTAGTCTAATATTTCCGCTTTTTGCAAATATTCCTATTTCGCTTTGCGCAAACATTACCCAACTTCTGGTGGTTGGTCCACCGGAAAAAGGACACATTTTTCCATAAAGACTTAAGAACGAATAAAAATTTTGAAAATTTTTAACTTAAAGTTAATTTGATGGGACAGCATACATAAAAAATATGACTAAGTTGTTATACTGTTTAAATAATAACTACTGTAATTTTAGACCAATTTTATCAAAAGAAGTGTCAATCTCTTCACAATATAATGCACTTTCAGAATGTCACCACTTGTTTCATATTTTTTAATTAAATTTTGCAATTTTTTTTATTTATTTATTTAACTATCAAAATAACAATTTTAAAAATTATATTTTTATTATTAACATAGTTTGAGTTTTTACAAAAAGTATTGCAGCAATTGAAATCTTATTTTTTACTATAAATAATGCTTTTCCATTAAATATATTTTACATTTATGGGGAAAAAGATAGTGAAAAAACTATTAAATTTTATAGAAATTTTAGTGTTGTAATCTTCTCTCACCTTCATTGTCGAAGGTTTGGAAAATATACACACTCACAAATTCCTAATTAAATCGTATTTAGAAGATCTGTTTCGATTCTCAAAGCTTTTTGTCAATTTACTGATAACTTCGTTAATGGTATCTTGTTTGTACTATTTATGCAATCAAATTGTTGAGAAATGCCTTGGTAAGTTGTATATAATTTTAAGGTTCTTGTTTTGTATTATTTGCAGCTTTTTTCGGTAAGTTTTTGCCACTTTATTGTACCAGACTTGAGAACCAAAAATCATAATTGTTCGTATGCACATTTAATATAACAGTAACTTATTTTTAGTATTGAGAGTAGATCTGCGATTTAAAAGAGGGAAAAGTGCACATCCACATTTAATAGCCTTTTCGCACGCTTTCAAGATATGGCTTTTGAATGTTAGTTTTTTATCTAAGGTTATACCCAGATATTTTACTTCGGCTCGTAAAGAAATTTCACCACCCTGTATGTGTAGTGGAACAGTTGGGATTCTTTTATAGGATTTATTAAATGGAAAGATGATAGCTTGAGTTTTTGTGTCATTAATATTTATCTTCCATTTGGAGAAATATTTATTGGCATGCTGAAGAGCTCTTCTCATATTTTTAATTGTAGCATTAGAGACTTTCCCACTTGCCATAATAACGGTATCATCAGCGTATATGGCTGTATGTTGATCTTTTAAAACTTTAAAATCGGAAGTAAAGAGCGAATACAAAATAGGTGAAAGCACAGAGCCCTGTGGAACCCCAGCTGGAATATTTCTTTCTGTGGAGTTACATCCATCAATGGTTACAATAAACGTCCTATTAGTCAGGCAAACCTTAATAATTTTTTGCAGGTACGTAGGAAAGCCTAGAAGGTTAAGTTTATATATGAGGTCGTTGTGCCATATTGCGTCAAAAGCTTTCTCAATATCAAGCAACACAATTCCCGTACTTCGCCTGATAGGTTTATTTTCCTGTATAAAATTACCTATTCGTTTGACTTGATTAACTGTTGAATGTTCTTTTCTAAATCCAAACTGTTCATTTTTTATTAAATTATTTTCCTCCGTAAAATTTAACACTCGTTGTAGTACAATTTTCTCAAAAATTTTGTCAAGGCAATTCAGCATACTAATTGGCCTATAACTTTTAGGTGAATTTGGATCTTTTCCTGGCTTAAGAATTGGAATTACCTTAGCCCTTTTGAAACTATTAGGAAAGTAACCGTTTTTTAGACACCAGTTGAAAATGTTTATAACTGAGGTAAAAAATATTTCAGGCATATTTTTTAATATAATTGGGGTTATACCATCAATATCAGGAGCTTTACAATTTTTAAATTTCTTTGTAAACATTTCAATCTCTTCCTTTGTAGTAAAATTTATAATGTTCGGTATTTGGGAATTTAGCTCTCACTTTAGATTCTACTTTAGAGATCATGTCAATTGTTGTTTTGTGCGCATTTTCATAAATATTTGCAAGTATGTTTACTTTCTTAATTTTGTTGTACACTTCAACGCCATCTACAATTAGAAACTCAGTTTTAACTTTTTCTCCTCTCATTGCTTTTGTAAGTCTCCAAAATTTGTTGCTACCCGGTGGCAACTTTTTAATAAACTTGGACCAGCTGTTATTTCCATCTTTTAACACGTGTATATCTATCAAATTATTCATCTGTTTTTGAATATATATGCTTACATTTCTTTCTGTAGGGATATTACATCTTTGTATTTTTCTCCGAATTTTGTTTCTCTGGCCAATTAAAAATAAAGTAGCTGGAGAAAGCTTTTTTTGCCAGATCTATTTTTCTCCGAGGGGTATGAGTTTTGCAGCTTCTTGTACTATGTAAGTTATTTTGTTTAAACTTGTCACAAGTGCACGATGAATATTATTTTCTTTTATTTTATCATTAACCCATTTGCTAGACTTCCAATTGGCAAGGTTGTACAGAGGAATTTGTACGTGATCAGAATTGAGAGTTCCCGGGTGTGAAACAAGCGAAGATATATGCAGTGAGGAATTGGTCAAAATAATGTCTACGACAGATGTTTGAGTCGGAATTAAGTTTTGACTGAAGCGAGTAAAAGAACTTGTAGAATAAATATAATAATTAGAGTTAAGTTGGTGATTAAATAAAGCTGTACCAGCAGTGTTGTTTTGTGTGCAATTCCAACTAATGTGGCGTGCGTTGAGGTCTCCAAATATAAAATACTCCTCTGCTCCAGCAGTTAATTTGTTAATATCATTTATAAAATTTGTGTTGTACTTTGGACAATAAGCAGAAGTTAATCTAACCGGTCTATTGTTTATGGATATAATAATGGAAATGTTTTCTATTGTAGATGTTAAAATCTTAGATATATGCTGATGTGGAATAGATTTTTTAACGGCTATTAAAACACCTCCACCATGTGTTGCTCGATCTTCTCTGTATATTAAATAATCAAACAATTTTATTTTGTGATTTTTATTTAAAAATGTTTCATTAATAAATAATATATCTATTTGTTTTTCGTAGAGAAATTCTTCAAGCTGAGAAACGGTAGCTTTGTTAGTTATGCCCCTAGCGTTTCAATGCATAACGTTCAATATCTGTTTATTTATTGATGTTTTAACATCATACCTAAAACACGCATTTTATCATATTTGTTTTGCACTTTTGAAGAGTATCAAGTGCTTTAAAATAAATTTCTATAATTTTTTCATTAGAAATATCATCTTCATTACACTTATCGTTGAACTTTGCCATTTCTGCATATGAAATTTTACGATCGTTTCCTTTTGAACCAAAAGTCGTTGGAAGAGGATCTTCTAAGGCATGAATAGAACTGTCCTCATCAGACGTGATAAAGACATTCAAGAACTTTTTGGAACTCTGCCCGGGGGTTGTTTTTGTGTTACTTTATGTCGAATATGCAAATATTCTTTTCTGGACGGACATTTTGGATCGTCCGCACGGTGATTGAAATTTTTTAAGTTTCTCTTTAAACAATTGTAACACTACTACGGGACCTGAGTCAGGAATTTTGTTTAATTGACAGACAGCGTAATCGTGTGGACCTCCACAGCCCAAACAAGCAGCTAAGCGATGCCAGTTTGAAGATCCATGCCCATACATTGTACATTTTGTACATTGAGTGGGTCCTTTAGCTCGCCTCAAAGGGTTGCGCCAATGAACGACTACATTGTAGAAGTACCTAATTTTTCGAACCTCGCTTTTTGAAAGTTGACATCTGTCAAATTCCACACAGTATAAAGCATCATCCACATTAGACCGAACTGTCGGAATTTCTTTAATAGTAACAGGATCCATATTAAAAACTGATTTAAATTCTTCATGAATTGTTTTAATATCAAGTTTAGGTAGGCCAAATAAGACTAACTTGAACTTCTGAGTGTCTTTGACGGGATGTGTAAAGAATTTTATCTCGCTTAGTTTTAATTTCCTAATAGCTTCTTCATATTCCACTATAGAGTTTGGCAAAACCTTAGTTCCAATATATAAACGTTTGCACTTACAGTTTATACCCAATAGATGCATTATGTCAGTGAACTTGTGACAATTATCCACAGTAATTGGAGGTAATCTTTGCTTATCTTGGATGCCATGACCAGCATCCAAACTAGTATCGTCGTCGTCTCCATCTATGTCAGACAGATAATAAAATCTATTACTACTGCTTTGATTTTTTAAATTTGGGGTTATTTCCCCATAAAGTCTTGCGTTTTGCGCTCATTTCTTTTTTATTTTTTAATTATAATTTTTTATGCAAAAATAAATTACAAATAGTCAGCTGATATTTTAAACGTCTTTATGCTACGAATGTTGCAGTTAGACTGATATATCATCCAGTTCAGACACCGAACCTTAGTATATGAATGGCAATTTTTTATCTCTCTCTTATTCGTCTTTGGAATTCATTACCTATGGAAACAAAACACCTAAGCAGTACTTTATAGTTTTAAGGGCCTTTTTTCCAATATTATCCTTCATCTCAATATAATTAAAAAGATTGTTATTTAATTAATTGTTTAAGTATAATCACTTTTATTATTGTTATCTGGTTATTTACTATTATTATAGGGTGCGCGATTTAGAAGTTTAAATTTAAAAATGCAATAAAACACAAATGGTCTGAAATTTATTTTTTTTATTATTGTGAAGTACAATTTTTCCGATTTTATTCATATGGCTGCCGCAGTTGATAACAAGATAAAGATTCTGACTGTGTGACGTGCCAACAGGTGCTACTATGGTCTCAATAGGCAATTGAGTAGCGGAGATCTCTCTCGTACGACAAAACTAATACTCTACAAGACGCTCATCCTCACCGAGCCTGTTTATGGCGCAGAGGCATGGACTCTATTAAGTACTGATGCAGCAGCCTTGAGAGTATTCGAGAGAAAAGTCCTATGTAAGATTTTCGGTCCAGTGCGAGTTAGCAATGATTTCCCCATCCGATCTAACAGTGAGCTGTATGAGGTCCTCAACGACATAGACGTTGTGCAGCTTATTGACATCCAGCGTCTGCGCAGGCTCGGCCATATCGTTCGAATGAAGGACGATACTCCGGTGAGACGGATATTTGTTGCGGGGATGTGCGGAAGTCGGCAAAGAGGACGACTTTGTTTGCGTTGGAAGGACCACATCGAGGAACCCCTGTCATCGATTGGTGTGACCAATTGGCGTAGGCGCGCCTGGATGGATGCGCTAAGGCAGTCCTAAATCGGGTTGTTAATGGCCAATTAATTAAGTAAGTTTTCGAGTATATGGAGTCTTATCTCGGCAATGGCATTACAAATGTTAACCTTCAAATACTCAATTGTCTCTGGTTTGTCGGCATAACACTTTTTAATGGCGTCCCACAGAAAATTGTGCAACGATGTTAAATCGCAGCTTCTTGGCGGCCAATAAACGTCAAACATGAGATGTGTGGCAAATTGCACCATCCTGTTGGAACCAAAAATCGTTCACATCAATACCATTAAGAGCGGGTACATAAAATTCGGTTATCATAATGCGATAGGTGTCTTCGTTAATCGTAATGGTTGCGCCGTTCTCATTTACAAAGAAACATGTGCCAATGATGCCTCCGCTCCACCAGTCGTACCAAATAGTCATACGTAATAGGTGCATTTGCTTCTATAAGACTGCGTGTGGGTTTCTGATCCCCAAATACGGCAATTTTGCTTATTAACGAATGAAAATGAGCTTTATCCGGAAAAATAATTTTTTATTTTGGAAAAATCGACATCTTAGTGCAGTTTCTCGTTGGATCAATAAATCCATTTGCTGAAGTGCAAATTGATTCATTACGTTCAGTGGAGATAATATACTGAGATTTGTGACAGAATAGAATGACATAATAAAAGATTCGAAATAACCGATGGTTTTAGTTTAAACCGATAGATGGCCCACCCGATATTATTTTTATTGTAATAATGATTTTAATTTTTTTAATTTATAAGTTGTGAACAATATTCAAGTTCTCTACTATGATTATACGACCATTCTTCAAGTAAAGAAAAAATAAAAAATAAATAACTGTAGGTCTCGCCGCTCATGGATAAAACTAACTCACTCAACATGGGGAGTGTGAGAAGCTAGCTAAAGGATTGTAATGACCAATTAACTAATTAAGTAAGTCATAATTTCTTATAAGTAAATAGTAACGATATTTCATTTTTAAATAATTGTACTAAATAAACTATTATTTTATTGTAATCAGCTAATGTAAATATTGATCTATATACGATATATGTATACATATCCTTCTAAAAATTGTATATATTGTTACGAAAATGGAAAAATCTAGATACTGGTGTTTTGCTTTTACATCGTTTAATATTAAAATTAAAAGCAAAAGCTACAAAAACAAGTAAACAAAAATATACCAACAAAACACCGGCATAAAAAATGATAAGCAAGCAAACAAAAATGCAACAACAAACACTACAAGAATAAATGTAAACAAAATGCACAAACAACAATAATGAAACTACAATGTTTACATTTATAGAGATCTCGAGAAGGCGAAGCCACGAACATTCGACTTCAAGAACATTCATCAGACTGTTTACGTTGCCATATAAAAGTCAAGGAAAAGCAGTCAATTGAGTTGGCAAACGTTCATTCAGTCTTGTGTGAAGGCGCGGTGTGTTTGAAGAGAGTAATTGTGATTTGAAGATCTCCGTTACAAAGATCCGTCGAACAATTGACTTAGAATTGTTATTGTTTATGCAAAGGAACAACAAACAAAGCAATTGTTGTTGTTTCATCAAGTTATGATTAGTGGCACGCAGAATTGTACGAACTATAAAGAATTTAATCAAAACTAAACTCAAATTTATTTTTATTTTATTTGCAATCTACGAGCCCTTATTTTAAATGTTTTTAAAAGATAAAAACGTATTTATGTTAATATACGTTCATTTCTAATGATTATCATAAGGAAAATATAAAACAAAACAAAAAATAATTGCGATAGCTTCTAAGAAATGGAAACAATCTCATAAGTTCTTATACCGTATACATACATATTTTTATTCGCAATCATTCTGTTCTTCCTATTTTATAAAATTTTTCATTTCAAGGCTAAAAGTGGAAGAAATCACATGTCGTTATACATGTGTGGTTTTGCCGTTATGGTAAATAAATATTTATTTATGTACGTAACATACACAATTGCACTAAATGTAACTGGGCGTATGAGTGACATTAAATTGTAATGTTGCTAATACCACTGTTATAACGACAGCTGAGATTGTGTTTGCATATTAGACTTTGAAATCTGTTAATTTGCAGCAATTAATAGTTAATCGTGTTAATTGTGTTATAAAATTATTTTCTTAGAATATTAAATAAATACAGCTGAAGTTACTTATTTAATGAAATGAAACATATGTGTGTGGAGAAGTATTAATATTATTTTTAATTTTTCATACATACACTCTATCTGTATATACATTTTAACGACCAATTTGCTTAAGAATTTTGTGAATTTATTCTTTTTGAACGTCGCGTTAGGATTGTTGAATCCTTTTACGTAATAAAGCATTCAAATAAAAATATATTTTGTACACTTCGTGATTTTTTATTCAACATAATTAATCAAATGTGTTCACAATGGAATTGTTCTGCAAGCCAGGGTTGTAAGAAATATAACAAGTCACATGTCCAAACTGATTAAATAACACCTAATTTGTGAAAGATTGAAAGTCCCCTGTTCAAAAATTTTTAGGAATTTTTTTTGTAAAGAAATAATGTGGAAGAAATTTTTATTCAATTGCTTTTGATCGATACTGTTTATGTACAGTTTATGTATAATCACGCGCACATTGTTGCATATACTGTGTGTTGAAATAATGAAAACGTTTGTGTTGACTTTTATATGCGCATTGTTATCTGGCGTAACAAGTGATTGTGTTTGTAACGCTAAATAAAACAGCTACAAAAGTTACAATCAACCTGTAACTACATTTAACAGACGTGATTTCATTCATTTACTTGTTTTTCTCTCTCCTTGTATGTTATTTCAGTTTGTATTTGTATTTACTTTATTTGTCTTTTTGTAATTACATTCTAGTTGCTGTTGTTTGCACTTTTTTATAATTTTCTAAAAGCATTTTGTGCATAAAAATACTCACAAAAATAGTTACTTTGAATTGATGACGACTTGTCTGTGTTAGATTCAGCTATGATTTGTTGATTTAAGTAATTCGCCTTTGATGTTAGGACATTCACTTTTAGAAGCTGTGTCTGTTCTTTCACATTTCTTAACTTTTTGGCCTTCTTTTGCTTTTTTACGATTCTGTTTTTATATCTTAAGATTAAATGTTATTTGATTATGCAAAGAATTATTTTCCTTTTTATTATACTCTTACTCATGACTCCTTCGAGGGGACAGCGACTTCTATCTACCTACCTACACTGGGCATAAAAAGTCGGCGTAAATGAAGTTATATTAGTAACTGTATAATAAAATTATCTAAAAATTAAAAATGTTTTTAATTTAATATCGTTAAAAACGCAGCACTTTTACTTAAAAATTCAGTTTGGTGATCTCAAACAGAAAACAATTTTTATACGTGACCCTTTTGTTTGCTATGTAAGCATGTGTATCGTAAAAAGTAAATTTCCGAATTGATTTTCCTCAATGGCTAGAGTTTGTAATAGTATGGGTTACCTTTCCTGAAAGCAACAAAGAGCATAGCAAATACAAAAATTGGCCACTTCAACTACCATTAAGAAAATAACAAGGTTTGCATGAATTGCAAGTACCAACTGGAACTTGGTAAATACTAACGTTTCTTACAAATGTTGTCTCCGTTGATAGCTAAATTACATCGACAAGTACATATGTATGTATGTTCTTAGTAGAGCATAGCTGCCAGATAAATAAAGCATTAAATCGTTAAATATTAGAAAAAAAATTGTCAAAGACGTTCGTTGAAAAAAAATCGTCAGAAAAAATAAGTAAATAAATTGAAAGGTTTTTAAAAAAAATTATTTTTATTGTAGTAATAAAGCATATATTTTAGTTCAAAAATAAAACATAAAAATACATTACATTAGGTGAAGAATGTGATAACACTCATATTTCTTGATAAACTTAATCAAGGCCGGTAATTAAAAGCTCTCTTATTTTCATTTCTGATATTTTTTTCCAAAAATCGTGAAGTTTTATATAACTTTTAGGAAAAAAATGTTTAAGGTTTAAACAATCTATCCCAGTGTTGTTTATTTACACATAAGCGCGACAATAATATTGCATCATCTATTTCTATGGATGGCGTAAATATTAGGGCGTCAGAAGATCTTTCTATGAGCATGAAAATTCAGTATGATATTCGCTAAAACTGCCACATTTTTCAGTGCGTTGGCTTCTTAAGACGGTGCAAGAAGTATTTCACATCTTCTGAGCTTCTTCCTATTCACACTACTTATATCCGACCGAGATTGGAGTTCAACTCTCATATATGAACTGGTGCCTCAACGTCTATTTTGAGACTTCTTGACCAGGTACAGGAGAGGGCGAATGTTCTCGTTAATGACGGTAGGGTATTCAACTTCATTGATTCGTTAGAGCATCTATGCAATGTGGCTTGTGTTTTATTGTTTTATCGCTATTACAACAGATTTTGCTCGAGCGAAATAATAGAACTTGTTCCCGAGAATTATGTATCCCTACGTAACACTCGTCTTTCTCGGCTAGCACATACGTATGTGTTCGATTCGATTCCAATGGATCGCACACTGCATTGCAGACAAAATTTGTTTTTTAGTCGGACTATTTGTATGTGAATTCCCTTCCTACGGAGAGCTATCCTGTCATCATGGTATAAAAGGTTTCAAATCTAGTGTCCACAAACGCTACTCCCTCTTTCCTCCTTCCCATAACATATTTTTCTAGTTCCAACACAATGCACTGCATAAGCAGAGGCCATCCCCTGAGCTCTGGTTGTACGAAAAAGATAATAATGGCACTTGCCTTTGGTCCTCATAGGGTAATATTAGAAGTTATATTCGAATCTTTACAAATCGTCTACAATGGCGAATGGTAAATTATGCTCAGAATTCTTGGCATTGCTATTATTTGCTGGGTAATGTTAAGGTATTTGTAGATATTTGCAGAAATTACCATTTTTCTTTGAATATCTGATCATTTATTTTTAAGTTTCTTTTACTAATTGGAGCTTTTATTTACTTAGGTTATTTAGCATTTTATGTAGTATCATCACAGGTATTCCTTAATAATTTTAAAAATATAATACTTTACTCCTTGTTATTAAGAACCTAAATTTGCAAAAGTAACAATTGCAAAGCAAATACAAAGCTTAAAGTACTAAAGTAAAGAAAATTATGTTAGTTTTTAATTTCTAAAAATCGTCAAAATTAGGGCATAAATCGTCAAATCGTTAACATAGCAGTTTTGGACTACAAAATTGTCAAAATGACGATTAATCGTCAAGTCTGGCAGCCAAGTAGTAGGGACATACATAAATATTGTTACAGCATTGAATACATTCATTCGAATGTGTCAAAGGAGTCAAAACCACATAGATTATGGCAAAAACTCTGAGAGTAAATAAAATTGCCATGAAAAGTTTCTCAAAAATCAGTCGTTCGGAGCCGACTTTAAACTGTAGGTCCCGCCACTCATGTATAAAATTAACACACACAACATAAGTGGTGTGAGAAACTAGGTCGTAATCCTGACTGAAGGGTTTTAATGACCAATTATGTATGTATGTATGTATGTGTATCGGCAATTCATTGATTTGCGCGCAAAAATTTTGTTTACCGATGAAATAATTTTTACTGTGCAGGCCAATCTAAGAACACATTTCAACTGATTTCTCATGTCAACATGGGTCATTACCTAGCTTCAGTCATTGTTTGTTGAGGCACTGTTCAAAGAACATCCGGCAAAATTTGACATTGAGACGTTTTGGAAGCTATTGTAAAACTGCGTAACCATACTAAAGGGTCCGCCAAATAACTTTTTTTTTTGAAAATGCTTTAGAAAAAACTACTGAATATTTTCTCAAATTTCTTTTTTTATTTGAAAGTAAATTAAATTAAATTTAAATTAAAGACTGTATGTCAGCTAGTGATAAGAATGTTTGAATAAGTAAGTGGTTTATCAATTTCTTCATTTCGACAAGTGCTATCCTTCCAAATTGATGTCTGTATAATAAATTCCATAGCGTTTATTTTTACATTTTGTTCATGTAGAAAAGAGTATATATATATGTATACATGTTTTCAAGAATTTTTTCGTTATTCAGCAATTTAAATAAAAAGTCAATAAGTTGCAATATCTACATACGACTTCTTTCTTACATGAAATTCACTTTAACTGTAGATATAGATTTGAAAATCTGTAAACTGAGTATGAGAAGAAAATTGAATTAATTAAGTTATTTTCTAACTTTATTAGTAAAGTACTACATCTAAAGATGTTTAGTGTAGATATTGGCGGAGTTATCAAAATACCTTAACAGTAAACTAGAATTTTGTATTGTAAAATATTATTTTTTAGCATGGATTCTCATCAATTTGCTTATGAAATTCGCAAAGGTAACGGACGTGGAGTTCACAGAATTATGTATGCCATACACTTTTTTTATAAAAATTATACTTGATTGTTAAATTAGTTCAAAATTTATTTAAATTAAAGAAAATATTGTTTAAGTTCTAATGCATAAAAAACTAAATGTACCGGTATAAAGTGAGCGTCAAGGTACAAATTTCTCCATAGGGAATGTATATAAATAAGGGCATAAATCGTCAAATCGTTAACATAGCAGTTTTGGACTACAAAATTGTCAAAATGACGATTAATCGTCAAGTCTGGCAGCCAAGTAGTAGGGACATACATAAATATTGTTACAGCATTGAATACATTCATTCGAATGTGTCAAAGGAGTCAAAACCACATAGATTATGGCAAAAACTCTGAGAGTAAATAAAATTGCCATGAAAAGTTTCTCAAAAATCAGTCGTTCGGAGCCGACTTTAAACTGTAGGTCCCGCCACTCATGTATAAAATTAACACACACAACATAAGTGGTGTGAGAAACTAGGTCGTAATCCTGACTGAAGGGTTTTAATGACCAATTATGTATGTATGTATGTATGTGTATCGGCAATTCATTGATTTGCGCGCAAAAATTTTGTTTACCGATGAAATAATTTTTACTGTGCAGGCCAATCTAAGAACACATTTCAACTGATTTCTCATGTCAACATGGGTCATTACCTAGCTTCAGTCATTGTTTGTTGAGGCACTGTTCAAAGAACATCCGGCAAAATTTGACATTGAGACGTTTTGGAAGCTATTGTAAAACTGCGTAACCATACTAAAGGGTCCGCCAAATAACTTTTTTTTTTGAAAATGCTTTAGAAAAAACTACTGAATATTTTCTCAAATTTCTTTTTTTATTTGAAAGTAAATTAAATTAAATTTAAATTAAAGACTGTATGTCAGCTAGTGATAAGAATGTTTGAATAAGTAAGTGGTTTATCAATTTCTTCATTTCGACAAGTGCTATCCTTCCAAATTGATGTCTATATAATAAATTCCATAGCGTTTATTTTTACATTTTGTTCGTGTAGAAAAGAGTATATATATATGTATACATGTTTTCAAGAATTTTTTCGTTATTCAGCAATTTAAATAAAAAGTCAATAAGTTGCAATATCTACATACGACTTCTTTCTTACATGAAATTCACTTTAACTGTAGATATAGATTTGAAAATCTGTAAACTGAGTATGAGAAGAAAATTGAATTAATTAAGTTATTTTCTAACTTTATTAGTAAAGTACTACATCTAAAGATGTTTAGTGTAGATATTGGCGGAGTTATCAAAATACCTTAACAGTAAACTAGAATTTTGTATTGTAAAATATTATTTTTTAGCATGGATTCTCATCAATTTGCTTATGAAATTCGCAAAGGTAACGGACGTGGAGTTCACAGAATTATGTATGCCATACACTTTTTTTATAAAAATTATACTTGATTGTTAAATTAGTTCAAAATTTATTTAAATTAAAGAAAATATTGTTTAAGTTCTAATGCATAAAAAACTAAATGTACCGGTATAAAGTGAGCGTCAAGGTACAAATTTCTCCATAGGGAATGTATATATTGTGAACGAGCCTTAATTTTTACATTTTGTTTAGACGTCGACATCTATCAAACATATTCGGTATACACCAAATTAGTGCAAAAACAACATCATATTTTTAAAATTTTTTCAATTTTCTCCAAATCACGGTTAATAGAGTGTAAACAAGAATCAATATTCTCCTTATGAGTACTAGTATAAAGCTGCACACCATCAGCATACATACTTATGAACATTAGGTTAGGTTACGTCTGAGTGGTAGCTCTTATTTCACAAAACTTACTTGAGCTCGCATAGCGGCCCGTTGTGATGCCACGGGTGAACGCAGTCCCTGTACTTCCACCAATATCAGAGAAAAGGAAGAAGTTGGTCAGCGCAAGGGCTGCACAACATATGAACATTACAGTTAACCAAAACATCTGGTAGATCATTTACATACACGCAGAACAACAGAGGCCCCAGTATTGATCCCTGGGGAACATGTATACTAATATTAAGCGGATCCGAAATATTGTAATGAACCTTTTGACATCTGTTCAATGGATAATAATAAATTAGACTGCCGGCAGAGTTAGAAAAATCATACAGTTTCAATAAAACTTTGTGATCGACTGTATCGAAAGCTTTGGTGTGACCAAGAAGAACTAAAACCGCTACACTATTTTCAACTAGCTTCAACCTAAGTTCCTCAACTACATTTAATAGAGCGGTAGTACAACTTCTTCCTTTCATGAAACCCGACTGATTAACAGTCAAGTAATTGTGACTTTCCAGATAATTATTGATTTGTCTAGCAGTAATATTTTCCATTACTTTTGACAAAAAAGGAAGAATAGCAATTGGACTGAACTCATTGTTCGTTTTGGGAATGGGAAGGATTTTAGCTAGTTTCCATTCATAGGGAAAAGTAGATTTAATTTGCACTGCATTGAATAAGTGGGTATAATATGGCAAAGGTCTAGGTGTCAAAAGTTTTAAAAACAAAGAATCTAAAGTCGCCGAATTCCAAACAATATTAGCTGAACAAACAATATTGGATTGTGAAGTCGCCGTAGTCTAAGAGGTAGTGTGTTGGCTTATTGGACCCGAGCCTTTGGTTCAAACCCCTGATCAGACATCTGCAACAAAATGAAATATGAAAAAATACTTCTTCGGCGACTTCCTCTCAGCAGATTTCTGGCAAAACTCTGAGAGTAAATAAAAAATGTCATGAAATTTGCCATTTTCTCAAAAAAATCTATCTTTAGGAATCGACTTTAAACTGTAGGTCCCGCTACTCATGCATAAAAATAACATGAGAAACTAGTTCGTAATCCTGACTGCAGGCTTATAATAACCGATTATATATGTAAGTATGTATGTACTGGATGAAGACGACATTTTAGGCAGAACTGTTTAATGGAGCACTACAAAGAATTTCTTGCTGTTTAAAAATTATGGCAAAGATGAAAAACTCTGAAAAATGGGTACTACATGAATTGAATAGTAGAGGGACGATAAATCGAAAAACTACATGTGAAATTTTACTCCAAAAACGCGATAGAAAATCACTGTTATATCGGTTTTTAATGGCGATGTAAAATGGATTTATTTTTAGAGATCTTGACGGGAAAAAAAGAATGGCTTGATCGGCAAAATCAGATGGATTCTTTAATAAAACAATGCTGTGTGTTTAGTGGTGGACCAGAAAGGAGTGGTGTACCATGGGCTCCTAAAACCAGGTGAAACCTTTAATATAAATTGCTGCCACCTGCCCCTTTCACAAGATACTTTTCATAAAATGTTTTTTACTTTCCCATTTAAAATTAGCTGTTTTTGCAAAAAAAAATAACGCTTCTTTCATACCTGTGTACCTGGTAAACCTTCCAGAAGTTCTATCAAATTTTTTAAGTTTAATGGAAATCCCCTCATTAGATTCATTATTGTTTTGTCTATTATTAAACTGCTTTAAATTCTTGACGGAGCATTATGTGTTTTCGAATAGTTTTTAGTGGAGTAAAACGTAATTTTTAATTTAATTTTTAATACATTTTGTTTAATTAGTAATTAAAATAATAGTAACTTTAATATCCTTTAGGGCCATTATAACAACTTGCCGTTAACTAAAGGGAGGATTTTAACGGGCAGATAAATTGTTTCTCATTATTATGAGTACCCAATAAGATCATCCTGCCGATAACTTTTAAAGTTAAGTTTATGTTTGAACTTGCCATATTATATATTATTTTCAATATGGCAACTTCAAATTTAAACAAAATGAGCATATAAAACAAAAAAATCGAAGCACACCGTTGGCACTGCTTAAAAAAATCTTGTTTAATTGAGCAGTTTTATCGACATTGCTCCGGCACTGCCATATTTTTGAAAAATTGTATCTGTAAGTTGTAATAACGAAAATAAGTTAAAGGTAACTTTTCAGTTCCCTTTAGCTAAAGGTACCTTTAACTAAACCCAAGTTAAACGGCAAGTTGTAATAATGGCCCTTAGAGTGTTTTTTATTAAAGCAGTCCTTGGTGGTTATTTGTGAAAATACTGAATACTATTACACGAAGTTATACAACGTCATGTTGTAGTATTTACTTACTTACTTACTTACTTAATTGGCCATTAACAACAAGATTAGCTGATTTCGGCCTGCCACAACATCGTCTTCTTGGCCGACTTCCTCAGATCCCCGCATCAAACACCCGTCTCGCCGGAGCATCCTCCTCCATTCTAACGACATGGCTGAGCCAGCGCAGACGCTGGATATTAATACGCCGCACAACGTCTATGTCGTTGAGGAGCTCATACAGCTCACTGTTAAATCGGATGCGGAAATCATCGCCAACTCGCACTTGACTGAAGATCTTATATAGGACTTTCTCTCGAATACTCTCAAGGCTGCTACATCAGTGCTTAATTGGGTCCATGCCTCTGGACCATAAAGAAGCACGGGTAGGATGAGTGTCTTGTAGAGTGTTAGTTTTGTCATACGAGAGGTCTCTGCTACTCAATTGCCTATTGAGACCATAGTAGCACCTGTTGGCAAGAGTGATCCTGCGCTTGATCTCCAGACTGACATCATTTTTGGTGGTAACGGCGAAGCCAGGATAAATAAATAGTTATCTGCGGTAATCTGAGAATACGCTGCACGTCTCTACTTGTCGATAACATATACTTTGTTGTGCCTTCATTTACTACCAGACCCATCTTAGTAGACTCCAATAGCACTAAAGGCAGGTGCAGTATTTAATACATTAAAAATATCGGCCCTTTTCAGGGACATAATATATTTTGAAAAAGAGCATATAATTTCATCAAAAATTGTGTGTGTTATTTTATACATGAGTGGCGGAATCTACAGTTTAAAGTCGTTTCCGAACCACAGAATTTTGAGAAACTTTTTATGGAAATTTTATTTACCCTTTGCGTTTTTGATAGAAATCTGCAGAAAGAAAGTCATCCAAGAAATATTTTTTCAATTTTTGTTTTGTTGGAGATGTCTGTTGCCTCACGTCTAGTAAGCTAATACGCTACGTACTAAAATTTTTTGAAAGATTTTTGCATCACTTTTTCATTATACTATAAAATTAGATTTACACTGAGCATTTTTACTTTATCGTTAACAGTAAAATAGTTTTTTTTTTTTAGTTTTTTTAGCAGTGATTATATAAGGTATACTTTTCAATTTCTTTAAAAATTATTTTTTGTTAATAAAGGATGGAAATGATTCAAAATGATAAGAAAAGTTAAACTCCCATAACAAACCCAGCTGATGACACAGTGTAGATTGTAAGTTTTGTTGAGTAGAACTTAAAAACGACTGTTATACTATTTAAATAATAGCTACGGTAATTTGCGTCCGATTTTATCAAATAAAACAAGTTTGGAGGGTTTAGGAAACATAAAAAAATATTTTTAAGATCTTCTCAACAAAGCTCACAACTTACACTATGTCATTAGCTGGGTATATTTCATTTTTATTTTGTTATTCTACCGAGAAAAAGTTCATTTCGATTATATTAAAATCTTAGCAGTGAGCACACCAAAATGTCTGAGGTTTTACGTTCGTCTTTTTCTATGACAGAAAAGTTTTTAATATTTGGCTATTTGATGGCAAGTACAGTTTTTAAGCTTCACCTTCACAATATTAAAATTAAATTATTTTGTAAAAAGTAAATACGTTTTTTAGGGTGAATATGATATCCTCCTTTACCGCGATAGGTAGGTGTCCAAAACATTTTAATATCAAGCAGATTAATATTCTCATTTATGTTCGAATTTTTGATATATCACGGTGTCGCTGTGATGATCGACTACTGCATGACTACTCAATGACATATCCCGGGTAAAAATTAAATATTAATCGGTTTCTCCAATACTACCCTGTGGCAGTTATCTACTGAGGAGGACTTTCTCATTGACGACAAATTTCTGACACATAATATAGTTTGTTCTACAGCCTGGGGATATTGGAGTGCAAACTAATGAATGAGTCCTTCGTGCGATTATCTGAAAAAGGAAGCAGTAGTAATTTGAGCTTCAAAATCGTTTCTAATGAGTTGCACTAATTTATTTAATGATGCCATGTTCCTTTCTAAATTCAAATTAATGACCTGAAATACATTTGCTTGCATTTAATGCAATAAACATAAACGCAATGCAACAACAATCTCTCAAAAGTAGAATATATGGAAGTATATTGTTGTTGGAAAATTGCTGTGTTTGCTGCGTTTACTGTGTTTATGGCATAATATTGGCGTGAGTTTAGATATCAGCAGCTTTTCACATAGCTTTGTTAATAAACTTATAGGCCTGTAAGGATCTGCTTTTATTTGATTCTTGTTAGGCTTAGGTATCATTTTACTTCAATTCATGAGGATAATAATTGAATTGTATAATTGGGAATAATCATTACGGCTGCAAGGGGCATTTCAGATTAACAATTACAGGAGCTGTTTTGGATTGTGTTGGGAAATAGTTCTCTGAATATCTCTAAAGTCGAACCTTGAGGAACATAGCAATCACAAGAAGCGGACTAAACGCATAATCGCTTAAGTTTGGCTTGAAGACGGCATTAAGTAACCCACAACAGATTTACTTCCTCAATAACATTTATGGCTCAACCGCCGTTGGAGCTTCGTAAACTAGGCTTAGAGAAAACAGGCCTTTTAATTTTCCTAGCTAAGCACCACAATTAAAAGTTCGAATCTGGAGTAGAATTAAGAGTTTCCAAATATTTTGTAGCTTATGGTTTTGAATGGAAAAGATAATTTCATATTTATTAGAACGATTATGTTCACCGTAAAATGGACTAAGTGCTCCAGATTAATTTATCTTACTCAAAATAAATATTCAGAATTTGAAAGCATTGTTCTGGCCTTAAACGATTCATGATGACTTGCCAAACCATACTGATAAAAAATGTCGACACAGTTTAACACTGTCTCAGTTGTCGTTATCGTTCATCGTTGTGGTCATTATCAATATTTTATGTTTGTTTTCATATAGCATTGTGCAAAGCGTTTACAAGAAATTGAATATTTATAACTATTTTCCATATCATCAATGATTTCATTACTTTACGACGTTAATTAATGACCTTCATATGTGTCAAATGAGTAAATATTATGTGCGGTTTCTTTCCGCATATTCACAAATATTGTTTCTATCACACTCTAATGGCAAATTGGCTTTGTTCCAAAACGAAAAATTCATTTTCGTACTCAATTTAATTGCAAACCAAATTTTTAAGTGTGTTTTGCCCTAAAAAGAGCTACAATAGTCAGGGGACAATAAATTTACATGAAAATTGGGGGAAAAAATATTTCACTTTCAGACTAACAGACATACTTTGATTTTATAAATTCTATGTTTACTATTTTATTTAATATAATTTAATTAAATTGTTCAATATAACCAAAATTCAATCAACAGATTTAAATTGGCAATGAATAGTAAAACAATAAAGATAATGGTTTTTGAAAATGACAAAAGGTAGAAGGCATTATAGTTTGTTTTGAAATCTGTATTAACCGTAGTTCGAGTTTTGTATCAAAAATTAAACATTTAAATTTTTTAACTTTAATTCAGAAATATTTAGATTCCCGATATTTTTTTAATTCGTTAGTATTGTTATCGCCATTATTTTAAACCAAAGAAAAAAGGAAATTTCAAACATTTCAAATATTTCATACTTTCCTAGTGATTCTTTGGTCTTGTGTATGTAATTTTTTTAAGTTTTCAAAGATCTTGTGATGTTTTATCGTAAATAATACATTATTTATGGTATTTGAGAAGGAATTGAAAATTAGGTTTTCGATGAAAGTGAAGAGATTGAATTATCTGTTCCTGATATTGATTGAAGAAGTCGTAGTGTAGTATGTAGCGTGTTAGCTTATTAGACGTCAGACCAAGGTTCGAACCTCATGTCAGACATGATAAAGGGTCCGCCAAATAACTTTTTTTTAAAATGCTTTAAAAAAACTACTGAATATTTCCTCAAATTTCTTTTTTTATTTGAAAGTACAATCATTCCGGTTAATAGTGGCAAATAATTTTATTCAAATGGCTGCCTCGGCTGGCCTCGCAGTAGCCTACACGATCGGTCCAATTTTTAAGCATATTGGCGATTGTGTGCAGCTTTATTTCACCAATGTCTTCACGAATATTGTCCTTTAAAGCGTCAATTGTCTCTAGCTTGTCGGCGTAACACTTATCTTTGACGGCACCCCACAAATAATAGTCCAACGGTGTCAAATCGCAGCTCCGAGGTGGCCAACGACATCAGCTCTGCGGCTGGTAATGCGATCTTCAAAAACAGGGCGCAAAACATCAAGTGTAGCTTCGGCTGTGTGGCACATAGCGCCGTCCTGTTGAAAGCAAATGTTGCCAATATCCTCCTCTTCAATTTTTGTGAACAAAAATTCGTTCAACACGGCCCGATAACGATCGCCATTGACTGTAACGGCCACTCCTTGCTCATTTTCGAAGCAAAATTCCCCAATTATGCCTCTGGACCAAAATCCGCACCAAACGGTGACACGTTTTGGGTGCGTCGGCTTTACAATGTATACGTGCGGATTTTCTGTGCCCCAAATGCAACAATTTTGCTTGTTTACATACCCGCCAAGATCAAAATGAGCTTCATCTGAAAAGATGATTTTTTTTGCCAAAATCGGCATCTTCTGTAAGTCGATCGCAGGCCCACTTTGCGAAGCGAAAACGCGTTGGATGGTCAATTGGCTTCAACTCCTGAACCAATTGGTCTTTGTATGGCGTCATACCAAAATTCGTCTCAATGATGTCTCCGAAATGTTCAATTGTTGTTCAATTGTTCACGCACACTTTCTGCCACAGCAGCAATATTCTCGGGTATACGCACTGTTTTTGGCTTTTCACGCTTTGGCTTATCGATAAGAATGCCAGTTTCTTTCAATTTTTTCACAAGATAACGACCATACGGAGCTGACGGTGCTTCTCTTCTTGCAAAATCCGTACGCAATTTTCGCACACATTCTGCAACATTACCATGATTTTCAAAGGAATGTCGCAATATTTCCCAGCGTTGTTCAAGCGTATACACGACCATATTCGTTCAGTGGAAGGATAAAACTAATTATGTGTCAAGTCAGACATGAGCTAAGTGTTACCATTCACGAAATAAACACTAGTATGTATGTATGTAATATTCTTGTTGCTGAAGACTATGAAGAAGAAGAAAATAGAAGGTCGTCTTATGACATTACGAAAGCATTGGCAGCAGCAACCATGACAATAGGATGTTTGTCGCCAAAGATGGTACTACTTGGAAAAGAGAACCGTATGCCTTTAGTAGTTTGGGAAAAAAAAATATTATCAATATACAAGAAGATTGCTAGCAACTGTTTCTTGAAATGTTGTAGAGTCTTTCTCACGGCTCTTCGCATATTCATCTCACCTAACAGACAAACATTAGAAAAAGGTGTTTCGTATTTCGGTCAACTACGTACGTATGAGATAACAGAATCATTCGCTTTGATGATGTGCTACTCGGGAATGATGATAAATTTACACTGATTAGGCCTTTTCGAAAAATGTGCTGAAAGTCTTTCAGCTTTTAACAATCAAAATAATTTCGTCGCAGTAAATGAGCAACTAATTGAGTTTTATGGTCGTTATAAATTTTATGATGCACCGAAATCGAATTGGCAGTTCTAGATTCAAGTATATGCTACTTACAGTCGTATTTGTTTAAACCTGTAGCAGGGAAACCAGAGAGGAGTCAAAGAGAGCTTTGTTATTGACATAATCGATGTTCTATTGCAACGGGAAACGTTTTTAGCTTACATGACGTTGACAAGAAATGTATCTACCGAAATATAACAATGGTTTGAAACATCAGGTTTCAGCCAATCATAAATTGAGAGCGTTACTAACGCGAGTGACAATAAACTGCCCCATCTAAACATTTGGAAACTTATAAATCGCCACAAAGCAAGGGTGCTAGATGTCAAATTGTTAGCTGACATGAAGTGTTTGATTTTTAAGTAATAAACCATGCTGCAATGTACGTCAGTAAAAAATGTTGGCGTAAATTTTATAAAATTGATAATAAAATGTAATAATGTAAAATAGTTTCATTAAAATGAACTAAAATAAATAAAAAAATTTTGTAACAAAATCTATCATTAATCGTAACAATACTATGTACTACAAGTATGTATTAAAAGTGATACATGAGCTAGAATTATGAAGTCTTTTTAAGGTTCGATCTACAGTTAATTTTGAATCAGAAACACCATGGTAGGTCGGTTATACATCAAAACAAAATACAAAAAAGTATTTCTTCGGCGACTTCCTCTCAGCAGATTTCTGGCAAAAACTCTGAGAGCAAATAAAATTGCCATGGAAAGATTCCCAACATCTGTCGTTCGGAGTCGACTTTAAACTGTAGGTCCCGCCACTCATGTATCAAATTAACACACACAACATAACTGGTGCGAGAAACTAGGTCCATAATTCTGACTGAAGGATTTTAATGATCAAATGTGTATGTATGTATGATTACAAATTGGCCTGAATTGCATGATCTGAATACCAATCATATATGATTTCAATAGGACTGCGCTACGTGCCGCATAGTTTATGCCACGTTGGATATTCTGCACAAGTGGAAGAAAATTTCATTTGGAGGTGGTGTTATGTGGCCATCTAGAACGTGCGATTTGACCCCGCTATAATTTTTGTTGTGAGATTTCTTTAAGCTGCAGTTGTATGCAAATAAGCCTCAAACCATAGTCATACTCACGCCATCGTTCGAATTCAACACGACTAATGCGGTAGAGTAATGAAATATTGCACATTTCGGTTGGGGTCCATCCAAGGAAGCAATGGTAGACATTTGAAAGATGTAATATTAAAGTGGCCGTAGTCTATCTCCCACCACTCATGTGTAAAATTATCACACACAACATAAGTGGTGTTTGAAACTGGGTCGTAATCCTGGCTAAAGAGTTGTAATTATATATGTATGTATGTAATATTCCGCAAATAATGGCATCAGTAGATGTTTTAAATGAACAAAAAATTTGATAATATTCAAAGCTTGACACTGCCACCTTCATGTTTAACCAATTCTTGAAATGGAGCTCTCCAATTCCTTTTCTTCCCTACTCACTACACGTGCTTTTTTTACGCTCAGGAGGAGTAAGTGTACTATCCCCCGTATGTGGGGCCCTCACCAACTAAATCTCCCCCTCCTCTTTTGGACTCCTTATGCCTACTCCGGAACTAATGTGGTATTACTTCGAAGTGGAGTCCGTGTGGCCGTTTGGCCCCTTCATATCCATATCCGCGTCCGGATTGCGTAACGAATTCCAAGAAGGTGTTTTAACGTCCATTCTACTTCTCTCATCCAAGTCAATTTTCTTAGATTTCAGTAAGTCTTCAGTGTATCTGACTACACTATTCTAATTCTCCTCACTGTTCAGAATTACATCGCAGAAGTTCTCGACAGTACAGAGGCCGACTTTGGCCTCAAGACTCCTTTTTTGCAGTCTCCATCTCTCACAATGAAAGAAAGTGTGTTCCGCATCATCAATCGACGCATCATCATAGATGCAATTTTGTTGTATCATATTCCCCGTTTTAAATAGGAACTTACAAAAATAACCATATAATCCAGATAACATTTGTGTCAGATAGTAGTTAACCTGACCAAATTTCATCTTCATCCAGCGGGTAATATCTGGGAGAAGTTTTGCCGTCCAACTACCACTCGTCTCAATGTTCCATTCCACTGTCATTGCGTCCTCGACATTTACTGACTCTCTCCGTGCATTTTTTAGCCCCCACACTCTCTTCCGTTCACTTGCCTGTAGACCTATTGGTATTACACCACTGATTACCAGTATTGCTGACCTAGATACAGTCCTATACGCCGAAGTGCAGCGGTTCATTGTAACAATGATAAGATTTTCCTTCTAAAATCGACCTTCAATGCCTCCGCCCAGATCTTACTGCCGTAAACCAGAATAGAGTCCGACTTCACGTGCTTAAAACAAAGAACTTGTGTGATATAGGTAAGCATGGTCGTGGTAGTATACTGCTGTGTATAGTTAGGAATTTATTGAAAAAACAATGAATAAGAGACATTAATTAAACAATCCAAAGAACAAATTCAGCTATATTCCCTAGAAACCCAGCATACTGACTAATACTCTATCACAAAGAAAAACATTTGTGTAGTCACTAAATCTCTAATAAAAGTCGACTGAATAACTTGCTCATGAGTGAATGGTGGCAGATATCCGCAGAAACAAAAAAAAAAAAAACGGATATATTCAATGCCAAGTAGGTCAAATGGAATGCATGACCTTAACGGATATCCTACTATATATTGGATATAAAATTTGGACCTTTGTTTGAATGTGTACAAAATGAAAATCATTAAAAAATAATTTTATTAGAAGCAATTTAAAATAATAAAAATCGCAATTAAAAAATGTTTGATCTGTAAGAACATTTTCTTGACATTCTGTATTTGGTCGTCCAAGTGAATTTTCAACTTTATATCTTTCATTTTAATTTATGAAATGGGAATAAGTACACTTTTTAAAATGTAGGTACACGTATTTACGTCCTTGGATGTATGTTCATTTGCGTTACCCTTAGCTATGTGCAATTTTTTTGGCAAATTTGTGTAAAATGTTTATTAAAGTCTGACCAAATTTAAACAAATTTCGTTTTAGAACAAATGACGAAAAAACAAAATGCTGTGTTAATGAATCAATCAGTCGTGTTACAAGTATTGGCGCCGTAGTCTAGTAGGTAGTGTATTGGCTTATTAGGCGTAAGACCATGGTTTAAAACCCAGGTCAGGCATCAAAACGAAATATGAAAAAAAATATTTCCTCGGCGATTTTCTCTCAGCAGATTTCTGGCAAAAACTCTGAGAGTAAATAAAATTGCCGAAAAAAAGTTTCTCAAAAATATGTCGTTCGGAGTCGACTTTAAACTGTGGGCGCCACTCATGTATAAAATTAACGTACACAACATAAGTGGTGTGAGAAGCTAGGTCGTATTCCTGACAGAAGGGTTGAAATGGCCAATTATTTATGTATTATAACTCATTTTAGTGTTTTTTCGGACAGTGACATAAGAAACACAATTTTAACGCAGTAATGTTGTATATGCCTAGTGCTGTTTATTAAATGCATACGGATGACAAATGCCATACGAATTTAAATTGTATGTATCTTTAGAAGTCGGTAGGTACTTTGTTAGAAGATTAAACCCATTTCAGACATCTCCAGAGATTCGAAGAGTAAATAAAAATTGCCATGAAAAGTTTTTCAACAGTATCTGTCTTTCGGAATGGTGTATAAAACCATCACAAACAATATTAGTGATGCGAGAAGCTAGGTCGTAACATAATGGCATCAGTAGCTCTTTTAGACATATAAAACATTTCAATTATATTTCAGACACTTACTTACTTCAATGGTCATTACAACGCTGTAATCAGATTCAAAATTTAACTTCTCTGAAAACTCATGTGGTATGTGTTAATGTCAACTCTGAACGACACGCTTGAGAAACTTTTCAGGGCAATTTTATTTTACTATCGGAGTTTATGACAGAAGAGTGCTGAGATGAAGTTACCGAAGAAATATGGGATGGAAAATTTGAAAGTTTACAATTAAAAATGCAATAAAATTAAAAAGGGTTTGAAATTTTGTCAAATTTATATTTTTGTTGTGAAGATGTGGAAAATACAGACCATGAAGATACACGCCATGATGTAATACCTACTAGAATATAGCGTAGAATTGTCGTTTGTGTATTTACTTTTAGGTTAGGATATTTCGAAAAATTAAAATTTTATAAAAATCCATCGACAATACCGATATCATAGCTTAAACCAAATTAATGGGGTATACTTTCTTTTTAATTGAATTTGAAATATATTACTCATACGTATCATATTACATGTACTGGAATTGTTACCCTGAAGAGTATGCAATAAAATATCTTCGATTTTGTCTTGTATGATACTAATGGAATTAAATATCACTCATACGTCACATAGGTACCTTTCATTAACGAATTATACATATTAAATATGAGCATAATGTGATTTTTTATTAAACATAAATTTAAAAATGCAATAATGCAAAAAAGGGTTAAAATTTTAAGAAATTTTTTGTTTTTCTGTGAACTACAACTGTTCCCGTTAGAAATGCAATATTATTTCATTCATATATATTTTTTTATTTATTTATTTTATTTTATTTTCAAATTTATCACAACAGGATAGAAATCCTATAAATTAAAGTGCTAATAATTACATACAGACAATAAATTTAAGCATAATGTAATTATTAAATATAAATACAAGTTAAATTAAAAAAAATAAAAAATATTAAAAAATAATAAAAAAGATTAGAAATAATTTAATGCATTAATTTGATTTTATACAATACTTCAACCAGTTATTAACGAAAATATTTCAATAGTTCAATTTTAAATCTGTTTGCGTTGCTAATTATATATTTGAATTCTCTTCGGTAATTGGTTCCAAAGTCGAGTGCAGTAAATAAAGAACTGACGCTCAGAGAAGGCAGTTTTATATTTTCGTTGAATCAATACCAGTCCTCTAGCCGATCTGCTGAAACTTATTGTTCCATACAGGTAAGTCGGTTGAGCAGTATAAATTATTTTATGTAAAAATATCAAAATATCAAACTCTTAAACTTCAAAAGATTTTCAAAACACATATTGCAAATTCGTTATGAGAACACAGATATGGAATCACGTATTCCTCGATTGAAGATATATCTTGCAAATATTAATATAAGCGACTTTCAATTTCCGCAAATCATTTGCATCACAATTCGCATAAATTTCGCATCCATATAAAAGTACTGGTATCAAATAAGTTTTAGCAAGCATCATTCGTATCTTAAAAGGTGTTGAACATTTTACAGCCCAAAGATTTCTCAACATACCATAAATTTTACCTACTGCAGAAGCAATGTGATTGGACCAGGTCAGTTTATTATTAAAAATTACTCCTAAGTTTTTTGAACAGCTCACAAATTCAATTACATTACTATTTTTATTACTTCGATCTATTAAAATACACTTTGATTTTGTGGGATTGATGCAAAGTCCATTGTTTTTGGCCCATTGTTGAACAGCTGTTGTAGATTTAGACGTCATCCGCATACATATGTATTTTACAATGTTCTAAAGTATCCGGTAAATCATTGATATATATGCAGAACAATAGGGGTCCAAGCACTGAGCCCTGTGGGACACCTCTATTTCAGAATATGTTCCGTTATAAAATAGAATCTGAGATCGATCTGTGAGATATGAACGTAACAATCTACAAGCTGTTTCTGAGAAGCAGAAAAGTTTTTCCAGCTTTTTCAATAAAATGGAGTGATCAACTTTATCGAAAGCTTTACTGTGATCAAGTAAAACTAAAATGGAAATCATATTGTTATCAAGATAAGCTATTAGATTCTCCACTATATCTGTCAAGGCTGACATACAACTCCTTCGTTTAATAAATCCCTATTTAACAGCACATAAAATATTATGGTTCCTTACATATTAATTGAATAAATTGAATATATATTGGCCGAAATTTGTTGTTTTGTTTAGGTATTGGTGTAATTTTTGATTTTTTCCATTCATCAGGGAATGTTGATATGGCTGCCGCGTCTGGTCTCATATGCGATTGGATAGATTTTCGTGTACTTTTTCGAGTGTATGGGGTCGTGGTTACTGAAGGGTTGTAATGACAAATTATGTATTATGTATGTACCTTTAAAATATCGATATATATAGAAGATTGGTTTCCATCTATTTCTGCAACTAAGGCATTCTATTACGATTTTGTGTTCCTATACAATTTTGATATCATTGACAAGGGTATTCCGGTTACCAAACATGTAATACCTAGAAGTATTCCAGTTGTCTAAAATGTGAATTAATTAACACACTATAATTGCTGCTGTTTATAGCTTTAATTTGCCGTAATTTTCTACATGTGAAATATATATTATCTAAACAAATTTTTTGTATTAAAATTTAAACATTTAAAAAATATATTCCAATAACATGTATTTCAACAGAATCTAATTTTTTCCAATTTGGTTTCTCAATGCTGAAAATAGACAACAGAAAAATGTATAAATTTTAAAGGAAATAGATTCCGTTTACAAAATGTTTTTATAAAATAAATATTTTTGAATTTATAAGGCAAGACATTTAAATTTAATCATTTAACTAAATTTGATCGGGCTTGCGATACGTCTTAAAACCAAAATTTCTCAAAACTTTGATAGAATCATTATTTTCCGGGGGGTGTGATTGGAAAAAATATATTGTTACGTATTTACCCTTTAAAAACGTTTAAAATATGAGTTCGTAGATTGCAATAAAAATAAAAATAAATTTGTGTTCAGTTTTAAATAAATTCTTTATTGTTCGCACGATTCTGTGTGCCACTGTTCACAACTTGATGTAAACAACAACAATTGCTTTGTTTTTTATTCTGCTTTACGCTCCTTTGCGTAAACAATAATAATTGTTCGATCGATCTTTTTAACGGAGATCTTCAAACCACAATTATTCTCTTCACGCGCAAAGTGTCTTCACACAAGACTGACTGAATTTTTTCTGCCTGCTTTGCCTTTGTTTTTATATGGCGACGTAAACAGTCTGATGAATGATCTTTAAGTCGAATGTTCAAGGCTTCGCCTTATCGAATCTCCATAAATGTAAACATCGCTGTTTCATAACTACTTGTGTATTTTGTTTCCATTTATTCTGTTGTTGTTGCTTTTTGTTTACTTGTTTATCCCCTTCTTTACACTGATGTTGTTGCTATATTTTTCTTTATTTGTTGCTCATTATTGTAACAAGTGCATTGCTTTTTTTGTTTTTGTAGCTTTTGTTTATCATTTTAATGTTAAACAATGTAACACCATTTCCATTTTCGTAACAATATCTTTTTATTTTGTGAGTCACCCTAATGTTCATATACAGCATTAATAATAACTACAAAAATAACTTGAAAATGAATTCACTTTTCCTATTGCCATTCCATTTCTTTTTAAATAAATTTTACACAATGGTTGTCAGTGGGTTCTTAAGCCATGACATTAAAATATAGTCGCACTTTTTATTTTATTTTAGAATTCAAAGAAATTATTTGTTGCTTTTCTTTTGGTAGAGTTAGCGTATTATATCATAATGTGCTTAAGTGGTTTTAAAATATTTTATAAAATATGGTCTTAATGCGGTTCCATTTAATATATAAAATCTGAGTGGTTTATTCACAATGCAATACAACAAATGAAAATGTTGCGAAAAAAAGTTTTCGTATAAAATTAAAATTTTTGTTTTTTTTTTAATATTCTCATTACAATGTTGCATGTATTGTACATTCTTAAATACAATTTGTGAAGTAAGTATAAGAACTGAATATACAGTGAGTGGCGACCATATAATTAAAACATAAGTAAGTATTGCTATAAACACAATAGACCTAAAAGCAAAGCAGCCTTTAAAGTAACCACTTCCAAATACACCCATGCATTCTAGTTTTGAGAGATTGCTGCGTTGCGTTTATTGTGTTTATAGCATATGTTTTTTGTTCAGTTTTCGATATGATATCATGATATCTTTGAGTGGGACTTTTTTTATTAAAAAGATAACTTGTGTAGAGATACTATTTCGTAAAGAAAATAGTTACACAATGCGGTTGCAAATTAACCATTTTGTAAGAAAATTTAGGGCCATTATAATAACTTGACGTTAACTAAAGGGAGGATTTTAACGGATAGATAAATTGTTTTTCATTATTATAAGTGGACAATATGGTAGAAGTGAGCTTTAAAAAATATTGTTGAAAAAGTTACCTTATTTTATCATTAGCTTGTAATAACGAAAATAAATTAAAGGTAACTTTAAAGTTCACTTTAGCTAAAGTTACCTTTAACTAAAGCCAACTTTAACGGAAAGTTGTAATAATGGCCCTTAAAGTATGAAGTAAAATTTGCACGTAGTGGAGTGTTTGGATTGTTTGGCACCACTGTATATTTATGCTTTTGTTTTATAGTTTCAGTTTGCTTCCTAACAATTTGTCAACGTATTCTTGAATTGCATATTTTTTTAACTGTGGAAATTATAGCGGCATTGAATCGAAAAAGTGTTGTTTCATTGTTAACTTAAGTGCAGTAGCATTGTTTGCAAATGAAGAAGAAATATATTTAAATTACTCGAAACATTTTACGGAGAATTATGTTGTGGGTTTAATTTTGTACAACATTTACTTGACTATAAAGCATATGATTATAAATAGAACATTCGTAGGAAAGAGGTTCCAATTTTGTTTGTATGTTTTACCTAAAATATGTCTGTATGTGTTGCTATAAAATAAAATATACGGTGTGAAATCGCCGTAGTGTGGTCAGACATCTCAAACAAAAAAATAATAAGAAGAATATTTCTTTGGCTAAATCCTCTCAGCAAATTTCTGGCAAAAATTCTGAGAATAAATATAATTGCCATGAATAGTCTCTCAAAAACCTGTTAAGGCTTTCCAAATATTTTGTAAGGCGTGCTAGAACTTTCTAGAACTATTTTATGTACCTCATAAGCCTAATTTTCTGTTAAGATAGTCTAAGCTGTTGTCATTCTCTTTAACATTTATTATCTACAGAAGTGGAAAGGTGTCTGTATATAATATTTGCTAACACCCGATGACCACTCTGATGAAAATTCAGATGTTCAGGATGTTCAATAGCTTTTTTGAAATCTTTATTAGCACTGGGGAATTTATAATATTTAGCGAATCTCTTTTGATAGAATTTTTCTAAAAATTACTATTTTATTAAGCTTTGCTGTATTCCTACTCTTATTGCAATAGAAGCAAAAACAAAAATGAAAAGTGCTGTGTTGTGCATTAGTGCATCCTCCAGAGGCATGATGCTTAAGGTTTTTATTTATAATTTTTAAGTAAAACGACATTGCATTTGTAACAAAATGAAAAATGATTTTAAATTATCCTTTAGCAACATATTCGTTAAGATACAGGGAAACAGAGTTGAGAACAAATAAACCAAAGAAAAAAGAAAATACATTAGGGATTCATGCAGTAAGCGTTTAATATTCTGTCACCTTTAACTGACTCATTCGTGCAGTCACTCATTCACTTTTCACTCAAGTATGAGTATCAATTATATAAGCAGTTCTCTTGAGAAAATGTCTGTCCTTTCTGGAATACTTACAGTCTTATGAAAAAAAAAAATTTTTATGACCTTAAAATGAACATTTAGTTTTTTTTTTTTTTTTTTTTTTGTTTATTTCAGATAATTGTACAATAATAAATATTTTACAAAGAATTCATTTGGCCTCTGCGCCCTAAAGACATTTTAGAGGCAAGTTGGCAACTATTAAACTTAACGTACAATTATAGTAATAATCTAATATTAAATATTATAATAAGTATATAACTTTATAAAATTTACTAAACAAAATGTTTTACAAATGCGTTTCTATTGAATTATTCAAAAATTCTTTACATAATCTTTTAAATATTGATATACTCCCGGCAGTTTTTAGTTGTGAAGGTAAATTATTATAAAGATTGCCACCCATATAATCAATTCTATGTTTAGTTTTTTCTAATCTACACTTTGGGATTCTTAAGTTTGAAGAATTTCTTGTGTAAAAATGTGTTTGGTTTTGAAGAAATGGAATTGTATGTTCACCTATGTTGTGGAGACTTTTAAAAACAAACAATAGGACCTGATATATATATAAGCCATTAATTGGCAATATATTTTCACATATATCTTTATATAGCAACAATGTTGAAAAAGTACTTGGTAAATTATAAACAATTTGTAAGGCTTTATTTTGACAACGTTGTAAAGATTTTAACAATACATTGTTTTTATTAAAAGCATAAATACATACTAAATAATTCAAGTGCGATTCAATTAATGCATTATAAATCATTTTTTTAGATCTTTGTGATAATTTATTTTTAAATTTGTATAAGATAACAATAGCTGGGGCTATTTGGTTCTTAACACTATTAATGTGATAATCCCAAGATAAGTTGTTTTGTAACGTAATTCCTAGGTATTTAACTGAATTTGACTCATAAATGGGGTTGCCATCAACATATACAAAGAAATCAGAATTTACAGCACGAGGTCTAAATCTAACTAACTTAGTCTTTTCAGAATTTATTAACAATCTATTCAAGCGAGCAAATTCCATTAATAAAGCAGCATCTCTTTCAATTTGTGTTTTCAAAACTAAATCAAAATTAAATGGATAAAACAAGCAAATGTCATCAGCAAACATAAATAATTGACCCGTTAAATCCAAATTCTTTAGATCATTTAAATAAATTGTAAAAAGTAAAGGGCCCAAACCACTTCCCTGAGGAACCCCATATTCAACAGTACCGATAGAACTTTTGAACTGATTAATTTGTACAAACTGTTTCCTGTTGCTGAAATAATTTTTAAATAACATAAGTTCACGTCCTTGAACACCATAATATTTTAACTTCTGTAACATTATTCCATGGTCTACAAGATCAAATGCCTTAGAAAAATCAAAGAAAATTCCTGCAACTCCACTGAATCCATCATATAAACCTTTACAAGTATATCTTACCACGTTTAGGACTGCATCTTGAGTGCTAACACCTTTTCTGAAACCAAATTGATATTTGTACAACATACTGTTCCCCTCTAGATATATCAAAAGCCTATCATATAGCACTTTTTCAAAAATTTTATCTATTGTTGATAGAATAGTTATGGGTCTATATTTGTCTACAGTGCACGCAGAAACTGTTTTTGGAATGGGTACTATTTTGTGAATTTTTAAAATGTCTGGATATTCAGAGGTATTAATAATTTTATTAAATATATCGAGTAGTATAGGTAAAAGTACTGTAATACATTCCTTAACGAATTTTAAAGATATACTATCAAATCCTGGTGATTTATTTAATTTCATATTGAAAATAATGTTAATTATGTCATTTTCATTTATCTCATTTAATATGAAGCGATGACAAGTAGCATTAAGTGTCCTCAAAGAGTTAATTGAGTCATTTGGCAAAGTATTAATATTTTGTTTAAGTTCTTTTACGACCGAAATGAAATAAGTGTTTAATAAGTTTGCTTTTATCTGATTATCTAATATATTTTCACCGTACATATCATTAAGTTTTACAATATTTTGTTTCGTTCTACCAAGTGTATTATTTAAAAATTAACAACGACTTTTAGCTTAATAATCCATTATTACAAAAGTATATGCAAAAACAGTATTTTAACTAATATCCATTTTAATGCTTTTTTTATTTGATGCTGGCAATACCATTATTTTATTCTATAAATTTTTCCTAAACGTTATGTATGAACGATTATTAGTTCATTTGGTATTCATGTCTAATATTATTTTTTTATGTTTTTATACAAAATAATTGTTTTTATTAACATAAAAATGGGGTTGTATTTATTTATTTAATAAAAACAATGTACAAATAAAATAAAACAACCAATGTAATTAAAATATTATATTTTGATTAAAGAAAGTATTCGAGTACCGGTTTCTATAAATTTGTTTTGATAATTTAGACATCACTAAACTATTTTGTAAACAAAATTTACATATATTTTTGGCAAAATTAAATTCAATATTTTTAATAATAAATGTTTTTACAGATGCAAATTAAATAAAATTCAAAAAATTAATTGTAAAATTATTTACTAATGGGTGATTTTTTAAGAGCTATATGAGAATTTTTCAAAAAAAACACACAAAATTCAGAAAAATGCATGAAATCTTTATTTGAATCGATAGTACGGTTAGGTATCATCTCACGGTAGCGCTCACCATTCACAGTTACGTTACGATTCGCAGCATCTTTGAAGAAGTACGGTCCAATGATGCCACCAGCCCATAAACCGCACCAAACTGTGACTTTTTCTGGATGCATTGGTAGCTTTTGCAATGCTTCTGGCTGATCTTCACTCCAAAATCGACAATTCTGCTTATTTACGTATCAATTGAGCCAAAAATATAGGTTTAAAGTAGGGTTGAACCATTGTTAAATTTCTTAGATTTAACAATGGTTTACTACAGGTGTTTTAAGCTAATTATCGTTTTTGGATATACTTCTATCGAATTTAGCTTAACAACGGTTAGTAAGAATGTTGTAAGTTTTTTTGCATGGCTCTTAGACGTTAACAAATTCTGCAAAATAAGTAAATTATCGCCAATTTTTGGTTCTTAATAAGCAATAATTTTCTACATTTTAAAACGCCTTCAACATTTTAAAACATCTTAAATACTTTCTCTTATAACGCAAAAAAAATCGCTCCATGGGAACTTTTATATCACTTACTGTCATATATACAACCTAGCTCCTCACACCACTTATGTTGTGTGCGTTAATATTGTTACGTGTTTACCTTTTTAAAAACGTTTAAAATGTAAGTTTGTTGATTGCAAACAAAATAAAAACACATATGTGCTTAGCTTCAATTGAACTATTTATTGTTCGCACTACTTTTGTGTGCCACCGTTTACAACTTGATGAATCCAACAATAATTTGCTGTATTCGTCATATATATGTACATCTTCACAACGACGAAGTTCAAACCACGACTGTTTTCTTCATACGCAACGCGTCTTCACACACACTCTATCGCGACTTCATTGTTGTTTGTGTATTTTGTTCACATTGCTTGTTGTTGTGTTCTCGTTTACTTGTCTATCCCCTTTTCTTTCATACTTTTGTTGGTGGTTTACTTTTAACAAGTTCGTTGTATTTGTTTGTGTAGCTTTTGCGCATTTTAATGTTGGACGATGTACACCGTTTCCATTTTCGTAACAATATTATACTGTTTGGAACTAGAGTTCAAATTCGATTCCGAACGACAGATTATTCCCTGTCAGTAATTTTCTATGAAGCAAAGTATTTATGAGATATCATCGAAACTTTATTTTTCGTTTGAAAGTCCTATTGCTGCCATTGCTTGTGGAATATAACATATGTCCGCGACGACTACTCTGGGTGAATTACATTTAAAGTATTAAAATTAAAAAGCAATAGTAGTTGACGGTTGGGCTAGCAGTTCCCAGCCTAATGCTTTGATTGTATCCTAAGCAATATCATGTTGCAATATTAACTCGCCGTGTCTTGTGGTTCATTCTGGTCATTTCTCAGTCAATGCGTGGTTCAAATTAATCATTTTTTGCTGGTAGCGATCTGTATTAACAATTTTAGCAGGTTATGTTAGTAACAACTCGATGGAACACTGATCAGTTGATTTCCCCATTGTCGGTCATATAATTTAAGTGGTACCCATTTCACAGAACTCCAGTGAAGGCATTTCGAACAAAACGAATTACAAAAAATATTTCCTAAGAGGTCTTCCTCTCAGCCTCTGGCAAAATCTCTGATATTAAAAAAAATCGCTATGAAAAGCGATCAAATCTGTCGACATTAAACTGTTGGTTCCACCACTCATAAATAAAATTCAACACCCACAATATGGGTGGTGTCAGAAGCTAGGTTGTAATCCTGACTAAATAGTTGTAATGTATTCGGCTTTACTGGCCTTAAGTGGCGGTAATCAATTTTAGGGCCATTATTTCAACTTGCCCTTTAAAGTTGGGTTTAGTTAAAGGTAATGTTAGCTAAAGTGAACTTTAAAGTCACCTTTAACTTCTTTACGTTATTACAACCTACAGATAAAATAAAAATATGGCAGTGACAGAGCAATGTCGATAACACCGCTCAATTAAACAAGTGCTTTAAAAACGCAGTGGCAATGACGTGTCTTGTTATTTGTTATGTTTATTCATATTGTTTATAAAACTTGTGTGTTTAGGTTTTTGATTTTTTATTTTTTGTTTTAAAATAAATATAATGAGTACGCCAATATTCATTTTGATTTGAAAAACTATTAATATATTAACGTTTATTTTTCATGTTTATATTTGAAGTTGTCATATTGAAAATAATATCTGTAATATGGCAAGTTCAAAGATAAAGCGAACTTTAAAAGTTAAATGATCTTCCCTTTAGCTTAACGCTCAACTTTATCTTCTTGTGTACCCATAATAATGAAAACCAATTTATCTGCCCTTTAAAATCCTGCCTTAAGTTAACGGCAAGTTGTAATAATGGCCATTAAAAATTTTGTTTTTTGATTTTTTTGTTTTACCTTTAAAAGTATGCTACGCCTGTTTACTTTAAATCCTTTAAGCTGGTGTTGATGGCAATAAGTTTAACAAATTTAACATGTCAACTAAAAAGCCAAATGGCTTTCCTTCAGAGAAATTGTTTCTACTTCATGAAATGGGTGATATGGAAAGTATTGACATTTTATCGAACATCGAACAATTTTAAATAAAGCGCGAACAATAAGTTGCTAAGACCAAGGAAGTGGAGACAAAGGGTTATACGTAGTATCACCAATAAACAATCACAGATAATTCCCGCAATTCAATTTCATGCGCAGCTTCCGTTTGGAGAAAAACACACACAAACTGTGCCAGTTCTTGTTCAGGCTGTCAGTGGTATAAATGTTAGAGAGAGAAAACATTATGTTGTCGTTGAGTTTGCCATCACTTAAGGATGCTTTAACTTCTTTCAATGGAGAACAAAATTCATTAAAGAGGAGAATAATATCGAGGGTCATTAGGTTGATAAAACAATATCAATAAACATATTGGCGAATGAGACGAGGAGGATCTACTTTCGCCGTCTCGAGGACCAAGGAGAAACTGCGGCGATATAAAACGGAGTAACGGCAGTTTTCCATGCGCAAAGGGCAGTCAAAATACCAAGACATTTTAAAGAGAAATTGACATTTCACCTTATACCTAATATAACTCCTTGATTGAAGAAGGAATACTGCAAGCTGAGGCCCTGTTCTTGACTGGTCATGATTGCATCAGAAAATACCTGATTTGACCATGATGGATCCCATCTATGTGGATGAGGATGATATATATATATATATATATATATATATATATATGTATATTATGTTTCCCGAAATTTAGATGATAATATTGAATTCAAGCATTCTATGGAACCAGTAAAGTCAGTGTATAGTTGAAATTAAAATGGAATTCTGAATGTTGGGTATACACGAAGTTTGAAGTACATAGTTGTCATTTATTCAGTCTGTTTGACTAAAACACCATGACTACCATAGATAAAGACGTAGTTCGTTGAATGGGTTAATCAGTAGTTAGCAACTGACCCTAAATTTTTTCGAAAAATCATCTTTAATAATGTGGCATTTTCTGGAATTACGGGTGAATGAACAAAATTGTAGAATTTGGGACAGTACCAATCCACACTACATTCAAGAGAGATTCATTGCGAGAAAGTCGTCGGTCCATATTTCTTTGAGGACCTCATTGGATAGGCCAACACTGTTAACATCGAGCACTATACGTCGGTGATTATAACTACTTTCGGAATGAATTGGATTATCTGGCTGCCAACGACAAGTGATATTGTTTATTCTGTACGATTGATTTGAGGGCATGGTATTCTCAAGTGGAGCTAATGTGAACTAGCCACCGAATTCATGTAATTTAATCCAGTAAGAGTTTCTCTTGTACAATTTTTTTAAGTTGCACTTGTTTGCGAATAAATCACAGACCAGAGCGGTCCTCAAAACCAATACGGCTCATTCCAGTGGTCAAATTAAACCTGATTTATGCGCCATACGCAGAAGTCGCCGTGGGCTAGTCGGTAGTGTGTTAGCTTATTAAAGGTGAGGCCTCGGTTCAAACCCCCGGTCAGTCATCTCCAACTAAACGAAATATGACAAAATATTTCTTCGGCGAGTTCCTCTCAGCAAATTCCTGCAAAAACTCTGAAGGTAAATCAAAAAAGTCCTCTTTAAACTGTAGGTACCGCCACTCATATGTAAAAATTAACACACACTACATAAGTGGTGTGAAAAACTAGGTCGTAATCCTGACTAAAGGGTTGTAATGGCCAATTATGTACATATGTATGTATGTGCCATAGTCATTGAAAATTTCACATTTCGGTTATGCTCCATCGAGGGAAACCAATAGTGTCCATATATATTTCATAAGAAATTTCGAATATATCTCAAACACGTTGTTTTATTTAAATTTAAAAATTTGAAGCGGTTAATTAGATACCCTATACAACATTATAACCCTATTTATATATGTGTTAAAGTGTACCGATAACTAATTATTTGAAAATGATATGCAATATTTTTTCAACTATTTAGGGTCGTTAAAAACAAAAAAAATGTTTATCTTTTGGTTCACTTGATAAGGGATTGACGTATTATTTTAACGAAAAAAAAAATTCAATATTATTTCAATATAAAATATTCAATCGAATATAAATGCTTGAAGGATTACAATTAACCCTTGTTAGGTTAGAGGACGTGTACGTGTCAGTCAAGACAGGTACAGATTAACCCATTGTACAATTAACCCTTGTTACAGTAAATAAAATATGCAGTGACAAGTTCGAAAATACACTCCTTATATTAATGCTATGTTTTTAAGGGCACATTCAAATTCCTAACGGATTTTTTTTATATACTATAATTAATTTAAATTTCTACTGTTAGTCAGCGATTTAATTAATAAAAAATACAAAAAAAAATAAATTTTCAAAAGTGTGTAAATTTGAATTTAGAAAAGAGAAAAAGAAGGTGTACAGTAGCAGTATCTGTAAATTCTTAAATTTAATATTCTTAAAGATTACAGATTAAAAGAAAAGGGAAGGCAACAAAAAAAAAGGAAAAAAATTGGAATTCATTTTTAAAAATTACACTATGTGACAAAATAAAAAAACGAAATACACCCAGTTAATGACATAGTGTAAGTAGTGAGTTTTGTTGAGTAGAAGTCAAAAATATTTTTTTTATATTCCTTAAACCCTCCAAACTTGTTTTATTAGGAGGGTTCGAGAAATATAAAAAAAATATTTTTGTGTTCTACTCAACAAAACTCACAACTTACACATGTGTTTCATTTGCTTTTAAAAAAGAAACTTTAGCTGTATTCATTTAATACGCTAAGAAAATAATTTTATAATATAATTATCACGATTAACTATTAATTGCTGCAAATTGACTTTAAGACCTTATACGCAACATAAATTATTACCAGAAAGTCTAACATGCAGACACAATCTCAACTGTCGTTACAACAGTGGTATTAGTAACATGACCAAATAATATTACTCACACGCCCAGTTACTTTCAGCGCAATTGTGTACATATGTTACGTAAATACATAAATACCATGACGACACTACACTACACATTGGTATAACATCATGTGTTTATTCTACTTTTAGCCTTGAAGTGGAAAATTTTATAGAATAGGAAGAAGAACAGAAAGACCGTGAATAACAAAATATGAATGTATGTATACAGTATCTGCAAGGATTTATGGGATTGTTTGTATTTGTATAAAACTATTAAACATTCTTAGAGGCAACCGAAAATTTTTTTTTTAATTTCATATTTTCCTTGTGACAGTCATTAAATTCGAAATGAATAATATCGTCGCATATACATATATCAATATTTACGTAAACAGATTACGATAACGTAATGTTTTACTTATTTTATTTATAAATTAAATATTGGATATAAACACATAGACGACAGACGACCGACGACAGAAAACTGCCAACTTTAGAATGCACGCGTTTTTATTATTAGACAATTATATTGACGGTAGAACATAAAAAGGCAAGACAACAATCAAAGCTGTTACTGCCCGACTTAGAAAAACTTATATTTTTGAGGGCAGCTAAAATCACATTAGTGATGCCAATACAACATGAAATAATAATTAAATAACAGCCTAAGGGCCATTATTACAACTTGCCGCTAATTAAAGGGAGGATTTTAATTGGCAGATAAATTATTTTTCATTATTATAAGTGGACAAGGTAGAAGTGAGCATTAAGCTAAAGGGAAGATCATCCAAACTGTTACTTTTAAAGTTAAGTTTATGCTTGAACTTGGCATATTATATATTATTTTCAATATGGCAACTTCAAATATAAACAAAGTTAGCAAATAACAACAAAAAAGAAGAAGCCCGTCGTTACCATTGCGATTAAATAAAACTTGTTTAATTGAGCAGTGTTAACGAAATTGCTCCGACACTGTAACTTAATTTTATCATTAGGTTGTAATAACGAAAAGGTGTTAAATGTGACTTTAAATTCACTTTAGCTAAAGTTACCTTTAACTAAACCCAACCTTAACGACAAGTTGTAATTATGGCAATAAAATATTAGTATTACATTTATCCACGAGTGGCGGGACCGACAGTTTAGTATTGACGCCAAATGACAGATTTTAAAAAATTTTCATGACAATTTGATTTACTTTCAGGGTTTTTGGACAGAAAACTGCTGGGAGAAAATCCCCGAATGAAATATTTTTTCATATTTCGTTTTGTTGGATTACTGAACTTTCATTTGCACCCGCCATTGAAGTATGCGATCTTGGTATTATTGAACAATATCGCTCTGTAGGAGGGCCGGTGTTACCTTGAAAGATCAGCAGTGAATCGTTTTTTAGTAATGAATCGTACTCATGAAATTTCGAGTATGAGTGTGTCAACAGTATTGGAATTCAACTACTCTGATTCATTCGTACGCACTACAACATTGATTTATAAATACAGGCTGCAATGAGTACGAGTACAACGTTGACATCAAACTCATAACATTCGAAATAGGTTCCATTCATACGCCTACTCATTCAGATTCATAAATTTAGAAAAATATGTACTTATAATTGTCATAAATGTTTCGAGTGATTCGAATCATTTATCAAAATTTACAGTCTTAGTTGTTGTTGCATTTACAAAAAAAGAAGAAGGAACAAGACAAAGACAGCAAGTAAGGCAAACAACCTTCTAGTGAGTATTGTAGTGTTCAAACGCGAATCATAATTATTTTGTGATTCTTGTAAATGTTGAGTCAGTGAGAGTCGAAATCAATGAATATGAGTAGGATGAGAATGATATTTAAATAAGTATAAATATGCGTATAAGTATCAGAAATTATGAGTATGATTAGAATCTACTCACCGTTATGAGTACTCATTGCTGACCTCTGGTTACATACATAATTGGTCATTACAACCCTTCAGTCAGGATTACGACATAGTTTCTCACACCACTTATGTTGTGTGTGTTAATTTTATGCATGAGTGGCGGGACCTACAGTTTAAAGTCGACTCCGAACGACAGATTTTTGAGAAACTTTTCAAGGCAATTTTATTTACTCTCAGAGGTTTTGCCAGAAATCTGCTGAGAGGATGTTGCCGAAAGAAATACTTTTTGTATTTTATTTTGATGTCTGGCCTGGGGCTCGAACCCTGGCTTTTCGTCTAATAAGCCAACATACTACCTACTAGACCACGGCGACTGATCTCTGGTTACCTTCTAGAACTTTCTAGTACCATTCATTCGGTACAATTCAAGTGTCATTTCTTTTGATATAATGCATCATATTATTGCAATGTTTAATAGATTATTGCAATGTGCAAGAGATTGTCTTTCATTATGTCATGTAGTTGTTATGACGTAATGTTCAGTCTAACTTTACAAAGAGCTCCTCCATATTAGTTTTCTAATGGGTCTTTAATTATTGTTTCAAAATATAGAGACTTTAGAATGAATTATCTTTTCCAATTTTAATTAATTAATTTTATTAAATGTTTTTTTTTTAAGTTAAAAGAATCGCAACGTAGTTAAAAATGCTCTTAAAGTTTAATCCAACTTATGCTGTATTTTGGTCACAATTTCGCCAAAGGAGTGTAAACGTGGATACACTTAATACCTTGCATGATTTGCATTTAAAATTTAGTTCAAACATTAGTTTCACATTCTAAAACAATTTTAAGGTTTGGCAAGGGTAAGTACAGTGGTGAAGAAAACTGACAAAAAATCCTGAAATAACAAACAAGATTAGAATTTGTGTTCAATCTGCGTTATTTTAAAAATAATAGTTTCTCACATAGTGTGGACGTCTGTATTAAAAAAGACTATATTTAGTATAGTTATGGCAAAGTCACAGCAGTCCTCAAAGTTTTTTATCTGAGAAGAATCTTTGCCCATCATTATCTTTCCCCGTCATTATGTATATCTTTATCTAAATATTTGCCCTCTCTCCACAGAAAGGAGATGACTGACCTGGAGTTTGAACCGAGGCCTCACGTCAAATAAACCAACACATTATCTACTAGACTACGGTGACTTCTACTTTTACTACTAAGTGTTCTTCTATTACTAAGCTGACAAGCTGGTCAGGGCCGGTACGTAGCTTGCAATCTTTGACATGTTACAGGGTATAGGTATTCCGTGTGTAGGTATTCCGATTGCTTCAGTTAATTTGGATATTGTCCGCTCGTGTTACGAGTAGACTCAATCTTGTTGGCGGCAGTAGAATACGTGCAATATTGCTAGGCACTGCTGGACACGTATGGACAGGAAGAGGACCGACTCACTTCTGTCCTTAAACCGTATGGCAATTTCTCCCACAATTTCGATTCTTATGGGCCACTGTCCTTTTGGTAGGGATGACGAATGTCTTGGCATTCTGATGAATGACTTCTGTAGGAGCTGTGGGTCTAAGGAAAAGGAGAAGACTGTCCTTTGCCTCATGTGTCAGCGCCCTGCTCATTCCAGGACGAGATGGAGATTTGTAACCTCTTATTTTCTGACATATTTGACCGATCTCTCTCATATAAAGCTTGCAGCAATATCAAGATATATTTTGGACTCAGGATAGATTCCTTTAGATAAAGTCTGATTGCCGTGCAAAATTGCTTGTGGTATCACAATGGACCTAAAAGCTGACCTAAGTGGATCCTCCACCTTACCTAACCTGACTTAATCTTACCCGCAAGATAGTTTACTCAACTACTTAGGCAACATATCGCATACAAAGGTAGTTAAAACTACATTTTCAAGGAAACAACATTATTGACTTAGATTTTCTAATTTAAAATTGTTTAAATATTTTCAATTTTACGCCACTGTTAAACCATTCATTCAGTTCTACCGAGATAAGAGGATTGGATTGGTAGTTAAGTCTGCGTATGTGTATGCAATTTGTTATCAGTTGCAGCTTTCAATGCGAATTTGCATGGAAGTTTGTATATGGTATGGTACGTGTATGACTATATGTTTTGCTAACATTAGACGTAAAGGTGTGAAACCAAACAAATTCTTATGCTTCTAATCTTGAATGCAAAAAAAGTGCAAGGATTTTGCAACGTTTGTTGAGAGTGTATAAAGGATAAGAGTATTTTATATTGAATTAATTTTGTCAGGAAGTAATTCAACAACGTGAGTAAGAAAATAGTATCAGTTAAGTATGTATGTGGCAGGAGCTTTAGGTGGCAGAAACTGTAAGTTTTTACTGTTACGAAAATGGAAACGGTGCACATTGTTTAACATTAAAATGAGCAAAAGCTATACAAACAAATACAACGAACTTGTTATAAGTAAATCAACAACATCAGTATGAATGAAATGGCGATAGAGTTCTCGAGAAGGCGAAAACCGGAAGTTCGACTTCAGACTGATTACGTGGGTATCTAAAAAAGCAAGACAAAGCAAGCAACGAGTAGCGATAATTCAGTCAGTCTTGTGTGAAGACACGTTGCGTGTGAAGAGAACAGTTGTGGTTTGAAGATCGCCGCTGAAACGATCTGCGTTGTAAGCAAAGAAGAATAGCGAACAAGCAATTATTGTTGTATTCGTCAAGTTGTAAACGGTGGCACACGAAAGTAGTGCGAACAATAATAAATTTATCTAAAACTAAACACAAATTTATTTTTATTATCTTTTGAGAAAGTAAAAACATAACAATATGTTATGCTGTAGGTTGAATGCGCAATGGCACACAGAAAATCAGTTGAAGTTTTAGATCCAACAATAAAAAATGTCAGCTGAATTGAAATTTTCTTTAGAGATGCTTGGGAGACTACGCTACTTGATATGTCAATATCAACACCAACTAGTGAAATAGCAGCATGGTTAAAGCAATCAAATCCATGAGGCGCTGCAACATGGAGAGTCGCCAACGTACATGAATAACGACAAAAATGATTGATCTGTAAATTTTTTTGATTGGTTATGGTAAAAAGCAATTGATCTTTACAATGCCATGCTATTTTTGAATTTTGAATTTCTAATTGAAAAAGTCTTTGCAAATACTCACTAGCAAATACAAAAATCATGCTCGATAGAGTGAAAAAGCTATATTGGCAAGAAATATGTAAATTTTTGGTCCACCAATGCTATACACAAATAAAAAAAAATGATTTAACTATGAACTCGGAGTTACAATTTTAGAAGGGAATCCACGCGCATCCCGTTGATTTCCACTTACACGCCATTTGAATTTAAACGACTACGGTTTGCTGTTCGTTTGGTGAAAAAAATCTTATGCTTGGTTCCTGTATTCTCGTAGGGCCAACTGTATGTTGTATGTTCACATGTTGCGAAGCCGTTGTACAGACAATGTCGCTCTTTTTTATGTTTTCATTCTTGCAATTTTTTTCCGGAAAGTATCTAATGCTTCTTCTTTAACTGCATACATTAGAGAATTTAAACACATTTGAAATGTATTTAATTTTATTTAATTTGGAATCGCCGTAATATAGTATGCAGTTTTATTAGCTCATTAGGCGTGAGGCTACGATTCACATCTGAGGTCAGACAACTCCAACAAAACGAAATATAAAAAATATATCTTCGGCGACATCCTCTCAGCTGATTTCTGGAACGAACTCTGAGAGTAAATAAAATTGCCATGAAGAATTTCTCAAAAATCTGTCGTTCGGAGTTGACTTTAAACTCCTGCCACTCATATATAAAATTAATACGCAAAACATAAGTGGTGTGAGAAGCTAGCTCGTGGGGTTCCAATGATCAATTATGTATGTATGTATCTAATTCTTCTAGAATTCTAACACATACATATATAGGGCCTGAAAAGTGGATACAGAAAGTTTCCTATCTTTCAAATTAAATAAAACAAAGTGTGTGTGATATATCATCTGAATTTTTTACTCATTTGAAAGCACAATTGATTTCATTATGTGTATAACATAATGTCATAAAAAGTTCGAAATGTCAAATTTCTCATACTCTGACGCAGAAATTAGGCATAATTTGACCGTTGACTTGGGTTATCTGTGCTTTGAAGACCACTGTGTTTTGTGGCTTATTCGAAAATACTCTCGACTTAATAAAACCCCAAGAGGAAAAGTACGATGTGGTCAATCAGTACTATTTCAGTGGCAAGTTCATATCACTTCCATGACTTCAAATCACTCGTGCCCAGTATCCAGTAAAGCATGAGCTGTGTGACAAATAGCACTCTCCTATTGAAACCTTAAGTCGTTGGTGTCCATTTCAGGCTAAAAGCCGTTAGTAATCATCGAACTATAGTGCTCGTCGTTGATAGTAACGGCCTGACCTATGTCATTCTCAAAGTAATATGTACCAATGATGGGCCTCATTGCTGAAGGTTGTTTTTCGATAAGAAATAGTGTCACGTAGCTGTAATAATATAATATTATTCGAATACCCACCACGGTTTATTTAGGTAAATCGCATACGAAATTTGCCATTTCTCATGATTCTGGCGAATAAATCAGGCCGAATTTACCCGATGGCACAAGTTATGTTATCTTTGAGGAGCGCTCGTATCGACCGAATCTTTACCATTTTGTTTCTTCGTGTACACAGTCATCCAGAAATGGGCTTCATAGCTGATAATAATTTTTCGATGAAAATTTGTGTCTCTTTTTGATAAATCAATTTTATTATTTGGAGGTGTGGCGGACGTGCGGCCACGGTTCAAACCTTAGGTCAGACATCTCCAACAAAACGAAATATGAATAAATATTTCTTCGGTGACTTCCTCTTAGTCTTCTGGTAAAAACTCTGTTCGTATAAAATTGCCATGAAAAGTTTCTCAAGAATCTGTAGTGCGCAGTCGGCTTTAAACTGTAAGTTCAGCCACTCATGTATAAAATTAACACACACAACATAAGTGGTGTGTGAAATTAGATAGTCGTGACCAATTATGTATATATGTATTGTTACGAAAATGGAAATGGTATTACATCGCTTAACATTAAAATGATAAACAAAAGCTACAAAAACAATGGACTTTTTACATCATCAACGAATAAACAAAAATATAGCAACAACATCAGTATAAAAAAATGGAATAAACAATGGGTTTTCAAGAACACGACGTTATTCTCCTTCAAGAGCATCCATCAGACTGCGATATAAAAGGCAAGACAAATCAGGCAAAGAAAAAAAGTAAAAATTCACTCTTGTGTGAAGACGCGTTGCGTATGAAGAAAATAATTGTTGTTTGAAGAACTCCGTTATAAAGATCGGTGGAACAATTGTTATTGTTTACTCAAACGAGTGTAGAGCAGAATAAGAAACAAAGCAATTGTTGTTGTTTACATCAAGTTGTGAACAGTGGCATACAGAATTGTTCGAACAATAGAGAAATTAATTAAAACTGAACACAAATTTATTTTTATTTTTATTGCAATCTATGAGCTCATATTTTAAACGTTTTTAAAAGGCAAAAACGTAACAGTATGTATATATGTATGTATATATATGCATATATATACTACGTACGTTATGTATGTATGTATATATGTATATTAACATGTATATATATGTATATACGTATGTAATTTGCCGGATGTTGTTTTAACAAGATCACCATTTTTAATTGTCAAATTTCGCAAGTCCCTTTTAGGAGACCCTATATATTCCAAAAAACTGTTTTTTTCTTTTGGAATTTTAGTAGTCTCATCTACATTATTTAAATCAAAATCAACTGATTTTATTACCGTGTTTAAAAATCATTACAAAAATCACATAATATCACATAGCGTGTCTCTAATTTTATTTATTTACAATTACAAAATATTTATTTATTATTTAATTATTAAATTACCTCTTATTTAAATACTCCCATTTGTCATTAATTTTATTTGAATTTTTTTAATTAAATCAATAATAGGGAAAAAACCAGTTGAATAGACCACTTATGTAACAGTCATCCTTTATGTTTATTTTTGATGTCATGTTCATACATTATGACATGCCATGTTTATAATGGATAAACAACCACATACAACAACATTATAAAGGAGATTGCAACTATAAAAACAACCATGAAAAATGCTGATACAAATGTTATAGTTGCTGTCAAAACAATAGCACGATAGGAAATTATGTATATCAGGTCAAATTATGATTGTAGCAGCAAAGAAACTGTAGATTAATTCTGATGTGTGCATGAAAATAAGAAAACAATTTAAATTTCGAACATGGATGACTTTTAAAATCGTATTCATTTACTGATTAAAAAAATTAAAATTAATTAATCGTGCTGAAAAGGAAACGTCTCTAATACATAGAACATTAGAGCGACTCACCAAAAAAAGTGCTCGATGTACCCTCCTAGAAATGAACTTTGGACTTTTTTAAGATGACATTTAAAATATTTCGGCTCCAACTTTGACCTCTCGTGAGCTGGACCATTTTGAAAAAGGGCCGATTTATGCATGTTTTTTCAATTTCAGAATCCGTTTCCTTACTAGCATACACAATATGGGTATCATAAGAAAGGTTTTTAATGCGCGTCCAACTGTATATACAATTTGTACAATGACGATCATATATGTTTAAAGATATTCTGTAAAAAAGAACGGTTTTTGAATTTTTTGTTCAGGGTTGTTTGTAATAAAAATGCCAAATTAACATATTTTCATCTTTTTTTGAAATTCGCGTTAGTTCGCGTATTGACAAAAATGCAATTGGGTGGTAACCCTTCGTTTTAAATAAAATAAAAAATAAAATTTTTTCTTTTGCCAAGTACATCATATAAAAATATAGCATGCAAAAAATACTAATATTATTAACGAATTTATTTCAGAATTTCCTTGCCATTGAAAAAGCATTGAGCGTTTTGTACACGTGATAAAAATCTTCCGGCTTATATTACGTTACAGAATCAAAAAAAAAAAATAGATGAATAATAAAAATATATAGATGAATAAATTAATTAATTCTTTTTTTATATTAATTTTTGAAAAGAACTTTTTGGGACTTTCTTTTATGTTAAAAATTCGAAATAAAATGTTAACAAGTTTTCTAAAATTTTTATCATATTTTCATATTTTTTTTCAAGTTTGTCCGTTCATAGTAGCAAACTTTAATTAAAAAATGTGAAATAAGTGATGATATTCTGAAAGTCCATTATGTTGTGAAGAGATTGACACTTCGTTTGATCAAATCATAGTTGTTATTTAAATAGTATAACAGTCGTGTTATATTTTTTATATACTTTATAGTATTATATACTTTTGAGGGATCTGGATTGTTTATCGCATTTGCAGAATAGCTAAACTTGAAAAATGAGAAAAAATTATATTTTTAAAGTTTATCCGATCAAAACTCATAACATGCATATTTAAACCATAGATTTATTTATACCGTTTTAAAGACTCATCTGTTGCTTTTCAAAAAAAACTTTTAATTTGAAAATAGGTTAAAAAATATTTGGGTAATCAATAATTTTGTGTGAAAAGATAAAATACCGTTTTTTTTGTCAAATAAATCAAGTTTGGAGGGTTCGAGAAATATAAAAAAAATAGTTTTGAGTTCTACTCAACAAAACTCACGACCTACACTATGTCATTAGCTGGGTGTATTTTTGCAGCACCGTATAAATGATTTAATTTGATTTTTTAAGTTTATTGGTACTCACATACACTGAGCACCAAAAGTGAGTAAACACCACTGAAATAATTCATTTTCTTAGGATAGCGAGAAAAGTAAATGAGAATAGTAAAATAAATTTCAAAAAATAAAAACGTTTATTTATTACTTATAAAATGTTAGAACAAAAACAACAACTCATGATAAAGGCTCTTTTTATACTTAAGAACAAAACTGTTTTATACTTAAGAACAAAAGTGTTTAGTCAGGACTACGGTCTAACTTCTCACTTATGTTGTGTGTGTTAATTTTAGACATGGGTGGCATCGACTTTAAACTCATAACGGTGGATTTTTTTTTAAGGAACTGTTCATGGCAATTTTATTTATTTTCAGAGATTTTGCCAGAAATCTACTGAGAGGTGGTCGCCGAGGAAATATTCGTTCATATTTCTAGATGTCCGAACTGAAGTTTGAACTGTGGCCTCACGTCTAATAGGCCAACACAATACCAATTTTTTTCATTACCCCTCTTGGGAGGATATAGCTTCCACAAACCATTTTTCATCTATTCGGTTGGCTGCAGTTAATGCCATGACTTCCGGTTGGTTGTTATTCTGCCTTGTTTCGATTTCGGTCATCTATATTTGTTCCAGCTAAGCAGATGATTGGTCTGCTGTAGCAGGTCCTACACAACAATGGTGCTGCTATCTATCGTTGCCTACGCCTTCGAGTAGGTACTTCAATAAGCAAACACAATACCTACTAGACTACGGTAAGTGTGTTTTAAATTATATCTGAAATAATATTTACAAAAATTAATCACAAGGTGTAGGAAAAGAGCCGCATTGTTCCGAAGAAGAAAGGAAGCTCAACCTTAGAGGTGCCGGAAAGATGACAAAATTTCCTTCCCAGTTAGTTGGTCACTCTAAGTGAAGAATTTGTAACGTAATCCATTAGAATCGCAAATAATATACCTTAAAGCTCCCAAACCCCTTAAAATCAAAGCCACGGCATATTCAATAGTCACAAAAGTCTAATACGGTGTTCAGATATGCACCTTTTTTGCGTAAATTGCAATAAACGCCATTATTGAACTCAATATATCATATAAAGTTTCAATTAATTATTGCGCAATAAATACGCAAATTGTTATAATATTGAGTAAAACTTAAAACGCAGCACTGTCATAAGTTTAGCGAGCATATTCCAATTAACTGAACACTTTATGTTGATATTTGACAACTCAAATATCAACACCGACAAAAAAAAAAAAAAAAAAAAAAGAAACAACAAAAATAAAAACAATGTTGTTGAAATAACCAGCTGTCAAATGAATATTGAGTAAGCAGCCGAACTGCGTATATTATTATGCCTCAACATTTAAAATATTGTGCTCAATAAGCCGAATATTGAGTCAATAAAAGTGCATATCTGAACATAGTATAACTGAGAACTAGTAGACTGTAGTTGAAAAGAGGATGAAAAGTAAAAATCCAAGAAATACTAATGAATTGTGGTAAAACATTAAAATGCATTGGAGGGCTGTTCCTCGAGCCACCAGTATGTACTGGGTAACCTTAGTTTTTAATAACATTTCCCCATTAATTTAGCCCTTCTACCAACTACCTACTCTCAGCAGTCATCCGGCAAAAACTCTGAGAATTTCTCAAAAATTCTGTGGTTCGGAATCGATTTTAAACTGTAGATCCCTCCACTAATGGATAAAATTAACACACACAACATGGATGGTGTAAAAAGCTAAGTCGTAATCATGTCAGAATTAAGTAAGTAAGTAACTAAAGTGGTGCTATTATTGCGACAGCAATTGTATAACGAAAAATAATTAAAAACTGACAAAAACAGCAGTTGTGAACAACTGAAGAACCTCTTTAGATGAAAGTGTCTAGAGTATGACATTTATTTAACACTTCACATACGAGAATAACACCGAATGAAAATCATGAAAGCTAAAAACACCCATCAAGAGTGCACAGCAACTACACTTGACTGTTCATTATGAGTCTCTAATGGGACACTTTAACTATCATTGCCAGCGTTTTTTAATTTAAGCTTTACTTTATATTGCTTTAATAAGTTTCTAATAATTGAGAATGAAAAGTAAATAGATAGCCGCACTCTATGAATTCCTTATTAAAAAACAGCAAGAGAATTTTACAATAAATACGAAAAAAAAAATTTTTTTTGTTATCTATGCAACTGAACTACTACATGGAAACATTTTTCATTAAGTCCGTGATCATACTTATTAGTAAAAACATATAACTATTTACGCTCCGAATTCCCCAGAAATATATCACCTTTTTCTTCTTCCCAATTGAGAAAATTTCATTTAATAGATCATCATCGTATTTAAGCTTAGAAATTGCTTCTTGTTTATTCGTATACTAGCTGTACACAGTGCGTTTTGCTGCTCCACCAACTAAAATAAATTTGATGGACAGACATTACACAAATATCAAATAAAGTTTGAATCATTTTATTGATTTTGTTCAATACATACAAATTTTATCAATTTTTTCAATGACGACATATGGATGAAGACTGCAGTCATTACTACTGTCATAGTGGACTGCAGCAAGATTTAAATCAGCGTACAGTGTTCGTCTTGATCGAGCGGTGCTTATTCGAATATTTTGCAGCCTTTTTTCCCGTTGTCCAGTTGATTCTGACGAACGGACCTGAGTAGTACGCATTCGATCAGTTTCTAATCTCACCTCTCGTTGTTCAAGTGATTCATGCGAACGGGTCTCAGCGGAATGTACTCGAAGATTTCCAGTCTCAATGCTCGTTGCACGTTTGATTCTGAGGCTCGTAATGTTCTTGAGGTGTAGGTCGTCCAATTGCTTGTCGCTTTGGAGACATGATTGCATGGGAACGATGTGAAAAATGCGTTTTAATTTATTAGAATCTCACAGTGTACCCAATCCAATTGAAACGAATGTTCAGATATGGATAGAGATGTTAATATGGACGGTGATCACCAATTCGTTGAGGGAAATAAGAAGTGGCAAAAAGTAGCATTCGAGAATTGTTAAAATCGATGTTAAAATTTTGTAGAAGAAATTTAAGCATTTATTTTTGTGGTATCTATATCTCTTCCACAATATATATCTACATACATACATACATAATTTGTCATTATACATAATTTCTCACACCACTTATGTCGTGAGCGTTCATTTTTATACATGAGTGGTGTGACCTACAGTTTAAAGTCGACTCCGAACAACAGATTTTTGAGAAACTTTCATGGCAATTTTATTTACTCTCAGAGTTTTTGCCAGAAATCTGCTGAGAGGAAATCGACGAAGAAATATTTTTTCACATTTCGTTCAGTTGGAGATGCTTGACCTGGGGTTTGAACCGAGGCCTCACGTCTACAAGACCAAGGCAATATGTATGTATGTTAAAAGAAGGAAAATTAAAACGATATCTTGTTCTTTTGATTAATTTTTAGTGACGCCATTTGGCGAAAATTAGTCGCACCAACTTAAAAACTTTCGTCGTCTCATGCACAACAACTTTGCTTAAGATCATTACATAATCAAATGCATATGCAAAGTTTACGATTCAATTCATTTTGAATAATTTTTAGTGGCGGCATCTATCGAAAATTAATCGCACCAACTTAGAAACATTGAAAATAATACATAATATGGCAAGTTCAAACATAAACTCACTTCTACCTTATTGTCCACTTATAATAATGAAAAACAACTTATCTGCCGTTAAAATCCTCCCTTTAGTTAACGGCAGGTTGTAATAATGTCCCTAGAGTATGATTTGGTTGTCAAGTTGATCAAGTTAAATTTATTAAAATTTTGATTTAAAATCCTTAGGAAACTTAAAACAACTACCAAAAGTTTTATTAACAATATGTTATGAATTATGAATTGTGTGCTGAGACTATAGTAACACTTGTTGGCAAGAGCAATCTTCTGCCTATGCCTAATATCTAACATTATTTTTGATGATAGCGGCAGAGTATAGTTAGGTCCAATGTTCCTATTTGCCGACAACATATATGTTATTTCGTTTTGCTCTCATACCAGTCCTATCTTGATAGACTCCCGTGCAATAGCGCTAAAGACAAAAGTGACATGTAGCATTATGCACCCGATGATCTCAATGTTGTTAACCTACGCAGACAACTGGACACTATTGCCGTTGTGATGTACTTCCGCCTTCGCTCTCTATGACGAAGTTGAAGAGATCGTATGATAAGTGATTGTCTTGCCAGAAACCACTCACGGTATCAAAAGGTTCGGAGATATTTATTCTCATCTTGACGGAACTACAGGAGTTGCCTAACATGATTCTGCATTTTTTTTCATGGACCTTCTCCCTGGTTTGACGTAATGTAAAGATATGAAGAACCTGGTATTTATTTTAAATGTTTTAAGTACAGAATTTTATACTTTTTATCTCAATATTTTTTATTTGATATGCGTTTATGAATTGTCTTCAATTCTGTTGCTAACGATGAAAGTAAATACTGCATTTTTGTAATAAAAAAGGTCGTTTACTTTTTGGGATGCAACCTTCTACAGCCTGCAATTACAAAAATTTAAAGTCAACATCTAAACAGTGGTATGGGGGTTGTTTGACAAAGGAGGAGTGATTAGTTTAAAACTTATACAAACGATATTAGATCCCAGGATCTATTTAGGCATTCTAAAATATAATCTCACCAAAAGTGGTATTGGGGAAGATTACATTTTTGTACAAGCTTTTCATAGAAAGTCCTGAAGACGTAAATGACGACGATCGACATCAATAACCTATGAAATTGTTGAAAAAGTGAAGAAAAATCGCTGAATTATGCAAAAAAATGTCGCATGAGCGTCGCTTAGGAATTGTTGGATGACGTCCTTAATTCCTAAAATTTTATGCAACTTCTTTGATTCAGTTTTTCAATAGCAGAAAATGGCCAATCACGCAAAATACTTGTCTTATTTATACCTCTCACAAATGAACTAAACAAGCTGTGTAACTAAAACTGTGAACATATTGTTACAAAAATGGAAACGGTGTACCATCGTTTAACATTAAAAACAATAAATAAAAGCCACACCAACAAATACAGCTAACTTGCTTGCATATACTAACAACATCAGTAAGAACAAAAGCAACAACAAACAACGTAAGCAAACTACACAAACAACAATGTAGTAGCGATAGAGCTCTCGAGAAAGCGAACACTCGAACATTCCATTTCAAGAACATTCAGCAGACAGAATAAGTGCGCATATAAAAAGGCAAGACAAAGCAGGCAACGAGTCAGTAAGAATTCAGTCAGTCTTGTGTCAAGACGCGTTGCGTGTGAAGTAAACAGTCGTGGTTTGAAGATTTCCGCTATACAGATCTAACGTACGATTGGTATTGCTTACGCAAAGGGTGTGAGTAGGGAGAATAACGAAATAAACAGATTATTGTTGTTGTATCGTTAAGTCGTATACGGTGGCACACAAAAGTAGTGCAAGAAAGAGCTTAATTGAAACTAAACACATATTTGTTTTTATTTTTGTTTGAATCAATGAACTCATATTCTAAACGTTTTTAAAAAGGTACAAACGTAACAATATGTTCGAGACGAGTATAGCAACATAAAAAAAATAAATTACTAAAAGTCGAATGTACGTAGTTCGCGTAATTTGAAGATTCAACTTATTTTTGAACACAGCTGGTGTATTGTACCAGTGTCACATATATTTTTAAACTTTTGCACATCCTCTCTAATTTAAATTTATTTATTTATTATTAATTTACTTTATTGTCTTAATATTTTTCATTTTTTAAAACATTGAAAAGAAACTTTATTTCTTTGTCTTTAACATTCAACGGAAAAATTTTCACAAATTTAATATTAAATTCATACAAATTATTTTGCTGATATGTCTGCTTGGAAGACTGGAACAAAAGGAAAGATGACTGCCATACATATGTATGTATATTGAAATTGAAAATAACACATTTTGTGATGGCGACGTAAGATACAAAAGCGATGGTGACAAAGTTAACGCTGACATGGGGTTAAGCTAATTTTGTGCTCAAACTGCTGATTAATTCAGTATTCTTTTATTGTCATTCTATTTGTAGAGTTGTTGTCACAGTCTTACGATGATTACGCATATACGGTTTTAAACAAAATTCAAACATTTTGAATTTTTTCATTAGTATTTTTTAATGGTTTGTTTTATCTTTCATATAAGCTATATTTCACGGTGTTGCCAAATTAAAACATATACCATATATCAGACATACCAGTGTCATGTCTTTGATAGCACTGAACAGCACCGTAAAAACCTACATAAAAAACATACAGTGGACAGCAAAAGTCTTAGTACGGCAATATATTTTGATAAAAAAAGTCTCCACATGCTTAATACTCTTGCACAAAGTCCCGATATGACTTCAAGAGAGTATTTAGGAGATCATTTGAAAGAACGGTTACATAATCGCTTAACCTCAAGCAAAAGTCAACCGAAAAACTTGCTGCTTGGTGCCACCAGAAAACACTGAACAAAACTTGTACATTCAATTCAAAATGGGTTAAATGGAGTGCTTGACCTTAAGGGATATTCTACTAAATACAAGGGATAACCTTCTCATATGTTCGGCCTTTGAATTTACTCAGGGTTCTCCTTGGGGGTACCTATGAAGTCATCTGAAACGTTTCCTAATTTTTCTCTTGTTTTAAGAAAAACATAAAAATTTTTTTTTGTTTTTTAATAAAACGGAAATAAATTAATAAAATAAATATAAAAACTGTAAATTTTTATACAAACTTTTGGCTAAAATTCATTAAATTTCCAAAAAATATATTGCCGTACTAAGACTTTTGCTGTCCACTGTACATGGATCGCTATATCAGTAACAGAGATCAGCAATGAGTACTTAAAAAGATGAGTAAATTCGAATATCATTCTCATCTTACTCATATTCATTGATTTCTACTCTCCTTTACTGAACATTTACAAGAATTACAAAATAAGTATGATTCGCTTACGAATACTACAATACTCACTAGAAGGTTGTGTGTTTGCTTTGCTTGCTGTCTTTGTCATTTTCTTTCTTCTTTTTTTGTAAATGAAACAACAACTAAGACTGTAAATTTTGAAGAATGGTTCGAATCGCTCGAATCATTTATGAGTATTATAAGTATTTTTTCTAAATTTATGAATTTGAATGAGTAGGCGTTTGAATCAAACATATTTCGAATGTTATGAGTTGAGATGTCAACGTTGTATTCATACTCATTGCAAACTGTACTTATAAATCAATGTCGTAGTGAGTACGAATGAATCAGAGTAGTTGTATTCCAATACTGTTGAATCACTCACATTCGAAATTTCATGAGTACTTATGAGTAGCGCAAAAACGATTCATTGCTGATCTCTGATCAGTAAAGAAAAGAACACAATCTGTGAGTTAGATCTTAGTACGGCAACGTTTTAAGTAGTAATTTTGAATTTAGAATTCTCTACCTTTGCCAAATTGCTATACAAAAACACAGTCTTTGTAATGATGATATGTGTGAACATATTTCCTATTTTTGTATTTTCTTAATTTTTCATTTAATTTATTGGTTAGTTGATTTAGTCTTCAGAAGAAGAATAACCCAGATGCTTGTCTTCCGAATTGGCGAAAGTATTGGCTAAACAAACATGGTAATCTGTTGTGTATCGCCAAAGAAGGCACTACTGGGAGCAGCGAACTATAAACTTTCTGGACCGTTGTAAGACAATTTTTCATTGCGCCTTTTATACCAACATACGTTACTCTCTGTATCTCTGTATAATCTAATGAATTTTTCAAATATTTTGCCTCCAGTTTCTGAAGCATTAGCTCGCCCAGGTATGTATTTCATTTCCATTTAGGAAGTTTTTTCTATCTTGTAACTGAAACTATTGGGTTCTATTGGGCCACGGATTTATCCTAACGCACAGTGTTATGCATTATTGGCTTATAAACTTCAGGCCTCTTTGAATGATGTCGCAAAGAGTATCTGCATATCCTACTCAGAACGCTCCCCTGTTCTGATGCCATAACAATCAATTGTTCAGAATTTTAGTTTCGTAGATTCGATGGCGTATTTTAAAATCAAAGACCTTGAATGTCTATATGTGTGCTTGATGTTGTTAAGGCTAAAGTATTTACTGTTAAATTGAAAATGGTAAAAGTGTTGTTCAGGCTTGGTTGATACGAGCGTCATTTCGCTCCAACGCTATGCCAGCTTAGATAATATTTGTCTTCTCAAATGTTGATTTACTTGCTCTTAGTGTCGTGAAAAAAATGTTCTAAATAATATCGGTTGAGCATGTTCTCAAATACATACTTTGGAATAAATTGATAATAAATAACGTATGGATGCCCTGGTATTCTAGTGGATAGTGTGCTGGACTATTAGCGTGAGGGTTGTGGGTTCGATTACCATCAGAGACTTTGGTCTGTGACGCTACACCGAGCATATGGTCAAGTTACTCCGCTCGTATATATTTTGAATATAATTTGTAATTGTATTGTAATTAACAAATAAATAATTTGATAATAAATAATGGATGGTTTTTGAAGTCGTTGTAGCTAAGTAGGTAGTGTGTTGGTTTATTAGACGTAAAGCCAGGGTTCGAGCCCCAGGCCAGACATCAAGACAAAATACAAAAAGTATTTCTTCGGCGAATTCCTCTCAGCAGATTTCTGGCAAAAACTCTGAGAGTAAATTAAATTGCCATGAAGAGTTTCTCAAAAATCTGTCGTTCGGAGTCGACTTTAAACTGTAGGTCCCGCCACTCATGTATAAAATTAACACACACTGAAGGGTTGTAATGACCAATTATGTATGTATGTATTTCTTCGGCGACTTCCCCTCAGCAAATTTCTGGCAAAACTCTGAGACTAAATAAAATTGCCATGAAGAAGTTTCTCAAAAAATCTGTCGGTCGGAGTCGACTTTAAACTGTAGGTCCCACCACTCATGTATAAAATTAACACACACAACATAAGTGGTGTGAGAAACTAGGACGTTGTACAATGAGTCAATTCGACCTCCGCGTACTGTACTTGTCTCTATTGACAAGTACACGTCCTCTAACCTATGGATGGTAGCTAAAAAATCGATTCAAGCCATTTAGACACTTTTTTCAATCATGGGAAAGCGAGTTACTATTGAGATTTTATTCAAATTGGCATTAAGTTTCTAAGAACTTAAGAAGTATCATTATAACGACTTAGTCAAGATTGTAACCTAGCTTCTCACACTGCTTGTGTTGTGTAATACATGAGAGGCGGGACCTAGAGTTAAAAGTTAAGTCCGAAGGACAGATTTTTTAAAAAATTTGTAATGGAAATTTTATTAATTTTATTTTATTATTTTATATAAAATTTATTTTATATAAAATTTATTTCTGGCAACTAACCACCTCAAAGTGCATAGAAGCTCTGTATACGTGGGCTTATTTTATTTCCTTATATGATAGTATATAAGAATGTTTGTTCATATTTAACAGACTTCAAATACTGAGTATACTACATATGTATGCAATAATATTGGTCTAGGTTAAGGACTTAACTTTGATTTGTGTCAGTAAAGCTTTTTAACAAGGCTAACAAATACTTTCTCCAAATGAGTATACGTACTTGTATAAACATATCATATTTGCAAGTACTAATGTAGAGATTTTGCTTGCCTGAAACATATAGTTCAAGTACAAAACAACGGAACAAAAACCTTGAAAATAGAAACGAAAACACGAACATTTCTTACAATATGAGGAATGATTAACTTACACGATACCTTTCGCAACTCAATTAGTTGTAATAATTATTGTACAACACCTTTAACAGCCTGTGTATATTAGGTTTTGCAATAAGTTATTCATTCAGTGCATAAAATTTTTGACATTATTTAATTAACTAGATACATACATACTTTAGTCGGGATAACGACCTAGTTTCTCACACCACTTATGTCGTGTGCGTTAATTTTTATACATGAGTGATGGGACCTACAGTTTAAATTTGACTTCGAACGACAGATTTTTGAGAAACTTCTCATAGCAGTTTAATTTGCTCTCAGAGTTTTTGCCAGAAATCTGCTGAGATGAAGTAGCCGAAGAAATATTTATTCATATTTCGTTCAGTTGGAGATGTCTGACCTGGGGTTAGAACCAAGGCCTCAGGTCTAATAAGCCAACACACTACCTACTAGACCACGGCGACTTCAACACAATATTTTAATAGAATTTAAAAATATGTACAACGAAATAATGATACATTACATAGAGAGAGATCCATGGCACGAGTATGTCCTACAACTGCTTCATGCAGAGACAAACTGAAAATGAGGATACTTACATGTTAAAACGTTCCCTCAATCTTATGAGTTTACATACATATACATATATACGTATACGTAAGTGCCTTTATAACCATCATAAAACATACGAATCATAAAAATTAGGAAAAAAAAGTACATGTATCTGACTGTGAATCTGACACTTGAAATGTTTTTAACTGTAAGAGTATAAGAATTCAATAGGAGAAGTGGAAAGAGAATTGCGTGACTGAAATTTTTGAAAATGTATTACATGCCTGTTTAGCTCGTTATTAGTGGTCCGTTACTGTGGCTTTTCTGCCACATTGCTTCTTGTTGCCTTCTGCTTTGTCACAATTGCTATTATTTTTGTTGTCGTCTTTATACGTTTATGTGCCGTTAATAGAAGTGTATATGTATGTATTTTTGAATTCATTTAAGTGATAGTATTTTTAAGTAAGAGAGTGGCAGTGTTATACGTCACAATTTACTTAAGTGGTGATTGGATACGTGGTGTAAGAAAACAAGCACTGGCATTAATATGTACCTCTAATAACTAAAGCATAGTGAACTATATACATATGTATGTATATACACTTGTATAATGTCATGCAGTGGAACTTTACACAATATACGAATAATTTTTAAATTTTATTTGATACAAGCAAGATTTACGTTAATGCTATATGCGTAACAAATTTTGTAAGGCAATAAAACTATTTCCCTTTCACATAAATTAAATATTTACTAAAAGAAAATTAAAATTCTTAAATTTTGTAACATAGCTCTTGTATATACATAAGTCATTCAGGCAGGATTACGACCTAGCTGTTCACTCCACTTAGGTTGTATGTTTTTGCCAGAAAACCAGGAAGTCGACGAAGATATATTTTTTTCTTTAATTTCGTTATGCTGGAAATATCTAGCCTGGAGTTTGAATCGTGCCAACACACTACCTGCTAGAATTCCCTACAGCAGATTCCTATAGCTCTAATACCGTTAGTTATTGGTATTGTTACTACCCTACACAAAGCTCGACTAAGTATAAAGAACGTCATTAGGGCCAAAAATTCGAATTCGAAAGCTAACACGAACGGCCAGTACTAGACTAAATACCTCATTATCTAAACGCCTATTGCAGGCCACATAACATTAGCATATCACTTTATGATTTATGGTCAAAGTTACCATTGAATGATTCAAGCGGAGGTGGCCATATGGGTCTCGAAACCATTCGGAGCTCCTGATGAAACGATTCAGGCTGCCAATGTCAATCCTTGACAGTTCCTCCAGATCATCCATGTAGTAAGTACCCAAGTACTTCCTTCTCCTTTGGCAAAGAGCCGGGCATGTACCCAGCAGATGAGGGACACTCTCCTCTTCTTCCTCATCTCTGCAGCTTCTGCAGAAGTCGTTAGCAAGGTGTCCAAGACCAATGCGTCTCGCATGCGTACCCATAATACCACCCAGAGGACTAAAGTTTGAAGACCATTAATATGTGCTTTAAATTTTAAACTTCTGGAATGATATGAAAAAAATTGCTTGCAACTTGGAATTTTTCATTTGCGATATCAGGTGAAAAACTTTGAAGTTATTAACCTCTTTTCAACTGTGATTTTTTCCTATCGTTCCAAGAAAAAATTGTCGTACCTTATCCCTCATTCTATTCCATTATAACTATCTTTCTGTTGTTTCAGTACAAGCAATTATAGAAAATTGGACATTTCGTATGTGTCCAATCCAAAGTCACACAAAATTGGACATTACTAATGCGTTTCACCGAAAAAAGCACTGGCGGATATTTGAGCAATGGCATATACTACTTGAAGTCGCCGTGGTCTAGTAGGTAGTGTGTTGGCTTATTAGACGTAAAGCCAGGGTTCGAGCCTCAGACCAGACATCAAAACAAAAAGCAAAATGTATTTATTCGGTGACTTCCTCTCAGCTGATTTCTGGCAAATACTCTGAGAATAAATAAAATTGCCATGAAAAGTTTCTCAAAAGTCTCGTTCTTCAACCCTTATTATTTATTTAAGTAACTGAAACTTATTGTTAATAACTTATAAAATCACATTTTTCACAAAAAGGATTATTTGAATTGCACAACAGATTTTTTCCATTCTCATTGTAAATCTGCATAATGTGACAACAATACGGCAAACCATTATTATTATTCTGATAATTATAGCATTCTCCCTAGAAACTACTAACAACTTGCATAATCTCATTATCGTTTAAGCCTCTTTAATTAATAAGACATGAAATTTTATTTTTTAATGGATAAGCACACAGAGGTACTTAAAATGAATGATTATTGTAAATTCTATTAATTTAATGATGACAAATTAAAAAAAAAACTAAAATTCAAAATAAATATCGACGACATTCGTTTGAGATATAACAACAATTCCTTTTTTTCAGAAGTGATACTGTTGAGTGAGCCCCTCATTCCTATTTTTCAATGCCCCTAGGTTCCTTTTTAGGAGCCAATCAATAAAATTGCAAAGAATACTTTTTTAAAAATTTTCTTTCTGACAATTAAACTATTTAATCCATTCTCAAATTCATCTTAGAAAATATTGTAATCAAAAGGCGATATTGCTGAAAATTTTTTTTTCCTAATTTCAAATTAAAAAATATTTTTTTTCAATTATTTGATCCACGAAGTAATATAAATTCAATTAAAATACATATCATAGAAGAATATAATCAATTTTAGTTTAAAGAAAAAACACAAATTTAATTAAACATCGCCTTATATTTATGTATATGTACATATCTTTTTCTCTTAAAAATATGTTTTATGAATACATGAACATAAGCCCGGTATTAGTTTGTATTGTATTTCTACTTCAGATTGTAAAATCCTTTCACACAAAAATTAAAGAAAAACAAACGGAAAGTTTTTTATAATTAAAACTTCTATACCTGGAATCTTATGTGTACTTACATACATACATATTTGTGTATACATATATACATATATTATATTTTATATTCTCTTTTGGGTTTTAAATTAAATTAAATTAAATATTTATACACACATTTTTGCTGAAATGTGACATACTTTTTTAATAAACTTGTAATTCCAGTTGATTTTTTACAGCCAACACCATTGTAGGAAATTGGCTAATTTTGTTGTATAATGATTTTATAAATTTATGATTGGTACTATATCGTCCGCACCGACAGGGACTTCTGAAGTTGATATCGCTTATTTTGTTGAATATATGCATATCCGTCCAATTTGTCTCCATTTATTCATTCTATTTTACCAAATCAGCATGGAGGCATAGAACATTCAACAATATTGTTACGTTTTTACCTTTTTAAAAACGTTTAAAATATGAGTTCGTTGATTGCAAACAATATAAAAATAAATTTTAAAGTTTAAATAAAGTTTAGTTTCAATTAAACTCTTTATTGTTCACACTACTTTTGTGTTGCATCGTTTACAACTTGACGAATACAACAATAATTACTTGCTCGCTGTTTTTTTTTTGCTTACAATGCAGATCTTTTCAGCGGAGATCTTCAAACCACCACTGTTTTCTTCACACGCAAAGCGTCTTCACACAAGACTGACCGAGTTCTTACTACTCGTTGCCTGCTTGCCTTTTTATATGCTCACGTAATCAGTCTGATGAAGGTTCTTGAAGTTGAATGTTCGTGCCTTCGCTTTCTCGAGAAATCTATTGCTACTTCATTGTTGTTTGTGTATTTTGTTCACATTGCTTGTTGTTGAGTTCTCGCTTACTTACATACCGATGTTGTTGGCTTACTTATAACAAGTTCATTGTATTTGTTAGGGTAGCTTTTGTTAATCATGTTAACGTTAAACGATGTTTCCATTTCCGTAACAAAATGTACAAATAATTATTTTACGATTATTTTAAAATTTTACGAGTCCACTGCTTCAGTAAACGATCTACCATGTTGTTTCTGTTATGAAATTGTTCTTGCTTTGTTGTTGTTGATTTATGTGTCATATTGTGTGCTTTGGACCTATTACTCTTCACAACGAAATAATGTACATATTATGGCTGCTTTGAACTTTCGTTGTTTTGCTATAAACACAATAAACGCAACGCAGCAAGCACAAAAATATCAATAGTGCCATTAAACGTTTTATATCATTAAACGTATAATATCACACACATAATACATACATACATAATTGGCCATTACGACCCTTCAGTCAGGATTACGGCCTAGCTTCTCACACCACTCATGTTGTGTGTGTTAATTTTATACATGAGTGGCGAGACCTACAGTTTAAAGTCGACTCCGAACGACAGATTTCTGAGAAACTTTTCATGGTACTTTTATTTACTTTCAGAGTTTCTGCCAGAAATCTGCTGAGAGGAAGTCGACGAGTAAATATTTTTCATTTTGATGTCTGACCTGTGGTTTGAACCGTGGCCTGACGTCTACTAAGCCAACGCAGTGCCTACTAGACTGCGGCCAGCAAAAATTCTCCCATTCTGAGCACTAATTGTATTATTGCTGCATTTTAAAATAGAAATTATTCTCAAAGCTAAGCAGCAGAATCTTTGTTTGTTGTCGCGCTGTCTTTAAAATAATCACTTCAATATACACCCCTGTAATCTATTTTTGCGTTTATAGCATCAGCTTTAAGTATTCTGTGCCGCCATGTATGAATATTGTTTGTGTTTGTTGTATACGGATAACACTGTGAACACAATTACTTGAAACCAACATCTACTCTTATTGAATTAAGAGAATTTCGACAAATTAAAACCACAAGGGCCTTCCCTAAAATCCTCGCATTTAACAAGTAGCAATGCTTGCAAGATATACATGTGAATCGTTATTGTTTTAAGAAAATCCGTTTAATTTATTCCTTTTTACCTTGCCATACAGCGAAAACCAACAGAAATAAATCATAAGCTTTTGGTTAAAATCTTTATATTAAAATGTCACGAGTACATGAAATTATGCCAACTGGAACGTGCCCGAACGTTTCTCGTACAAGAAATTCTACCATTCGTAACAGTGTAAACGACCTGTTGTTGTTGGAAAAACCTATGTTCTACAAAGTCAACAATTAAAATTTGCAATCATTGCAAAAAATTCAGACACAAACACATGCGTACACATTAACAAACAATTCATATGCCGTTCTCCACTGTACCTTATAAATTCCTTTCATGCATGCTGATATGCATAAAACTTTATACCACGTACAGGAAATTTGTGAAATAATGAAAATGAGGCATATACATATCTTCTTATATATAAAAATGAATGTGTGTTTATTTGTTTGTTTGTATGAAGTCTATGGACGGCTAAACGGCTGGACCCATTTTCTTGAAAATTTAATAGTACCTTCCTGTACGTCTGTCGCATATCTCATAAACTGCAACAGTTAGAGTCCTTAAATTTTGTATGGACGACTTTGACATATATATGAACAAAATGGGCTGATGGGCTATAGTGGGCGTGTGACATCCCATAGTCTATATATAAAAATGAATGTTTGCTTGTATGTACTTTATAGAATCGTAAACTCTGCATTTGATCATGTTATGATCTTTAGCAAAGTTATTACGCTTGAGTTGAGGAAGGTTTCTAAGTTGGTATGACTAATTTCCGGCAGGTGGCGCCACTGAAAATTACTTAAAATAAATTAAATTAAATTAAACTGTGCATTCTTTAACAAAGTTGTTGCGCACGAGTCGACCGAGTTTGGTGCGATTAATTTCCGATGGATGGCGTCAATGAAAATTATTCAAAATGAATGACAAGCAATGGGTCGACCTACACTTCAAGCACGGAAGAAAAAAGCATTACGAGCCTCAGAAGCTGACTGCATTGAGACTGCAAAATCTTCGAGTATATGCCGCTGAGACTCGTTTGCTTTAACCACTTGAACAACGAGAATCATCTGAATCATCAGGACAACGGGAAACAAAATCAATAAAATGATTCAAAATTAATTGGACATTTGTGTAATGTCTCTCCTTCAAATTTATTTTAGCTGGTGGCGGAGCAACACGCGCAGGGTACAGCAAGTGTATGTGTATAAGTACGTATGTCGGGTGACAAGTACAGGAATTTTAATTTAACGGAATTCATTTTTTATGTTGTTAGAGATCCAACTAAAGATTTGTAATATAACTTTAATACAATTTAACTTGTGAAAAACGATGTCAATCGTCCAAATAATATGGAATCTACTACTTAAAAAATAGGAGCACATTTCGGTTTTAGAACTGTAGAAAAGGCTCTTTTATTTATATCTGAACTGTTTTCGAAAGGAAAGGGTTTATGGGTGTCGTGTGAATTCTAAAAAATATTGTCCGTCTTAACGACAGTGTTGGCCATGGGTTCGATACTCATCAGATACTCTGATACACTACAACAATTATTTGGTCTCAGTTACTGAGTTTGATGAAGTTTTTTCACCACTAATGTGAAGCTTGGTTTTGGACGAATGCATAACATACATACATAATTGCTCATTATGTAGGTTCAGTTAGGATTACGACCTAGATTTTCAAACCACTTATGTTGTGTGTGTTAATTTTATACATGAGTGGTGGGACATACAGTTTAAAGTCGACTACGAACGACAGATTTTTGAGAAACTTTTATTGGCAAATTTGTATTTACTCTCCGAGTTTTTGCCAGAAATCTGCTGAGAGGAAGAAGAAATACTTTTTTTGTATTTTATTTCGATGTCTGGCTTGGTGCTCGAACCATGGCTTTCCGTCGAATAAGCCAACAGACTACCTACTATACTACGGCGACTTTTGGACGAATTCTCGATAAAATTATCTTAGACGTGCAAGAATATGCAGTCGAATACGAACTGATGACAAGAAAAATTTCTTTTTTCAAATCATTCAAAAGGGTGTTGAACATGTAAGGCGGTGGTAGAGGTAAGTGGAATTGATGGCAAATCCAGAACAAAACCGGAGTAGTATTATGTATAAGAAGGAGGAAACTTCACAAATGGAGGTATATTTGACTTCACAGAAAATGAAAAAGATCTGGGGGTAATATTGGACAATAAATTGAAATGGATTTCCCATATTTAATTATGTCTAAATTTCGGTTCAGAAATGTTTGTGTACTCAATAAATTGCGTAAAGTCCAAAAAAACAGTTTTTGTCAAATAAAACAAGTTTGGAGGGTTCAAGAAATATAAAAAAAAATATTTTTGAGTTCTGCTCCACAAAACTCACAACTTACACTATATCATTAGCTCCTTGTATTTTGACTGTCGCACCGTGTTATTACCAATGGGGCCATTGTTTGGACAGGCAGTAGGACTTTTAAAGTAGGTCACGTGGAGCTGAACAAGATACAAGGACTAGTGGGTGTTTGTAAAGTGCTAAAGTGCTAGTGAAGATCTAGACTATGGAGACTGTTGTTAAGTTATTGGGAGACAATTTAACACGAGTTTATTCGGAAGTGGATTCGCCGTAGACTAGTAAGTAGTGTGTTGGCTTATTAGACGCAAGGCCACGGTTCAAACCCCAGGTCAGACATCAAAACGAAATATGAAAAAATATTTCTTCGACGACTGCCGCTCAAGTGATTTCTGGCAATAACTCTGAGAATAAATAAAATAGCCATGAAAAATTTCTCAAAAATATGTCGTTCGGAGTCGACGGTAAATTGTAGGTCTCGCCACGCATGTATAAAATTAACGCACACAACATATGTAAGTGGTGTGAGAAGCTAGGTCGTAATCCTGACCGGAGGGTTGTAATCACCAATTATGTACTTGTAAGTGCCTACGAAACTAATAAATTATGAGTACAACTTTCTTTAAAAAAACTTATTTAGGTTTATTGTTACAAAAAATTTTATTGTCTTTTGCGAAACATTATGGGGCCTTGAAAAAGGCCGATAGTTTTTATAAGTGCGTATATAAGAGTTAACATTCACTGATTGCTTTCAAAGTAGTATACTTACCCCATTGATGATGGAGAACCTAAAAAAATAACATTATTATTATTATCAATTATTTTTTTTTTGCTTTAAGTATTGTTAGGAAAAGCTTTTTGATTTCACGGGTCAACAAAATTTGTTTTGTACACTCACCTAAGAAATACTCCATCACCCTGGGAGAGGGGTGCTTCAGAAATCGCAAGTGAAAGAAAAATTCATTTGTTTCAATCGATTTTCTTCCAGTATCACCCAATTTTTCAAATTTTTTAATTAACACTATTTAGTCTTTTGTATTGGCTTTGTATTGCAGTTTATATAAATTGTATCATTTAGTTTGTGTTTGACATGCATTGATAACACTAGAGAAACGCTTAAAGCGCTTCGCTCAGACATTAATCGAACTGAATTTGACCGATGTCATGGATTATGATGGCTTTGAGGGCCCAAAATAAATAGTCCTTCGTTGTCAAATCACACTATATGATAGCCAGTTCACATCAACCTAATATGAGAACTAAAAAAATTTTGTCACGTACCTTTTTAAAAACGTTTAAAATATGAGTTCGTTGATTGCAAACAAAATAAAAATAAATTTGTGTTTGGTTTCAATTAAACTCTTTATGGTTCGCACTACTTTTGTGTGCCACCGTATACAACTTGACGAATACAACAATAATTACTTGTTCGGTATTATTCTTTGCTTACAGCCATAGCTGCCAGATAAATGAGGCACCAAATCGTCAAATATTTGAAAAAAATCGTCAAAAAATCGTCAGAAAAAATAAATAAATAAATTAGAAGTTTCTAAAAACCAAAATTATTTCTATTGTAGTAAAAAATATAATAAAACATATATGTATATATATAAAACATATATGTACATATCTGAGTTCAAAAATAAAACATTAAAAAAAATTGTTGGAAATTAAAAGCTAGCGTCCTTCATCTTCCTTTATTAATTTTTTGCCAAAAATGGAGAAATTTTATATAATTTTCAGGAAAAAATTGTTTAAGGTTTAAACAGTCTATTCGATTGTTGTTTATTGCCACATAAACGCAGCAATAGTATTGTATCATCTTAATCTATGGGTGGTGTAAATATAAAGGAGACAGAAGCTCTTGACATTCTGAGCATGAAAATTCAGTGAAATGTTGGCTTCAACCGATACATTTTTCAGTTCCTTCTTAAGATCTTATCATCTGATCTTTCTATTACACCATTTATAACCTACCGAGAATGGAATACAACTCTCGTGTATGGGTCGGTGCCTCAACGTCTATTTTGAGGTTTCTCGACCGTGTACAGGAGATGCCGTAGTAGCTCGTTAATGACGGTAGTGTATCCAGCTCCGTTGATTCATTGCAGCATCGTTGCAATGTGCTTTGTGCTTCACTGTTCTATCGGTACTACAAAGGGATTTTGCTCGAACGAAAAAGGGTAGTTTTTCACGAAAACGTAACGCTCGAAGTCGATGTAGTCTAGTAGGTAGTCTGTTGGCTTATTAGACGTAAAAGCCTGTGTTCGAGCCCCAGGCCAGGCATCAAAGGCAAAATACAAAAAGTATTTTTTCGGCGACTTCCTCTCAGTAGATTTCTGGCAAAAACTCTGAGAGTAAATAAAAATTGCCATGAAAAGTTTCTCAATAAATAAAAATCTGTCGTTCGGAGTCGACTTTAAACTGTAGGTCCCACCACTCATGTATAAAATTAACACACACAACATAAGTGGTGTGAGAAACTAGGACGTTGTACAATGGGTCAATTCGACCTCCGGGTACTGTACTTGTCTTAATTGACAAGTACATGTCCTCTAACCTCTAACCAGTGGATCGCACACTGCATTGCAGTAAACCTTTTAATACGTTTTATAGTCGGACTATTCGTATGTGGTACTCAATTTCTGCAGAGGTCTTTCCTGTTACTTATGATATAAAAATATACAAGCCTAATGCCCATAAACACTGTTCTATCTTTCCTTCTTCCCATAACCTATTTTCATAGTTCCGAACACAATGCCATTCATCCCCTGAGTGTTGGTTGGAAAAAAAATAACGGTATTCCAATGGTAATATTAGAAGCTATACTTGAATTGTCCGCAACGACAAGTGATAAATTATTCTCAACTACGAGGTTATTTAAGAGTTGTAATTTTTTGGATTTTAAGGGGTTAAAAAGGAATAACATACAGTAAAATCATCACATTAACTTAAAAATATAATACTTTTCTCCGTGTTATTACTAACCTAAATTTGCAATAGTAACAATTGCAAAGTAAATACAAAGCGTAAAGTGGCTTTAATGTACTAAAAGTAAAGAATATGACTCAAATTTTTAATTTTTAAAAATGGTCAAAATAAGGGCATAAATCGTCATATCGTCAAAATGATATTTTTGGGGCACAAAATCGTCAAATCTGGCAGCTATGCTTACAACGCAGATCTTTTCAACGGGATCTTTATTCACGACTATTCTCTTCACACGCAAAGCGTCTTAACACAAGACTGACTGAATTCTTACTACTCGTTGCCTGCTTTGTCTTGTCTTTTTATATGCCACGTAAACAGTCTGAGTAGAATGTTCGTGTCTTCGCCTTTTAGAGAACTATCTATCGCTACTTCATTGTTGTTTGTGTATTTTGCTTACGTTGTTTGTTGTTGCTTTCTTTCTTACTTGTATGTATGTCTCCTTTTCTTTCATACTGATGTTGTTGGTATATGCAAGCAAGTTCGTTGTATTTGTTGGTGTAGCTTTTGTTTATCGTTTTAATGTTAAACGATGGTACACCGTTTCCATTTTCGTAACAATATGTACCATATGCGTAAGTAAATAAGACACTTTTTTATTTTTTCAGTTTAATTTATGCTGAAAGTTGTAGTAAGCTGTTGAAGAAAGTTTTGCCTCTCTCGAATGGTAATCGAAAGGGTTAGGGTCTGCGTATACGGCGCATAACGTCAAACTACTCATACATTATTTTTGCTGTAGTTTGTGGCCGACATCACAATATGTGACCAAGCATTGTCATGATGGGAACTTACGGTCTCCTATTTGGTTGCATATTTAGAGCATTTTTTGGCCAATGCTCGCCTCAATAGAATTAATTGTTGTCTGTATAGGCCTCCCGTTATAGTCTGGCGAACTATATTGGATAATCAGCGTGAATATATATTTTGCTCGTTGTTAATTGGCAAATTTTTTTTCCTCCGTGGAAAAATTTATGATGTTCACATAAAAACCAAATTAAATGGACAATATTTTGTAATCTGAACCTAAATGAGAATGTCATTGTAAAAATTATTTTAAATAAAATTCGGACTTCATTGTCGTAAAAAACAATTTCTCTGCCCTTTACACGTTAATAACAAAAAAATGGTCAACAGCATTTTTAATATTCTTTAATTATTTCACATCGTTTCCTTTTTTTTGTGGAAACTGTTATAATTATGGTATCTTTTAAAAACGTTATTTTGCTTCCCTTGAGTGTTAAGGATAATAAAAAAGCTTTAGAAAACAGAGATTGTGATTAGTTATCGATTTTTCTTCTTCTTTTCATTAATTTGAAGGCTGTGTCTATTATACGTAAGCAATGAATAACTTAAATACTATGATAATTGTGGATAATTAAAAGTCGTTGCAAAATTTCAAATTAAAGTTACGGTTACAGTTAAACGAAAAAAGTAAAGGTTTTTGTTAGAACTTATTTCTAGGACCCATACATATTGTTACAAAGAAAGGAATAAGCACTGGATGGGAAGAGGCAGCTTTGGACAATGTTCAATCATAGCTGCCAGATTTGGCGATTTATCGTAATTTTGACGATTTTGAACTCCAAAAATATCATATCGACGATTTTTAGAAATTAAAAATTTGCGTCATATTCTTTACTTTAGTATATTAAAAGCCACTTTAAGCTTTGTACTTGCTTTGCAATTGTTACTATTGGAAATTTATGTTAGTAATAACAGGGAAAGTATTATATTTTTAAGTTATTTTCGAATACCTGTAATGCTTTTTCTGTATTTTTTCCCCTTTTTAATCCCTTAAAAGCCAAAACGTTTAACCGTAGATCTATCCTTAAAAAAACTTCATAATTCCAGCTTATGTACCGCTTTAGATACATGTTTGTAGTACATAGAATTGTCAGGATTGTTGATAGATTTTGTTGAAAAATTTGAATGTTTTTATTTATTTTAAATCATTTTAATAAAACAATTTTATATTATTACATTTTATTCCCACTTTTATGAAATTTACGCCAAAATTTGATATGATGTACTTTGCAGCATGGTTTTTTACGTAAAAATCAAACATTTCATGCCAGCTTAGTTTTATTTTTCTAAATGGTAATAATTTGACATTTAGCACCCTTGCTTAGTGGCGATTTATAAGTTTCCAATTGCTTAGATGGGGCAGCTTATTGTCACTTGCGTCAGTAACACTCTTCATTGAGGGCTGACTGAAACCTGATGGTAAAAAGCATTGTAATATTTCGTTAGAAAAATGTGGTGTAATAAAGTTTTCCGTTGCAATAGAACATCAATATGCCAATAACAATGCTCTCTCTTTGATTCCTCTCTAGTTTCCCGGATACAGGTTTCCCCAAAAACGGCTGTAGGTAGTCTACGTACGTAGCATGTACTTGAATCTAAAACTGCCAATTCGATTTCGGTAGAACACAAAATTTATAACGACCATAAAATTCAATAAGTCACTAATCTACAGCGACTAAATTATTTGGATTATTAAAAGCTGACAGACTTTCAGCTCATTTTTCGTTTAGGCGTAATTGGTGTAAATTTATCATCATTTTCGAGTAGTACATTACCAAAGCGAATGATTCTGTTATTTCATACGTACTTAGTTGCACGGAATATTATCGTCTGTAATATTTATGAAATAAAACATAGGACGAAACACTTTTTTCTAATGTTTTTCTATCACATGAGCTAAATATGAGCAGAGCAGTAAGAAAGAGTCTACAACATTCCAAGAAACATCTGCTAGAAATCTGCGTGAGTATTTTTTCTTCCCAAACTACTAAAGGCATACTGTTCTCTGTTCCAAGCAGTATAATCTTTCGCGATAAACATCAAATTGTCATGTTTGCTGCTGTCAATGCTTTCATAACTTCATAAGACGTGCTTCTCTTTTCTTCGTATTCTTCAAAGACTTCAGCAGGAGGAATATTGCATATATATGTACATACATTATCGGTTATTACAACCTTTCGTTGTAATTCGGAACTGCCTGACCTGAGTATTGAACCTTGGTCTGACGTCTAATAAGCCAACACGTTACATACTAAACTACGGCTACTTCAATCAATATCAAGAACAGATAATGCAACCTCTTCACTTTCGTCCAACACTTAACCTTCAATTCCTTCTCAACTACTACAAATAACGTATTATTTACGATAAAACTTCATAAAATCTTGGAAAACTTTACATACACAACACCAAAGAATGCATAGGAAAGTCGTATGTATCAATAATGATACAAAAGATAAGATATGAAGTTTTTGATATTTTAAGCCCTGTTTGAAATTTTCTATATACTAACGAATTAAAAAAATATCAGGCATCTAACTTTTTCTGAATTAAAGTTATATAGTCTCAAAAATTTAAATGTATCATTTTTGATACAAAGCTCGATCTACGCTTAAATAACCTTGTAGTTGCTCATAATTTATCACTTGTTGCAGACAAATTTAAAAATTCGATTCTAATATTACCATCGGAAGAACAAAGGCAAGTGCTCTTATTTTTTGAGAGCAGTGTTTAGGGACACTAAGTTTGAATAAGTAACATATATTTCTATAACATAAGTAACAGAATAGACCTCTGCATTAATTGAGTTTCACATACGAATAATCCAACTAAAAAATGAATTTTTTCTGTAATGCAGTGTGTGATCCACTGGCCCATCGACCACACACGGATGTGCTGGCCGGAAGTCGAGTTTTACATAGGAATATATGATTTTCGGGACTAAGTCCCCTTATTTCGCTCGAGCTTAATCCGTTGTAGTAGCGACAGAACAGTGAAACACAAGACACATTGCAAAGATGCTCCAATCAATCAATAGAGTTCGATAACCTACCGTCATTAACGAGCAACTTCACCCTCCCCTGTACGCGGTCAAGATGTCTCAAAATAGACGTTGTGTCACCAATCCACACAGGAGAGATGTATTATATTTTCGGTCTGATATAGAAAGTGAAGTATTTCTTACGCCTTCTTAAGAAGCCAAGGAACTGAAAACTGTGTCGGTTCCAGCCAACATTACAGTGAATTTTCATGCTCAGAATATCAAAAGTTTCTGACTCCCTAATATCTACACCGCCCATAGATTAAGATGATGCAATATTATTGCTGCGCTTATGTATCAATGAACACCGCTGGGATAGATTGTTTAAACCTTAAACAATTTTTTCCTGAAAATTATATAAAATTTCTCCATTTATTAGAAAAAAAAAATCAGAAATGAAAATGAGGGCTGTTTACTGCAATTGAAATAATTTTGGTTTTTAACACGTCGACTGCCGCGGCAATTTTCAGAAATCTTGCCATAAAACAACAATTTGATTTTTTCACATTAGTGAGTACGAGATAACTCGTTGTTTGGCGCCCTTAAAGGGAACGCAATCTACGAGTTATTTCGTAGTCGGCAGTCAACATGTTAAATACTTTTAATTTATTTATTTATTTTTTCTGACGATTTTTTTATGTTTTCAATAACCGTCTTTGATGATTTTTTTCTCAAATATTTGACGATTTGATGTGTCATTTATCTGGCAGCTATGTGTTCAATTACAACAATGTCACTTAACAGATCTTAGCAGTAACACACTGATGCATACATAATTGGTTATTAAAACCCTTCAATATGGATGCGGATCGAGCTACTCACAGTTCTTATGTTGCTTGCGTTAATTTTTATACATGAGTGGTGGGACCTACAGTTTAAAGTCGACTCAGAACGACATGGTTTTGAAAAACTTTACATGGAAATTTTATTTGCTCTCAGAGTTTTTGCCAGAAATCTGTCGAGAACGAGTCGCCGAAGAAATATTTTTTCATTGGTGACTTTACGTCTAATAAGCCAACACACTATCTACTAGACTACGGCCACTTCAAACTCAGCAGAACATACATATTTTTTGTAAAATCCAGAAGTGCAGCTATATCAGTGAAACTATTGAAATGTTTTGTGTTTTTTAAAATTCGCAGAAAAGAGAATTTATTTGTTTTCTAATACAAATTGAACATTACAATTACATTGGACAGCAAAAGTCATAGTACTCCAATATACTTTGACAATTTCATGAATTTTAACCAACAGTTTGTATAAAAATTTATAGTTTATATATTTATTTTATTAATTTATTTCTGTTTTATTATAAAACAAGCAGTTTTTTAATGTTTTTCATAAAACAAGAGAAAAATAAGAAATAGTTTCAGATGACTCCATAGGTACCCCCAAGGAGAACCTTGAGCAAATTTAAAATTCAAAGGCCTAATATATGAAAATATTATCATTTGTATTTAGTAGAATATCCCTTAAGGTCATGCACTCCATTTAATCCATTTGGAATATAATGTACAATTTTTGTTTAGTGTTTTCTGGTGGCACCATGAGCAAGTTTTTGGTTGACTTTTGCGTGAGCTTTAACGATTACGTAACCCTTTCGACCCTTGATATCGTAGAGTAGTGTTACATTTTTTAGTGCCAAATCCCGGAGAACATAACAAATTTTCTACCTAATTTGTGAATTTATAACATTAAAGGTTTTAACAGCAAACACCACAGAAAGATTATAAGTCAGTCGTTTTTTCTAGAGAAGAAGTGAGACTTAAAAAAAAAAGTTCCTCGTCAATACACTCAACAACTCACGGAGAACTATGTTTTAAGACCATGTCATATCCATTTCTGCTATCAACTGCTATATAACTGCATAGACAAAAAAATTTAATCCATACAGTGAGCGTTTTATTGGAAAAAGTAAACAACAACATGAAGTCGTCGTAGTCTAGTAGGTAGTGTCTTGGCTTATTAGACATAAAGCCAGGTTTCGAGCCCCAGGCCAGACATCAAAACAGCAGATTTTTGGCAGAAACTCGAAGAGTAAATAAAAATTGCCATGAAAAGTTTCTCAACAATATCTCTCTTTCGGAATTATGTATAAAATTATCACACACAATATTACTGATGCGAGAAGCTAGGTCGTGACATAATGGCATCAATAGCTCTTTTAAACATATAAAACATTTCAACACTATTTCACAAACTTACTTACTTCAATGGTCATTACAACGCTGTAATCAGATTCAAAATTTCAACTCCGAATGACAGATTTTAGAAACTTTTCAGGGCAATTTTATTTTACTATCAGAGTTTATGCCAGAAGATGGCTGAGATGAAGTCACCGAAGAAATATAGGATGGGAAATTTAAAAGTTTTCATTTAAAAATGCAATAAAATTAAAAATTGAAAATTTTAAATTTTTCCCAAATTTATTTTTTTGTTGTGAAGATGTAGAAGATACAGATCATGAAGATACAGAATAGATACTAGAATTAACTTGAATTTGAAATATATTACTCATACGCATCATACATGTACTGGAATTATTACCCTGAAAAGTATGCAATAAAATATCTTCGATTTTGTCTTGTATGAAACTAATTGAATTAAATATCACTCATACGTCACATATGAACCTGTCATTAACAAATTTTACATATTAAATATGAGCATAATGTGAGAATTCGCCGTAATCTAGTAGGTAGTGTGTTGGCTTATTAGACGTAAGGCCACGGTTCAAACCCCAGGTCAGACATTAAAATGAAATATGAAAAGTATTTCTTCGGCGATTTTCTCTCAGCAGATTTCTGGCAGAAACTCTGAGAATAAATAAAAATTGCAATGAAAAGTTTCTCAAAAAATCTGTCGTTCGGGGTCGACTTTAAATTGTAGGTCCCGCCACTCATGTATAAAAATTAATGCACACAACATAAATGGTGTGAGAAACTAGGTCGTAAGCCTGACTGAAGGCTTGTAATGACCAATTACAACAACATTTTATACAAAGTATTGGCCATTGCTGGCTTCACATTTCTTCCATTTTTTAGGCAGATTGTGGTTTCCACGCCAATAGAACTGTTCATCTTTTGAAACAAACCTATTAGTCACCCAATTTTCAATAAATTCGTGTCCCATCGATGAAAACAAATAGTAATAGGAAGTAGCCGACTGTGTTGAAATCGGGGGGTGGGGTAGAACTTCCCAGCCTAACGCTTTGATTGTGCCCTGAACTGATTTTGCTTTGTGTATGATGTTATGATGCCATGTCTTGTTGCCCATTCTAGTCGTTCTTCGATCAATCCATAGTTCAAATTCTGCATTTGTTGTCGTATTAACGGTATTAGGAGCACGTGTTCCCACCAGACACGCAGACAGCGTTATCCAGTACATATATGGAATATGTCAAACAAATATTAAGGCTCGTTTATTGTGCAGCCCTTGCGCTGACCAACTTCTTCCTCTTCCCTGATTTTGGTGGAACTTGGTCATTACATGGACTGCGTTCACCCGTGGCATCACAATGGGCCGCTATGCGTGCATGGCAATTTAAATAAATACGATGTAATGATTTTTATCCAAATCTGAAATATTTTTCGGCATTTCTTTGAATTTTTTCATGTATGAAATTTAACGTATAGGTTTTAGAAGAGTCTTCAATAGAAAATGTTTCGGTCTTATTTGCTCTTTTTTTGTTAACCACTACTTGCTGCGAACTCCGACGAACTTGCTAAAGCTGGCGCTATGGGAAATTCAAATAAATTCAACGTGAGATTGGCGTTCCTCTACATATGGCCTCACAAGAACTCTATTCATTGGCAAAGTTAAGGTTGGATACTAAATCCACTTGTAAAGGCACCGGACAGATATGGCCGGACGTAGATATATGGAGAACACCTTTTGCCTCGAACATATTATGATTCCATCTGATAACAGGACACTAGCTTTGGGTGTTTAAGTGAGGAGCCTGGGTACATCTCACAATGGATTCTGCAGAAGCAGAAGAAGAAAAGCACACATTGTTCGGAGCTCAGGGACCGGACAAGTAGAATTCTTAATACCGAGAATTTAGAGACAAAACTTGTTTAGCCAAAGGCAAGTTGAGAAAAATTCACATCTTCGCGGTTGAGAGATGCTAACCAGGAATTAAATGACAATGTAAGTAATATTGGTGTTACAATGGAGCATAATAGGATCCAAGTAAGCTGTGCACATAGAGGCCCCAAGACATACGAGAACTCGAAAAAAAACGAAAAGAAAAACAAAATCAATTTCAGAACTTTTGTCAGATGATAAACAAATATTTTTGTTGAATTTATTTGTAGCTTCGCTGTTCTTCTCATAAATTATTTGGAGTATAAATGAAAATCAATTACATCTTCCTACTTATGTAATCAAAAAACGTTTTATCTTTAGAAAATAGAAAAGAAGCTGAAGGAACAAAAAAAAGTCAGCAACTTTCGTCGTTCTGTTTGCAAACGTGAAATAAAGGAAAAACCACAAAAAAATTTAATTTTTAAAGCGAATGTTTTAAGGCCAAAAGAAATAAACTGAAATCCAAAAATCATGGCTAAACATACCACAGAAACACATGATTCCAATATCATCGATACAAAGTATAGTATGTGCTGTAAAAAATTCTATAAAAAGCACAATCAACAAATAAAAAAGGAAGTAATTGTTGCGAAAAAAAAAATCAAAGAAATAAATAAAAATTTTGTATGAAATAAAATCAAATACGAAATAAAAGAAAACATGTAAGCAAAAGAAATCATGACTGGTAATAAGATTTCAAGTTGCCTGTAAGCACTGTTGATGTTTTGTTTACTGTTACACACCCAATCACTTGTTACGCTAAATAACAATTCATGACTATTATACGATATACGATACCTAAACACACACTTTTTTTCAGAAAATAGGAAATATAAACAAATAGCAAACATACATATACATTTCGTTACGTTTTTATCTTTTTAAAAACGTTTAAAATATGAGTTCGTTGGTTGCAAACAAAATAAAAATAAATTGGTGTTTAGTTCCAATTAAACTCTTTATTGTTCGCATTACTTTTGCGTGCCACCGTTTACAACTTGACGAATACAACAATAATTGCTTGTTCGCTATTCGTCTTTGCTTACAACGCAGATCTTTTCAATGGCAATCTTCAAGCCATGACTGTTTTCTTCATACGCAGCGCGTCTTCACACAAGACTAATGCCCTGGTTATCCAAGCGTAAGAAACGTAAAATCGTAACGTACGTAGCCTTAAAAACGTTTGTGTAATTATAGAAACCTTCAAAACGGGACATATGTCAACGAATAATGTAAATAAAAACACACAAACGAACACAACACAATGCAAAGAAATTGGTATACAGACTCATCATCAGTGTTGCAATTTTTTGTTCAATGTGTAGATTTTTCCGGATTTCGTTATTATTTTTCTTATAAAAATAACTTCTGTTTTGTTTGTTAAAATTAATTAATTAGTAAGATTATAATTTTATTTTATTTTTTGTTTCTTTTTCAATTTGTTTCAATTATAATTTAAATTTTAAAAAAATAAAACAAAATAAAAAAACTGCGAATTTAATTTTGGTCATATTATTCCTTATGTGGTGATTTTTTCACAAATGTTGGTTACAAATTTTTTTTGTGGCAACACTGCTCATCATCTCTCATGTTCAAACGTGGGAGAATTCTGTTTTATACAGATCGTTCCGTTTTGCTAACGAGAGAGAACGTTTCGGTAATCGTTTACATTGTTCTCCATATGTTAAAAAGAGAACGTTCGCTACGTTACGTGTGGGTAACTACAGCATAACTGAATTCTTACTACGTTGCCTGCGTTGTATTGCCTTTTTATATGCTCACGTAAACAGTCTGATGAAGGTTCTTGAAGTAGAATGTTCGTGTCGTCGCCTTCTTGAGAACTCTATCCCTACATCATTGTTGTTTGTGTATTTTACTTAAGTTGTTTGTTGTTGCTTTCTTTCTAACTTGTCTGTCTCCTTTTCTGTCATACTGATCTTGTTAGTATATGCAAGCAAGTTCGTTGTATTTGTTTGTGTAGCTTTTGTTTATCATTGAAGTCGTCGTAGTCTAGTAGGTAGTGTGTTGGCTTACTAGACGTAAAGCCAGGATTTTGAGCCCCAGGCCAGACATAAAAAAATACAAAAAGTATTTCTTAGGCGACTTCCTCTCAGCAGATTTCTGGCTAAAACTCTGAAAGTAACATAAAAATTTCCATGAAAAGTCTATAAAAAAATCTGTCTTTCGGAGTCGACTTTAAACTGTAGGTCCCACCACTAATGTATACAATTAACACACACAACGTAAGTGATGTGAGAAACTATCGTAATCCTGACTGAAGGGTCGTAATAACCAACGATGTTATGTATGTTTATGTTTTAATGTTAAATGATGGTACATCGTTTCCATTTTCGTAACAATATGTATCTATAGGGACCCATTGCTAACAATGTCCTTTAAGTTATATAATGTACTACACATTCACTCTCATTGTTTCAGTCTCTATTCTGTTCTATGATTTTACGTGGAATTATTTTTTTTAGCATTGAAAGGGTTATTGTCATTTTAAATACACTTTTATCGTATGTGCAAAAGGTATAGTAAAATGAAATCTGTTATTGGTTTATGAAATCATATTTTGCCTAGTTAGAATGACGCATCATAGAATTGTCGAATGAATTGCATTCAAATGAAATCAAATCAATATCAAGAGGACTGCGAGTTGTAGGACATAATTCGTAAAAAAATTTTGGGACATTCTAAAATATTTTTACGTTTTTACCTCTTAAAAACGTCTAGAATATAAGTTCGTTGATTGCAAGTAAAGTAAAAACAAATTTTGTGTTCAGTTTCAATTAAACTCTTTATTGTTCACACTACTTTTGTGTACCATCGTATCAACTTCACGGATTAACACTTGTTCACTATTCTGTTGGCGCAAACACTAACAACTCTTCGGTAGATCTTCACAATAGCGATCTTCAAACCGCGACTATTTACTTCGTACGCAACGTGTCTTCACACAAGAATGAATGAATTATTACTGGCTGTTGCCTGATTTGTCTTGCCTTTTTATAGTCCAATACAAACAGTCTAACGAGCGTTCTTGAAGTAGAAGGTTCGTGTTCTCGCCTTCTCGAGAACTCTATCGCGACCACATTGTTGTTTGTACATTCTGCACATTCGTCTATCCCTTTTCTCTCATGCTTGTTGCTGTTGGTTTACTTGGAACGTGTTCGACGTATTTGTTAGTGTGTATTTGTGTCGTGTGATTTGTGTACACATTCCCTCTTGTGGCTTTCGTTGCGTTTTCGCAACGTTTCGTCTTTCATACTCATGGTCTTTGTTTTTGTAGCTTTTGCTTATTGTTTTCATGTGAAATGAAAAATGCGTAAAAATATTTTAGTTGCCTATTGGGTTCAAATAAATAAAATAGGAAAAAGATTTCCAGTGATATTGCCATGATAGAGCAATTAAAGTAATCGGTAATAGCAAGGAGCGATCACTAGATTATTATATAGGTTTGGTTAGATTATTTTACCGCTTTACTGGTTCTATGCCTTCACCCAAACTTAAACAAACAAAAAACTCCTGTATTTTATGTCTGGATATTTTCCAACCTTCCTAAGGAGTTGTTGTTTTTGTTTTCATCTTTGTTTTATTCCAAATCTCTTAAATTCCTATGAATTTATTCGTACAATTCTGTGTACTACACGCTGTGTGTATGTCTCTGTTGCCTTTTATACTTTTCTCATTTTGCTTAGTTTTAATCCGAATTTCAGAGTTGAACATTAAAACTGGATGTATCGCCACTCATGCATAAAAATTAACATCCACAATATGGGAGTGTGTGGAAGCCAGGACGTAATTCTGACTGAAGGGTTGCAATGACCACTAAAGTAAGTAAATTATTTTTAATATTTTTTAAAGTCCAGATCAACATCTCCAGCAAAACGACATATGAAACAATATCTCTTCGGCGACTTCCTCTCAACAGATTTCTGGCAAACACATTGTCAAAAACCTGTCGTTCGCAGTCGACTTTAAACTGTAGCTCTCGCCACTCATGAATAAAATTAACGCACGCAACAACGGTGATGTAAGAAGTTAGGTCGTAATCCTAATCGTAGGGTTATAACGACGAATTATGTATGTATTCATTCTCCTTCATTTTATATCTGGAAATTTCACGATTCCTTCTTGTTGTTTATTTTTATTTTGTTCCTGATCTTGTAAAGTCCTACGATTTTTTTGCACAAATCTGTATACCGCAGGATGTGTATATTTTGCTGTCGACTTTTACAGTTTTCTTCGTTTACTTTATTTTTAATTTCAAATTAGAAAGCTAAGCCTTGAATACCACAAAAATATATAAAGGCAAAGGGAAATTGCAAAAATTGTTAGCAAAGTATGAATAACAGTAGAAAATATCACACAGAGTTTGAAAAATCAAACCGTTGACCAATCCTGAAATTGTGAGATATGATTGCAAACCAAATGCAGAATAATTTTCATGTCAACAAGAATGTTTGCAAGAATACTTTTGGAAACAAAATAAATAAAAATATTTGACTAATTTCTGTTTTTGGGATAAAATTTTACCAATTTTTCCCATGGAGAAAAGGAATTAATTAAGCCCCAAATATGCAAAACAGCTTGCTGAACCTGTATCTATCCACCTATATGTGAAAACGTTTTTATTTTTCTTATGATTCATTTAACGTACAAAAACTTAAATGTACCATTTTCATTGTGACTCACTGTATATTATATAATGTTATAAATGTCCAATCTACATATATGTTAAATTCACATTTTAATTTTATTTCATGAGAAAATAATTAAATTTCAAAATTAGCTTGGTTAACTATAAATTGCTGGCAATTAACCTTCAAACCACACCCGCAACATAAATCACTTTTAGAATGTCTAATATGCCGGCACAACCTTAACTGTCGGAATGAATGGTATGAGCAACATCAGTATTTAATATTACTCATACGCCTATACGTTATATTCAGCACCTTTTTAAATGTTATGTAAATATTTATTAAACTTCACAAGCACGCATAACAATATGCTATTAAATTTGCTGAGGAGGAGGAGACATACACTTGATAAATATACAAGGCTCCAAAATTCTTCGTTACATATACGAGTATTTTGTTTTTAAGCGAGCAAAGTAAATTTGTTTCCAGAAAAAAGCTTTCAAAGAAATTTACTAGCAACGCAGAATACAACCCTGAAGATTATAAATTTATTGCAAACGATATTGCAGGGAAAAGCTGAAACCAATTGGTCATCGAAAATTCAGTGGCTATTGGTTCCTTTCTGTGAGAATTAATCAAATATTTCATTAAAATAATTTCGAAATAATTAAGACAAGCTCTATAAACTGCCGGCACATCATTTGAAGATGTCGATGAATTTTGTTATCTTGACAGAAACAGAATATATAAGTGACGTGCTTCATTTGGCATGCTGGATGAGGTATGGAGCAGAGATTAGCAATGAATCGTTTTTTTGCTACTCATAAGCACTCATGAAATTTCGAGTACGAGTGAGTCAACAATATTGCAATTTAACTACTCTGATTCATTCGTACAGGTTTAACGTCGATTCATAAGTACAGGTTGCAATGAGCATGGTTACAACGTTGACACCAAACTCATAACATTCTAAATATGTTTGATTCATACGCCTACTGATTCAGATTTATGAATTTAGAAAAATACTTATAATACTCATAAATGATTCGAATGATTCGAATCATTCATCAAAATTTACAGTCTTAGTTGTTGTTGTATTTACAAAAAAAGAAGAAAGAAAAAGGCAAAGACAACACGCAAAGCAAACACACAACCTTCTAGTGAGTATTGTAGTGTTCGTACGCGAATCATACTTATTTTGTGCTTCTTGTAAATGTTGAGTAAAGGAGAGTCGAAATCAACAACATCATGCGTATTGTTAAGTATGAGTACAATGAGTACTTCAAACTTTGAATATGAGTAGTATGAGTACGATATTAAAATAAGTATGAATGCATATAGGTATCAGAATTTATGAGTATGATTCGAAATTACCCATCTTTTTCAATACCCATTGCTGATCTCTGGTATGGAGTGTGACTCACATTCCCAGGCAGACAAAGTTCAAAATATTCGACGCTAATGTTAAGTCGGTAGAAGTCGCCGTAGTCTAGTACCTACTACACCGCAAGGTCACGGTTCAAAGCAAATGTCAGACATCTCGAACAAAATGAATTATGAAAAAATATTTTTTCGGTGACTTCCTCTCAGCAGATTTCTGGCAAAAAATCTGAGAGCAAATAAAATTGCCATGAAAAGTTTCTAAAAAATCTGTCGTTCGGAGTCGACTTTAAACTGTAGGTCCCGCCACTCATGTATAAAATTAACACACACAACATCTGTGGTGTGAGAAGCTAGGTCGTAGTCCCGACTGAAGGATTGTAATGACCAATTATTATTAATGTTAAGTCAGTAGTTTCATATGAATGTAAAACGTGGAATATAACATCTTGTGTGTTACAAACACTACAGGCTTCTCTTAATCGGTTCATACTTAAAATTATGAGTAAATAAACTGTGGGTTTTGGCTAAGCAAGCACTAGTCCATATAGAAAACCAGCGCCGTAATGGGAGATGGATTGGGCATACATTACGCAAACCCCAAGACGATATTACGAGAACAGTACAATACTGGAATCCCCAAGGAAGTCGTCGGTTCGGGAGACCAGACAACACGTGGAGGCGGCAAGTCGAAGCAGAAGCGCAAAAAGAAAGTTGTTCCTGGAGTCAAATCAAATTTCTAGCTTTAAGATAATTAAATTATAATTTGTTTATTAAGGCCCTAAATCCACTTAGGAACTGTGAGAAATATATATGTAAGACCTTAGCAGACAAATAGAGCCTGTTTTATGTTGTAAAGGATGGACATACCTCATGAAGCTTAGTGACTGTAGTACTTACACAAACATTCATTCACTCCAACTGTCTTAGTGTTTAGCTAGTGGTACCAAATACAAAAACAAAACCATAGTCTCAATCGCAAAGATATTTGGTTTATTTTCTTAATGAACTTTGGTTTACACTTACAACTCAACATACATATTTGTGGAAATACTAAAAAAGATTCTAGGTCACTCGGTTTTTATTCTATTAAATTTTAACCGTTTTTTGGGTCATTGCCATTCTACGTTGATCGCGCAAGGGTCCTCAATCGTTTTAAATTTCTAAGAGTACAGACAGCACTTCTCTTGGCAATTCCCAAAAGGTGTTTAATGGAATTAAGATCAGATATCCCCAGCCGATTAAGAATTTTCTACGTTGCCACAGAACCATTATCATAATTTTTTGTTTTCGTTTTTATTTCGTTTAGGATCGTTATTAATAATAAAAAACGATATCCATTGTCAGATTGTTCAAATAAGAAGTTTCTCAAAAATCTGTCGTTCTGAGTCGACTTTAAATTGTTTGTCCCGCCACTCATATATAAAATTAACAAATAAGTGGCGCGAGAAGCTAGTTCGTAATCCTGACTGAAGAGTTGTAATAAACAATTACAACTTACAAATTCTACGTGTCTAGGCTTACTTTCCATTTAATTTGAATAGTTTTTGAGTTATCGGCATTTCGAATTCTTCGCACCAAGGTCCACAATTGTTTTAAATTTCTAAGAGTACAGACAGCACTGCTCTTGGTAATCCCCAAAAGGTGTTCGATGGGACTATGATCGGATTATTGTCAGAAACTTTTTAAATTAAGTTTTTTGTTTCTCGGTTAGACGCCTTGTGATATTAGAAAAAGATTAAATAATTTTTATTTCTGCAAGACCGTATAGTGCAGCTGGAAGCTTGGTTAAAGCAATAGTGAATAAAGATCAACGAACAAAAATTCACTCGTGTAACATTCACATTGAGTAGGGAATCATGCCCACCTGTTGAAATACACAACTAAATAATACCTCAGAGTACTCAGAGTACGGGGGTTAAATGTTTGGGCTTACATTTTGACTGGCGACTAACATGGAAGAATCACACACGTGCTTAGTTAGCACAGATTAAATTAAAGGTGATACAGTCAAGTTGGCTAATTAATAGCAACTCGGTCTTTAGCTTGAACTGCAAGCTTCTTCTATATAAAGCAATACATATATACATAATTGGTCATTACAACCCTTCAGTCAGGATTACGACCTAGTTTCTCACACCACTTATGTTGTGTGTGTTAATTTTATACATGAGTGGTTGGACCTACAGTTTAAAGTCGACTCCGAACGACCGATTTTTGAGAAACTTTTCATTGTGATTTTATTTACTCTCAGAGTTTTTGCCAGGAATTTGCTGAGAGAAAGTCGCCAAGAAATACTTTTTGTATTTTATTTTGATGTCTGGCCTGGGGCTCGAACCCTGGCTTTACGTCTAATAAGCCAACACACTACCTACTAGACTACGGCGATTTTAATAAATATAAACAAAATAATGTAAAGCAATATTAAAACCAATTTGTTGCTACGGAATACATCTATGGGGCACTGCCTCATCTTCAAACATTAATATAATACAAAGGCGCCAAAATAAAATTCTGCGACTGCTGACGAACGCTGCTTGGTACATAAAAAATTCGAACATACACAAAGACCCAAACGTGCCCACGGTTAGAGAAGAAATCGAAAAATATGCTGAAAAGTATCTATAGAAGCTAAGGGATGATCCGAATCCACTAGCTCGTGGTTTTTTGAATGATGCCGGTCATATCCGACTAAGGAGAAGAGACACTGTGGACCTCATTAGAAGACGATCGCAAATAATGTCAAATTGACTTAAGATTCTATGAAACCATGAAATTTTGTTCCGCACTGGCGGGTCTTAATTATTGTTATTAGTTTTAATTTTTGATAAAATAATTGTTAGTTCACTTTTATAGTGAAGATTCAATTAAATAAACTGAGAGAGAAAAAAATTTTTCTCTCCTTAGCCAATTGTCGAACCATATTTTAATTAACAGAGCATTACAAATTAATTAAAAAATAAAGCAATAAAAAAATAAAATAAAAATGAACTTTCGAAATCTTTCATAATTTCTCTATTAATCTATTATTTGGGTGCAGGTTTCACAAGTGCCTGAATTTAAGAAAATAGTCCCAATGGCTAATTACTCTTGTTTGCTTATTTGCCTATCGCTGTACATATCACAACAAATATGTTGAAATATACTTTTAAATGAAAATTTCAAAGATTCCAAAATAGTTGTCATGATAGTTTTAATGTTGTACTTATATTTGTTAACACTAGCGAAACACTGTGACAGTTGTTCGAGTGACTGTATATTCAGAAAGTATTTTTAATTTATTTTTAATACCAGTCTCGTATTTGAACAAACAATTAGATATTGTAAAATTATAAAGCTTACAGAAACAATTTAATTTTTATTGAAATTAATTTCAATTGATATTAAAATTTTTGATTTTTTTTACTTTTATTAGTTTCCTCACTTGAAACAAAAATTCACATTTACAGTTAAGAAATTATTACGAAATTATTTTATATCCGTAGTTCAGGATTTATTTTTACACGTCCGCACTCTTTAAAATTTTAAACCAAACTGATATAGTGCAGGTATATTATGTAATAGCTTACCTTTTCCTGTGTACGAATTACGTTAAGCTCTTATACTAACAGTAAACTCATCGACTTATTCATACGAATTACAACCGTTCGTAGACACATTGTCGCCTTTTTTTCGTAATTCTTGAACTTGAAAGCTCGCCATCAAGCTACATGTACGTAAGATAGAATGCACGTATGTATGTATGTAAGGAAAACTTTACTCTTATACTATAAACTGTTGAAAATATTCTCTTATACAATATATACCTCTACCTCTACCTATACCTCTTCCGTTGTTGTTGTTGGCTTTTATTTATTTTTTGTTTATTTTCTTATTTCTTTTTTATTTGGTAAAATATCCTTTCGCTTTACATATTTAAAAATTAATTCGAAATAAAACAATAACGATGTCCTTCAAGAACAATTCTTCTTTTAATTATTACGCTTTCAATTTAGTTGTAAAAAGAATAAAATTTTTTTTTTTTAAATTTAAATTTAAATTTAAAGATATTTCTTACATTCAGAGACCGCTAATTAAAGAAATAAAATTATGGCTTTGAAACAGCAACTTAAAATTCCGAAAAAAGTATACCAAGAGTTCGTACAGTTCTGAGTAAGTTCTGCTAAACAATAGTCGGATTTGGGTGACTTTAATTTTCGTTCGTTTCTCTTTCTTGAAAAATAATTTTCTATACATAGGGTTTTTCAACAACAGAGACTTACGAAATTTGACAGCCAGTTTGTGGAATCCACATCTGCCAAACCCATACTTAATTGGTCGTTACAACCATTTTAGTCGGAATTACGATTTAGCTTCTTAAGCCACTCAGGTTGAGTGTGTTAATTTTATACAAGAGTGGGACCTATAGTTTAAAGTCGACTCAGAACGACAGATTTTTGAGAAACATTTCAGGGCAATTTTATTTATAGTTGAAGCTTTTGCCAGCAATCTGCTGAAATCTCACTTTAAAATAAAATTCAGCTGTCTGTTGTGTGTTTAGAAAATGACAATATGTTTCATCATATTGTTACGTTTTTACTTTTTTAAAAACGTTTAGTATATGAGTTCGTTGATTGTAAACAAAATAAAAATAAATTTGTGTTTAGTTTCAATTAAACTCTCTATTGTTCGCACTACTTCTGTGTTCCACCGTTTATTGACGTTTTATATCGTTTTTACCTTTTTAAAAACGTTTAAAATATGAGTTCGTTGATTGCATACAAAATAAATACAAATCTGTGTTTAGTTTCAATTAAACTCTTTATTGTTCGCACGATGAATACAACAATAATTTGCTTTATTCGTTATTCTTCTTTACACTTCCCTCGCATAGACACTAACAAATGTTCGGTAGATCTTTACAAGGACGATCTTCAAACCATCTTCACACAAGACTTTTCTTACTACTCGTTGCCTGCTTTGTCTTGCCTTTTTATATGCTCACGTAATCAGTCTGATGAATGTTCTTGAAATAGAATGTTCTTGTCTTCGCATTCTCGAAAACTCTATTGCTACTTCATTGTTGTCTGTGTATTTTGCTTACGTTGTTTGTTGTTGCTTTCTTTTTTATTTGTGTATGCCCTTTTCTTTAATACTGATGTTGTTGGTTTACTTGTAACAAATTCGTTGTATTTGTTTGAGAAACTTTTGCTCATTTTAATGTTAAACGATATTACACCGTTTCCATTTTCATAACAATATATTGTGTTTCAAGAATGGAAATGAGAGCTGCTGTGCCCCATTTTTTTATACAAAAGCGTTAGTTCAAGATGGTACGAGCCAGAGGATTTGAATGGAGTATGTGCTTTTTTGAAGTCGTCGTAGTCTAGTAGGTAGTGGTAGGAAGTTTCAAATTTCACAAAGACTTGGTTTAAATTTCAACTTTGCCAAATCAACTGCAAACTGTATCAATGGTTTCTCTAACACTGGCTACTCAATAGAAGAAAAGGATTATGGAAAGCAGTGGTATCGATAGTAACTAATTATCAAAATAGGTGTAGAGAAAAGCATATTTATATGAGAGGAAATTTCTACTTACATGAAGGAATATTTTAATTTTAATGTTTAATCCCGTTCTTCAGGGGCTGTGATATTAATGAATATAAACGGTATTACTCGGTATTCTCAGATCCTAAGAAAGGCTTCGACACCATCAGATGAACTGCCTGCTTTACGGAAAAAAGAAGAAAAGGAGTACCTACCCATTTTACACAAAAGCTGGATGCACGCCTTCTGACGATCTTGACTTGTTTCTCCCAATGCTGTTTAATACAATGTCTACTATGGGTTTAGACGTTATATCAAGTAAGTAATCAACTTTTCAGCTACAGAAGTGCTTTAGTCAATGGAGAAAAAAAGTTAGTAAACCAAAAAATGTTCACGTGGCATTCACATTGTAACACGCAAATATTGACTCAAAACTTGCAGTGATGCATAAGCTGATATACAGTGGACAGCAAAAATCTTAGTACGGCAATATATTTTAGCAATTTCCTAAATTTTACCCAAAAGTTTGTATAAACATTTATAGTATATGTACTCGTATTTGTCTTATTATAAAACAAACAATTTCTTAATATTTTTCATAAAAAAGAGAAAAATAAGGAAAAGTTTCAGATGACTCCATAAGTACCGCCAAGGAGAACCTTGAGTAAATTTAAAATTCAGTGGCCTAATATATGAAATGTTATCCCTTGTATTTAGTAGGATATCCCTTAAGGTCAGGCACTCATATACAAGTTTTGTTTAATGTTTTCTGGTGTCACCATGAGCAAGTTTTTCGGTTGACTTTTTTGAGGCTTAGCGATTACGTAACCATTCTTTCAAATGATTTTCTAAATACTCTCTTGAAGTCATATCAGGACTTTGTGCAAGAGTATTAAGCCTGTGGGACTTTTGCTGTCCACTATATGTAAGTCCATAATAGTTGGCCTTTAAATTTTACTTTAAGTTTCTCTTATTAAAGTTTAGTTTTCCTAATAAATAAAAGAAAATAATTGTATGCACATAGACAATTATGCGAAATAGTCTTTGTTTAATTTTTCATTATAGTTTACATCTATAAATGAATTGCTTCTAGCTAAATTTTGCCATTGTCATTATGTAATAGCACGGACACAATGACAACGACAACATTTTTTTATTAACATGACACTTAAAATATGACAATTAACTCAAACACTACCACTACAAAATTAGAATAAAACAAAATTCTCATAACATATCGCTTGCAGACATGTTAAAACAATATAATTATCATCGTAGACTCATATACTAAACAAAAATGCGATGAATAATTAACGAGTGTAATACGTATCACCCACCAACAAAACAAGCAACTAACAGCAGAGCGGCAGACACAAATAAATAACATGACTGGCTGAATGAATTATATGCAATTATACTCATATATGTGTTGGTATGTATGTGAACCCGAAATAGTTTTTGTGTTTACATTTGCTAATACACTCGTTACGTTAAATTGGTGAATGGCTCCTCTTTACAAAGAAATGCCACTGTGTGTTGGTTTTTAAATTAGTCACCATGTACTTGTGGATAACATTAAAAGATCTTATGTGTGCAATATCATCGCAAATTTTTCTTCGTTTGAAGGACCTATTGATGCCATTATGTGTGAAATATAATGTCGTTTAAATGCCCGCCACGGCTTTTCTGAGTGGAGTGTATTCAAAATGGTCTAGTTTACTCGTATATGACTCTGGCGCATAAACCAGACTAAATTTGACCGATGATATGGGTTATGTTGGCTTATTCGTATAAACCTGCAATTTAAGAAAACCACACAAGAAAAACTCCACGTGAGATGACAATACTCTCTAAACCGCCGCCTTGAGGACATCGTACTAACTGCGGCAATGTAAATGAAACAAAGGGGAATTTCCATGTGCAAATGACAATCACAGAGGGAGGTAGGTGGATGTTTCACGTAATCCAAAATATAACCGCTTGAATGGATAATTATTGCCCAACTGATGTGTATGCGGAATATGTTCTATTCAGTTGCTCGAGATGGTCCTGGGAAATGAATTCTAGGCCAAGTCCAAGTGTAGGTAAGATCTTGAATTCTGTAATTCTATGGAACAAGTACTGTCAGTGTTTGGCTAAAGTTATGCTGGAACTTCGACATTTGCAGAGGCAGAATTAAATGCAAGCCTTTCTCGATGTTATACCACGGAAGAAAAGTGGTTGGAGAATATAGGAGTTGTGTTGAATATGAATGAATTAAAAACTTTTTCTTCAGGATTGCGACCACTTATGTTGTGTGTGTCAGTTTCAGAAATGAGTCGAAACCTGCAGTTCAATGTCGACTCCGAATGACAGATTTTTGAGAAACTTTTCTGGGCAATTTTATATCACTCTCAGAATTTTTGCCAGAAATCTGCTGAGAAGTAGTTGACGAAGAATTTTTTTTTATTTTCATTTTGTTGGCGTTATTTATCCTGGGGTTTGAACCGTAACCAACATACTACCTACTAGACTATGATGAGTTTAGATTTCTCCAGTACAATCCAATATTTTAGAACCGATGTGGTACTAATGCGTTCAAAAATGGGATACTAACTCAGCTTCAAATTGAAAGAAAATTTATTGTTATCTCTTTGTTTTTTTTTGTTTGACTATGTTTTTTATGGCTTTGAAAATTCCTTTCTGAGACATATCCTTTTCAGTTCACAGGTATTTTCCGAAGCGCATGATCAACCCCTTTTCTTTTTATTCTCTATTCAATAAATGATAACAAGTAGAAAAAGTTAATGTTTTCCCAAGTAAGTATATTATGGTTCATGGAATTATTTTCAGTCAAGATAATCTCAGAAAAATAAAGTCATGGAACTCATTTCCCATTCAAACATGCTCTGCTAAACATGTATATAAATTTTAACTTTCAAATTTATTGCACGACATCCCTTTCAACGGCATGTAATTGCATGTAATGAAACATCCGAGCATATCTGTGTGAGACATTTCAGTTAGGATGTGCCAACACAACCATATTGTGATAAACAAAGGCAAATCCAAAATAATAGAACAGAAAACATGATAAAAAGTATACACTTTGCATGTCTGTTATTCAAGCATTGTATGGCGTTTTTGTTCTTGTTGTTTAGTATTACAACGAAATTGTTGTTGTACTCGTTTCGAACGTAAACAATGTGGTGCGAAACTTTGTTGATAGCCAGTTGCGCAAACATACCATAATTTCTTTTAGTAAACTATGTTTAGCACTTGTTGGTATTTTAGTTTTCCAAAATTAAAAAAAAGTATTAACACGCCTTTACATACATAATTGGTCATTACAACCTTTCAGTCAGGATTACGATCTAGCTTGTCACACCACTTAAGTTGTGTGCGTTACTTTTATACATGAGTGGTGAGACCTACAGTTTATAGTCGACTCCGAACGACAGATTTTTTTTTCTGGGAAACTTATCATGGCAAATTTATTTACTCTCGGAGTTTTTGAAGAAATCTGCTAGGAGGAAGTCGTGGCCTTACGTCTAATAAACCAACTTACTACCTACTAGACTACAACACGCCTTTAAAATTATTATTTATTAATATGGCTGTCTTCCAAAATGTACTAATACAAAGTTTGTATGCAGTTCTACTGCGTTATTTAAATTATGCATTGTTACCAAACAATGCAACTATGTGCTTTGTTTACATTTACAATACGAAATGTACGCACTGCAATGCATCATATTAAAAAAAATCTGAAATGGAAAGTGCGGCTATTCAAATTTTATTTAACAATTTTTTTAATTTTTCAGGGAGTTCGGGAGGGAACTCTGCTCAAAATTCGGTAATAAAATCAATAAAAAGAAAAAGAAGCGTTTTAATAGTGGAAAAAAAACATCAACGAAGAATAACTTCCAAAAAGTTGCAAATTTTTGGTATTTTTTGCCGGACGACGTATTCAGCAGCCATTTTAGAATGAACATTAATACTTTTAAGGTAAATAATTAGCATTTTTATTCAATCTATTTTGAAAGCTTTTTTTCTAGGCTTTGAAAAACATGCTAGAGTCTTTGTGGCCAAAGCGGAAAAAAGGGCGACCATGTTTACCCTTGACCAAATCGATTTACCTAACACTTTGGAAGCTGAGCAATCAGAAGAGCTTTAGAGAAATAGGAGATCGATTTGGCATAGGAGCAGCCACGGCATATAGGTCATTTAAAAAACCGTTAAAGTAATTTTGTTACTCAAAAGTAAAATAATAGAATTTTCTTCGACCGAGACAAGCCAAAGAAGAATAATGGATCAGTTTAAGGCCAGCCGCGCACTACCGTTCCCATTTGTAATAGGTTGCATAGACGGAACTCACATTCGAATATCTCAACCATTAAAGGACAGTATTAGTTACTATAATAGAAAGGGGACATACTCCTTAGTAGTGCAGGTAATCTTAGCTAAATCTTTACATTTAAAATCATAACCAATATCTCCAGCCTATTGTAGAGAGTAACATGCGGTTTATCGATGTTTTTGTTAGCTTTCCTGGGAGATGTCATGATGCTTCTGTGTGGCACAATAGCCCTATCCGAAAAGCTATAGTGAACAAAGACATACAAATACCACCAGAAAGTTACCTTTTGGGGGATGGTGCTTATCCGCGAGAAACGTTTTTAATGACGCCATATAAGGATAATGGATATCTTACGCGAGAACAAAAAAAATTTAATCACGTCTTAAGTTCTACAAGAGTCTTTGTAGAACAAGCGTTTGGAATTTTAAAGAAAAAATTTCGAATTTTAAATTATATGGAAATACAAAGTATAGATCAAGCAAAGCAAACTATCATGGTCTGTTTAGTGCTTCATAACATAATAATTGAAAATGAGAAACCAAATGTGGATGATTTTGAACTCAGAGGTGAAAGCAACAGTAAAAGTTTCAGCTTGGATAGCGAAGTACATAGTCGCACTGCTTCACAAAGGGATGCAGATAAAAGAAAGAGAATAGAACTGACGACGCTTATTTCAGCATAATAACAAATTAATATTAGGGCTTTTTTCAATTAGACTTTTGGTTTTTTTTTGATTTTTTATGTACATACACACGTGTTTTTAAAAATAAAATTGAATTTTTTTGATTTAATTTCAGTTTTTATTTACATATATATTATTTAAAATAAAATATCAGCTTTAAAATTCATAGCTTTTGACTAGTAAAAAGTAAATAAAATAATAATAAAATATTTCACAGGTAACTTTAGTTATAATAAAGGCACTTAAACATATAAAGGTTAAATATAAAAATTCATTTTTGCAACAACACATACATCTTTTTTTAAAACATATTTTTATATTATTTTTTGCCAATAGCTTCACTTACTAGAATACGCAAGCTGCGCATTCCTTCTAATTTTTCTTCTTCCAACTTCAACTTCTTTTCTTCTATTTGTATTAAATTTTGTATTGCTTCCCTATCATCACGGGACTGTTCCTTTAAAAATTCTAATATTTCGCACTTTTTCTTTTTCGGAGCGGATTCTGGTGACGAAGACATTACGACTTCTGGGGAATCCACTTGCATATCCGTGAAAGAACTTTCTAAAATTGATGCAGGGACAGAAATGTCAAACCGGGAGCCATATACTTCATTCATTTCTTCGAAAAACTCCCATGTTGTGGCTGCTTCCCCAGAAGTCTTGTTGCGTCTTTTAATGCGTTTATAAGTCATACAGAAGTTTAAAAACTTTCTGGTTATGTCATCCCGCGAGAACGGAAAGGTATCATCCACTTCTTTGATCTCTCTCAATACCTTTTCCCATAAGACAGTGCGCTTTTTGCGCTTTGGGCAGAAATCTGGCTCGTTTCTTAATCTTGTGGTGATCAGCAGTTTTTTTTGTTGATGAGTCCATTTCTTTTCACTGAAAAATTTATAAAAAATATTTATATGATATCAATTTTATTATAAAAAAATAATACTTACATCTGTATGTCGGCCATTCTCCTATTTTCTGTGTTTTAATTGTGCGCGCAAACAAACGAATGTCAAAGCATCAATTAGAAGTCCGATGCCTGATTGCTTTTTGACTGCGTTAAAAATACACATTGATGACATTTTGAAATAGAATATTTTGTATATATTCTGTACAGCGGCTTTATGAAACACGATACTTAGTTCAAATACAAAGCAACTAACATTTTGGAAGGCAGCCTATGTTTATGCGCAAAAGTGAGGAACTTTGCCGGTTGAGTCCTAGGTAAATATGAACCATTGTGACAAAGCAATAGTCCATTTCCCATAGCCTTTGCACCACCCTACTTAGATTCCCAATGACCATCCTTTGCGTACTACACTCCCAATCCTCTTTATAGTATACACAAAAGTATTTTTCCTTCTCTCATATAGCGATTGATGTGTGCCCAATAAACGAAAAATAGTTTTCTACTCATTCTTGTCTCTACAGCTCCTACAGAAGTCCAAGAGCAAATCATCGTGCATTAGTGCTCAGAAGGGAGTACTTCGTAATAACTCTTAACACTATGCTATTTTTTCCATTATCCCTCTTAGGAACTTGTGGCTTCCACAAAGCATTTCTGCCTTGTTTCCGTTTTTTTTTAATTTTTTTGTTGTTCCAGCTAAATAGGTGATTAGTCTGCTATAGCAATTCCTAGGATAATGAGGCTGCCATCTATCGTGGCCTAGAAACAACTCACTGCAAGTATTTCGTGTAGTGGACGGCAGCGTTGCTAATCGATGGTTCCTACCTTTTTTAACACTAGATAAAGGCGCTGCCTGGCCTCCCTGTGATGTTATACTTTTTTCATTTTCAGGACGTGAGATGTGCGCTCTATTCTTGTAATAACCCCAACCACTATGCTAAGTATGCTATTTTGGAGTTTGAGGCAGATTTGTGTGTTGATTAATGTCTAGTCTCACACACATATATAAAGCCAGTCAAGTGGCGTTGACATGGTTCATTACCGCATTGTCAATTAAAACCTCGCATATGTTAAATGTCGTCTGCAGCGCCTTCAAATAGCGCTAAGTTCCGAAACCTAAATGATATAAATGCCGTACCACTTCACCATCTTATTGAGAGATTTACAGTTAAATTTTCATCCTTAATAATTCTTACCACAGCCCATATGAACGACACTTCCATCTAGAAAATACTGCAGTGATCAAGTGACGTTATAAGGTGGGCCAAGTTTCACCAGCCACAGTTCCGGTGAGTTTCATCAGCAAAAATGTCAACGTATTCGTTGACCAGGTGCTTGGGATGATATGTAAACTTCTTTGAGAAGTCACAGTGTGCTATTATGTAGCCAATACTTGTGATATTTCCTAATTCCCATAGACTTTTCGGGTAACCATGCCATTGTGCAGTTGCCCAGAGATGCTGACTAGTTTTAGGTATTACGCAAGTCTTTTTTAATAATTATTCAGGCAAATCTTTATAACCGCCGTATCAGATTGAGGCCTGACCATCACTATTTTACAATCATTGAGTATAATGGAGGCCTTTTTCAGTTTGTTGAGTATAATCGAATTCCAGGACAGCTTCCCATCTACAATGACCTCTAAGACGAGCGACTCATTCTTGAGTTCACTGCTCGCCTCATACAAAAGCGGCTACTTGTAGTGAAAAGTACCACCTCCACACGATGATTTGTTGCCATTCCCTGAGTTTTGGTCGTAAATTAAAAATTCAAAAGTAATTTACGGTTGTTTCACGTCAATAATACATAATGCGAATATGAATACTAATTTATTAGTTGTTCTGTGTATTTGTTGTGGGTATTTTTTATTTTTTGTTGTAAAGTAAAATAACAATTTAATTTATTTATTTTCTTAATTACAGATTTTTGTGCTTTGTTACTTTCAATCATCATAATTTTAAATTCAACAACAATAAAAACATTTTATTTTATTTCTAATTAATGGTATTTAATTATCTTTTTTATTTAAGCCTTCATTTCTTTTTTATCATTTCCAATTAGTATTATTTACTACATTTTTATTTAAAATTTCCAATTAGTATTATTTACTACATTTTTATTTAAACCTTTACTTTTTCTAGTTCATGTACATAATCTTTTTTTTACAAAATCGAAAAAAAATTAAATAAAAACATATTTAAATTTTAAAATATTGTTACATTTTAACCTTTTGTAAAAACGTTTAAAAACGCCACCGTATGCGACTTGACGATACAACAACAATTTGTTTATTCGCTATTCTCTTTGCTTACAACGAAGATCTTTTCAACGGCGATCTTCAAACCACGACAGTTTACTTCACACTCAACGCGTCTTCACACAAGACTGACTGAATTCTTACTACTCGTTGCCTTCTTTGTCTTGCCTTTTTATATGCCCACATAATTAGTGTGATGAATGTTCTTGAAGTCGAATGTTCGTCTGTTTGCCGTTCGTGTTTTCTGTTTCGAGAGCTCCATAGCGATTTCATTGTTGTATGTGAATTTTGTTCACGTTGCTTGTTGTTGCGTTCTCGCTTGCATGTCTATCCCCTTTTCTTTCATACCGATGTTGTTGGTTTCCTTATAATAAGTTCGTTGTATTTGTTCGTATAGCTTTTGCTCATTTAATGTTAAACAATATTACACCGTTTCCATTTTCGTAACAATATTGTACTAAAATAAATTTATTGTGGAAAAAAGTACACAAAGCTTTTAATTGACAACTTGATGCAAGTAGTATGACAGTTTTTATGAAGAAGTTTTGACACTATAAGTATGTGATTATATGTGTTCTTTCTCCAGCCAATATTTTCTTTGAATTCTAAATTCCGTTATTTTAATGTAATGGAGTCGATATAGTCTAGTATATATTGTGCTGGCTTATTAGACGTAAGCCACGGTTCAAACCCCAGGTCAGACATCAAAACGAAATATGAAATAATATTTCATCGGCTACTTCCTCTCTGCAGAATTCTGGCAAAAACTCAGAGAGTAAATAAAATTGCAATTAAAAGTTTCTCAAAAATCTGTCGTTCGGAGTCGACGTTAAACTGTAGGTCCCGCCACTCATGTATAAAATTAACGCACACAACATAAGTGGTATGAAAAGCTAGGTCGTAATCCTGACTAAAGGGTTGTGATTACCAATTACGTATGTGTATGTATTATGTACCACGACTCCAAGTCATAGCTGCCAGATAAATGAGGCACCAAATCGTCAAATATTTGAGAAAAAATCGTCAAAATCGTCAAAGACGTTTATTAAAATCGTAAAAAATTCCTCAGAAAAAATAAATAAATTAAAATTATTTAAAAACCAAAATTATTTCTATTGTAGTAAAACATATGAAGTCAATGTATGTACATATCTGAGTTGAAAAATGGAGAAATTTTGTATCATTTTCAGGAAAAAATTGTTTAAGGTTTAAACAATTTATCTCAGCGTTGTTTATTGACACATAAGCGGAGCAATAACACTGCATCGTCTATATATATGGACGGTGTAAATATTAGGGACTCAGAAGCTTTTGATGTCCTGGGCATGAAAATTCAGCGTTAAGCCGAAATATTTTTCACTTCCTTCTTAAGTTCTTATCATCTGATCTTACTATTTACACCGTTAATAACCGACAGAGAATGGAATAGAACTCCCATGTACGTCTATTTTGCGGTTTCTCGACCGTGTACAGGAGAGGCCATATTATCTCGTTAATTATGGTAGTGTATCCAACTCCATTGAATCATTGGAGCATAGTTGCAATGTGGTTTGTATTTCACTGTTCTGTTGCTACTATAAAATAGTTTTGATTGAACGAAATAAGGGGACTTTTTCCGGAAAATCATATATTCCTACATAACGCTCGTCTTTTTCGGCCAGAACATCTGTAGGTGGTCGATAGGCCAGTGGATCGCACACTGCCATATAAATGAAATAAAAATCCATTTCCAACCGGAGCAGTTGTAGTTCACAGCAAAACAATAAATTTATCAAAATTTCAAACTATTTTTGAAATTTAAATTTAAACTTTTAGATCGCCAACCTATTATATTTACTCATATTATGCTCATATTTAATATGTAAAATTCATAATGCAAAGAACATATGTGACGTATACGTGATATTGAATTCAATTAGTTTCATACAAGACAAAATCTAAGATATTTTATTGCATACTTTTCAGGGTAACTACTAATTACAGTACATACATGTAATATGATGCGTATGAGTAATATATTTCAAATCCAAATAAAAAGAAAGTATACCCCATTAATTTGGAATTAATTTGGTATTAAGCTAAATGACTTTTCGATTCTATGCAAGTCTAGGTCTTATTCTAGTAGGTAATACATCATGACCTGTATCTCCATAGTCTGTATCTTGTACATCTTCACAACAAAAAAGTTAATTTGGCAAAATTCCAACCCGTTTTTGTTTTATTGCATTTTTAAATATAAACTTTTAAATGGCCCAGCGGGTCTAAAGCTGGATTCACCCATTGTTTCGGAACAAAATTCTTGTTCCGGAACAAATTCAGTTTTTTGAGAGTTTGTTCCGAAACGATTCACCCACTTCGAACAAATGTTCTGTAAAAACGGGGCTACCATATGAAATATTTTTGTAAACGATGCTTGTTAGTTTTACAATTAGGCAGCACAGTTGCAGATGACAGCAATTCGTTTGTTTTCTTGGCTAAATTATTTAGTTTTTTTAGTAATATTCAACAGTTATTTGTTTTTTATAATTAAACAAACAATATAAACAAACAGTGTTAAACAATCGCTCTGAATTTTATTAGACAATACATACATACAAATATACATATAATATGATGTGGCAGCTCAGTTCAACTTTACTTCAAAAATTAAAATATCTGGCAGCACAGTACGATTGTTTCAGAACAAAAATTAAAATTAAACCAATTCGAGCTGAAATTGTTCCGAAGCAATCTTACTCTCTTTCGCTCTCTCTCTCAAAAAGAGAAACGTCAAACTACATATAAAAAAAATTGTTTCGGAACAAAATTTTTGTTCCGAAACAATGGGTGAATCCAGCTTAATGGTCTCATGTCGGAAGTGAATATGCTGCCGGTGACTCCCAATCTTTTTAGTTTAAATAAAGGAAAATGTGTGTTGGATATGACTGATATTTTTTATTCATTTGAAATACCAATTATGTGTGGAATATAACATCGTTTAAAAGTCCATGACAGACTATTGTCTGGGTGGATCGCATTCAAAACGTCTAATTTTTCATGATATCAGGCCAAGTTTTATTGATGGCATGGGTTATTTTTTATTTATTTATTATTATTATTACGGTCTCCTAGACCTAGATACAAAATTAGCCTTATAATACATTATACATAATAAATTAATATAAATTAATTATATAATAAAACTAAAAACAGTTATCAATTTAAAGTAAATAATGTTTTACAATGTATTTTCAATCGTCTGTTGAAAATATCTTCACTCTGACATTCCCTAAGTTCAGCTGGTAACTCATTAAACATTTTTAACCCTTCAAAAAATACACTTTTCCTTTGAAGATCAGACTTAATCCTCGGCAGTCTCATATTATTCCTATTTCTAGTATTATAATTATGTACCTCAAAGTTATATTGAATTCTTTCATATCAATAACTTGGTAATTGACCTAACCTTAATTTGTTAATAAATTTCAAAGTGTGATACGTTATTAATTGTTTTACATTTAGCCAATCCAAACTTTCAATCATTTCGGCAACCGGAGTATCGTAGCCCTTATTCAGAATAAATTTCATAATTTTATTTTGTTGTATTTGAAACCTATTCATTTGGGCATTATTAAGTGTAATTTGAATTGTAGGACTATAAACAAAATAAGGTTCAATTATCGACCGATAAATAGTTAATTTATGCCGTTTGCTAACATATTTACATGATCGATACATAAACCATATCTTCCTAGCGATGTTACTTTCAGCATAATCAACATGATCGTCCCCAAGTTTTCTATCAATAATGATGCCTAAATATTTCATTTTATCAACCTTTTCAATTTCACGCTCCTTAATTTTCAGCCTTATATTATTACATTCTTCATAATTTCTATTAAATATTATATACTTAATTTTATCACAGTTTAATTTTAGCTTATTTTTACATAACCATCTACATATATAATAATTTAAGTCAGCTTGAATATAATTTACAGCATCAATGAGATTTAAGAGACTAATATATTAAAGAGCATCATCAGCAAACAAAACAATTTTACAATTACTTAAACATTTCTGTATATCGTTAATATAAATCAAAAAATTTAATGGTTCCAGAACAGACATTTGTGGCAGACCAATATCTACCATCTGTGGCGATGATATCACATTTAATATTGCAGTGCGTTGTTTTCTATGGCTTAAGTAGTTCTCAGGCCATTTTAGTTCTTGGCTTCTTATACTGATCCGCTTCAATTTTATCAGCAATACACGTCTATCCACAGTTTCAAATGATCGCTTCAAATCTAAGAAAGCTGCTACCACTGCTTGTTTATCTGCCATCAAATCTTTCCAATCCGCTACAACCGTATTCATCGCAGTTTCGCAAGAGTGTTTAGCTCGAAAACCAGACTGTTGATTAATAACTACATCGTGTTGGTTTCGGTACTCTAACAATTGCTCTTTCACTATGCTCTCTAAAATTTTTTCATCTGATGGTAATGTATTAATCGGTCGCAATTCTTCTGGACGTGTTGTGTTTTTAATTTTTTCGATAGGTACCACTGTAGATATCTTCCATATTTCAGGAACGTAAGCAAGCCGTAAGCAATCATTTACAATGCCGGCAAAAAGTATGCCGTGTACTTCATTGACTCTTTTATGACACCTTCAGAAAGCAGTTTTTTACTCTAGTCTTGTTTTTAAAAGCCTTTACAATATTTAGTATGCTTGTAGTATCTAGTTGTTTAAATTTAAATTCGTTGCCATATGTATTTATTTTAGATTCTTCAAAGTCTATTTTCTCAATTTCATCATTGATTTTAGTGATACTATCTATAAAATAGCTGTTCAACGATTCCGCTAGTTCGAGTTCATTTTCCATCCACCGATTCTGAGTGGACCAAATGCCCAATCTAGCGCGCAAGAGAGTTTAATTCGACTTTGAAAGCACTTAGAAATCTGAAATTTGGAATTTGGCTAGAAAATGATATGAGCTGTGAAATGTGGTTGATATCTAAAGGGGCGTGGCACTAATTAAAATGAAATAGGGAAAAAACAAATACTTTTGAACAAAAAATCGGGTTTTGATCATAAACCATTCCGATATTGATGAAATTTGGTACACACATTCTTTGTATAAATACAAAATTCAAAGTTCTCCTAAATTTCCAAATTCATTACGGTTAAGATTTTATCGAGGTTCAAAGTTCATATTTTTTAACTTATTATTTTACCTCTTTGACAAAGTACATTTATTTAAATAAAAAATTAACATTTCATTTAGTTTAAAAAAGGATTTATTTAGAAAAAATACATATAAAAACATAATAAAAATAATATACTTTTCATTTCTTCGTCCAAAGAGTTAACTAAATCGAGCTGATGAGCTAAAAAAATTTTTTATTTATTTTGCTTGCTCTCGTTGGAGAGGCAGCCAATCCTTGCAACATTTTTGCAGCATCTCTTTTTCCAAATTTATATAAACCGACTTTTGCTGCAAGAACCAATTCATCACACGATTTAGAATTAACAAGAGGAGAAACATCTAAAAATTGCGCCCTATTACTTTTTAGAATAATCCTTTTTCGGTCCAGATGTTCCAGGAACTTCAGAATTAGTTAGTAAAACTATGTCACTATTTAACCAGTTTACTTATTTTGATTCGAATTTTTGCCTAGTTCTATTCACACTTTTCCATTTCTCGGAAAGATCATATAAAAATTTATATACAACTTGCTTCGCCTTATCATAATCAACACTTTTGTGTTGCTTGCTTAACCCGATTTTTTCCATTACATATTCAATACAGTATCACATTTATTTTTATTGCCATGACTGTTTACCTAAATATTAAATAATTCGCGTCTTAATATGGACATTTCAACTAATAACAAAGAAAGGGGCAAAAGGTGGCAGCCAATTTTTCTATTATTTTAAAGCTTAGGATCTATTCTTTCGAATATATATAAAATATCGACAGAAGTAAGCGGGAGTAGTAATTAAAAACATTAATAAAATTAAAAATTTTTTCAAAAATAACTTCTTACGTTTGATCGCAATTTTCTGGCGAACAATGACACAAACATACTATATATACACCGTTATTTAAGCATACCTTAGAGTTAAAAAATAATAAATTTATTTATTAATTACCTTTTCACAATTATAAGAAAAAAGACTTGAAACTATCAACACAACTCGTCGGAATTTGGAGAAGTTTTTATTTCAAATTATTGCTTATGTTTGAAAGCATACAGTGTTGTTAATTTGGTAGTAAACAAAAAATAATAATTACCGTTAAGATCACTGGGAACATGACAAGTGTAAAAGCGACAACAATTTTAATTTTAAAACATAAAATTTCTCGACCAATTTCGCGCTAGATTGGGCATTTGGTCCACTGTGCGATTATTTATATACATTTTCTCTATTGGCTGGTTTATTTGTCTCATGTTAACTGTTTCTTTTAAATATTTCCACATAATTTATTTTACTTTCTAAATATTGTTTCTTTTTTATTTTTTTAGTTTTTTGTATGCATTTTTTGTAACATTATACTCAGTCCATTCGCCTGTTATTTTAGCTATGCGAAGGAGTTCATATTTTTCCTATTCAGATGCGTTAGTTCATGATCATACCATTTCTTAATAATTTTCTTGTACACACATTTATTAAAGTTTAGGGTATTCATTATACTGCACAAATTTAAATACATGTTATAGTTACTCAATAATTATCCCTGTTAAGTCATACTTTAAATCAGTGAAATTTTTATATTAAATCATTGATAATATCATAATATTAAGATCAACATAATCACCCCAATCGTGAATATTATGGGAATAAGTTATTTTTTTCCCATAACAAAAAAATCGGTATTACGAATATATTGGGAGTAAAAGTTTTTATTGTGAATTAGTTATAAATGCTGTATAAACAAAATTTTCTTTATTGTGAATTACCTCTCAACAATTTTTCGAAGAAAAATACAAATATTAAAAAACGAGTTGCGTATATCTTCGTTTTTTGGTGCTAGAAGAGGAGAAACTATCCATGGAAAGGTTGCAGCGAACATCTATTCGACATGAATCGAATCCACTATCACTCCCTGAGATAAGGTAAGAACTATACATACTAAAATATTTATATTTGACGTTAAATCATGTGTCCTTTACAGGTTCCAGGAATATTACAGGGTGAACAAAGAAGGATTCACATACCTGCTGAATGTATTGATGGAAAATTTGATTAGTAACAATTGCAAAGTAAATGCAAAGCTTAAAGTGGCTTTTAATGTACTAAAGTAAAGAATATGATGTACATTTTAATATCTAAAAATCGTCAAAATAAGGGCATAAATCATCAAATCGTCAATATGATATTTTTGGAGCTCAAAATCGTCAAATCTGGCAGCTATGCTCCAAGTTTTTTTTTTGTTAAAATTTTTTGTTTAAAATTATTTTTATACTGAACAATTTTATGTTCGTTTGATTTTACTCTCTTCATATTGTTTTTACTTTGCATATTAAAAATTATGACAAGAAACATAATCAAGAAGCTATTTTCGTAATTTATGCTTATTGCAATTTAGTTATAAAAAAAGGAAAAACCAAAAATATACGCACAAATATACAATTTTTTGTATTGTCAGTGCTATTGCTGTTGGTTGCAAAATTTAATATAAATATTTGCCTCAACAGAAGTAGCCGTAGTCTAGTAGATAGTGTGTTGGCTTATTAGACGTATTTTGCGCCATATACTGCATAAGTAGCGTGAAAAGCTAAAAGCGCAATCCGGACTGATGTATATTGTGTTGGAAAAAATTTATTTTTACTGCACAAAATTGTGTAGTTGCTTGCGTACACTGACAACATTGACATCATACAGCCAAGTACTAAGTAAGATGTTACTGCTACCCGTATCTCTATTGAATGTTAGTCTGTTAGGGTCTGGCAGTAAATAAAGATAACACATAGTACATATCTCTTTTTGACAAGTCGGGCATTAGGCGTTTTACAATTTTCATGTCAGTCTGTTGATCAAGGGTGGGATCACTTTTGCCGACCAGTCCAACTATGATCTTAACCGTTTGACTGCTAAGCGATTATGGTAAGAACGTTCGAAAACTGCGGGACATATTTTGACTTGAAGTTGTCAAATAAATGTGAATCAATTTTAATAATTCTTGTGGTATTATTATTAATTGTGAATATGAATAAAAAAATAAACAAATTGTATTTTCTTTGAAAATTAAAATTTAAAAAGATAGCTTTAAGTTTTTTGATCTTCTCTTATGATCAGCATGTAAAGGATCATTTTGATTAGGAGAAGATCACTGACTATTACCTGAAAAATTTATGTATTACAACTATGTTTTGCCGCATAAATAGCGTGAAGGTCTTTTTTGCAACAAGTGCAAATAAGGCGGGATCGCTTGATTCCACGCCTTCTGTTGCTACACACCGTACATTGTCGTAAGTTACGTCCCGGTAATTTTTCAAGCGCAAATTTTTTAGTTGATGAAGATGGTTGTGTTGACACGCTATTTTTATGATTCATCCACTCCTTTTCGATATTATCAATAATTTTCGATGTAAATTTGAGCCGGTTCATTTTTTTCCGGTAGTATTGGAAACATACAAAATATAAGAGTTAAGCACCATTCTTCCAAATATGTTGAATACTACTTTTTTTTCCAATATTTTAGGGTTCTTCGCTCGTTTAAATACACACCTCCCATGTATTTGTTGTAGTCATGAATCATGCTTGGTTTCGTCTTTTCGCATTCAAAATTCCCTTTCTTTTTATGTTTGACAAGCATATCAAACTTGTCACATGGGTCATAATTCGGATGGCCCGGTTCGTATAATAACGTATTGTCAGTCAAGTGAAAAAACTTCAAAATTAGTTGAAACCTATCCCTTGAAAACAATGTCCTAAACCATGGTATATGTTGGGAACCTTTTATCCAATAACTATCAATTGATGGCCTTCTCGTAATTCCCATTTCGAGTAAGGCTGCAATAAAGGCTTTTAGTTCATATATTGTTGTCGGCGTCCACCTTTTTAATCGAGAATTTTTCGAAACAATGTGCGAGGCAAAAAACTGGGTAGCATATCGATTTGTTTCCCTTACGATGGTTTCAAGCAGTGATGTGGTAAAAAATAAATTGAAATATGTTATGGGTGCAGCACCGGGCTGAGGTGCACATCTAGGTCCAGGAGTCTCGAAAAAAGTATTTTTTGTTTTCGAAAACACTTTTGTCCGAGGAATATTCCTCGATGTTTCTTCTGTTTCTGAAGATAAAGATGAGATAGAAGGCTCACTTTCAATCCTCAGTCTTTTTATTTGATGAGTTATAATAATGTTATCATCACTACTGCTGTCATGTGACATAGTTACTTTTTAAAAATAATATATAAAAACGGTAAACAGTTATTTTAGAATGTACTCGTGTTATAAAGTACTACGTTCATACCCTCGGAATAACAAAAATACACTGAAACTAGCAGCGCAAAATCGTTGCGTCGGTTAATAGGTAATTGAGTAGCATAGGTCTCTGTCGTACGACAAAACAAATACTCTACGGGAAGCTTATCCCCCCGTGCTTTTTTAGGTGCAGAAGCATGGCTATAAAGCACTTACGCAACATCCTTGAACGTGTTCGAGTGAAACGTTCTACGAAAGATTTTCGGTCCAGTGCGAGTTGGTGATAATTTCCGCAATTTTTTGTTTTTTCTAAAAGATTTTTAATATTATTTTCATTCCAATTTCACTTCAGATACAATATAAATCCGTTTATTAACATTTCCTTTGCACAGGAAGTAAAAATGTAATCTTTTTCTTTTATAACTTATGTGTGTGCACATATTCTAGATGGAAGTATTTTCTAAAATAAAGCTATAAAACACGAAACGAAAGAAATCTTTAGTTTTCACGACATGTTAATTTGTGAGATATTTTAATCATCATGAGTAAAAATCCTTTAAGCGTACCCAAGTACAAGTGTAAACCGCTTTTCTTTCTTAATGACAATTAATGAACTATTTTCAAAAATTCTGTTGATTTTTTTTTAAACCACAAAAACACTGAAAAATTGTTTGAAAAATAAACTTTTTTTAAGTATTTGTGAAAATAACTTTAGCTCCTGGGTTATATTATTTAAGTTTAGTATACCTAGTCATTTACTCCTTAAAGCACTATGTAGTTTCATTGAATTTTTGTCTTCTACGGGAAGTGCAAATGAATATTAAAAAAAAAAATATATATATAAAAGCCACGGCGAAGGAAACTTTTTAACATTACTTTCAACGAGTTGGTATAATTAATGCAAGTTATTTAAAATATTGTTACGTTTTCTACCCTTTTAAAAACGTTAAAAATATGAGTTCGTAGCTTGCAAATAAGATAAAAATAAATTTATGTTTAGTTTTAAATCAATTCTTTACTATTCACACAATTCCGTGTGCCACCCTTCACGACTTGATTTAAACAACAACAATTTGCTTTAATTATTATTCTTCTTTACACTCGTTCAATAGATCTTTATAACAGAGATCTTCAAACCACAATTATTCTCTTCACACGCATCGTGTCTTCACACAAAACTGACTGAATTCTTTCTGAACCCGTTGCCTGCTTTGTCTTGCCTTTTATATCGTAGGGTAAACATTGTGATGGATGCTTTGAAGGAGAATGACTTCGCCTTCTCGAAATCGCTATAAATGTAAACATGTTTTTTACTTTATTTTTGTTTGTGTATTTTGTTTACGTTTGTCCTTATAGTGCTGTTATTGCCTTTTGTTTACTTGTTTACTTGTTTATCCCCTTTTTTCACTGCTTTTTTTGGTATGTTTTTGTTTACTTGTTTATCATATAAACAAGTTGATTGTTTTTGTTTTTGTAGCTTTTGTTTACAATTTAAACGATGTGAAAACAAAACACCATTTCCATTTTCGTAACACTATTTTTTAATATAATCGTAAATTTTTGTTTTTAGTAATATTTATTATGTTCAACTGTTTTTAAGATTATTAATTTTGTAATTTCTCAAACTTTGTTATGCCTATATCCTTAGCAATGCTGTTAAATAAGATAATATCTTGTTGTACTGTATTTACGCCTGAATAGATAAATAAATAAATAACATCACAGTCATTTTTAGTTAGCATTATAATGCATTAAACTTTATTTTTTCAGCTTTTCTTAAAAATAATTATTTTAAATATTGAAATCCTTAGCAACTGACAATCAATTTAACATCTGTGAGTTATCATATTAATACGGCAGACAGTACCTCTGAAGACTATTTCTAAGTGGATAAAAAAATATTTGGGCAATTCACACGACTTTGTATCGTGTATGTTGTATTGAATACATTTGTTTGTTTATGAACGCTCAATGCTATACTGTATTGTGTATCTCGTGGCATTCAAACAGTTTGATAGCCCGAAACCAACACAATTTTTTAAAAACATATGAAAACATATACACATTTTTTTCATTCACACCTTTTGATAGCACGAAACCAATACAACTTTTAAAAACATATGGTGTATAAGTGTCTCGGATTTTTATATGAAAAATATCAACAACAATCATACACTGTTGTATGTTCTTCCAACAATACAATGCATACGACGATAAAACGGCTTGTGTGAATTGACCAATTGTTTCTGTTTACTTAACACCTCATAACTTATATATTTTAAATACCAAATTTCTTCTGAATAGTATTTTCAAATTAGAAGAATTTTGTTCTTAAATTTAATTTCGTTATAATTTTCAAGACTTCAATTTCGCATTTTTAATTAAATTCATGTTTCATTTATCAATGAAGTAAACAACAAAGAGCAGAATGTTGATATTTTATCAAATTTTTCTCAATTTACCCAAAATAGTTCCTCGTAAAGTATGTTTATAAATTAGGTGAAGTTAAAATTAAGTTCGAAAACAAAGACTTTCTTTTTTGCCCTATTAAAAGCATTTTTGTAAAGTTTTGTTTTTGTTTCTATGAAAGTTAGGCATAAACTCACACCTACAGATACATTCAATACATTTGTAGACATACAGTGGTGGTCATATTGTTACGAAAATGGAAACATCGTTTAACATTGACATGATAAACAAAAGCTATACTAACAAATACAACGAACTTTTTATAAGTAAACAAGGGATAGACAAGTAAGCGAAAAACAAAATACACAAACAACAATGAAGTCGCGATAGAACTCTCGAGAAGGCGAACACACGAACATTCGACTTCAAGAACAATCACCATACTGATTACGTGGGCATATAAAAAGGCAAGACAAAGCAAGCAACGTGTAGTAAGAATCCAGTCAGCCTTGCGTGAAGAGATTTTTGATTTCTAAAAACTGATTTGTTTCGTTGGATAAAATCCAAAGCGGATTTAATTTTTTTGAAAGAACTTCGCTATGCGATGCATTTACGTAAGGAAGCTTCATGAAGTCGTTCTTTCATAATTCTAGATGATATTTTTAATATCGGGTGGGCTATCTATCGGTTTAAATTTGAACCGCCAGTTATTTCGGATCTGACAATACTTATGTCATTCTACTCTCTCACAAAATTCAGTGTTTTACCTCCACTGAACGTAATGAATCGATTTACGCTTTAGCAACAAAGATCGGAATTTGCACAAAAATCTCATAAAAAATTGGTTTCAGAGAAGGGTCGAAAGTGTTCGGTATACGCAAGTTTATTGCTAATGATCGTGAAACTGCTTTCATTGTTGATGTGCCAAGATGTGATCGTGCTCGTACAGTGCGTACACCGGAAAATATTAAAGCTGTGGCTGAGAGTGTTCGTGAGAGAATCCATCAACATCAACTCGTCATCGTTCTCAAGAATTGAATATTTCAAGCACCAGTTTGCGTCGAAGTTTGAAAAAAAAATATCTGTATGCCACCTTACAAAGCTTGAAGAGAATTGAAGTCGCATGACCATCTGCTTCGTTTTCGCTCCACTGGGTGGTTCAATGAGAAACTGAAGTATATTATCGATTTTGCGAATAAAAATGAACTTTTTGGATGAAGCTCATTTTCATCTTGTTGGGTACTGACCTAAATAAACAAAATTGCCGTATTTGGGGCTCAGAAAACCCTCTCGTGGTCTTACAGAAGCCAATGCACCCATTACGAGTGACTGTTTGGAGCGACTTGTGAAGCGGTGGTTTCATTGGTTCACATTTTTTGGAAAATGAGGACACCGCAACCATTACGTTCAATTGAAACATCCATCGCACCATGATAACCGATTTTTTTAGTACCTGCTCTTCATGGTATTGATGTGAATGATGTTTAGCTTCAACAGAATAGCGTAACTCATGCTAGAATCGATTTATTGCGTCAAACATTTGATGGTTGCTTAATTAGCCGAAATGGTGATTTCAATTGGCCGCCAAAAAGCTGCAATTTGATACCGTTGGACTATTTTCTGTGGGGCGCCGTTAAAGAAAAGTGTTTTGCCGTCAAACCAGAGACAATTGAACATTTGAAACCCAATATTCGTGATACCAGTGCCGCCATACGACCCCATGGACTCGTAATAGATCACGAAAATTGCTCCAATCGAATGAGGTAGAATGAGGCCAGCCGCGGCAGACATACGAATGAAACAATATTCCATTTCTATCCAGAACAGACGTGCTTCACAACAAAAAAACAAATTTGGAAAAATTTCAAACCGTTTTTAATACAATATACTGCTTAGAGGTTTTAAACGGGTCAGACGGTTTAGACGCTCTTATGACTATTATTGGCTCTGGCCGCAATTGGAAAAAACCACTTTCAGTAAATAATGACTTATTCACCGTCCGAAAAAATCTCGTACAAATAACAACAAATCATTTAAAAACCCGAACAAATGGGATATCATACCTATACTCTTATGTGTACACCACTGTAGAGACGCATTTGAACAAGAAGGGAAATTAAATGAAACTTTAGGTTACCAAAGAAACTTTGAATTGTTTAAATATTTTTAAAAAAATTTTCTCATACATTGCCACTATTCCTTCTAAATTTCTTTACGAAAAAAAACTGATTGTTTTTTTAGTACAAAAACAAATTTTTTAGCTTTCAACTGTTTTTTGAGGCCATTTATTATAATGCCCTCCTGTCTCATACTTTGCCTACAGTAATATTTGTTTTTATTTCTTTCTTGGTAGAAAGAGAGAGAGAGACTCTATAATGAGTGGAAATAGAGAAATATTCTGACTTAAAAAGGAATTTTTTTTATTTTTACCTTATAATACTAGTTATAAATATCTAGATTATATTTTTATATATATATATATTTTATATTTTAAACATTAATGATTAGTGTTTTTCTATTCTTCTTTACCTTTTTAATGTACTTATACTAGTAAATATTTATAGTGGCTGAGTAAATAATATATTTACATATTTACAGGAATTAATGCTTTTCTTTATATGTTACTTAAATATTATTCTGTTTTAGGTAGACATAAATTTTATGAAAATTTTTAAAGTCAGTCAGTAACTCGGAGGGTTTACTGTTTCCGAAAATTAAAAGGAATTAAAAGAAGTGAAAAGAACTATTTTAATATAGAACTTAAAAATAAAACTTCTGAAAGAAAGGACAAAAAATTTCTTTAATAGACTTTAAAAAAGTTCAAATATAAATCCTCCTTCTTGGTAACATTTAAAACAATTTGATTATTTTTTAAACTTCTTTTGATTCTTTTTGATTATTAGACTAATCGCCAGTAATCCTGATTATTTTTTGATTATTTAGTAATCGTAATCAATAAGTAATTGAAAAAAATTGTTCATAGAATTATATAATCATTACGATTCTTTTTAAAAAGTAATGTAATTGATTACTAATCGGAATCGAAATTTAACAGGTATGGTGTGAAGCATAAAAATATTAAAATTTTTAATATTGAATATTAATAGCCATTTGAAAATTTATTTTCACAAATATTCTCAAAGAGAGAGTGCATTCTGTCAAAGATCTTAAGTTTAAAGAGCTAAAAGGAAAAATTTTGCAAATTCATGAATGTAAATATAGTGAGTTACATAATTAATTCCATTTCGTAGATATTTCTTAAAATATTTCTTTAACTGAAGTCACCGCAGTCTAGCAGTTAGTGTGCTGGTTTATTAAACGAGATACATCTTGTACAAAACAAAGAGTAAATAAAATTGCCATTAAAATCTGTCATTTGGAGTTTCTTTAAACTGTAGATTCCATCATTTATGGATATAATTAACGTACATAACAAGGGTGCTGTGAGAAGCTAGGTCGCAATCCTGATGCAAGGATTGTAATGACAATAGAAATAAGTGAGTAAGTAGTTGAGGCAACAGTTTTAAATAAAAATGATTCCCACTGACATACCAATTACGAATACTACAAGCAAGGAAGAAAATATATGGTACAAATTTATTTTACACGTTTTGATTAAGTAGTAGTAAAAACTTTAATTTTTAATGCTACTTATAACAACGCTGCATCAATTCTCTTCCCAACAATAATAACTTCTCTGATATCGACATCATGAATTTATCGTTATTTTTTATTTTCTGTTTTGATATCGTTGTTTTCATATGAAATAAAATTTATGGTGCAGGTAAAGTTTTTAACAAATTTATCTAATAAATTACAACTGAAACAAAATTTATTTGCAAAAAATATTATTTGGCGTAAGTATAAAAGAATAAACAGTTACAAAATTGAATTGTTTAGGGAAAATGGACACTCAATAAGGTCTATGGCAAACCGGTCTAAGACGACCGTACAAAATTATTTGGTCGATCCAAAATCATACGGCACTAAAAAAAGATCTTGTAGAAAAAATACTGACTGACCGTAATAAACGATCAATAAAGCGCTTAGTTATCACAAATAATTTTAGTTGTACCCAAATAAAGTCGGAGCTGGGACTAAACGTAACCAAGAGACGAATTAAAAAATGATACCCAAACCACGATTGATTTCTAGACACAAGGCAGCCAGATTGGTATTCGCTGAAAAATACAAATTTTGGGAAGAGGAGTGGCGTAGTATTCCATTCAGTGATGGAAAAAAAATTCAACCTTGATGGACCTAATGGATTCAAATATTATTGAAGGAAAAAAGGAGGTGATATGCCAACCAGAATAGCACGTAATTTTCAGGGAGGATCTTTAATGACTTGGGTTGCTTTTGGATTTAGAGCACGTTCTCCATTCTGTTTTATTTCTCATAAAATGAATGCAGAGAACTATGTGGAATTACTGGACAATGTTTTCGTTTAATTTGCCGAAGAAAATTATAGAAATAATTTTACTTTTCACCAAGACAACGCCCCTATACATGTAGCCAAAAGGATCAAAGCATTTTTTGAAGAAAATGATATACATACATAGCTGTTTTGGACTGGCCACCACTTAGTTCCGAACTAAATCCTGTTGAAAACCTCTGGGGAATTTTAAGTGCCGAAATATATTTACAAAATTGCAATGACTTAAAATAGCTGAAAGAAACTTTAATAAAAAATGGGACGAAATTACCCAAAATGAGTAAAATTAAATAATAATCTCTATGCCACTTCGGTTAAATGAAGTAATTAAAAAATCCAATTTGAATATATTTTATAAGCTTTAAGTTTTGAATTTATTCTCATTTTGTACGATATAAATATTTCCTTTAAGAATTCGAATTAGCTAAAAAAAAATATTTAATACAAATAAAGAAACTCTGAACATTTTTTTTTTAATTTTTTGTTTCTCTTTACTAAATATAAAAAATATATAAACTTATATATTACCTTTAAAACCGAAAAGATTTTTAGAAAAAACACATTTACCATATATTTTCATCCTTGTCTGTATTGTGGTGGTCAGTTGTTATAAGTTTCCAGCATAAATTTAGTAGTTTCGGTATTTTCACACAAAATATAACAATTGGCCAATTCACACGACTTTGTATCGTGTGTGTTGTATTGAATACAATTTTTGTTTGTGAACGTTCAGTGCTTACTGTATTGTGTATTTCGTATTCCAAAAGCGAAAAGAGGAGGAATACCAATATTCAAAATTTGGTTTTCAAGCAAACAAACCGAAAAATATTAAAGAAAAAAGTAAATTAATTAATTTTCTGTGCGAACAATATAATTTTGAGATGTTAATTGTTGACTCATTGTAGATAGAAAATATTTTTTACTTTATTTTTATTCTTCTGCCTGACTACTGGTATTTACATAAGCTGAAAGCGCGAATCCAATACAACTTTTAAAAAGATATAAAAAAATGTGTTTAAGTGTATCGGATTTTTATATGAAAATTATCAACAACAAGCATACACTGTTGTATAGTCGTCAAACAATACAATGAATACAATGATACGACGGCTTGTGTGAATTGCCCAAATAATTTGTTTTTATGTTGAATGTTATTTTGAAGTAGCCGTAGTCTAGTAGGTAGTGTGTTGGCTTATTAGACGTAAAGCCAGGGTTCGAGTTCCAGGCCAGACATCAAAACAAAATACAAAAAGTATTTCTTCGGCGACTTCCTCTCAGCAGATTTTTAGTAAAAACTCTGAGAGTAAATAAAATTGCCATGAAAAGTTTCTCAAAAATCTGTCGTTCGTTTTGAATACAAATACAGAAACGTAGATTATTGATATAAATAATGTTGTAAGTTTCATTCTTCAATTCAGTTATAATATTTCATAACAGTGGCTGAAGAAATAAAAGTGGGACATAAAAGATAAAGGTGAAATGTACCCTGAAAATAAGTCATAAATGTAATATATAAACCGGGGCGAACTCAATAAGGTGATAGCAAAATTACAACAACTCAATTCGCAGTGTTTTTTTAACAAAAACAACACGTATTTGTTGCTTTTTTTCGGGGAGCTAGATTGTCAAATGAAATTCGCCCAAAGGCGAATCCATATAATGACATAAAGTTGTCTTTTGTTTCTTTTTGTTTATAAAAATTTTAAAAACAAATTAAAAAAAAAAATTTAAATACGAGCTGATTTGCGCTACCACTAAGGTCGACATACTTTAAGGGGATACTGGGAACCATAAGAGAGGATTCTACGATAAAAGTTGTGCCAGTACATTATAAATATTTAAATAAATTATAAAAATATGTAGAATACAAATATAAAAGGAAATAAAAAAATAAGTAAACAAAGGAATGTATATACAGTGAGCAAAAAAAAAATGTGTACTCTTATTATAAAAAACTAGCAAATATATTTTTCTTCGAGATGACTTTCTAGAAAATCCGATCGCCATAGTCAAAGAATCAACACTTTTTTCGCCTCAAAATGTTGGAATTTCTTAGTTTCGACAATTATTTTCTTTATATGTAGTAACCAATAGAGAAATGTTTATAATCAGAATATAGTTTTTAAGTTTTTATTTAGTCTTAATGACAATAAATTTCCTTTTATAGATAATATTTTCTTCAAAAGTTATTTCGAGGTAGTAAGTGTAAGTTTTTTTTGCTCACTGTACGTTAACAAAACATTTACAATCTAATGTACTTAAAAAAGCACTCACCTGGGCTGATATCACCATGAATTCGCCTTAATATAAACAGAATAAATAATACAGTTTAGAAAGGTAGCGTAGCTTTATTGTTTTCCCGACAAGTGCCTTTTGATAGCCTTCATTTTACAAATTTGACAAGCACAACATTATAGTTTTAAAGTCAACAATTGAAATTGTTGCTAAAAAAGGGCAATATTTACGACTACTCCGACAAATTCAAATAGGTAATGAAAACCAACAAAAAAAAAAAAATACAATTTATTTCCCACCTATTCCAACCATTTATGTAAAACCTTAAATCAAAACACCAATGCAAACAAACCAATAAATAAATAAATAAAGGAATATATACATCGAGCAGCGCAATAAAAATCCACACACCTGTAACAGGAATTAACTTTAAAAAAACTGCAATTTTTTATACAAAAATTGACGTGTGATAGATAAGGCTAAACTTTGAAAACTGCACAGTAGTAAATACATACTTACATACATAACTGGTCATAACAACCCTTCAGTCAGGATTACTACCTAGTTTCTCACATCACTTATGTTGTGTGTGTTAATTTTATACATAAGTGGTGGGACCCACAGTTTAAAGTCGACTCCGAACGACAGATTTTTGAGAAACTTTTCATGGCAATTTTTATTTACTCTCCGAGTTTTTGTCAGAAATCTGCTGAGAGTATGTCGCCGAAGAAATACTTTTTGTGTTTTGTTTTTGATGTCTGGCCTGGGGCTCGAACCCTGGCTTTACGTCTAATAAGCCAACACACTACCTACTAGAATACGGCGACTGCAATATGAATGTAAATATGAAAGAATATTTCTTTCGATGACTTCCTCTAAGCATTACTCTAACAAAAACTCTGAGAGAAAAATACATAAAATTGTCACGAAAATTTCTCAAGTCTGTCGTTCACATTAAACACACGTACAACATGAATTGTGTGAGAAGCTCGGTTGTAACCTTTATTATTAAAAGATTGCAATTGCCAATAAAGTAAGTAATTAATGAGATTTCCACAGGGGTTTTTCCAGCAATCTTATCTCCCCAATTTGTTTAATTCTAACATTTTGGCTTAATGTGTCTAGTTGGCGTGATCAACCGAAATGTGACCGCGAATTCCAATGCAAGTGTTCGACCTTTTTTTATTTTGCTAATTATTGCCTCCTCTCAAGCAGTTTGCTCCTTGGGTGTCAAATAGACTGCGTGGCGATCCCTCATCATTACTGCTATTCTGACCTTTTTTGAAATGCTCGCAGGTCTTTCCACCAATCTTACTTACTACGTTTTTGACAGAACTGTCCAAATGTTTCTTCCCTTTAACTTCGAAATTTTGACTTTGACTGATAATTTTATCTCCTCTTTGGGACTAAGATCTTCAGCCTACTTTCTAATTTCATTTGAGGTTAGTGCCTTCTCCAGAAAACTTAGGTACTATCTGAAGCCTGTTTCGCTTTGTCCATTACGCAGTGTCTGTTGCTGTAGATTGCCTAGGTGGTGGTATATTCGGCACACGAAGACTTTTAGGTTGACGTAGGTTTTCGTTCATTGCACCTTCGAATGCTACAAAGCTATATAATATAATATCTAACTTCATAATATTTAAATTCAAGCCTTTGTATAATTCATACTTACTGCCCAATAATTGCATCATGACGAATCAACGAGCATTGGAGAGCCAGGGTTAATAGCAATAAAACTATAGAAGTTGTATGCTATGTGGTCACGTTTTGGAATACTGTGATATATTTTTTGTGAAAAAGTTTACAACTGTAGTGCACTGTACTAATTTTATTTTCTTTTTTTAAGTTCTCATTTTAACCCTTTCACGACCAAGAGAGGCAAAGTTATCATCTTGTCTATTTAGGACGATTCATTAGATATCCCAAATACATATTTTTAAACCAAATTACTAAAAACCTGAAGGTTTTTTTTAATAAATTTTTTCATTTATTAAAATTAATAGAAAAGTAATTGCATCTTGTATTTGGGGTTCTAATATCCACTTTAAAAAAAATTAAGTGTTTGCTACAATAAGGTATACCTCAGATCAGCAATGAATCGTTTTTTCGCTACTCATAAGTACTCATGAAATTTCGAATATGAGTGAGTTAACAGTATTGAAATTCAACTGCTCTGATTCATTCGTACTCACTACAAACATTGATTTATAAGTACAGGTTGCAATGAATATGAGAACAACGTTGACATCAAAGTCATAACATTCGAAATATGTTTGATTCATACGTCCACTCATTCAGATTCATAAATTTAGAAAAATACTTATAATACTCATCAATGATTCGAGTGATTCGAATCATTCATTAAAATTTACAGTCTTAGTTGTTGTTGCATTTACAAAAAAAGAAGAAAGAAAAAGGCAAAGACAGCCAGCAAAGCAAACACACGAGCTTCTAGTGAGTATTGTAGTGTTCGTACGCGAATTATACTTATTTTGTGATTCTTGTAAACGTTGAGTAAAGGAGAGTCGAAATCAACAACATCATGCGTATTGCTAAGTATGAGTACGATGAGTACTTCAAACTTTGAATATGAGCGGTATGAGTATGATATTAAAAAAAGTATGAATGCGTATAAGTATCAGAATGGGTATGATTCGAATCTACTCATCTTTTTGAATACTCATTAATGATGTCTCTTTTATACATATCGATTTCAGTTAAGTAACTAGTACTCATTACATTGTGTCCCTTAAATTTTATCATGGGCTTATTGGCAGATTATTGTTTGCTGGTTTTGAGAGCATTTTAAACTTCTACATCGTTGCAAAAATTATGGTCCTTTAATAAGTCTTCTAAACAAGGCTTTGACATAAAGTTTGATATGCAAGATACACTCATATCTACTTCTGAACACCAGGAATCTCTAAATTATGACAAAATAGAGAATTCCCATAGAGAATTCTCCAACATTTTTGTAAGATTATCGAATTCATTTTTCTAACATTTCTTGTACCAAACAATCAAACGTTTTAGTTAAAATACAAAGGAAATAGGAGAAACGGTCGCAATGTATGCTCTCTGGCAAGTTGAGCTTTTTAATTACTTAAAATTTTCCCTTTAGGTCGTTAAAAGGTTTAAAAGTTGATGTCATGTTGCACTTCTTTTATAACACAAATAGGTAAATTTGTCTTTATTATTGTGTATGAAATAAAAATATTATAGAATTGAAAAACATCTATTGGAATATTTTTTATTACTTTTTTTATATTTTTTATACATACTTTTATATTTCGTTTTAAGTTTTCAAAACTACTGTATGCCATTCCACATAGAATAGTAAATATTGCTGCAGTATTCTACTCTTCATTATGTATTTAACGAACAAATAACGAAACTAAAATCAAAACAAAAATATTTGGTTAGATGTAGAGAATAAATATTCCGCAATTTAGACAATAAAACTGCAAATACTATTCAGGCTTTTTGTGAAAATATATTGTTACGTTTTATCTTTTTAAAAACGTTTAAAATATGATTTCGTTGATTGCAAATAAAATTAAAATAAATTGGTGTTTAGTTTCAATTAAATTCTTTACTGTTCTCACTACTTTATTGTTCGCACCACGGTTTACAACTTGACGAATACAACAATAATTGCTTGTTCGCTATTATTGTTTGCTTACTAAGCAGATCTTTTCAGCGGAGATCTTCAAACCACGACTGTTTTCTTCCCACACAACGAGTCTTCACACAAGACTGCCTGAATTCTTACCACCGTATAAGCAGTATAGAAGCCTTTGACGTTTGACAAACGCTCATAGCAGCAACATAACTAGCCAATTTAGAGGGAGAAAAAAATGTTATAATGTTTTGCGAATCAAGTGTGTTAGAAGCAACAGATGGTTAGATGGTTATATACCGGCGGTTAAAGTAGAAAAACTTAATGTAAATAAACATTTATTTTGTGTTAAAAAGGGAAAATTTGGAATATTTTTTAATTTCTTCAATGAAAAGTTTAAAAATTCATAAATATTTAAATAGTAATCGAAATGTGGGTGATTTTCGGTCACAATGAATATAGTTTCTTGTTCAAGAGGTAGTTAAGAAGCTAAATAGCACAAGATAAAAAAAGATGTACTGCTCATAAAAATTTTTTCTAGATGAATGTTGCCCATATTTTTTTAATTTCTTGAAAGGAAAAGTTAAAAATTATTATTGCTATTAGTTGTTTTTATTATTTATTAATAGTTTTATATAAAAATTACATTTTTATTAACTCTCGCCAATATAAAAAACCCACCCCGAAACTAAAAAAAAAACATAAATAAACAAAACAGAGTTATAAACAGACGGGGACAGAAATACTTTTTGGTAATATTTGCTGTTCCTTTAATAATTTGCTGGTAAACGTCAAAATTCCGTTTCTATACTGTTTATACGGTTTTTTTATATGCTCGCGTAAACAGTCTGATGAGTCAGTCAGTTCTACTTCTTGAAGTAGAATATTCGTGTCTTCGCCTTCTGCATAGCTCTATCGCTACTTCATTGTTATTTGCGTATTTTGCTTACGTTGTTTGTTGTTGCTTTCTTTCTTACTTGTCTGTCTCCTTTTCTTTCATACTGATGTTGTTGGTATATGCAAGCAAGTTCGTTGTATTTGTTTGTGTACCTTTTGTATATGGTTTTAATGTTTAACGATGGTATATCGCTTCCACTTTCGTAACAATATATATAAAGGATATATTAAAAATATTGTACATACAGGTACAGTTAATTTCTATTTAATTTGATAATAAATTGAAATTTTATTTAAAAAAAACCAACACAATTGAAAAGAAACAATTTTCTGCTTTTTTCAGATTAAATTTTAAGAGTCATTAATTTTAAGATGCTCCAACTATATGTATTCAGAAATTAATTAAATGTTTTCAAGAAATGAATATGTACCTTCAAAAGAAATATTTGTTTTATAAATTGTTAAAAAAAAATTATTTTTGTAAAAGGACAATCCGTCTGAAGGGTATCAATGGATTGAATTGAAAAAATTTTTGTAAATGCAAATACAATACAAGTAGAAAATAGACGAACATTGAAAAACAGTATTTTATGAAGCATTAAAAGAGGACAGAAGGAATCTCTATAAAGGCATCGCACACTTGAATGGGCATAAAGTCAAAAAACTTTACTGTCTTGTAATTTCCCCTCAACCAGAGGGTATACTTAATAAATTTAACATTAAAATTTCTTTTTCCAAACAAGAAAAGAAAATATTTATATAAAGTACTGATCACATTTATAGCGCTCTTTTCAAGTAATCGGTGAAAAATTTAATCCGAGCAATACAAGCGGTACAGTCATTGATGGAGTGGGATATTGCATGAAGGGGGGGATATTTTAGGGACATGGGATGACATTACTGATACAGTGACATCCACAATCTACAGAGTCCTACTAAGCTCAGTGATCTCTGAAACGCGGCATACGATGGAATCCTAAGAATAGAGATGCCGGAGGATACTTTCCTAGTCGGATAGGCAGACGACATCGCAGCAGTCATTAGGGGCAGAAACACAAACGAAGTCCAACGCAGATTACGACAAGTCATGATGCGGACTAAGCGCTGGTTAGAATCTCACTGTCTACAGCTGGCCATGCATAAAACCGAGCTGCTTCTACTAACCAGTCGACACATTTCGATCGAGATCGAAATCAACATAGGCGACTTGGTTATTCCCATGAAGAAATTAAAAAATAAATACTTTGGGGTTAGACTTAACTCGAAACTGTCCTACTCAGAGCAGATAGAGTATGCAACAGCGAGAGCAGCTAGAATAACAACTCAACTAAGTATACTGATGGCAAACATTGGTGGACCCCACCCAAGTAAGAGGAAGCTACTCATGGAGGCTGGAAATAGCATACTCCTCTAGGGGTTTGAAATCTGGGCTACTACTTTGGAAACCCGGATCAGGACTAGAAAACTACTGCCTACGCAGAGAATAGATGCTCTACGAGTGACATCCTCGTATCGCACGGTATCGACACAAGCTGTCCTAGTTATAGCCGGAATGGTTCCCACAGACCTACAAGCACATGAGCGCCGGATGATCTTCAACGCCAGGCAAAGTTCGACTCAACCACAGAGCATAGAAGCGATAAAGCTCGAAGTCTTCCTAAAATGGCAATTTCGCTGGGAAAATGAACAGCATGGAAGGTGGACATATAAACTGATTCTCCAGTTGCAAGTGTGGAAAAACAGAAAAAACGGTGAAGTAGACTACTATATAACCCAGATGCTGACCGGTCACGGATATTTCAGAGAGTACCAGCGTCGCATGGGGAAATGTCGCTCGCCATTCTGTATCTATGAAGAGAAAGAAACGTTAGATGATTCCGAACACAGTTTCTTCAGCTGTTGTCGATGGGCCGAAAGCCGTCAGCGACTCGAAGCTAAAATCGGTGTCATTAGCCCTACAAACGTCGGGCTGAAAATGATAAACAGTAGAGAGAGCTGGAACGCAGTAAAACACTTTGTAGAGCACGTCCTGCGGCGGAAGAAATTTGACCTAGACGCAGCAGACTGAGAATAGAGCGGAGCCTGGACGCAGGCTGACGACGATGGAACTGGAACATATGCCAGCAAAGGGGTCTACCGCGAAGTAATACAACCGTGGTTCCGAGGTGGAATGGTTCCCCGGTGAGGAGACAAGGCGGGTTTTTAGTCGGCATATCCAGTGGGAGAGGCTGACATATCATGTCTGGTGACGACCATCATGAATAAAGCATAAAGCAATTTCCCTCCTTCCCGCAAACAAAAAAACCCCCACAACATATGGATGATAGCAATACGTAATATCGGAATTAAAATATTCCGAAATGTAGAAGAACTTTTCGCCGAATTGGAAAATCAGTTAAATGCAATTCCAAACGATTACATTGAAAGGCTTATTTCCTCAATGCCTGAAAGATGTTCGAATGCCACAAAATATTACATACATACATACATACATAATTGGTCATTACAATTCTTCAGTCAAGATTATGGACCTAGTTTCTCACACCACTAATGTTGTGTGTGTTTATTTTATATCTAAGTGTCGAGACCTACAGTTTACAATCGACTCCAAACGACAGATTTTTTGAGAATCTTTTCATGGCAATTTTATTTGCTTTCAGAATTTTTCAGGAATCTGCTGAGAGGAAGTCACCGAAGAAATAATTGTTTTTATATTTTCGTTTTGATGTCTGAACTGAGGTTTGAACCTTGGCCTTACGTCTAATAAGCCAACACACTACCTACTAGACTGCGGCGACTTCAACAAAATATTAAATATTTGAAATTGTGGCTCATAGGTTATTTAAGAGTTGCAAATGTTTTGGAGACTAGAATCTTGCTTATTTTGTCAAAACTATTCTGTTTTTTATTATATATACATACATATGTATATGTAAGCGTAATCGATTCGCTGATAGTCGCCTACTATATTTTGAATGCTTCTGTCATCATCTTTTCAGATTAAATTACCCCATGTGCAACCCGTCGGCATGGTCTCAGAAGCTACACAAAAAATTGTCGCTTTAACTGGAGTACACTCCGTACAAAAAAGCACTTTGATTGGTGCAAGAATTATTTTAACTGAATAGAAAGAAATTTTAATCGGTTTATTTCCCATTTTGAGAAATATACGATTATTTGTTCGGTGTACAATCTAAGAAAAGGATCAGCTTTATATTTTCAGCCAAAAATACAAAGTTTTTATGGATCTGTTAGCATTTGAGGATATTTTATAGCACATAATACGGGCTTATTATTATTTTTATGAATGTCGTATAAATGCTAGGAACAATACCGAAATAGTTACCGAGATCGAGCGATTCAATCCCGTTAGGTTTTTCTTGTGGTGTTTTTTTTAAAGTCTCTTAAGACTCTTTCAGAGTCGCCTTTAAACTGTAGACCCCGCCATGCCTATATAAAATTAACACACACAACGTAAGTGGTGTGAGAAGCTAGGTCGTAAAACTAACTGAATTGTTGTAATGACTAATTACACAGCCCAGCAAATTTGGACTTTTTTGTGCAAATAAGATGGCTCTTCGCTAAACACTAATCTGGGTTCAAAAACTTTCCATCACGTCAGGTTTTTCGAGAAAAACTGGGTTAAAACCCTTAAAAATAGCGTTTTTGGCCATTTTTGAAAATTTGTAGAGCTAAACACTGACGTGCTAGAACCATCGCTATAGTCAGAAATTTACAATTGATCCTTGCTCTTTAACATGAGCCCAAAGCCAAATTTTTTGCATGCACCCTTAAAGTAGGGGGTGGGTTTATATCAAGGGGTGCAAGAGCAAAAGAAACACATTACGGAGGTCCTTAAAAATTAATCAGATTTACTTGAAAATTGTTACTCAGGGGTTTTTGGGGTCACTGATTACAGATCTTCATTCAGATTTAAAAATTCAAAATGACGAATCCAATATGGCGGTCGAGGTTTATAAAAATTAATCAAACCATATTGCATCCGCCATTTTGAATTTTTTTAAATCTGAATGAAGATCATATTTATAGCTATTTAGATGCAAGTGATGAATTACCAAAAAAAACAAAAAAAGAATTCCATGTCTCCAACTAGGTGCCTAAACCATGACTGAAGTAACTTGTGTGTTATTTTTAAAACAAATTCTCTTTCAGAAGATTGGGATATAGGGATTAAAACAAATTGTTCCAATCTTCTGTTCAAAATATTTTATTATAATTCACAATATAATTCAAGAGAAAATAGTTTAAATAAGTATTCAATTTTAAAATTCAGTCATAAAATAAATATAAATTAGTTACAAATTTTAATTGGTACAATAATAAATAAGAAATAACGTTTGCAGCTGATATTTTTTTTAATTTACAGGTGCTGCTCTATTGTGTAATTTAGCATGACATAAAAATCATAAGAATTTTCAATATATAAAATTTATTTAGTTTTTTTTAATTGCTTTAACTAATTTCCTATGGAGGTTAATTTTTTTGACAAGCTGAGCACTTTTTAACAAAAACAAAATGCCTGTTGTTTTTGCATTGTTGTACTTGTTGTAGAGTTACGGTTACCTCCTATGAATTTGCCTTGGCGGAGATCTTCAAACCACGACTGTTCTTCTTCACACGCAATAGGTCTTCACACAAGACTGACTGAAATCTTACTATTCCTTCTCGACAGTTCTATCGCGACTTCATTGTTGTTTGTGTATTTTGTTCAGGTTGCTTGTCTATACGCTTTTATTTCATACCAAAGTTGTTGGTTTACTTGTAACAAGTTCGTTGTACATGTTTGTGTAGCTTTTGCTCATTTTAATGTTAAACGATATTACACCGTTTCCATGGATGAATATTCATTACCGTACATTATATTACACATTATATTACAACTTATTTTTGCGAAATTTCATTTTATTATTAAATATTTCAGGAATGGATCTCAAATATGTTTGGGCATAATGGGTCTGTATTTCTTTAAAAACGAACCTCACCAGGATATTGTGTGATTCTTTCGGGGTTTGCTTAAGTCGCAGGTGCCATAACCTATATTGGTTCTCAAATCCCACACAACCCATGTCAAGGGTTACATTCAACCTGATTTATGTGTCAGATTCTTAGAAAATTAAACACTTCGGATGCCCTTCACGCAGAGAAGTCTTTGCTTCTTATGTTCCACACATAATAGCACAGATATGGACACTAAAAGTAGAAAACATTTTTAAATATCATCTACACTTTAAATGCTATGGCACAAATCTAGTAAATATGACTTTATTTTGTCTGACATTGCATTGGATTTTCTTTTGTTTCTCTATGCAGCTATAAAAAAAACTGTCATGAATTCACGCATTCATGCATTCGTTTCCGGAAAATTTGATAAAATTTAATTCAAAAATTTAAGTTTTTTTTTACTAAAATAATAAAACTTAAACGACTTTGAATTGCCGCATGAAATAGAACAAATAAAAGACATGAGTAGAAATAATTAAATATTTATTTTTTTTATAATCTTCTTCAATAACATTTGTATTTAATACCCTCATAACTAAATAAGTCTATTAAAAAATAGTTTGACCTTAGGTTCATTTCTTATTCTTGGAATTAGGAAAATTTTTCAAACAATAAATTTTAAGTAATTTAATTACATTCAAATTTAAAATATTTTTTATACGCCATAAGCATTTTATTTAATTAATTTAATATTTTGTGTAAAAGTAATGTACTATTCTAGTTAAAGTTTTTATATGTACATATACAATGGATAGCAAAAGGCTTAGTATGGCAATATATTTTGACAAAAAAAGTCCCCACAGGCTTAATATTCTTGCACAAAGTCCCGATATGACTTCAAGAGAGTATTTAGGAGATCATTTGAAAGAACGGTTACGTAATCGCTGAACCTCAAACAAAAGTCAACCGAAAAACTTGCTCATGGTACCACTGGAAAACTTTAACAAAACTTGTACATTCAATTCCAATTGTGTTAAATGGAGTACTTGACCTTGAGAGATATTCTACTGAATACAAGGGATGACATTTTCATATATTAAGCCTTTGAATTTACTCAGGGTTCTCCTTGGGGGTACCTATGAAGTCATCTGAAACTTTTCTAATTTTTCTCTTGTTTTATGAAAAACATTAAAACATTGTCTGTTTTGTAATAAAACAGAAATAAATTAAGAAAATAAATATATAAACTATAAATTTTTATACAAACTTTTGGCTAAAATTCATGAAATTGCTAAAATATATTGCCGTACTAAGACTTTTGCTGTTCACTTTACATGGATAGATATTTATATTGTTACGAAAATGAAAAAATTTATATACTGGTGTTTTGCTTTTACATCGTTTAATACATATAGGATATATATATATTTATAGCTTTACGAGCTAAAGGTTGGGAATCTTCGAAAGACATTGGTAGCCCGACCTACCAATGTGCACGATTAGCCGCAAGACTTACTCTCGGCTTGCTAAACGCATACGTACTAAACCCAACCTAGTTCGTCACACTTTCAACCATTAGCCCCCACGGGATCACAATCAAGTATTACTTCGGGGGGTGGAGATTCAACGAGTGCTGCCTTCAAATTCTGCTGACCTTGCTCTCTCAGCCAATCTTTACTGCGTCAATACCTTCCTTGCGAAGACACATACTGCGTTCCAATTGTCACGTGAGGTTAACATCAGGTTAACTATATTATCGGGCGTTACCTGGAATCCTACTGTCCTCTCAAGGCAATTTCGTTGAATAACATATCGCGGGCAGGTAAAGAAAACGTGCTCCGCCGTCTCCCCTTCATTGCGGCATTCTGGACATGCCTCGTCTGCGTCATGACCATACTTTTAGAAATATGCCCTATAACCGGCCCTATATATGGCCGGTTAGTAACTGTGTCAGGTAGAAGTTCAACTGACCGTGCCTCCTTTTTGTCCATTCGCCTATGCTCGGTATGAGTCTGTGCATCCACCTTCCCTTGGTTGAATTGGACCAGTCATGCTGCCATATATGCAAAGCGTCATCCACTAACTGAACAGGACTGGAAAGATCCATTCCGTCATGTTTCCTCCTCTATACATCCCCGCAATCACCAATGCTGCATCAGTAGACACCGTGCGGAAGGCAGAAATCACCCTGAGAGCTGATCTCCTGTAGGCCGCTTCTATACCTGCTCTATAGGTCCTCTTATCCATGGCCACGGCCAATATAGGGGCCGCATATATAGCGATCGATGTCACTACCTTCATCAGTAACCGCCTCCTCTCCTGTTTCGGGCCTCTAAGGTTAGGCATTATTCGGGCAAGTGCACATAATGTCGCCGCACACTTTCCACCGATGTACGTCAGGTGTTCCCTAAACGTGAGCCTGTTATCAATCATTACTCCCAGATATTTAATCGCCTGCTTTGATGTTATGAGCTGGTCACCTACTGTTATTGTAATAAATTCCATCTTCTTCCTACTGCTTACAAGTAGTACATCCGTCTTGTGATCAGCAAGTTTGAGACCTATTGCCGTGATCCAGTTCCTGACTATGCCAACCGCAGTGTTATACGTTCCCACTAATCCATCCAAATGTTTTCCCCTTATCACCAGGGCAATATCGTCCTCAAAACCAATGATCTGTGTACCTCTAGGGAATCTAAACCCCAGTACACTATCATACATGACATTCCATAGTATTGGGCCCAGCACGGAACCTTGCGGGACCCCTGCCGATACCGCATATGTCTTCCTGCCATCATCTGTGTATAAGAGCACTCTATCCTTGAAGTAGTCCTTAATAAGTTCCATCAAGTAGTTCGGTACGTCCTTTCCATCAAGGGCTGTTAAAGTGGCATCCCATTCCGCAGAGTTGAATGCGTTTTTGACGTCCAGGGTGATGATAGCGCAGTACTCCTTATCGCCCTCCAGCCAGCGCTCACCACTGATAGCATCCTTTGCTATCGCTATAGCCATCTCTATCGCACATTTCCCTGTATCATCTTCTCCTGCTGAGCGCAATGGCCCCATTAAGGCTGGTCCTACACCTTCTATATCTTTCCCGCAGTTCCGCAAATTCATCCTGGCCTCTGGCCCTTTGGAATAACCGCCGTGCGCGGTTGCATTTACGCCTAAGATCCGCTATATCCGCGTTCCACCAGTAGACGTGTTTCTTCCCAGACAGATGACGACTCCTTGCCATAGAAACGTTGCAAGCCTCCGTTATGGAGCGCATAAGTTCCGTCGCCTTGTCATTCGCGTTCCCGAATAACCGAATGTCCTCCAATGCGAGGATAAAGGTTTCCCTGTCAAAGGTAGAGTCCTTCCAAAGAGGGTTCGGCGGTGCTGCAGGAACGTTGTGTCCCGTGGAGCGTTCCCGGATCTCAAAAATGATAGCCTGGTGATCGCTATGTGTGTAGATGTCAGACGCCAACCAGGTAGATGAGTTCGCCAGTGAGTCGAGAGAATGTATCCTTGTCACCACTATTAAGTAAAACAACCTCCAACGTATAAAAAAAATATATAATAAATATAAAAATATAAATAAAAATGAATGTGTGTTTATTTGTTTGTGGGTTTGTTTATTTGAAGTCTATAGACGCCTAAACGGCTGGGCCGATTATCTTGAAATTTTAACAGTACCTTCCTGTATGTCTGGAAGGAACTAAAATATTTTAAAATTTCAAGTAGGCGAGGATAAAAAATGAATGTTTGTTTGTATGTACCTTATAGAATCGTAAACTATGCATTTGATCATGTTATGATCTTTAGCAAAGTTGTTGCGCATGAGCAGACGAAGGTTTCTAAGATGGTATGACCAATTTCCGACAAGTGGTGTCACTGAAAATTACTCAAAATGAATTAAATCGTAAACTGTGCATTCTTTAACAAAGTTGTTGCGCATGAGTCGACAGAGGTCGGTGCGATTAATTTCCGATGGATGGCGTCACTGAAAATTATTCAAAATGAATGGCAAACAATTGGTCGACCTACACCTCAATCACGGAAGAAAAGAGCATTACGAGCCTCAGAATCAGATGTGCATTGAGACTGGACAATCTTTGAGTATATGCCGCTGAGAACCGTTGATGTCTTTCCTTCAAATTTATTTTAGTTGGTGGCGTAGAAACACCCGCAGGTTACAGCTAGTAATATATAAATTTAATATACAGTGGGCAGCAAAAGTCTATGTACCCCAATATGTTTTAGCAATTTTATGAATTTCTCTTGATTTAATATTTTTGCACTGCAAAGAAGGACTCAGAGTAAATATAAAATTAAAGGCCTAGGATATTAAAATGTTATCCCTTAGCGTTTTTAAATCCACTTTCGTTAGAAGTTTAGCGGCTACGTAACTGTTCTTCCGAATGATGTCCTAAATATTCTCTTGGAGTCATACCGGGACTTTGTGCAAAAATATTAAGCGTGTGGGGACTTTGGTAGGCAAATCAAATTTACACATTAGCAGTAGTATGGTTGAGTTCATTGACTTCGTAGAAGTAATAATCATTACGAATTCGCAATTCTTTCGAACTTTTGGTGGATTTGTTGTTTAGAATGTTTAAGTACTCTCTCTTCATTCATTATGTCCTCAATAAATTACGTATTGCTCACACCTGATGCCGACACACATCCTTACAGCACTGTAATACCACGACAGTTTGTTTCTTATGTTATCATCAATACTATCATTTTCATTATATTTGTTCTGATTCCATCAGTTATTAATCTTCAATATTTCGATTGCATTAGTGGACACACATTTAACATATAATTTATTTATGTATTCATCTTCTTCGAGCTTAACAAAATTGGACAATCAATCTTACAAATCCAATTACATTACAAACACAATCAGAGTAAAAAAGTAAAAAAAACATTGATTTTAATAAATTGAAAATGTCAGTGAACTGAGTACAAACAAGTAAATTAAATTTTCATTTTCATTGTTATTGTTATAATAATCGTAAAATTCAGTTAAATATGAACTTTATTTGTTGATTGAAACCTAACAGAGCATAAAATTCTGCATTAAATAAAATGTATTTTAAATTCAATTATTATCTTGCAGTGCAACTAATAAACCTATTACCAACACTAATTGGTCAGGGAAATTAAACAAGTTCGAAATCGCCGTAGTCTAGTAAGAACTAAGTTGGCTTATTTAAGTTTTTAAATTTAGGGAATCCCCGCATAACACTCATCACCTTTTTTATGTTAGGGCCATTATTAAAAATTGCCCTTAACTGAAACGCGAATTTTAACGGGCAAATAAATTGTTTTTCATTATTATAAGTGGACAATCTGGTAGAAGTGAACGTTAAGCTAAATGGAGGATCATCCTTCCGTTAACTTTTGAAGTTAAGTTTATATTCATCAAATATAAACAAACTGAGTAAATACAACAAAAAACAAATCCCGCCGTTGCCACTGTGTTTTAAAACACTCAATTGAGCAGAGTTATCAACAATGCTCCGGCACTGCCATATTTTTGAAAAAGTTAACTTTATTTTATCATTAGGTTGTAATAACGAAAAAAGTTAAAGGTGACTTTAAAGTTCGCTTTAACTAAAGTTACCTTTAACTAAATCCAACTTTAACGGGAAGTTGTAATAATGCCCCTTAGTTTACCAAAAATGTATCGGAAACGTGAACAAAGCTGAAAATATGAACACCCAATTGCAAAAACTAGTTCACGTTTTTGTGAATTCACTGTAAATGTTGCATTGAATTTTTAAAGGTAAGAATAAAAATTGTTTTTAATAGATTTTATGTAATCGATTGGAATCTCCATAAATGTAGCAGCACGCTTAGAAAAATTTGTTATGCTTAAAATGCCTAAAGTGTCGAATGTGATTTATTTTCTTTTGTTTTTTTTTTTTAATAATACAATTTTATTTAAATCTTTACAAACTTTTTACCATAAGTCTTCGTTGACAGCAACTGAAATTTTCTAGTAATTTTTTTTATTTGACACGTCCTTTGGGTTACATCAAGAAATTATTAGATTGCGCGAACGTATACATTACCAGTAAAAATATTAAATAACCTGACACACATTTACAGTCATATATTTTTGCGCATACATATGTATGTTGTACCCATATTGGTTACAATAAGAATTTATTGAACACAATTTTTTACTTGAAATAAATACATTCCAATAGTATTTTTATTGATTTTTAAATGTTTTGCTTAAACACGCTTTAGAGGTGTTGTAAGTGTTGAAAATATTGCTAATTACTTGCTATTAACAATACATTTAATAGATTTCGGCCTGCCTTAACACATGCATCCTCTGCTTCTGCGCGTCTTCGTCTGTTGATCAAAACAATCGATGACAGGGCTTCTTGAATTTGGTCCTTCCAAAGCAAACAGGGTAAACCTCAATGTGGACTTTCCCATTCCCATTCTAATCCCAACATCAAATACCAATTTAACCGAAACAACCTCTTCCATCCGAACGACATTCAGCGCAGTCGCTGGATATTAATGCGCTGCAAAACAATAATCTGGTTGAGAAGCTCTTAAAGCACATCAGATGGGAACAGGAAATCATCGTCAACTTGCATTGGACGGAAGATCTTTCGTAGGACTTTTTGCGGCATCGCTACTTAATAGCATCCTGCTTCTGCGCCATTACGCAGCACGGGGAGGATGAGCGTCTTGAAGAGTATCAGTTTTGTCGTACGAGAGAAAGCTCTGCCTATTAAGACCACTGTAAGACCTGTTGGAAAGAGTGACGCTTGATCTCCAGGCTGACATAGTATGTGTTGGCAACGATGGAGCCAAGATAAACAAGTTGACTGACAACATAAAAATTAGTTATTGGCGATAATGTTCTACATGTCTCTACTTGAGGACAACATCATTTACTGTCACGCGAATCTTAACAGACTTCTGTTCAATAGCGCCAAAACCTGCAGTAATATCAATGATCAATACTATAAATGCCGTCAGCGTAATCAAGTAACTGGATACTTCTGTAGAAAATATTGAGGTTGTAATATACTTCCGCAGAAATCACCTCATAAATAAGTTGAACACGTCGCATGATAGAGCATCGCCTTGTTTGAAACCTCGCATGGTATCAAAAGGTTCGGAAAGGATAATTCCTATCTTGAAGGAGCTACAGAAGTTGTTCAACGTCATTCTGAGCTCAGACATTGCGGCAATAACACGATAGAATTTGGCGTAATATGAAGATCTGGTCAGTAGTGGAAATGAAAATTTTATCCATGAGCGGTGAAACGTTCAGTTTCCAAACTACAGATTGGAAAAACTTTTGAGGGAAATTATTTACATTCTAAACTTTTGCCAGAAAACAGCTGAAAGCTCGCAATTCTGACTGAAGGGTTATAACGGCCAATTACTTATGTATGTTTAGTATCATATGCTATAATAAAATAATTTGTTTTAATACTTTCAGACAAAATTTGAAGTGACCAAGGTTTTTTTTTGGGTTTTTGTCTAATATGTTTTGAGTGGTACTGTAACCTCAATGGCTTATTTTAGTAATTAAGGTTACATTTTGTTTTAATTCAATTGTAATTATTATTTAATTTCGGTAATACGTTGTTTTAAAGTCAGTGTTTGTACAGTCTTTAACATTAATTTGATTGCTTAAGACCGCTTTATTACCTATTATCTATATATATATATATATATATATATGTTCCTCTTACTCCTCGAGGGAGCATAGGGCCTATTATCTGATTTGGCTAAGTGACCGTCAATTATATGCATTTCGTGTTTCATGTGAAAACAAGAAGATTTCAAAATGATAAAAAACTTTTCTTATGAAAAGCAAATGAATGAAATTGGAATACATTAGGCTGCTCCTACTAACTCTAAATTATATTTTAATTGAGTTTATTCACAGCTGGGAATAATAATTATTAACATACGACTGAATTTAATTTCTTGCTATCATGGAATATGTTTTTACAAATTTTCCACATGAATAGATTCTCTGTCTTAAATTTACCATCTTTTGAAACATGTTTATAAGCACAATGTGAGCCCATACAAAATGGATTTCCTATAATTTCGTTATGAAACTCATTATGTTTTTCATCTAAAATTTATTGCATTTGGGATTTCAATGCAGCTTTACTATTATGCTTTGGGAAAATATGCTCTTTTCTTTATTGATATTATTGCTAAATATGGTACGTACTACACAAGAATATATAACTTAGGTTACGAATTTAATTAACCTTAAAAAGTTCATAATACATCAATTGTCTCCTAAAAAATTACCGCAAAAATATTTCTTGATGAACAATACATACATACATATACATAATAGGGCATTACAACAGTTCAGTCAGGATTACGGCCTAGCTTTTCACACCACTCATGCTGTGTGCGTTAATTTTATACATGAGTGGCGGGACCTAAAGTTTAAAGTCGACTCCGAGCGACAGATTTTTGCGAAACTTTTCAATGCAATTTTATTTACTCTCAGAGCTTTTACCAGAAATCTGCTGAGAGGAAGTCGCCGAAGAAATATTTTTTCATATTACGTTTTGATGTCTGACCTGGGGTTTGAACCGTAGCCTTACTAGACTACGGCCACTTGATGAACAATATTAAACAAAAAATTGTTTGAATAAACTAAATAAATACCTTACATTATTTAGCTTTGTAGAAACATTAAAATTACTTACTTAATTGGTCAACACAACGCTTTAGTCTGGATTACATACACATAGCTGTGTGGAATTTTTATATCCATTATAAGTGTCGTCTCTGAAGACAGATTTAGGCATATTTTCATGACAATTTTATTCACTTTCAATTTTATTTAAATTTAATAAGCTTACGAGGTCCAAATTTTGCATACTTCTTCCAGAATTTCAACAGGTATCTCTGCAATAGCAACTGTATTGTTGTTTTCAAGGGCTAATGGGCGGCATCAAAGCGTAAAATTTACTGCTTAATAAACACGCCTCTTAACAGGTGTATAGTATTGCGTGGCGTATGGCTTGTTTTGTTCAATCCACATGTTATCCATGTCGGCTAAAGAAAGTCAGCGGTATTTTGCTCCGGCGTTCTTTTAACAGTACGGACCATTAATGCCTTGTGCCTACAAACCACATCTTTCAGTTCGCGTTTGCAGCGTTCGAACCGCAACTGGCTTCCCTTGACACCACCTTCCGTAATACTGTTTGAAAAAATGGCAGGACGTTCATGGCATGAAGAAAAGTTTTTCTATGGCTTCTTACGCAGAAAAAAAATTGATAATAAAATTGATATTGTAACGTTTTTACCCTTTAAAAACGTTAAGAATATGAGTTCGTATGTTGGGAATAAAATAAAAATACATTTGTATTTAATTTTAATTTTAATTCTTTATATATTTATTTCGCACAATTCCGTGTGCCACTGTTTACAACTTGATGTAAACAACAATAATTTGCTTTGTTTGTTATTCATCTTTACACTCTTCTGCGTAAACACTAACAGAATGACTTTGCCTTCGCGAAATCTGTATAAAAGAAAACATGTTGTTTACATTATTGTTGTTTTGGTTTTTTTTTACGTTTGTCCTTGCAGTGTTTTTGTTGCCTGTTTGTTTACTTTGTTTATCCCCTTTTTCATACTGATATTGTTGCTATATTTTTGTTTGTTTGTTGATCATGTAAACAAGTCCATAGTTTTTGTTTTCGTAGCTTTTGTTTATCATTTTAATATTAAACGATGTAACACCATTTCCATTTTCGTAATAATATGAAGAAAGCCTAACCGATGAATAGAACTCTACAATTAACCAATAGAATATATTTCTTTTGTCTAATTTAGGTCTTAGTTTAATAAAAAAGGGTCTTTCAACAAAGACTTTCGAATTTTGACAGTTATCTTGTTGAAGCTGCATAAGTCATATAAGTTTTAATTTCTTTAGACACATAAGTTTTTTTTCAAACGATTTTCAAAGAATTTGTCAGATTTTATGCGATTTCTATCTCATTATTACACTCATCTCGCAACTCTGGTAAAATTAGCCAGTTGCGTATTAGTTATTCTGTGATTTGTGTTTTAAAATGCATCATAAATGTTTGTTGTATATAAATCTGTGGTCTGGTTTGATTAGGTTTGACTTCATTAGTATAAATCATTCTTCCGCAATGTTGGACCTGTGACTAGGATCATTATCGTGAAGAAATTCAAATTGGTATGGTATAACAAAATTTGTAGCGCTCACTTTAAAATTTTCTTTGAAAATCGAGAATAATAAAATTTTTCCAGTATTATTTCCACAAACTTAAGATTAGAAATACTCGAAGTGGCCATTACTCTTCATATCACTACTAAGCCATCTCCATATTACAGGCTTCTTTTAAATTCCTTAACTGCAACACAGGGCCTTCGCGACGCCGTACAAATCGTTTGATAAGTATCATTCGATATGGAGTACTAATATGACCAAAATTTGAAGTTTTTGGCCAACTGCAATTTTTATGCACATAGGTTTTCTCATAACACATTTATTTACAAAAATGTGCAGCAGTGCTGCACTGCAGCACATTATAGTTCGAATGGCTGCAAGCATTTTTGTTAATAATTTCATCGAGCATATTTATCTTCAGAGTGATCTCAATAATTTCTTTTTGTGGTGCGAGTACAACATAATGGAGCTGAATATTACAAAATGCAAATGTATGCGGTTCTCAAGAAATAATTTTATTGCGGTTAATTATTTGCTTGGAGGTCGTCAAGTGGAAATAGTGGACTCTTTTATTGATCTTGGGGTCCTATTAGACACAAAATTAAATTTTAATGATCATATCACTTTGACTGTAAATAAGGCAAGAAGCACTCTTGGCTTCATAAAACGTTTGGCAAAGGAATTAACTGATTGATTTATTACTAAACAGTTATACGTATCGCTTGTCAGACCAATTTTGGAGCATCGATCCATCGTATGGGATCCTCACTATAATGTTCACAGCGAACACATCGAATCTGTTCAGAAACAATTTCTACTCTTCTGTTTGCGTAGCCATGGATGGAATTACTTGGATATGCCTTCATATATTAGCAGACTGGCATTAAAAGAACTGCCTACCCTTAAGAGTCGTCGAACAATGTTAAATATATCCTTCATGATTAATCTGATCAATGGTAATATTTGCTGTGAATTTCTGCTAAGATCTGTTAAATTCAATATTCCTCGTCGTAACTTCCGCTGTTATAATCCTCTTTATATTCAATTCTACAGAACTAATTATGCTGTTGCTGATCCGTTAACTTGAATTTGCCGTCAATTTAATTATTTGTCAGATTTTGTTGATTTTTCTTTAAATTCTTGCGTTATAAAACTGAACATTATTTTTTTTCTCAATTCGTAGCTTTTCTTATTTTTATTGTAACTATTACTTGTATTTTTGAAGAAACAGATTGTAAACCTATTTAATTTTATTTATTTTAATTTTATTTTTGTCTATTGACTTAAATAAATAATCCAAGTCCTCCAAGCGTTCACTTGGATCCAAAAAAAAAAATCTCATATTCAAAATTTGGCAGCCTTAAGATAACGAACTTGTATGTCATTTACTACTTCGAGAGGTAATGTAGAGGTAGAAGAGGAGTTGCAGATGACGCTGAAGTTTAAATCGCTGCACTTAGTAAAATAAGTACCAATCAGCTGTTAAATTGGGGGACATGGTTACACGATGTTCTCATTTTTTCCCACAAGTACTAAGGAAAATAAGTTACTTTTATTAGAGCCACTGTATTATACGTTTCGTTTTCAGGATGGCATTTATGAAAATAGGATGAAACCAGGTATCACCAATTCAAATATTCAGAGCTAAGCACTCTGTTTATTACGCATTCATCAACATATGTATTCTTGCCTAGATGATCTTCTATGCACATCGGAAATATGAAATCATTGTGAATAAAAATTTCTTGTATTTTTCACATGCACCTGCCAACAATTTTTTCAATAGTTATTCTTAAGTGAACTTTGTCCTCATTCAACATTGTTTGTTGCATTTTATGACGCTATATGCCAGTAATATAAACTGTGAAAGGAGAAAATAGAAATATAAATAAATAATATATAAGCTATCAAGGTAGATGGAGAGGAAAGTACAATGACAAGAACATTATGTAAGTGTCACCCACGAAGTATTTTTTCAAGTTATTTACTTCACATTGTTATATGATGACATTGTTTTTGTTTTTGGCATATTTTTCATATTGTAAGAGCATATGCACTACGCTAAGTAAAAAATATCATCTTCTATTAGGTCTTTCATTAAGCGTTTACTATCTTAAATTGAAATAAAGTAAAGTGTAAGTGAGATATCATTTGATTTGCCATCATATGTTGAATATAATATCGTTAAAATGTCCGCCACGGCTTATCCGGGTAGAGGTTGTCAGAAATGATTGAATTTGACCGATAGGTTGAATTATGTTGGCTATGAGAAACTCTGTAGTTTGCGACTTATTCGCATGCATCTGCTACTTAACAAAACTAAACCAGAAAAAGTCTAAAGGGATCGAGATCGCCTGGATCTCGATGGCTAGTTCACATTACCTTCACGTGAAATGCTTTGCCATTAAATTGATTGTGCTGAATATGGAATGTGGAATGAACTCCGTGACCCGTAGCTCTGTAAAGTGATTAGTGTTTTTCATTTCCCGGACTTATTCATTTCCCGGGAAACCGGGATTGACTTTGAAATTTCCCGGGATCCCGGGAATTGCCGCCTAGAACATAAAACCATATATTTACTTTGTTAAGTATGTATTTTTTATTTTAAATTCATATTAATGAGATCGAAAAAATAAAAAAATAACAATAGAAACATATAAAAGGTAAAGTTTTTTAAAAAAATAAATAATTCAACGTATTTTAAAAACTAGTTAAAAATATATACATGAAACATAAAAAACTATATATCTATTAACATATTTATTTCATACCTTTAAAATGAGTTTTTATAAAAATCTCTCTCACTTTCAACAGATGTTGGCTTAATAGTTAATTTAATTTAATGTTATTTTTTGCATCGTTTAAAATGTCCTCAAAATTTTTATCTTCTAAAATATCATTATCGTTGCTTTCTATTTCTTCTAATTCTATATTTTTTTCAGTAAAAAGACGGTTATAAATTTGTTCTGCATATAAAATAATTGAGTGCTTTGAAGCATTCGGAAAAAATGTATTATTTTTATTAAAAATTTCAGGATGTTTCAAGTATTACAATATTATATCTCTTCTTTCTCCAATTCGGTATATAAGAGATTCAAACATTGTCTTTCCTAGTGAAGTATTAGTTGAAGAAATTTGTTGGCATAAAGTATTCACTATCACATCAGCTGTTATACTATTAACTTCTCGAGGACATAAAGCTTCCACAGCTAATTTTATTGGGTTTAAAACGCAATTATTTATATTGGATTCTATCCATACATCACAAACGTTGGCATCAATGGAAATCTTTCATTATTCGAACAGAAGATCCAACTGATTTCTTGTGGGCCACTGAGAAGTCATCACGCAGACACGTAGTGATAAAATGCATTTGTCATAAGAGAATTGTAAAGGAAAATCCATTAGGCATCGGACAGTTCAACGTTGACGATTTTTTTACAGTTTTCGTTTCGCTGCGTGAATATTTTAGGCCGTATGTGTAATGACTTCTGTAAGAGTAGAAAAAAGGTCTTCACCTAATGTAATTAATTTAATGGACTCTGGGGAACTAAGCGGTTCTATCGGGATCTCCAGAAAGGTAACAGAATCACTGTGGTACCACAATAAGCCATATTTAGTTTAAGTGTTTTTTATGTATCGACGTCCATCTTTGTCTACCAACCTGCATCAATTAGTAACGTTGCGCATAACACTGAAAGTTTTTCTTTAAGTGCAAACACTCAAAGCGAAGCAATAAAAACATTTGAAATAGAAATCATTTTTCTTCTTTTGTTCTGATTTTTTTTTCTTCAAATTTTAGTCACGTACTTTAGTGATTACCAACTATGTTCCTAACAGCCACAAGCAAAAATCGCTTACAAGTACAATAAGCAAAGTAAAGTATACGCAAAAAAAAATACTTAAAATATGTAATTCCGCCACATTTAATTTTAGTTTCTGTCATTTAATGTTGCAAGCGGTTGTTGTATTGTTTAAAATGGTTTAAAGGGTTGAAGTCAGTTGTAAATGCACAATAAGGACAACAGAAATAAATGTAAACGAAAATTTAGTTTCCCATTATGGTTTTTCGATTTGCTCGAAGAAAACCAATCTAGAAAAATTCTTAAAATCCACATTAATTTCTGGAAATAAAAACAAAAAGAAAATTGAAATCGTTGAATTTTAATTGGAACGATTCGAGAGTATTAAGAGACTAATGTTCGCCTATAATTTTGAGGAACAAAGCAATAAGCGAAGAAGGTAACAAATTTTATAAATATCCAAAAAAGTGATTTTTGAGTTATGAGTTTGTTCATAACAATTCCTAAGTACCAAGGGAATTCTACTTAAAGTGTATATGGGAAACATTGCTATATTTTATACAGTATTACCTAACACAACGAATGTTTCCTTCCATTACCTTACTCTGCTCCCTAATAACTTCTTAATTTAATATAATGAAAGTCGCCGCGGTCTAGTAGGTTGTTTGTTTTCTTCTTAGGCTGTAGTCCAAGATTCAAACCTCGTCTCAAATATATCGAACAAAAATATACCTTTTGGGCGACTTCCTCTCAGCAGTTTTTCGACAAAAATTTTGAAAGTAAAGTTTATAAAATCTGTCCTTCGTAGTTGACTTTGAACTGTAAATAGGACTGAGAAGCTAGATTGTAATCCTGACTAAAGATTTGTAATGACCAAATAAATAAATAAGTAATGTAATAAATAAATAGTATAAAAGGAATTCATGGGTTCTAGTAGGTGTTGGCTTATTAGAGGTGAGGTCACGGTTCAAATCCAAAAACTCTGGGAGTAAATAAAATGTCATGAAAAGTTTCTCAAAAATCTATTGTTCGGAATAGATTTTAAACTGTAGATACCGGCAGTCATTTATAAAATAAACAAACACAACATACCTGGTGTGAGGAGCGAGGTCGTAATCCTGACTGAAAGGTTGTAATGATCAATTATATATGTATGCATGTATCTGTAAGAAGGGTATTAGTAGACAAGACTAAATGATTGAAAATCGAAATTTTTTTTTGCAAAAATACCAGCATACTTTCCAATTCACGTCTCGAAAATATCCGTAAATGCTGAAACAGGATAATCCTGCCGATATAATCTGCAAATCAATCATTTTTTCCGAGCAGTTATGCATCCAACGATAGACACGACGACATCAGTACAGCAATATTCTTTCACATATAAAATTTCGTGTTCAGGTTATAAGCCTCTCAGTCTCATTATTGTAGATATTATATTCAGATAATATTCTTAATATTCGTATCAAATGTTTAATTCCCTGCTAAACAAATCGTGGACATTTAAATACTATTTGCTGTTTATGAGGCATATCTTATCATATCCACTCATCTCATCTGTTCTTCACCAAGAAACTTTTTTTTGTCATTTGAAAGCAAAAACTCTTCATACTTACTTACTTGCTTACTTAATTGGCCGTTTAACGGATTTCGGCCTGCTGCAACACATCCTTCCAGGCGCCGCTGCTTCTTGCGCGCCTACGCCAGTTGGTCACACCAATCGATGACAGGGCTTCCTCGATTTGGTCCCACTAACGGATACAAGGTCGTCCTCTTCGCCGACTTCCGCAGATTCCCGCATCAAATACCCGTCTCGCCGGAACATCCTCCTCCATTCGAACGACATGGCGCTGGATGTTAATACTCTGCACTCGTTGAGGAGCTCGTACAGCTCACTGTTGGATCGGATACGGAAATCATCGCCAACTCGCACTGGACCGAAGATCTTACGTAGGAATTTTCTCTCGAACCTCTCAAGGCTGCTGTATCAGTGCTTAATGGGGTCCACGCCTCTGCGCCATAAAGCAGCACGGGTAGAATGAGTGTCTTGTAGAGTGTTGTTAGAGAAAGGTCTCTGCTACTCAATTGCCTATTGAAACCATAGTAGCACCTGTTGGCAAGAGTTATCCTGCGCTTGATCTCCAGATTGACATCATTTTTGGTGGTAACGGCGGAGCCAAGATAAATAAATTCTTTGAATGTTTCAAAATTATAGTTATCGGCCATAATCTGAGAATCAATACGCCACACCTCTCTACTTGTCGATAACATATACTTTGTTTTCTCTTTCGTACAGAACAGTTTTTTAAATGAACAAATGAAAAAAAAGAAAAATTTAGGAAAATAAGGAGAAAGCAAAATACTTAAAAAAAACAGATAAGAAATCATTTTTATTAAATACAAGTACCAGTAAAATGAATATGTACACATTTTTACTCACATATAGTACATACATATGTATAAAAAGCAGGCACATGCTTATTGAAATGCAAGTGTTGATCAGGTTTTTTTTATTATTCTCGAATTGCATTGTTTTTAATATTCTTGTTCTTGGTATTCTGGAAATTTTCTTGGCAGCAATTGCGGTAATTTAACATTATTTTTTTGGTTCGAAATTAATGTTTCAAAGTTTCAGTGAAGATATATGACGTACACAGTTATCCACAGAGTAAATTAAAAACAAACGGGATGATAAAATCACTTTATGTATGTAAGGTACACGGAACACATGTGGGTTTTATTGAATCTGGACTTTGGATGTCTATGTCATGATTGATTATATCTTTCATTATATTTTAGAAAAATATATTGGAAATGGAAGTGATCATCATTTAAAACTCAGAGTGATAAATAAAGTTGTAATTTATTGGCCTCCGTTCCACTTCGAGATCATTGCGAAGAAATGGAACGAACGGCCATCCATCGCACAATGGCCATTCTTATGGGCCACTGTACTTTTGGTGGGCATGCCGAAAAACTTAGCAATCCTACTAATGACTTCTGCAGGAGCTGTGAATCTGGGGAGGTAGAAGAGGCTGTCTTTCACCTCATATGTCAGTGCCCTACTCTTGCCATATAGAGACAGAGGTGTTTAACCTCTCATTTTGTGGCATCTCTGGCCGACCTCCCTAATATAAGGTTTGCTGCAATATCAAGATTTATTTGGACTCGGTATGAATTCCTTTAGGGAATGTTTGACCCCGGCTAGAAAGAATTGTGGCCCTGGCTTTAGTGGCATAATTTCCTTTAAAATAAATTTAATTTAGGACGACTATATAAAAAGGCACAATAAATGTTAAAATTATTTATACAAACCGCTGGATGTTTGTTCAACTCCAAGAGCAATGCCATCGTTTCCATATTACTGTTGAAAATTTTGTTATTTGCACGTATTATTGAAAGCTATTAACGTCGATGGTGATTTAGAATAAAAGACTATATAAATAAGAAGTAATCTAATAGATGTGAGAGGCTAAGTTGTAATCTTGACTAAATGTCAAGATTTCAATTAAGAAGGTTAATTAAAAACAAACAGGTTTACTGACTTAGCTTCAAGTAGATGACTGTTTAAAGGCCCAATGTATACAGAGTGCTGCACAAATGGCTTTGGTACAGGTGAACACATAGTTGGGCATTGGTATCCTTAATCAGATCGGAGATTTATCAGCCTTTTATACTACATATATCAAAAAAATTTTATTTACAGTCATTAATTTCAGAAAATTTTACCTTATATAACTTGTTTACTAAGTGTACAATATGATGTGAAGTTTACTATTAATACCAGGTTTAATAACACGGTGTGACAGTCGAAATACACCCAGCTAATGACATAGTGTAGGTTGTGAGTTTTGTTGAGTAGAACTCAAAAATATTTTTTTTATATTTCTCGAACCCTCCATACTTGTTTTATTTGACAAAAACGGTATTTTTGATCTTATCACACAAAATTATTGATTACCCAAATATTTTATAACCTATTTTCAAAAACCAAAGTTTTTTGAAAATGGGACAGATGAGCCTTTAACACTAAACCTACCGATACTTCATGTATTCCTATTCTTACCAAAGGGGTCAATTGACCCGGCTGCAAAATGTTGTATATTACTATGTCTTGTGAGAAATATATCAATTTGGCCAATTTGCTACATAATGCTACTAATAAAACATAATGCTACTAAATAAAACAAAACCTAATCGTTTCAGGTATACGCTTGCCATCGGTTTCAATGCTTACAGATTTATGCTTTGAGCTTAGCAGAAGGACTTTTTTGCTTGGCTTACTTTTGTAAATGGTAAGTGAACAATGATTCGATTTATATAGATTTGTGGAGAAGCGTGGCATACCATCTTTCGCCTGCTTGGCGAATTTTGGTAATTCTCTTTTGTTCCCGCGGATCGTTCCAACAATAGTGGTTTTTTCTTCTAGTAGCCTTGCAGCTAGTGATGCGCTTGTAAAGAAATTATCAGTAGTGACGCTTCTTTAGCATCTTGTGAACGGTTCCAGTAGTTTGAGAGCAACAAATTCCCCAAGCGGAGTTGAAGCTCCTCTGCTTTCTCCATTTCCCAAATATGGGAATTCATTTATGATATATTTAATGCTGACATCAGATGCTAGCCAGAATTTGATACCAGACTTATCCGGTTTGTTAGGCATATGTTGTGCAAAAAAAATTTAAAAAAAGGAGGGGAAATCTATAGTCAGAATAAAATACAATGCAAGTGAAAAAAAACAAAATATAACAGAACCAAAAATCAAAGAAACAAGAAAAACAGATTGTTATGAATAATTACTTATAAAAATTAACCGGAAAGAGATGAATGAAAATGAGTGAAAAGTACATAGAGATAAAGTGAGACTGAGAAAATACAAAACCCTACATTGCACTACACGTATACGAGTATACTCAAATATTTGTATAAATCATAACACTTTCATCTTCCTTTTAAGACGGATATATAGTATAGTGGACAGCAAAAGTCCAGGCATACTAGTTAACATAATACTATATTCAGGCATGCATTTTAATTGAGTCAGTATTCGTTTAATTCACAAAATTATTTTAAGTGTTCAGGCATACGCAAATAAGCTTATTCAATAATCATTTGACAGCTGGAAAACAAGAAAAATTTTTTTTTATAAATTTATAAATTTTCATAAATTTAATACTAAACCTACCCTGACGGGAAAAATTACTTATTTAAGATTTTTTTATCAGAATTTATAACACCGATATTTGGCTTTACGTCGTCGTAGTCTAGTAGGTAGTGTGTTGGCTTATTAGTCGTAAAGACAGGGTTCGAGCCTCAGGCCAGACATCAAAACAAAATACAAAAACTATTTCTTCGGCGACTTCCTCTCAGCAGATGTTTGGGAAAAACTCTGAGAGTAAAAAAATTGCCATGAAAAGTTTCTTAAAAATCTGTCGTTCTTAGTCGACTTTAAACTGTAGGTCCCACCACTCATGCATAAAATTAACACACACAACATAAGTGTCGAAATCCTGACTGAAAGGTTGTAATGACCAATTATTAAAAATTCGTATTTCATTGTTTTATTATACTCCTTATCCCCAAAATTTCGAAACATTCAAAATAATTTAAATCATTAGAAATTTTAAATAATATTTAGTAGAAAGAGAATGGAATAGGATTAGAAATAAAAGATGTATCGGTAGATTTAGTGTTAATATAAATAATCTTACCTTTCACCTTACTCGCCATTTTTATTTGATGTTGTTGATATTTGTATTTTCAAATATCAACAAAATTTGTTGCCATAAGTTGTAACTTTCTCACTGAACATACTTATGACAGTGCTGCATTTTATGTTTTACTCAATATTATAACAATTTGCGTATTTATTGTGCAATTATTAATTGAAATTTTATATGAAATATTGAGTTCAATAATGGCGTTTATTACAATTTACGCTGTTTAGCGGTTACATAAATACTGTCTCCTAAATACTGTCGTTGAGTTGGGGCATTATGCTAGAGTATTAAGCCTGTGAGGACTTTGGTAGGCAAATCATATCTTAACATTAACAGCAGTATGATACTGACATAGAGTGTACAGGAGAATTCGTAATCGCGTTGTGCACAAGAACTTAGCATTTCACAGACCACAATTTTACGAATTTTGCGTCGTCACTCAGGGCCTGTATCCGAGCAAAATTCAACTAACCCTGTAACTAAAGATAGACAACCATACACAAGAACATGGGTACGCTAAAAGGCAACTGAAACCAATTTTTATTGAAAAAACATCTTCAGCGATAATACCTATTTCTGGTTGGGTGAGTACGTGACAAACAAAATTGTCGAATTTAGGCAATAATAATCCATTTGAGCTCCAAGTGCATCCTATGCATTTCAGAAAAAGTCGCAACAATTTTGCACTTTCAGCGTCAGCAGCTGCAGCAGCAAAACAAATAAAAAATTAACAGTTCATTAATACTGTTATGTTTTTACCTTAAAAAAAACGTTTAAAATATGAGCTCGTAGATTGTAAATAAAAATAAAAATAAATTTATTTTCAGTTTTAATTCAATTCTTTATTGTTCCCACAATTCTGTGTGCCACTGTTCACAACTTGATGTAAACAACAACAATTTGCTTTATTTGCTATTCTTCTTTACACTCTTCTGCGTAAACACAAACAATTGTTCGACAGATCTTTATAGTGGAGATCTTCAAACCACGATTATTCCCTTCACACGCAACGTGTCTTCAAACAAGACTGATTAAATTTTTACTGACTCCGTTGCTCGTTTTGTCTTGTATTTTATATCGCAGGGTAAACAGTCTGATGAATGCTCTTGAAGGAGAATGACTTCGCCTTTGCGTAATCTATAAAAATGTTAACATGTTGTTTACGTTATTGTTGTTTGTGTATTTTGTTTACGTTTGTCCTTGCAGTGTTGTTGTTGCCTGATTGTTTACTTGTTTATTCCCTTTTTTATACTGACGTTGTTGCTATATTTTTGTTTATTTGTTGATCATGTAAACAAGTCCATTGTTTTTGTAGCTTTTGTTTATCATTTTAATGTTAAACGATGTAATACCATTTTCATTTTCGCAACAATACTTTATTATTGGTACCATGAAAATAATTTTTCGAGTTGTGTACGTTATTTTATTGACAGCAATAATCCTCTAATTTTGAGCATAAATTCTGTCTCTGTTAGCATTAATTCTCTCATTACTGCTAATAAAAATGAATTTTATTTCTGCTTGTTGTCGCGCTGTCTTTAAAATAATCACTTCAGTATACCTCCATGTATTCTATTTTTAAGGAGTTGCTGAGTTTGCTGCATTGCGTCCATTGTGTAACAATATTAAAAGATTAAAATTAATAAGATTTTAATATTGGCTGCATTTAACGATAAAATATTCTTAATTTATTTCAAGTATAAATATTTAATCAGCTTAGAGATTATTTTTTTAAATAATAAGGAAATTCTTCATAAATATTAAAAAGTGAAAGACTTTTTCAAGTTATTCATTTATTTCATACAGACGTACTTAAAACATTTCTCTTAAACTTACTTATGTATAATAAATTGTTCTAAATGTCATAAAGCATACCTGTTAAGTAATGATTAGTAATCGTAATGATTAATAATTTGATTACTTTTTTTTGAATGGTGAAATAATGTTGTATACGATTATTTTTGGTTAAAATAGTTAATAATTGATTACGATTACAAAATAATCAAAAAATAATCAGGATTACTGGCGATTAGTCTAATAATCTAAAAGAATCAAAAGTAATCCAAAAGTAATCAATTTATTTTCAATTTGAATTCTTTTTGAACTTTGAATTCTTTTTGAACATTTGAAAAGAATCAAAAAGAATTATTGAAAACAATTTGATTACTTTTGGATTACTTTTGAATATTTGAAAATAATCAAAAGAATTATTTAAAACAATTTGATTATTTTTTAGACTTCTTTTGATTCTTTTTGATCGTTAGACTAATCGTCAGTAATCCTGATTATTTTTTGATTCTTTGGTAATCGTAATCAATTAGTAATTCGAAAAAATTGTTCATAGAATTATATAATCATTACGATTCTTTTTAAAAAGTAATGTAATTGATTACTAATCGTAATCGAAATTTAACAGGTATGTCATAAAGACATTAAGTTTACTTTTTTTATTCCATTTATAAAATGTTTTAAATCTACTCTACTTAACTCAATTTGGTGTTTTAGTTTTCTCCGTTGGGTTCAAGAAAAGGCATGTGAAACTTTATGGTCGGGTGGTTTCAAGAGAAACCACTTCACCACTCCTTTCTGTTTCATTTAGTTCTAAAATAAAGAAGAAAGTTCTTTAAAATGTGGTCTTCTACAGACAACTTAAGCAGAAGGAATTCAAAGCCAAGAAGTCTCATATTTTATTTTATGGTACTCTACACTATTATTAAAGAACTCGTAACAAGATATATGTTTTGTTGTTAAATTGCAAATAATTGCTGAATTAAGATAGTTTTATTGGAAGGTTGATGAAAATGAAGTCGCCGTAGTCTAGTATATAGTGTGATGGCTTATTTGATGTAAGGTCAGCCATCAAAACGAAAATATGAAAGAATATTTCTTCGGCGATATCCTCTCAGCAGATTTCTGGCTAAAACTCTGAGAGTAAATAAAATTGCCATGAAAAGTTTCTCAAAAAAAAAAATCTGTCGTTCGGGGTCAACTTTAAACTGTAGGTCCCGCCACTCATTTATAAAATTAACACACACAACATGAGTGGTGTGAGAAGCTAGGACATAATCCTGACTGAAGGGTTGTAGTGGCCAATTATGTATGTATGTATGTTATTGGAAGGAAGTATTGTCCAGAAGCTAACACTTTTCCTATTTTTTTTGATGTTGTGGATTCCGTTAAAAAAAAGCCGCCATAGTCTAGTAGGTAGTGTGTTGGCTTATTAGACGTGAAACCGTGTTTCAACACGTGGCTCAGACAACTTAAAATAATCGTAGCACGAAATAATATTTTAAATAAAATTGTTTCATTGTTCATTAATAAAATGAACAAGCTCAACATAGTTGGTGTGAAAAGTTGCGTTGTAATCTTGACTAAAGGGTTGTAATGACTAATTAAGTAAGTAAATAATGGCATGTGTTTTATCAAAATTGCGTTACATTTCATCACATACATACAATATTGTTACGAAAATGGAAACGCTGTACCAACGTTTAACATTAAAACGATAAACAAAAGCTACACAAACAAATACAACGAACTTGCTTGCATATACCAACATCAGTATGAAAGAAAAGCAGACAGACAAGTAAGAAAGAAAGCAACAACAAACAATGTAAGCAAAATATACAAACAACAATGAAGTAGCGATTCTCGAAAAGACGAAGACACCAATTTTCCATTTCAAGAACATTCATCAGACTGATTACGTGGGCATATAAAAAGGCAAGACAAAACAGGCAACGTGGTTTGAAGATCGCCGTTGAAAAGATCTGCGTTGTAAGCAAAGAATAATAGCGAATAAACAAATTGTTGTTGTATTCGTCAAGTGGTATACGGTGGCACACACAAGTAGTGCGAACAATAAAGAGTTTAATTGAAACTAAACACATATTTGTTTCTGGTTTTGTTTGCATTCAACGAACTCATATTTTAAACGTTTTTAAAAATTTAAAAACGTAACAATATTATGCTTTTGATAATAGCCTGAATGAAGTGAACATTTTATTCTTTGTTGCTTGAATCAACAGTATTCTACCATTGACATCTATATGTGGCATGAACAAAATATATTATTTTTTTTTTTTGCTTTTTCTTTAAAGTATTTCAACCAGAGACAGAAGGCTTAAGTAGTAAGCCAACTTCAGCATTGCAATTTCCTTTCAAATGCAGAACAGTATCGTCTGTAGGAGAAAGTGTATGAATTCCCACTTATCTTTATTGGCTTAAAACAATAAGGTCGTCTATATAAGATATTGTATAGGATCATCCAAAAGAGACTTACGAACTTTGTCTGTTGACAACGGCTATATTGGTTGAAGGTGCACTAGAAAATTACATGTAATTTATTAAGTCGGTTTTGCCAAATCACAATGCACTGTTCTCTGTTCTCTGAATGGGCTCTGAAGCAGTTGGTCCTAAATTTAAAGGTAAAATCATATTTGAGTACCCGAATAAACAAAATTATCAAATATGATACGATAATAATCCATATGAAATTCATAAAATTCATTAAATAATCTGCCAGAATTTAATGCCTCCAGAGTTAAAAAGCTCAGACTAGAACGTTTTAATAAAATTGAACTGCATTTAGACTTCTGAGCTTTTCGATTTCGTTTATGACCTTTTATTTACCACTTTTGGGTCAGAAAAGATATTTCACTTTCCTCTTTTCTTCCGACATATTGGTCGGACCCCCGTTGATTGGTATTCTACAGAGATACTTGATATACATATATATTGTTACGTTTTTACTTTTTAAAAACATTTGAAATATAAGCATGTAGATTGCAAATAAAAAACTAAACATAAATTTGTGTTCAGTTTTAATTAATTTCTTTTTTGTTCGCACAATTCTGTGTGCCATTGTTCACAACTTGATGCAAACAACAACAGTTATTTTGTTTGTTATTCCACTTTGCGCTCTTTTGTGTATACAATAGCAACTAAAATTTGTTCGATAGATCTTTATAACGGAGATCTTCAAACCACGCACAAGACTGACTGAATTGTTTCTGACTTTGTTGGCTGCTTTGTCTTGCCTTTTATATATCAGGATAAACAGTCTGATGAATGCTCTAGAAGGAGAATGACTTTGCCTTCTCAAAATCTCTATAAATGTAAACGTAGTTATTTCATTGTTGTTTATGTATTTTGTTTAAGTTTGTCCTTGCAGTTTTGTTGTTGCCTTTTTGTTTACTTGTATATCCCTTTTTTATACTGGTTTTTTGTTGGTATATTTTTTTTACTTGTTTATCATGTAAACAAGTACATTGTTTTTGTTTTTGTAGCTTTTTTACAATTTCAACGATGTGAAAGCGAAACACCATTTCCATTTTCGTAACAATGTAACTATTTTAGCATTTATAAGATTGCCACAAGCGAAGCATATCCTTCAAAAAAGTCGGATTAATTTATTTAACTTCCATATACAAAAGTATGTATGTGCAAATGTTTGTTATTCAGTTAGACCACAAAATGTCAAATATCATAGCATTGTTAGCATTTTATTTTATGGAACATTTTTTCGGGAATATTTATAATGTAGGTTATAAAATAATGTTTTCTTTTTTGTTTTTTTTAAATTTTAGTCACGTACTTGAGTGGTTGTCACGCGACTTCCATACACCCAAAAAGCAGAATTTGGCATTGAAGAATGAAAATAAATTGACAAGTGAGATATGAAGAGCTCCATACGTCAGGATATTAATAGGATATGAAGTGGTATCGTTAGATTTCATTACTTCCTTCTTTTATATTCCATATAAATTCGTTACCTGAATTTGTATCGCAATTAAAAACGTGCATGAAACTGATTCATTAACATACTCTGTGGTTGAACTATAAAAATGTAAGAATGAGAGAAAATGAAATGTAGATGGAACTTTCATTGCATATGATGGTTCAATTACAGATTTTGTTGTTTTCATGGATCATTTTTCAGCACTTCCTAGCTTTAAATTTAAATAAAACAAACTACATATATCTACATCGATATTTTTTATTCATTAGAAACACCTATTTATACCATTGGAGAAGAGAATATAAAATCATTCAAATTTCCACCACCACTTCTCTAGATGATGCGCATTCGAAATATCTTTCCATAACTCTGCCGAATAAATCATCTGAATTTGACTAATGACATGTTTTATGTTGGTCTTGAGGACCTCTTTGAATTAAGAAAACCACTCAAGTCCAACTGAGTCAAATCGCACGTTCTAGGTGGCCTGTTCACATAATCTCCATCCAAAACAGGCTAAAAGAAGTTGATAATCATGGATGTATAGTGCAAACGATGGCATGGATAACGACCTTCTCAAAGAAATATATACCAATGACGCCGTCAGCTCAAACTTCCCTCCAAACAGAGACTTTTTCGTCATGCCTTGCACGCTCTTTTCTAAATTTTACGACTGCTTATTAGGCATGAGATCGCTGTTCAAACCACAGTTCATACATCTCCAAAAAAAACGAAATATGAAAAAATATTTCTTCGGCGACTTCCTCTCTCAGCAAATTTCTGGCAAAAAGTTTGAGAGTAAATAAATTTGTCATAAAAATTTCTCAAAAATCTATCGTTCGGAGTCGGCTTTAACTGTAGGTACCGCCACTTATGTATAAAGTTAACACATACAACATAAGTGGAGTGAAAAACTAGGTCATAACCCCGACTTATGGGTTGTAATCACCTATTATGTATTTATGTATGTATGTTTGTATGTATATGTGCCCAAGTCACCGTGCAAAATTTCTGAGGTTGTAAAAGGCAGTATTTTAGTAAATGAAGTAAAATCCACTTTGTTGGCCTATCCTTCACGCTCTAATGACAACAATGTTGGAAGATCTTACATTTCATCTACTAGACGTATACGTTATTTTTTATTATAAACATATACAAAATATCACTCATACGTAGTGACCAACTCAGTGGATAAGTAAAGTGAAAAAAATAAAGCATACTTTTAGGTTTATTTTCAAAATAATGTGATCTCAAGAATATTATTTGGAAATATTAATTACTTGAAATTGCTGGAAAGCAATGTTTCCAATTTGTAGGAAGACTTAAAAAAACACATTATTTCGTGAATAGTGGTCGCCTAACAAATTCCTACTATATTTATTATATTCCTATAGTCTTAAATCTAATTGTTGCTTGCGCTTTGACAACAGAAGTTTTTTTCCCACTTGTAGATTTGTAATCTAACAAGTTGAGGTTATATGTGTGAAAATTCGTAACATTACCTGCATGTTATGCTTTTCAATTAATATTAGTATTAAAAAGCTTCAACAAAGGATCAAGATTTTGAAGAAATCATGACAATTTTTATTTACTCTCAGGATTTTTGCCAGAGATCTGCTGAGAGGAAACCGCCGAAGAAATATTTTTAGTATTTCGTTTGGTTGGGATGTCTGACCTGAGGTTTGAACCGAGGCCCCATATCTAATAACTCAACACAATACCTACTAAACTTCGGCGATTATATTCCAGTACATTCTATCAAAAAAAAAAAAAAAAAAAGAAATCGTCGTATACGGTGTAGATAGTCTATGCAACTCCTGACGCCCTTTGATTTGACGAGGTGGTATGTCACCACTTTGATTGCTGCTTGACTGTCCACACATACGTTCAAGTTCGAAGAAGTCATTTTCTTGGTTTCAATCATACGTGCAATACGAATACTTAGATAAGCCATAACGGACGTTTGAATGATGTTGTATGTCACGCATAATGGATTCTATTTCAGAATAAGTATGATTCACAAGATAATTCGTGGAATATTATCTTTCTACTTTTGTCGATTATTTAATTTCTAACCTCAAATCTCAATTGAAAAACAATAAAGATAATACTAAATTGCAGAAGATTCATTGTAGAATTGTGTATCATGCCGAATTTGGCAATTACTTTTGCTGCACAGGGTCTTTATTATATATCCTTTAGTGCATTCTAATATACTTCAATGAGTTCCAATGCTAAGTAGTTAAGCTATTATTTGACTTTTAAAAATTCGGAAAAAGGATAAAAAAAAGTTCGATCACATTTTAACAAACTACGCCTTAATAATTTGTAGGCTGTTGGCAGTTGCCATGTAAGTAGATGCTGTAAACATCTTGAATATTACATGCTCCAATACTTGTTAATTATGCTCAGAGATATTATTTAGATTTTCATTATAATGGACCACAAGATCAGCTTTTTTCGAAGAGTTATCTTGGTTATACGTGTGTGTTGGCCATGTTTCAAACCCCATGTCAAACATCTCCAATAAAACGAAATATGAAAAAAAAATTTTTTGGTCGAGTTCTTCTCAGCAGATTTCTGACAAAACTCTGGGAGTAAATAAAACTGACATGAAAAAATTATCAAAAATTTGTCGTTGAGATTCCTGGCACTCATGTATAAAATTAACACAATACTGATTAAAGGGTTCTAATGACAAATTATGTATTGTTACGAAAATGGAAATGGTGTTACATTGTTTAATATTAAAATGATAAACATAAGCTACAAAAACAAAAACAATGGCCTTGTTTACATGATCAACGAAAAACAAATTTTATAGCAGCGACATCAGTATAAAAAGGAGATAAACAAGTAAAGAAGAAACAACAACAAACATTACCAGTATAAATATAAACAAAATACACAAACAACACTGAAACAACGATGTTTATATTTACAGAGATTTCGAGAACGCGAAGTTATTTTCCTTCATGTGCATACATTAGACTGATACCCTGCGATATAAAAGGTAAGACCTGCTTTACGGAGTCAGTAAAAATTCAGTCAGTCTTGTGTGAATACGCGTTGCGTCTGAAGAGAATAATTGTGGTTTGAAGATCTCCGCTATAAAGATCGGTCGAACAATTGTTAATGTTTACGCAAACGAGTGTAAATCAAAATAAGAAACAAAGCAATTGTTGTTGTTTACAGCTAGTGGGAACAATAAAGAAATTAATTAAAACTGAACACAAATTTATTTTTATTTTATTGCAATCTACGAGCTCATATTTCAAATGTTTTTAAAAGGTAAAAGCGTAACAGTATGTATGTATGTATAAATGTATGTTTGTATTGTACTGTTAAGAATTTTAGGATTCACAAATAATGTCTATTAAAAGCATTCTTTCGTTAAATTAAAGAGCTTTGCTATTAACAACATAACAAATGCACACTTTACTTTCTCATTTCTATAACTAGATTTTTTAAACCCACCAAAACTTATAAGTACATCCAACACATACATATCAGAGATCAGCAATGAGTATTCAAAAAGATGAGTAGAATCGAATCATACTCAAAATTTTTGATTCTTACAGGCTTTCATACTTATTTTAATATTATACTCATACTCATCAAGTACTCATCATACTGATACTTAACAATACGTATGATGTTGTTGATTTCGACTCTCCATGACTCAACATTTACAAGATTCACAAAGTAAGTATGATTGGCGTACGAACACTAAAATACTTTGTGTTTGCTTTGTTTGCTGCTCTATCTTATTTGCTTGTGTGTCTTTTTTCTTTTTTGGTAAATGCAACAACAACTAAGACTGTAGATTTTGATGAGTGATTCGAATCACTCTAATCATTTATAAGTATTTTTCTAAATTTATGAATCTAAATGAGTAGGCATATGAATCAAACATATTTCGGATGGTATGAGTTTGATGCCAACATTGTGCTCATACTCATTGCAACCTGTACTTATAAATCATCGTTCTAGTGAGTACGAATGAATCAGAGTAGGTTAATTTCAATATTGTCGATTCACTCATACTCAAAATTTCATGAGTGCTTATGAGTAGCGAAAAAACGATTCATTGCTGATCTCTGGTATACATTACATTGTATAAGTATGAATAACAGGAAAAATCATTTGTTAACTTTCTGTTGCTCTTTGTATATGTTTTTAACACCTGAATCCATTTTAAATTGCTTTAACCATTTTTATTTTTTTTTAACACGACAGTACCATATAGAGAGATTTGTGCAGTGAATGTTTAAAAGAAGGAGAAACAGAATGGCGCCAACAAATTGTTTGCTAGTTTTAACTGGGGCCGACAACAGGTTCAATAGTACGGGCTAACAATGTTTCATAGTTTCTTTTTTTTTTTTTTTTTTTTTTTTTTTTTTATTATTATAAGTATTAAAAATACTTTAAATTTTCAAATTAAACAAAATTGTTACAAAACATTAAATAATACAAAATTAATACATTTTCGTTTAAAAATATTTTCATTTAATTCATTTTTAATATTTGTTGGTAATAAATTGTATAGCTGTAGTCCTTTATAAAACTACGTTTTCTGCATCTGGGTTGACTTCACTCTTTGAATTCGAAAGTCGTCCGCATTCCTCAGCATATAAGGTTGGCTTTCTCCAACATATTTAATCTGCTCGCATAGGTATTTAGGCGCGTCACCATTCTTCATATTCTTAACAAACATTAAGGTGTTAAACTGTAATCTTTGTTTTATATTCATCCATTTCAGATCGTGGAGCATTGTATTTATATGCGTATACCGATCGCATTTTAATATTACCCTCATAGCTCTATTTTGAAGTTTCTGCATTCTTGTAAGTTGAATTGCGGTACTGCATGTACACAATATAGTGGAGCCGTATTCGAAGTGCGGTTTAATTATGGTGTTATAAATAGTTACTGCTGTAGATTTTGAAATTCTCTTTCTAATTCTCTTCAGGAAGCCAATTTTCCTGCCAATTTTCTTACATGTATAATCGATGTGTTCGTTTAAGTTTAGTTTTCTGTCAATTATAAAACCTAGGTATTTTATATGCTCAACCTTTTCTATTACAGAATCATTTATTTTAAATACTTCGTCAGAGTTCATGTTTATTTCCATTATTTTTGTCTTGTTTTCATTCAATTTCAATTTATTCATTTTAAGCCATTCATTTATTTTCTGAACATCGTATTTCATGTTATCCTGGCATTCCCTATCGCTATTTGTCACCGTATATATAAGAGTGTCATCAGCGTACAAAACAATTTTGCATCTTTCCAATACTTTTGGCATATCATTTATATATAATATAAACAATAAAGCACCTAATATTGAACCTTGCGGTACTCCGAAATTATTAATGGCTTCCTCAGACACAGTATTATTCAATTTTGTTGTTTGCGTTCTGTTTTCAAGATATGACTTGAACCATTCTAATTCAATTTCCCTTATTCCATACATATAAAGTTTCTTTAGCATGATATCCCTATCAATAGTCTCGAACGCTCTTTTAAAATCAAGAAATATTGCCATCATTATATTTTCCTTTTCTACGGCCTTCCATTCGCTTATAACATAATTCACTGTAGTTTCGCATGAATGTTTTTTCCGGAAACCTGATTGTTGTTCAGATAATATACCATGATCCTCAATAAACTGCTCAAGTTGTATCTTGACTACTTTTTCCAATATTTTTTCACATACCTTAAGTGTATTTATGGGTCGAAATTCCTCAAATTTTCTTGTCTTGGGCACCTTTTCAATCGGTGTTATCATTGATCTTTTCCAATTTTCCGGAAATATACCAGTCTCCTATGATGTATTAATTATTCTTAGCAAAACATTTCCTATTATATTCCAATTATCAATTATAATTTTATTTGAGACACTTTCATGGTCAGGCTTATTCTTCATCTGTTTCACAATGTTCTCAAGTTCTGCAATGCCTATCCTACGAAATTTAAATAAATTATTCGGTTCACACGTTATCTGACTAACATATTGAACTTTATCAATCGACTGTCTTATGGTACTTATACTATTAATAAAAAATGTGTTAAACTTATTTACTATATCACAGTTATCACTATATTCCACCTGGTCAAATATCACAGACTTAGTTAAATTTTATTTCCTATTAAGTACCAGGGTTTTAATCTGTTTCCACATTTGCCTCTGTGTACATGCATTGTCAATTTTCGTATTTATGTAACTATTCTTACTATTTTCAATCTGTACCTTGTATCGATTCCTAATTATTTTATATTCAGCCCAAGCCTGACTAGAATTCTCAATTTTAGCTTTGAAATATTTTATTATTTTCTCTCTCTTCATTGCCTGCAATTCTGTGTTGTACCATCTATTAACTTTATTATTCAAATGTATCTGTTTTCTAATTGTTAATCTTTGTATTGCACTCTTCAGGCCGCTATCGAATAAATTAACATTTTGATTCAAATCCTTGCAATCGTCATATTTCATGGTGTCCCTGATCATTGCACTAAAAGTATACCTATCGTATCTAAATACATTTATGGTCTTTGCCTCGTTGTTAATTTTGCCCATTCCCGCTAATGATATGTTAATAATCTCATGGTCAGAAATTTTGTTCTTCTTACAGTTTTCTGATGTTATCTCATAATTATTAGTTATCACGTAATCTATTATAGTGCTTGAATCTCTCGTCACACGAGTGTATTCATTAACTAATTGTCTAAGGCCATTGTCATTAATTATACTTCTAATCCTATTTCTATATAAAGAGTTTTTCTTCCAGTCTATATTAAAATCTCCGGCAATCAAAATATCACAGTCATTATCACAGATTTCCTCAATTGTTTGCTCAAATATATCACAGAATTCGGACTCGCCTTAGCTGGGCGATCTATATATTGCACCAATTAAAATATCGTACTTGTCATAAGTTGCATTGCAGAATAACATCCAATATTTTAAATCGTCATTTTTTTCAATAGCCTTTGTAACATTCCAGTGCCTTTTAAAATATAGAATAACTCCTCCTGTTCTAGATGACGTAGATAACGAACATATGTTATCATAACCATGTAATGATATTTCCTTTTCTTCTATGTTTTTGGTCAAGTGTGTTTCAGACAATATTAGAAAATCGGGATATTCTGTCAACGCAATCACTTCAACTTGATTATAATTATTAATAAGACCCTGTACATTTGTATATACTGCACGTATTTCTTCTAATTGTTATATCGTTAAGCCTATATTTCTCATTTTGATCTTTAACTTATGTTGATATACGGAACACATTTTATCATTTGTAAAATGTTTCTCATCCAAACCCATGTTTAGCCTACTATTTACGTTGGAGCAATTAATGCACTTCATTATTTTTTCCTGACTTCCACAGTTTACTGTTCTGTGTTGTCCATGACATTTCAGACATATGTCATTGTTTTTACAGTCTCTCGCTAAATGATTGTATCCTCTGCACTTCATACATTGAACGACTTCAGTCCCGTCATACACTCTACATTTTTCCCATCCAATATTTAATTTTCCGTCTTCCATAATTTTCTCATACGCCTCATTATCTACTTTTAATCTCACATTAAACATGGTTCTATTACCTCTCCTTGTTTCATATTTCCCTACGTATTTAATGTTAGCTGTATCTAATTTATGATTTTGTTTCCTTAATTTTTCTATTAATTCATTCTCATTATAGTTAAATGACATACCAATAATTTTTATATTCAACTCATTCTGGTTTGGGATTTTGACCTCGTACTGTGTAGATATTTTCTCCTGAATTGCATTTTTAATCTTTTCTCTTTCCTCAGTATTCTCACTTTGAATAACAATTGCTCCACTTCTTCTACTTTCCACATTTACTATTTTTAAATTATCTGGGCTTACTTTATTCAATTCCTCCTTTGTTTTTATAATTGATTGTTTTTCCTTGGGTTTCACAATTATTGCCAAATTTCTATTTGCACTCGGCAACCCTTTATTTTTTACTGTGTCTGCATAAGTTGTTTTTGCAACTTGTTTACAGTTTTCATTTATAACTTTCTTAATTTCTTTACATACGTTCTCCTTCTGTTCCTCTATTGATTTGCAAAATTGTTTGTTGCTGTTTTCTACTTCGTTAATATTACCAATCAATTTGTGTTATATTGGTTGTTAATGATTGATTCTACTACAGCACAGGCAATAACAAAAAAACAAAACTATTATTTCTATGCTTGTACTGCTACTGCTGAGTTGGCATGTGTTAAAATAATACATTCGTTTAAATTCCCAACCACATAGCCACTTTCAAACATATTTTTAAAACAAACTTTGTTGCAGGCATCCTTCTTTGAATAAAAAGTTACATATATTTTGTAGAATACTCAGGGATTGGGTCTTACTCACAACGGACGTTATATTGGGACTAGGAAAAATGGTTTGTGTCAAAGAAAATAAGGTATCCACATACGGATAGTTTGTCTAAGAAACACGCACTCTGGCGAAAGCTTTGGAAATGTATAGACCCGCGACATTAATTTCATCAATTTAAATATTTTGAAAACGCATAGCCCTGTTGATTCGAAATAAAAAAAAAAATGTTTCTCAGAAATCAGTCGTTCGGAGTCGACTATAAACTGTAGGTCCCACCACTCGTGTACAAAAATTAACACACACAACATAAGTGGTGTGAGAAACTAGGACGTTGTACAATGGGTCAATTCGACCTCCGGGTACTGTACTTGTGTTAATTGAAAAGTACACGTCCTCTAACCTAACCTAATCTACTAGACATCTTATCGAGCTCATTCAGAGGTTGATTACGTTTTATTTGAGAATATTTCCAGCTAAAAAGAACAAGGTCAGCCAGCTCAGTGAATGAAGGGTCATCTATTATAAGGGCAGAGATCTAGATAGCATTCTTGAAGTCGCCGTAGTTTAGTAACAGTGTTTTTTGGCTTATTAGACGTAAGGTCAGGGTTCAAACCCCAGGTCCGATATCTGAATGGTAACAAAATAAGAAATAATATATCTTAGGCGACTTTCTCTCAGCAGATTTCTGGAACAAACTCTGGTAGTAAATAAAATTGTCGTGATCATTTTCACAAAGAAAAAAATCTGTCATTCGGAGTTGGCTTTAAAATGTATTATTGATAAAATTAACACATACCACATAAGTGGTGTGGGAAACTAGATTAAAATCATGACTGAAAAATGACCAATTAATTAAGTCAGTTAATGAATGAACAAAAACTGTTGATTTCGTTTGGAGAAATTTTTCAATGTCTGAAGAATAAGGTCGATGCGGAAAGAATTCACACCCGCATTCATACAATTTTGCTATCCTTGTCATTGATTTGCGACGCATTGCATTGTGCCTCAAAATGCTCTACCACATAAACTATAGGCCTAACGGTTTAAAGTTTATACACGTGTATTTTGTATTTTACTTTTTAAAAACGTTTAAAATATAAGTTCGTTGATTGCAAACAAAATAAAAATAAATTAGTGTTTAGTTTCAATTAAATTCAGTATTGCCACTATTTACAACTTGATGAATACAAAATAATTGCTTGTTAGCTGTAATTCTTTGCTTACAACGCAGTTCTTTTCAACGGAGATTTTCAAACCACGGCTGTTTTCTTCACACGCAATGCGTCTTCACACAAGACTGACTGAATTCTTACTACTACTCGTTGCCTGCTTTGTCTTGCCTTTTTATATGCCCACGTAATCAGTCTGATAAATGTTCTTGAAATCGAATGTTCGTATGTTCGCTTTCTTGAGAACTGAATCGCCACTTCATTGTTGTTTGTGTATTTTGTTCACATTGCTTGTTGTGGTGTTCTCGCTTGCTTCTCTATCCCCTTCTCTTTCGTACTGATGTTGTTGCTTTAGGTGTAACAAGTTCATTGTATTTGTTTGTGTAGCTTTTGCTCATTTTAATGTTGTACTCCGTTTCCATTTTTCGTAACAATATTGTTAGCGCCGTCTGTATTACAAATGTACTCTTCAGTAACAAAAAATATTTTTTAGCCCGTCACAACATCGGTCGCTTCTGTTTTTTTTCATTATTTTTTAATGCAAAGAATGGAATATGCATTTGAATGCAGTCATGCTGAAGGATGAATCATCAAGAAATTGTAAAAAGTTATAAACATGCTTCGTTACTTTCAATATTTTCGTATTGTATTGTGGTCTTCTGTTTGTTTTTCTATTTTTTTTCGTTTTGCTTGTACTACATACATAGTATTGTGACAGTAACTTCTTTAGTTCTAAATAACAAGGATAGCGTAGAAAACATGTTTTAAACAATTTTTATTTGTAAACTACTTTAAAGTGTCTTTTCTATGTTTTGAACACAATTTATTCAACTTTTTATTTACTTGGAAATAAAATTCAAGATGATTCCTACTAAATATGAAATCAATTCATTTTTCGACTTTTTATAAAATGTCAATTTGTATATCTATTATTGTTTCGAAAATGAAAAATTTATACACTTGTGTTTTGCTTTTACAACGCTTAACATTAAAATTATAAACAAAAGCTACAAAAGACAAACAATTCTGTAAACAAACCTGTATACAAATTATCGTACTGCTTAATATAACAACAAACACCAGCATAACAAAAATACACGAACAACACTACAAAAATAAATGTAAACAAAATACACAAACAGCACTACAATAATAAAAAATGTAAACAACGGTGTTTACATTTATAGAGATTACGAGAAGGCGAAGTCATGAACATTCCCCTTCAAGCACATTTATCAGGCTGTTTACTCTGACATATAAAAGGGAAGGAAAAGCAGATCAGTGACTTAGTGAAGTTCAGTCAGCCTTGTGTGACGACGTGGTGCGATTAAAGAGAGTAATCGTGGATTGAAGATCTCCGTTAGAAAGATCTGTCGAATAATTGTCTAGTAATTGTTATTGTTTATGCAAAGGTTAAAAAAAAGGAATAACAAAGAAAAGCAATTGTTGTTGTTTACATCAAGTTGTGAGCAGTGGTACACAGAATTGTGCGAATAATAAAAAATTTTAATTAAAACTAAACACAAATTTATTTTTATTTTATTTGCAATCTACGAGTTCATATTTGAAACGTTTTCAAAACCTGAAAACGTAACAATATTCATATATATTCATCATTTACATTTAAGCCTGTAATTCTCTACTAGTCTCCGATACAGATTGTTAAAATATGTTTCAAAAAAATTGAAAGTTATTCTTTTCTCTTAATCTAAATAAAACACAATTTATTTATTCTCATTTGACTGGACTCTTAAAATCTCTGGCTCCTCAATTGATTAACGGAGGAAGAAAATATTTAAAGAAAGTTACTGACAGTCAAGCCAAACGCTGTTATGAATATTTTAGAACAAATATTTTGGGTACTTACTCAACACTCAATATTTATAGTTGTATTAATTTCTAATACTGCACACTGGCAACGAACTCTAGGCAGTATTCCTGACTGAATTGTTGTAATAGCCAATAATTTTTTTTTTATATATTTATTTAAGTCAATGAACAAATTCCTTACTGACTAATAACAAAAATAGATACGAATGAAATTAAATAGAATTACAAACATTTTCTTCAAAAATACAAGTACAAAAATACAGTTACAATAAAAATATGAAAAGTTATGAATTGGAAAAACAATAATGTTCCATTTTATAACGCAAGAATTTAAAGAAAAATCAATAAAATCTGACAAATAATTAAATTGACGGCAAATTCTAGTTAACGGACCAGCAACAGCATAATTAGTTCTGCAGAATTGAATATAAATAAGATTATAACAGCGGAAGTTACGACTAGGAATATTGAATTTAACAGATCTTAGCAGAAATTCACAGCAAATATTACCATTGATCAGATTAATCATGAAGGATATATTTAACATTGTTCGACGACTCTTAAGGGTAGGCAGTTCTTTTAATGCCAGTCTGCTAATATATGAAGGCATATCCAAATAATTCCATTCAAGGCTACGCAAACAGAAGAGTAGAAATTGTTTCTGCACAGATTCGATGTGGTCGCTGTAAACATTATAGTGAGGATCCATACTCCAAAATTGGTCTGACAAGCGATACGTATAGCTGTTTCGTAATAAATGGATCAGAAAATTCTTTTGCCCAACGTTTTATGAAGCCGAGAGTGCTCCTTGCCTTATTTACAGTCAAAGTGATATGATCATTAAAGTTTAATTTTGTGTCTAATAGGATCCCAAGATCAATTAAAGAGTTCACAATCTCTAATTGATGACCTCCAAGCAAGTAATTAACCGCGATAAAATTATTTCATGCAAACAAGGTAAAGTTTCTGATTGTGGTCAACGTGGCGACCACCAGGACGATCCTTGTCTTGCTGTATTCAAGTTGACACGCAGCCTCCTCGTGGCCCCTCCTGGATGGCATTCTAGCACCCGCTAGATGTTAACTAATGCGTGCAGCGAATGTCCAATCCCCTGGACGTTAAATTTGGGTTGTGCGTAGGGCTTGGAACCCACCACGTAAAAACAAATATCCAATGAAAACCAAGACAGAATTACATGAAAAGATCCCCTCTAAAGTTGACGACCACGGCAAACGTATAAAGGACTATGATTTACGTATTGGCACATGGAACGTCCGCACCCTTTACAGGGTACGCGCTTCCGCCCAGCTGGCGGATGCCCTCATTAAATGTAGGACTGACATCACTGCCATTCAGGAAATGCGATGGACAGGACAAGGATGCAAAAGGCTTGCATCTTGCGATGTATACTACAGCTGCCATGAAAACAAGCACGAATTTGGATGCGGATTTGTGGTTAATAAGAGACTTCGTCACCTTGTCTCTGGGTTCACACCTGTGAACGAAAGAATAGCCACAATCCGCATCAAGGCAAAATTTTACAACATCAGCTTAATATGTGCTCACGCCCCGACGGAAGAAAAGGACGATGTGGTTAAGGATGCCTTCTATGCTAAACTCGAGGACGTATACGATAAGTGCCCGGCCCATGACGCCAAAATCGTCCTCGGGGATTTTAATGCAAAGGTCGGGCGGGAAGGTATCTTTGGCCCTACTGTCGGACAGTTCAGCCTCCACGCAAACACTACCTCCAATGGTATGAGGCTGATCGATTTCGCCGCGGCGCGTAACATGGTAGTATGTAGCACTAAGTTTCAACATCTCGACATTCACAAGGCCACATGGATGTCCCCTGAGCGATCAACATCCAACCAGATCGATCATATTGTGATAGACGGAAGGCACGTATCCAGTGTACTAGATGTGCGCATATTCAGAGGTCCAAACATCGACTCGGACCACTACCTTGTCGCAGCCAAGTTTCGATTGCGCATTAGCGCTTCGAGGTCTGCGCACTCTAGTGCATTGCGAAAGCTGGACGTTAAGAAGCTGCGATCACAAAGGACAGCTGAGGCGTTCTCCGCTCAACTCTCGGATAAGCTCCGTCGTTCCCCATCTAATCTCAACGACATTGGCGGACTGTGGGCCAACATCTCCCACTCCTTGCGCACTACTGCGGAAACAGTCCTTGGTTTCGAATGCCCACCCCAACGAAATCAATGGTACGATGAGGAATGTCGCGAGGCAACTGCAGCGAAAAACGCCGCATACAAGAAAACGTTGCAGTCAGCCGCTACGCGAGCCATTGTCGAGAACTATAGAGAGAAGAGAAGGGATGAGAGACGCCTTTTCAGATGCAAGAAGAGGGAGCAGGAAAGGCGTGAGCGTGAGGAAGTCAAGATGTATAGATGTAGGAATGACGCTCGAAAATTCCATCAAAAGGTTAAGCGTCTAACCGAGGGTTATAAACCCGGAGCGTCTTCCTGCAAGGACGAAAATGGAAACTTAGTAACAGATCCGCAGGGAGTACTGAGGTTATGGAGGAAACACTTCTCTACTCTGCTACAAGGCGATGACGACACCAATACCGCCTTTAGAGATGATGTTCCGAACCCGATCGATGATGACGGCGTGGAGTTTCCGCCGCCTAGCCATGAAGAGGTCAAAGTCGCGATTACGCGCCTTAAAAACAATAAAGCAGCAGGTCCTGATGGCCTCCCCGCTGAATTGTTTAAGACCGGATGTAATGAGTTGGTAGGGCGCATGCACCAGCTTATTTACAAAATATGGCTAGAGGAAAGTATGCCCAACGATTGGAACCTCAGTGTCCTCTGTCCTGTCCTGAAAAAGGGAGACCCTACTATATGCGCCAACTATAGGGGTATAAGCCTTCTCCCTATCGCATATAAGGTTCTTACAGGCGTATTGTGTGAACGACTGAAGCCACTCGTCAAAACACTGATTGGACCTTATCAGTGCGGCTTCAGACCTGGCAAGTCCACCATCGACCAGATCTTCACACTACGCCAAATCCTGGAAAAGACCCACGAGAAACAAGTCGACACACACCATCTTTTTGTTGAGCAATTCCTGTAGCTCCGTCAAGGTAGGAATGGACCTCTCCGAGCCTTTTGATACCGTGCGAGGTTTCAGACAAGGCGATCCCTTATCATGCGACCTCTTCAACTTCGTCATGGAGAGTGTTCTGCGAAAGGCAGGAGTGCATCGCAGTGGCACTATTTTTCAAAAAAGTGTCCAGATGCTTGCGTACGCTGACGACATTGACATCATAGGGCGTACGAAGCGAGATGTTACTGCTGCCTTTAGTGCTATTGAACGCGAGTCTACCAAGATGGGTTTGGCAGTAAATGAGGGCAAAACAAAGTATATGTCATCGACGAGTCGAGACGCGCGGCGTATTGATTCTCAGATTACGGCCGATAACTATACTTTTGATACGGTCAAGGAATTCATCTATCTTGGCTCCGCCTTTACCACCAGAAATGATGTCAGTCTGGAGATCAAGCGCAGGATCACTCTTGCCAACAGGTGCTACTATGGTCTCAATAGGCAATTGAGTAGCAGAGACCTCTCTCGTACGACAAAACTAACACTCTACAAGACACTCATCCTACCCGTGCTTCTTTATGGCGCAGAAGCATGGACCCTATTAAGTACAGATGCAGCGGCCTTGAGAGTGTTCGAGAGAAAAGTACTGCGCAAGATCTTCGGTCCAGTGCGAGTTGGCGATGATTTCCGTATCCGATACAACAGTGAGCTGTATGAGCTCCTCAACGACATGGACGTTGTACAGCGTATTAATATCCAGCGGCTGCGCTGGCTCGGCCATGTCGTTCGAATGGAGGAGGATGCGCCGGCAAGACGGGTATTTGATGCGGGAATCTGCGGAAGTCGGCGAAGAGGACGACATTGCATCCGTTGGAAGGACCAAATCGAGGAAGCCCTGTCATCGATTGGTGTGACCAACTGGCGTAGGCGCGCACGAAGCAGAGGCGCCTGGAAGGATGTGTTGCGGCAGGCCGAAATCCGATAAACGGGTTGTTATGGCCAATTAAGTAAGTAAGTAAGAACCGCATACATTTGCATTTTGTAATATTCAGCTCCATCATGTTGTACTCGCACCACAAAAATAAATTATTGAGATTACTTTGAAGATAAATATGCTCGATGAAATTATTAAAGGAGAGAAAAACTTTTACATCGTCAGCATACATCAAGATATTGGCAAAATTAATTATGTTGGGAAGATCGTTTTTAAACAGCGAATAATGAAGTGGACCAAGATGGCTGCCCTGAGGAACACTAGATAGCACATAAATATACTTAGATAATCTATTTGTTCACACTTACGGTCTGCTTCCTACCAGTTATGTTATATAATCCAAAAGAAACATATGCACTTACAATATTTTTGTTTAGGAACGCATTTTTGAAAATGAGGCCGAAATTGCATTCTCTGTGAAAGGTATTCGTTGCAGGAATGTTAAAACGGAATTCTTGAACACTCTGCTGGAGGGCAAGGGTGTGGACAATGTATGGTTGGGTATGGACGATGCCATGAAATAATGAAGAATGATTTATTCAGTAAAAAACTTTTGAATAATTTGAATTGCTTTATATGTGCCACTTAGGCTCGTACCAGTAGTTAATTGTTACATTTTTATATTTCGGTCTATAATAGATGGAAATATTTAAGAATTCCCAATTTGTTTCACGGCATTTTTCAAAACATATATAAAATAAAATTTGTCTGCGGCATGTTAAATATTTCTGATCGGTGAGTCTCACATAAGTTTTTATATAAAAATCGTAGGGGGCAGCGGAAATTTAGTAAAGATATTCACACATATGAACATATTATCCCTAATTTAATCTATCCATTAGTACTGCATACATGTGCAATTTGCAGCTCATTTTTCTAACATCATTATCGAATCTTCGGATTTACGCTTGGTCTTATGTGTGGAATACGAATTAAAAAAAAAAATGTTGTTACATGGAAACAAGAATCTGACAGACCCAGTTTAAACATAATAAACCTATGCATTCAACATGTGATTGTCTGTCCAGTAGTTCAATCCATCAATCAATCATTTGTAAGGCATTTACTGAAGTACATCACAAATTGATTAAAAAGGTATTTCATTGTGAATCGTTTTTGTGATGTTTAAGGATAAATCAGACCAACAATTTTTATTTTCAACAGAGTTTTCTTATTTATTTGAAGGAATTCCATGATAAATAGAGAAAATATTGAAAATCATTTGGGTAAATACATACGTACATATATCTTGACGTGAAACAATAAACAAACACAAATTTATATTCTAAAAACGAAGGATACGAGTATATATTGTGTATAATGTATAAACATAAAAATAACGTATGGATACAAACATACCTTTTTTACAAAATTTAAAAAATTCTATTTTACGCTCAACACTCGTAAGATAAATACAAATTTAGTCGGAAAAAGGTGAAAATTTTATGTGAAGTATGAACTGAATCCACATGATAGATTTCGGATTTGTTTTGATTGACCGTAAATTAGAGGCAATAACATTACTAACCAAATAATAGAACATAATTTGTTTATTTATTTATCAACAAAACAATCATTAGGTAAATATCGAATATACACTGGCTCAAATAACTCTCCGTACACCAAGCAATTGGTGTAATTTGAATAAAATAAAGTTGTTTAAAAAATTTCAATTTGTGCTTAAAATAACTCGTTGCGACAGTCAAAATACACCCAGCTAATGACATAGTGTAGGTTGTGAGTTTTGTTGAGTAGAACTCAAAAATATTTTTCTTATATTTCTTGAACCCCGCAAAATTGTTTTATTTGACAAAAATTGTTTTTTTGGACTTTACGCACAAATTTATTTATTACACAAACATTTCCTAAATAAAATTTAATTTCTTAATTTTTTTCTTATTTTACCCAGCCTTAAATTATGTGTTTTACAGAGTTACGTTAGTAACATAACAGAGCTCTGTTAACTGACTTGGTTTGCGTCTGGGGAGAGTCTTCACACAAATATCTACATGAGGCTCATGAACATCTTATGCATCCCTTGCATGATCTGGTGTTGATTTTGGGATGGCGGTGTCTTCAGCCAATATTTCTTTGACGACTTTGTCAAGGCCATCACTGTCAATGATGAGCTTTAGAGGTCGATGATTATTAACTTCTTTTGGCCTGATTTTGATGATTTAAATACTAACGAAACACTATATCCTTTCGACAACACAGTTCTTGACCCATTGAATATTTGAGGGCGTGGGTAAGTAGTGGTGATGTGAACTGGCCACCGAGATTATGGAATTTGAAACCGTTCGAGTTTTTCTGGAATTTGTGAGATTTTTTAAGCCACAAACCACTGCTGTTCTACATAGACCAACACAGCCCATGTAATCGATCAAATTCTGCCTGATTTCTGCATCAGAGTAAAAGGATAAGTGGACACTTCTAATGCGTTCCACCCAGAGAAGCTAAGGCGGACATTTAAATGTTGTTATATTTCACACACAATGGCATCAATAGGTCTTTTAAATGAATACGGAATTTTGATGATATCTCACGTACATTTTATTTTATTAAAATTTGGGTATGAAGCGCTTAATCAAAAACTCTGATAGTATTTCCAGAGAATCAAAGATACATTCCTTTGTACTTAAAAATTTATTTGCAGCCTTTAATTTTACAACCATTTATTGTTAAACTGATGTTAATAAATCTTAAATGAATTAAAATCTGTTGTATGAAGGTGTGCATAAACAAATAATCAATTTTTTTAAACGATGCTTGCACCACCATAGGTTCGTACAAGGTTATTTACAATGAGAAATATATTTTCAATGTAAATGATGCGAAAAAATCAACAATTAGTTTACTGTTAAAAACTTTTTCAATAATGAAAAGTTGTCTTGTTTATATACATATTCTTTTATTTTAACGCAATTACCAATGAAGCGTACATGTTTCAGATAACACGGAAGAGAAAAATATTGTGTTGTTCACTGCTTTCATTCGCTAAAGAAAGGTAAACAACATTTAAACACAATTGCATGCTTGTAAATTGAAGGCAAACCAACGCGTATTGGTTAAGTATAAGGTCATCGCCTTCATTCGACTGGAACTGGTTAAATAGTTTTAAACAAACAATTTCCATGAAAAAAAAATTTAAAGAAGCATATTCTACAGTTTTTACCTGTTTAAAAACGTTTTGCAAATAAAAATTAATTTGTATTTAGTTTTAATTAATTCCTTTATTGTTCGCACAATTCTGTGTGGCACTGTTCACAACTTGATGTAAACAACAATAATTACTTTATTGGTTATTCTTCTTTACACTCTTCTGCGTTAACACCAACGATTGTTCAACAGATCTTTATAACGAAGATCTTCAAGCCACGATTATTGTCTTCATACGCAACGTGTCTTCACAAAAAACTGACTGACTTTTTACTGACTCCGTTGCCTGATTTGTCTTGGCTTTTATATCACAATGTATACAGTCTGATGAATGCTCTTGAAGCATGTTGTTTACGTTATCGTTTTTTCTGTATTTTGTTTACGTTTCTCCTTGCAGTGTTGTTGTTGTCTGTTTGTTTACTTGTTTATCCCTTTTTTATACTGATGTTGTTGCTATATTTTCATTTGTTGATCAAGTAACCAAGTCCATAGTTTTTGTTTTTGTAGCTTTTGTTTATCATTCTAATGATAAACGATGTAACACCATTTCCATTTTCGTAACAATATTTAGTTAAATTCATTCATTAAATGAATAATGAATAATAGTTGCTAAGATTATTATGCGACAAATTTCTAAAGGCAGAAGAGATTGGGACGAATGTTTTGAACCCATGATGTTTAACAGATGCCTTGTGTTTAACATCCTCCGTTGAATTAATTTTAAGCCTCAGCGTGAAGTACTTCATGCATTTTGTTATGCTTCTGAGAAAACATATGCTGCCAATCTGTATAGTAGAGTCCTAACACCGTCTGGTGAATTTGTCATCCGCTTGCTCGCTGCCAAAACAAAAATTGCGAATATAGACAAGTAAACTTTACCCCGTTTAGAGTTCTTCGGTGCGACTTACCAGATCGGAAGCCTTTGTGGGACAGATTCGATTATCGTTCTGTCCTGGCTTCATAAACCTCCTTGCCATTGGCTAACTTTTGTAGCAAATCGAGTAACGTTTGTCGTGGACAGGTAGGCACTGACAATTGGAATCACTTGAAATCTCTACATAAAGTTGATACAACATGATGACAGTTTTTACTCGTCAGAAAACCCATCAAAGAAATTTTGTTGTTATCGACCATGTTGGCATTCGTCATGACAATTAACCCCATAACGATTGAAATTTTAGTCGAATTGAACTGAGAGTAGCCCAAATTCGAACTGCCAATGGCGCTCTAATATGGCCAATAGAGAAGCTCGTGCTGCTCCCTAACCTAGCAAAATTAATCCGTTTTCTTGTTTTTATTTGTTGCGTGTTTGTCATTTAACTCAAGATAATCCAATAACCCGTAGGGTAATTGTCGAACGCCTAAGAGAAAAACACCTCGGAACAAGCTTGCAACAAGCAACCCACTTTTGACGAACGCAGAAGAAGAGCGCAACCCACAACCAGGCTCTTATGATCAGTGCCCGCTAAAACCTATACTTTTTTATATTATAGTTCTTTATTTTAATTATACCTGTTAAATTTCGATTACGACTAGTAATCAATTACATTACCTTTTATAAAGAATCGTAATGATTATATAATTCTATGAACAATTTTTTTGAATTACTAATTGATTACGATTACCAAAGAATCAAAAAATAATCAGGATTACTGACGATTAGTCTAATAATCAAAAAGAATCAAAAGAAATTTAAAAAAAGAATCAAATTGTTTTAAATAATTCTTTTTGATTATTTTCAAATATACAAAGGTAATCAAATTTTTTTCAATAATTCTTTTTTATTATTTTCAAATATTCAAAAACATTGTGTCATAAAGTTTGGTGCGGAAAAAAAAAATAAAAAAAATTTTTAAACTCAAATAAAAAATATTTATATTTTAATTTAAAAAAAAAAACAATTGTGAATTTTTCCAGTCAAAGAACTCAAATTCTGTTCTTTCGTTATTTTTGAATAAAGGAGTCTTCTTAAGACCGCAATCGCGTACGCATAGCAATAAATATACAAAAACAAACATAAACAATTTTCATTGCCCTCATCATGTCTGAGGACACTGATGGTAGCGATGATGATATTGGCTGGCAGGTAGTTGCTTTGCCTACGTTGAAACGCCGTCAAACTAAATCACCCACAATATTTCAAAACAAAAGAATATATATTGATAACAAAAATTCAACTACATTAAATGATAACAAGAACAATCTTAACGGTGCTTGCATTCCAAACATAAACAACAACGTTGCTGGTACTTCAAAACAAGCAGCCTCTCAAAATAGTAATCGTTTTGCAGCACTTGATAACGAAAATGATGAAATAGGCTCTTCAGATGAAGAGATGGATAATACTGATACTGAACAGAATGATAATAATGATACTGTACCAAAACCTCCTCCTATATTTATACCTTTTGTTGCTGACGTTAGTAAAATGATTGAATCTTTTTCCAAAATAATTCCTTCCGATGATTTTAATTACAAGTCTCTAAGAGATGGCCAAATTAGGTTGATGATAAAAAATATTAAATCGTATAGATTAATTGTTACTTATCTAAATAATAAAAAACTTAAATTTCATACTTACCAAGTTAAGCAAGAACGATCGTATAGGGTAGTGGTAAAAAATCTACACCATTCAACCCCCATCGGCGATATCAAAAGTGATATAGAAATTTACGGACATAAAGTTAGAAACATCACGAATCTACAAAGCAGGATCACGAAAGTCCCACTTCCAATATTTTACATTGACCTGGAACCAGCTACAAACAACAAAAGTATATACGATATCAAATATATTAATAATGCCATTGTAAATATTGAACCTCCAAAAAAAACTAAAGATATTGTGCAATGCCATCGGTGTCAAGAGTTTGGTCATACCAAAAAATATTGCCGCAAACAGGAAAACTGCGTAAAATGTGGGTTAGGCCATCTTACCACTGATTGCTCTAAAAACAATGAAACTCCACCACGTTGTGTTAACTGCTTACAAAATCATCCAGCTAACTATAAAGGATGTATTGTATATAAACAAATGTTGAAAAGAAGATTGCAAAACAATAATTTATATAGAAGAGATCAAAACAACGAATATGCCTTCAACAATGAAAACTTCCCTAATATAACCCAAAACACAGTTCCAAATTTACGCCAAAATAATAATAATAATAGTTCATACTCTGATGTTCTACAAAGTAAACAGCCAAACAATCCCTTTGAAAAAATAGAAAAACTAATAGAGAATCAAATAGAGTTGACAAACAAGCTTATAGGCATGATGTCTGTTCTAATAACAAAATTATGCGGCTAAACCTAAGGATAGCAATATGGAATGCCAATGGGCTTTCCAATCATACCCAAGAAATAGAATTATTTCTTAAAACTAATTTTATTGACATCCTTCTTGTATCCGAAACTCATTTCACTTCCAGATCCTTTTTCCGAATAAAAGATTACGATTTAATATGCGCCAACCATCCAGACGATAGAGCACATGCAGGATCAGCAATATTAATAAAATCTTCGATACAATATGACATTTTTAATGAAATAAGAAAACCCTACCTTCAAGCCGCGTGTATCAAAATTATTTGTGACTCAATTAATATATCTGTATGTGCTATTTATTTTCCACCACGTTTTTCAGTAAAATGTCAAGAATTTGAAGAATTTTTCAAATCTCTTGGACCTAGATTTATAGTTGGAGGTGATTTCAACTCTAAACATCATTGGTGGGGCTCCAGATTAATAAACCCTAAAGGTAGAGAACTCTACAAATGTATAAATAATAACAACTATTCTATTCTTTCTACTGGAAGTCCCACGTATTGGCCTACAGATTTGTCAAAGATACCTGACTTATTGGATTTTGTTGTATATACCGGTATAAATAATAATCTTCTGCAAATAACAGATTGTGATGACCTTAGCTCTGACCATACACCACTTATAGTAAATTTTAATACATTTTTACATTACCAATCAAAAAAATATAAGATTTTTAACAATAGTACTGATATGAACTGTTTCACAAGTTGGATAGAAAGAAATGTTAATCTAAATATATCATTAAAATCAACATCCGAATTAGATGATGTTGTCGAAACTTTCAATAATCTTGTTCATGAAGCAGGATTTTTATCAACACCAAACATAACAAATCATCATAATCAAACCAATTTTTTTGTAAATACCGAAATAAGAGCTATGATTAGGAACAAAAGAAGGTTAAGGAGGGTATGGCAGGCGACCAGAAACCCCAATGACAAACGAAACCTAAATAAAGCAACTAAGGATCTTAAATGCCGATTGCAAGAAATAAAAAATGATCAAATTGGAAATTTTCTAAAAAATCTTAATATTAATAATAATGACGAGTATTGTTTATGGCATGCTACAAAATATTTGAAAAGACCCGCCAAGAGAAATATACCAATCAAAGATGAGAATGGTTTATGGTGTAGAACCGATAAAACTAAATCAGAAGCATTTGCTTTACATTTATATAAAAGTTTTCAGCCTCATGATATAAATAATGGTCCTGATACAGAAGATATAAATAATTTTTTAGATAGTCCTTGTCCGATGGATTGGCCAATTAAACACATCTCACCACAGGAAGTTCAAGAAGAAATTAATAACCTTAATTGCAAAAAATCTCCAGGATACGACTCTATTAACGGAAAAGTTGTCCAAGCACTATCAAAGAAAGCTATTTTACTATTAACTCTTATATTTAATTCAATTTTAAGGCTAAACCATTTTCCTACACAATGGAAATGTGCCGAAGTAGTAATGGTACCTAAACCAAAAAAACCTGAGAATGTTGTTACATCGTATCGCCCAATAAGTTTGCTAGTCACTTTCTCCAAAATATTTGAGAAAATATTTATGAAAAGAATGTTACCAGTATTAGAAAAGCTTCATATAATACCCGATTACCAATTTGGATTCAGACATAAGCATGGTACACCGGAACAATGCCATCGTATAGTCTCTTATATACGAGATTCTTTAGAAAACAAAGAATATTGTTCAGGTGTATTCTTAGATGTACAGCAAGCCTTTGACAAAGTTTGGCACACTGGGTTATTTTTTAAACTTAAAAAGTTACTTCCAACACATTTTTATCTAATACTAAAATCATATCTCAGTGATAGACATTATTACGTAAAGGTAAATAGAGCTCATTCGGAAATATACCATATTCAAGCTGGAGTTCCCCAGGGCAGTGTCTTAGGGCCAACCTTATATACAATATTCACATCTGATATGCCAGTTACAAATAATATTTTGGTTGCAACATACGCTGATGATACGGCAATACTAGCTTCTAGCGCCGATCCTAACGTTGCCTCAATACAACTACAAAATCAAATAAACGAAATAGAAATGTGGTTAAATAAGTGGAAAATAAGAGTAAATACCGAAAAATCTACTCATGTAACATTTGCCCTGCGTCGTGGAAACTGCCCAAATGTATCTCTTAATAATTGCGTCATTCCGCAAAGTCATAACGTGAAATACTTAGGATTGTATATTGATCGTAGACTTACATGGCAAGCACATATTAAAGCTAAAAAACAATATTTAAATATAAAAAGCAAACGGCTCTATTGGCTATTGGGCTCTAAGTCCAAACTGAGTCTTGAAAATAAACTAATAATCTATAAAACAATACTAAAACCGGTGTGGACTTACGGTATACAATTATGGGGAACCGCCAGTAATTCTAATATCGAAATCCTACAAAGATATCAATCAAAAACTTTAAGGTCAATTGTCAACGCTCCTTGGTTTATATCTAACAAAGCTATCCATGATGATCTATCAATTGCAATGGTTAAAGAGGAAATTTCCAGTTTAAGTGAAAATTACATACAGAGGTTAAGTAATCATTGCAGTCTGCTGGCTATAACACTTCTAGATGACACAAACGAAGTAAGGAGACTGAAAAGGAATCATATATTGGACTTGCCATTTCGACGTTAATTAAATGTGTATCAAAATTTCTTGTATCTATTTGTAAATAACCATTTATATATAAATACAATATAAATAATGTAAATATTATTAGCTAAAATTTAAATAAGTTTATAAAAATTGTATTTTAAGACATTATTGTTGTTCTCATTGGAGTTCAACAATCAATGTTACTGTATTTAACTTTATATAATTTACTTATTATCCTTTAGGATAGATTGTAAATAAAAATGAATAAATAAAAATAAAAAAAAAAAATATTCAAAAAGAGTTCAAAGTAATTATTGAAAATAAATTGATTACTTTTCGATTACTTTTGATTCCTTTTGATTATTAGACTAATCGCCAGTAATCCTGATTATTTTTGATTATTTTGTAATCGTAATCAATTATTAACCATTTTAACCAAAAATAATCGTAATTGTAATCACTATTTCACCATGCAAAAAAAAGTAATCAAATTACTAATCATTACGATTACTAATCATTACTTAACAGGTATGATTTTAATACACAAAAATTGCATTATAGATTTATTATTACATTGAATTGTTAATTTTGATCTCTGGCCAGGTGACTTCTCGGTCCACTTATTGCAATGTTGCAAGGGGATGTCACGCTGTCTACCCTATTTTTAGGTTGAGATATAAGTTTAGTTTAAGTGTACAAATCACAACTGAGTTAATATAAATTGATTGTGAATTGTTAAGAATATAAATGAAAAGAGATCACTATCTGATCAACCCCCAACCCGAAAGTTATGTTTGTGTACAAATAAAGAATAAATTGATTATTCTAAACTAATTACCTTTGTTTTTATATATCCGTATTCTCGCGAAATATTTTATTTTATTCTTGCCCCGCTCACCACCACGGTTTGTTGGGCGATCAAACAAAAGAAACCATTATCTGGGAGTATACATCCCCACCCAATAGCAAATCCATATGGGCATATTTAAAATCTGTTAACGGGAGATCGGGTGCCTTAAAATCAGCACACTTCGCAAACGAGCCTGCGGGTGATTGACCAGTGAGCTTTTCAACGACATACGCTTTCGTGGTCAATATAAACGATGGATCAATAGGAGACCTTAGCAAAATAATACAAACTTTTAGAGTTTGATACCACAGCACCATTTAGGCCCACAGTAGTGGCAGCAGGTGCCACACCACACGATTGAATATAGTATATAGGGGACCAATAAGTTGATGTCATATAATGGCCAGCATAAAGCTCTGATTCCAGTCCAAATCTTGGAACGGTTGAATAGAAAACTAAAAAGTCTTCAAAATCTGTGTAAAGTGGTTCGAGTAGTATTTAATGACATACTATATACAAGATCTCAGAGACTTTTTGAAAGTCTTCCTGGAAGTTTATAATTTGTTCTTAAAGAGAAGGAATGCCCTACAAAATATTAAATAGAATTGAGCTCAAATGATGATTGTGCTAATTACGTGACCAAGGAATTGTGATTTATTACTTGTGATAATTTAAACGTGTGATTTTCTGTTAAATTTTTATATCGAAGTTCTCTTTACTTTATACATCGTTTAAGTATATCACATAGAATATTTAACTGTCTTTAAATAAATTTTGGAAAAATATTTCATCTTTGTTTATTACTAGAAAAGGGTCATGTAGATGGGTTTGCTAATTATAAGAACATCACTGTACATATTTAAAAATGAAACTGAAACCTAAAAGACATAAAACCACGCTTGTGTAAAATAATTTAATAAAAAAATAATTTAATAAAAACATCAGAAAATCAACAAAACTTACTAAATCAACAAACAAAAAATATCTAAGAAAACTAGAAATATAATAATAACTTAGATCAGTAACTAAATTTCTTAACCAATGATTAACTAAATTATAATGAATTTGTTGATGTCTATATTTTCGTGAGATTTAATCTGCATTGTTGTGAGCTAATTTCTTCTGACTTACATCGCCTAATCCATAAATTTATAAAATTAATTTATTCTTTATTTTAATAATTCAAGTTGTTTATTTTTTGCCAAGCCTCACTTTCTCTAATTGGCGGTTCAATAGCATTTTGTTTGATGCTAGTGCTTCTTTTTTTGTTTATATACTAAGAAAAACGGGGTCACAAATTGAAAAATTTTATTTTCATTTTTTTTCCATAACAATTTAAGTATTTTACCCATTGTTAAACACAATTCTAACTTGTCACCTTTTTTAAGTCTGTTAACAAAAAATAACAATTCGTGTCAACATCGGCATAAAATCGACTTTAAAAACAAATTTTATGTCAACAGTAATCGATAGCCATCAAATTTGTCGTTGGCAAAGTCATGAGATTACAGTCATTGTTGACGTTGACATTCGCAATAAGGACTAGAGATATTTATTTTATTTGTTTGAAAAAAAAATATTGTTACGTTTTTACCCTTTTAAAAACGTTTAAAATATGAGTTCGCAGATAGCAAATAAAAAATAATAAATTTGTATTTGGTTTTAGATAAATTATTCTCTTCAAACGCAACGCGACTTCACACAAGACTGACTGAATTTTTACTGACCCCGTCGCCTGCTTTGTCATACCTTTTATATGCCAATGTTCATGGCTTCACCTTCTCGAGATCTCCAAAAATGTAAACATCATTGTTTCATTGTTGTTTGTGTATTTCGTTTACATTTGTTTGTTGCTGCATTTTTGTTTACTTGTTTATCCCCTTTTTTATACTGATGTTGTTGATATGTTTATCATGTAAACCAGTTCTTTGTTTTTGTTTTTGTAGCTATTGTTTATCATTTTAATGTTAAACATTTTCGTAACAGTATTAAAGTCGCCTTTATTCAGTCGTAATACAATCGTAGTCGCCGTAGTCTAGTAGGTAGTGTGTTGGCTTATTAGACGTAAAGACAGGGTTAGAGCCCCAGGCCAGACATCGAAACAAAATACGAAAATTATTTTTTCGGCGACTTCCTCTCAGCAGATTTCTGGCAAAAACTCTGAGAGTAAATAAAAAGTTTCTCAAAATCTGTTGTTCGGAGTCGACTTTAAACTGTAGGTCCCGCCACTCATGCATAAAAATTAACACACACAACATAAGTGGTGTGAGAAACTAGGTCGTAATCCTGTCTGAAGGGATGTAATGACCAATTATGTATGTATGTATGTAATACAATCGTGGCCTTCCTGCCGTTAGGATCGCTCCAGAGTATCTTTGTAACTTTCCTACTGCGTATCATTGTTCCGCAATAGTCGATGTAACATTTCTCAACTAATTTCTCAGTTTGGTCTTCAATGTAATAAAAGGCATTAGGCAATCCAAGACTTTTAACATTCCCGGAAAACACCTCTTTTTATGGGTAAGTTTGAGTGAAAATAAACCGATGCGAATGCCTTAAAAAGTCGCTGTAGTTTAGTAGACAAAAGAGTACTGAATGAAACCATCCTACTCGTGTATAAAATTGAGACACACAATGTTGGTGGTGGTGTAAGTTGTAATCCTGACTATAAGGTTGTAATAATCAACTAAATAGGTATAATAAGTTTGATATGATATTCATCGGTATAAATACATTTTTTCTAAATTTAATAGTAAAATTGAAGATTCAATTATAAATATTTGTAAACAATTGTTTTTTTTTATTTTTTTGAATGAATTTTTTTTACCTCTAATATTTATGATGAAATAAAGGAAATAAATAAAAAGAAAAAAATTAAATGATGAAAACTGCAGTAAATCTCAAAAACTTTGTTCATTTGTTTTGGTTTCTCTCAAGATTAATGTTTATTTTAATAAAGAAGAAAATAAAAATAAAAAGAAATAAAAACAAAATTGAGTGCAATTGGCTGTGACTGAATACCTCGGTAATATGAAATATCTGCAGCAATTCTTTATAAAACTTAATTTACATGCATGTAGCAGTCATGAAGAAGTCATAAAAAATATACAACCAGCAAGACAATTTCATATACAGTGGACAGCAAAGCTCTAGGTACATCAATATATTTTAGCAATTTCATACATTTTAAGGAATAATATATACCAATAATTGATGTTTTTTATATTTATTGTATTAATTTATTTCTATTTTTTGTAATAAAAAAAAATTTTTTTTATCTTTTTCACAAACCAAAGGAAAAATAAGAAAAACTAGTGACTGGTAACTTAAAATTTTTGTCCCACAAAAGTGAAGTTATCCTCGAGAAGAAATCAGAAAAAATTAAAAATGCAAAGGCCCAATTTATTAAAATATTGTAACCAATATTCAGTAGGATATCCCTTACACTATGTTTAGATGTGCACTTTTATTGAGTCAATATTCGGTTAATTGAGAACAATATTTTAAGTGTTCAGGCATAATATACGCTTATTCAATATTCATTTGACAGCTGGTAAACAACATTGGTTTCAACAACATTTTTTTTTCTTTTGGTCGCCATTTTTTGTTTGTCGTACTGTTAATTGTAATATGCCCACTAAACACACTTATGACAGTGCTACATTTTAAGTTTTACTCAAGGTAGGTTAGGTTAGGTTAGAGGACGTGTACTTGTCAATTAAGACAAGTACAGTACCCGGAGGTCGAATTGACCCAATTTACAACGTCCTAGTATCTTACACCACTTATATTGTGTGAGTTAATTTTATACATGAGGGCCAACAGTTTAAAGTCGACTCCGAACGACAGATTTTTGAGAAACTTTTTCATGTCAGTTTTATTTACTCTCAGAGTTTTTGCCAGAAATCTGCTAAGAGGAAGTCGCCGAAAAATACTTTTTTATTTTGTCTTTGATGTCTGGCCTGGAGCTCGAACCCTGGCTTTTGCGTCTAATAAGCTAACATACTACTTACTAGACTACGGCGACTTCAAAAGTTTTATTCACTATTATAACAATTTGCTTATTTATTGCGCAATTATTAATTGAAACTTTATGTGGAATATTGAGCTCAATAATGGCGTTTATTGCGATTTACGCAATAAAGGTGCATATCTGAACACCGTATTAAGGTCATGCACTCAATTTAAAATTCTTCAAAATGATCTCCTAAATACTCTCTTGCAGCCATATCGTTACTTTGTGCAAGAGCATTAAGCCTATGAGGACTTTGGTACACAAATCGCATCTTTACATTAGCAGTAGTATGATTGGGTTCATTGACTTGTTTAAAGTAAAATAAAACCATCCGAACTTTAGCCGAATTTGTTATTAAGAATGTTTAAATACTCTCTCTTATTTATTATTACCTCAATAAATTCCAAACTGCCCATACTTGGAGCAGGCAAAGACTTACGTAGACTTTTGCTATCCACTGTATATAAACACATGAATGCTTATAAGTCGAGTTTATATTGAGACCAAAACGATTTACAGTTGGGTTCAAAAAAATTTAAAAACAAAAGCTTCAATTCAATTCAATTCAATTTCTTAGTGTAATGTAATGTTGATTCAATACTAAATTATTTAAGTTATTCATTAATTAAATAAAGTTTTCAACAAGTAAGTAACAGGAAGTTTAAAAAAAATATCTTAAAGATTTACTAAAGTTAAAAATGCTTATGACAATAATCAGAAACTTTAAATACGATTAGTATTTGGTAGAATAGCATTTACTTTTTATTACAGCAGCACATCTACGAGACATGGAGTCAACTAAATCCTAACATCGTTTTAGTGGAATTTTATTCCATCCATCTTGCACTACAGACCACAACTCAGCTGCATTTGACGGTTTTCGCTCGGGTTTGTTAACATCCCTCATAGATGTTCTATGCGATTAAGGTCAGGAGACTGAACTTCCCACGCCATAACCTTTACCCCATTAACCCGAAACCACTCATTTGCCAATTTACTGGTGTGTTTTGGGTCATTGTCTTGTTGGAATATCCATTTTAGGGGCGTGGAATATGATAGCATCACTTCTCTCAAAATGCCGACATAGACGTTCCTATCCATTATGTCTCTAATTCGATGTATTGGGCCTAAACCATTATATGAAAAGCTTCCCCATATCATTAGTTTTGCACCACCATGTTTACCTGTCTTTTGTGTATACTGAGCTTTATATTTGGTGTTGGGCGGACGTCTAACATACTGTCTAAACCCAGTGCCACCAAATAAAACAATTTTGCTTTCGTCGGTCCACAATAGGTTTCTCCATTTTTCTTTCGGATATTTGATATGTTCTTGGGCAAACTTTAAGCGTGCTGCTGCCTGTTTTGTATCTCAACAATGGCGCCGTTTGTGGACTTCTTGCGAATAAATTGTTGTCCATCAAAAGCCTACGAATAGTAGGGACACTTACGGCAAGATTCAGATCCTTTTGAATTTTTTTTGAAAACGCCGAAAGATTTATTTTTCTGTATCGCACAATTCGGCGGTCATCGACAGTAGATGTTTTGATCTTGCGCCCACGCGTTTCAGACTTTTTTTATATTTTAATGCATTTGTGATCATTTGATCGGAGTAACTTAAGATTTCCTTAATTTCTTTGAAAGTTTTGCCTTTTCTTCGAAGATTTTTAATTAGTTTTCTCTTTTCTTCAGTACAGAGCCTTCCTCGTCCCACTATTCCAAAAATTTATGTGAATCACTGTAGAAAAAGCTTTAACTACATTTTTCCGTACTTACTGTTTACATTTTAAAATAAAAATATAACAGTTTTATTTTAAAAAGAACACTCGCACTCCTATTTTTTTGATCAACTGAAGTCAAGGGCAAGCACAGAAATTAATTAATTTCATCTTAAATATAAAAGTTATTACGAGATTCTTTTTTGTATTTTATTACTTACATATCGTTGTAACTACCATTAGAATATATCATGTTTTGCAAATTGGTACAATAAAAAATATTAACTTTGAAAATGTTACATGGTAGCACTCCTATTATTTTGAACGCAGCTGTACATCTGCTTCAAAAACTAGTTCTTGGGATGTCTTCATTACGATTCATTTCATTTTAATTAAAAGAGAAATTTATGTTCCTCGTTTGTTACACTACTGCAGTTGCTAATATAAGTGTTTGTTTTACATGACAATATAATATTGCCAGTGGATATGTCTGTGCGAATTTCAGTTAATTTCTAACTCTACGTACATTTATATTTAGACTTCATTCTCATCATTTCATATGTGTTATGCATTCATGTATTCTGAATTCATGAGTTTTCATATTGGAGTACACTGTCATATGCCACATGACGTCATATGCTCTACGAGAAAAACTACTACTCCTTTTTCAGGAATAGGTGCCTCTAATTTATTAGAGCACAACTTGTTGCTGTAGCGATAGAATAGTGAAATAGAAGCCACATAGTCAAAAGATTTTTGAGAAACTGTTCAAGGCAATTTTATTTACTTTCAGTTTAGTTTGTTTTTCATATTTCATTTTCTTCATGATGTATGACCTGGCGTTTGTGCGCTTGTGGCCTCATTCATACGTAATTGGCCATTACAACCTTTCAGTCAGGATAACGGCCTAGCTTCTCACACCACTCATGTTGTGTGTGTTAATGATCGTCGATTCCGAACGATAGATTTTTGAAAAACTTTTCATGGCAATTTTATTTACTCTCAGATTTTTTGCTAGAAATCTGCTGAGAGGAAGTCGCCGAAGAAATATTTTTTCATATTTCGTTTTGATGTCTGACCTGCGGCCTTAAGTTTAATAAGCCAATACACTACCTTCTAGACAGTGGCCTGTAATAAGTCAACACAAAACCAACTAGACTTATGCACAAGCAATATTAACCTGTAACACCAAGTCCCTGAATTATTCGCTCATAAATTTACTTGTGGCATTAGCTTTACTCAACTGCCATTAGCAGCTATTCGTTAGTTGTGTTGCTTAGAAGTGCTAAATGTGACAGAAACAATGCTGTACTGCCAATGTATTAATAACAATAATCCTGGTAATAACAACAAATATAACCTTTTAAACACTAAAGTCATGCAATAAAACATTATTTAAGTCTTATTAGTGACTTCTTTTAGAATTTTTTTCTCTTTACTACCGCTATAAGACATTTATCTGATGTAAATGGAATGTTACATTGATAAAGTAAAGGGGATTGTTCAAATGTATTGCAACCTATAATTAGTTTAAAAGAAAATTTATTACTTTATAACACTCTTTCCAAAGTCAAGTTTTAGTGTTTCCATCGCTTACTTGTCTTGTGTCGTTTTTTTTGTTATTTCATAACACGAATCATTTTGGATGGAAATCAAAGTGTGATATAAAAAAGCTTTCAATGCTCAATTTAACGAAAGAAATTTCAGTGTTTTTAACCCCAAATAGAATTAAAGAAATGTCAAAGGGTATTAGATTATGCTTTAAAGAAATTTTTATAAAAATAAACAGGCAGTATTTTATTGATATGTAAATATAATATAAAACAGCAGTGACTTGTATCTGCACACAGCTATGCTTTCAATTCGACTTATCCTCTCAATAGGAGAACTTGTAAAACGTAATAACCACCATTCACAAGAATATGTCATTGAACCAATTCACATGAGCACATTTTTTAGTCGCACAATTTTTGTTCTTTTCAATTTACACGGGATAAATATTCGTTTGGCAACAAATTTATACGTATACAGACAGAGCTTTGTATGTAACTGATTTTTTAGCTATTATCTTTTTGGCAACACTGGTTTAAACAGCTCACGCACGTTTCATGTTTTTCTTCACTGTCAAATATTTCGTCTATAATTTAACCATGAATCGTCTTACAAACGAACAACGCTTTCAAATCATTGAATTTTATTATCAAAATGCGTGCTGTGTTAAGAAACTTCATCACGCGCTTCTTCCATTTTATGGTCAGTTTAATCAACCCACTGAAGCGGCTATTCGGGCTATTGTGACTAAATTTCGCACCAAATTTACATTGTTGGACATTAAGCCAACAACACGCTTACGTAGATTGCGAACTGAAGAAAATATCGCAGCTGTATCGGCCAGTGTTAATGATGACTATCAATTATCGATTCGTCGTTGCTACTCAACAACGTGGAAAATTTTGCGGAAGGATTTAGGTGTGAAGCCTTTAAAAATACAGCTGGTGCAAGAATTGAAGCCGAACAACCTACCGCAACGCAGAATTTTTGGTGAATGGGCTCTTGGAAAGTTGGCCGAAGATCCACTTCTTTATCGAAAAATTGTGTTCAGTGACGAAGCTTATTTTTGGCTCAATGGATACGTAAATAAGCAGAATTGTCGATTTTAGAGTGAAGATCAGCCAGAAGCATTGCAAAAACTACCAATGCATCCAGAAAAAGTCACAGTTTGGTGCGGTTTATGGGCTGGTGGCATCATTGGACCGTACTTCTTCAAAGATGCTGCGAATCGTAACGTAACTGTGAATGGTGAGCGTTAGATGTTATCCAAATTTTTTTGCCAAACTGCAAGAGCTTGACTTGCATGACATGTGGTTTCAACAAGACGGTGCCACATGCCACACAGCACGCGTAACACGCCTAGATCGTGCGATTTAACGCCTTTAGACTATTTTTTATGGGGCTATATTAAAGCTCATGTTTATTTGAAAGTCGGCCTAATTGTTTATGCGTTATTTTATATCAATGAAGTTACATCATGGCTGCCTTCCAAAATGTATCAATACAAAGTTTGTATTTCATAAATGATAATGCAGCTTCCCTATTTGGCAAAAAAAGATTAATTCTCTTCATATTTAATGTTGTTTTACGCCTTGAGTATTACCCACGAGTTCGGAAAATTTCATTTATCTCTATGATCCCCAAACCTGGAAAAGATCAGACAAGGGTGGAGTCATAAAGCCCAATAAGGCTGCTGTCTAATATATCCAAGTTGATCGATTTAAAAAGCTACATCCATTACTGAGTGAAAGCGAGTTTATTCCAAATCATCAGTTTGGATTTAGAAAGAAGCACACACAGAGAAAACTGAACCTAATAAATACATAGTAAATTAGAACAAAGTTTATAAGATTTCTCTATGGTTTTTTTTCAAGAAGAGGTTCTTATTATTTTTATAAGGAAAACCTTTTTGAAAAAAATCAAGAAGAAAACTTAGGGATTTTACTAGATAGTCTTCTTGATTTTTTAAAAAGGTTTTCTCCTTAATTTTATTAAGCTTTCTTTTTGTTTTTTAAAAAGGTTTTCTTCTTGTTTTTATTAGGGCCTCTTTTTGTTTTTTTTTCAAAAAGATTTTCTTCTTAATTTTATAAGACTATCCCTTTATTTTTATAAATAATACTTATTGATTTTGCTTGATATTATTATAGATTTTTTATTGATATATTTACTTAGAAACTAATTTAATATTTGATTTATTAATAATAATTTTGCACGAACAATATTTCTTCTCCATTCCCTTAGTCCTGCTTTGAATTTAATCAACTCCCCAGTATATTTTTGGTCCACCTTCTTGAACAAATTTTCAACGCATTAGATTTCCATTTTTTTTAATATGTTTCTTAATGTAATTCCAAAACTTAAAAGAATGTTGTACGTTTCATCACGGAGCTCCCTGGATTTAAAAATTGGGTCATTACTCAAAATTTTATTTGTTTTTTATAACACTTTTTTTGAAATTAAAACAATTCAATTTTTTTATTTAAGTTTACTTTGTTTTTTTTTTAAGAAGGAATATTTTTATTACTTTTTTCCACTTCTTTACTTGCCACTTGTTCACTTTTTTTTAAATAGCCAGCTAATATAATCAAGAAGATATTCTTATTAAAACATTAATAAGATAATTTCCATATGATCAAATAGAAACCTAATGAAATCAATAAGGAATACTCCTTAAAAAAATTATTAAGTAGCCTAATGAAATCTATAAGAAAAACCTTTTTGAAAAAATTGATTAGGTAGCCCAGTGAAATTAATAAGAAATTCTTGTTTTACACAATTTAGAAGAAAACACAATGGAATCAATAAGTTTTTTTCTATGGATTGAATTTTTTGTGGCAAAAATGACGAAATTTGAGTAAAAAATGGTAAATAACAAGTTTTCTTCTTAAATGTATGTGTTTTACGTCTTGAAAATATTAAAAGATTTATCACGTATAAATAATAAGAAATCTCTACGAAAAAATCTTCGTTTCTTTCTGCTGTAATACCCCTCACGCCCAAAACGTTTCTAAGAGAAAATCTTCTTGATTTTATTAGGCAGTTTTCCCTCTGTGCAGCACAGTCGAACAAACTCATAGATTGGTGAGTGCCATAGAAGGACATAAATAATTGGTCATTACAACCCTTCAGTAAGGATTACGACCTAGTTTCTCACACCACTTACGTGATAATAATTTTATACTTAATTTTATACATGAGTGGCGGGACCTACAGTTTAAAGTCGAACGACAGATTTTTTGAGAAACCTTGCATGGCAAGTTTATTTACTATCAGAGTTTTTGCCAGAAATATGCTGAGTGGAAGTCGCCGAAGGAATTTTTGTATTTTGATGTCTAGTCTGGGGTTTGAACCCTAGCTTTACGTCTAATAAGCCAGCACAACACCTACTAGACTACGGCGACTTCATAAGAAGTACTTTTGAGGAAAAAAAAGTATTGCTCCACTCTTTTTATTGACGTTTCTCAGGCATTCCATAAAGTATGGCATGAAGGCTTGACTTATAAATTGTGACGCAATTTACCAGCAAATATCTGCAACCTATTACTAAGTTATCTATCAGAACGAAAATTTAGAGTGAAGGAAAGCGATTATGTAAGCGAACCCCAGAAAATTAAAGCCGGTGTACCTCCGATATGCCAACATGTAGCAGTTCCCTTACCCCGACTTTCGCTGATGACACAGCCATCCTAAGCATCGATGAAGACAATATAGTGCAGCTGGAAGCTTGGTTAAAGCAATGGAAAATAAAGGTCAACGAACAAAAACGCACTCACGCAACATTTACAGTGCATAGGGAATCATGCCCACCTGTTGAAATAAACAACCAAATAATACCACAGAGTACGGGGGTTAAATATTAGGGCTTACATCTTGACCGGCGACTAACATGGAAGAATCACACAGATGGTAAATTAAGGTGATACAATTAAGTTGGCTAATTAATAGAAACTCGGTCCTTTGCTTAGACTGCAAGCTTCTTCCATATAAAGCAATATTAAGACCAATCTGGTGCTACAGAATACAGCTGTGGGGCATTGCCTCATCTTCAAACATTAGGAGAATACAAAGGCGCCAAAATAAAATTCTGCGACTGCTGACGAACGCCCCTTGGTACATAAAAATTTCGAACATGACCGCGGTTAGAGAGAAAATCGCGAAATATGCTGAAAAGTATCACCTGAATCTACCAGCTCGTGCTATTTTGAATAATGACGGCCATATCCGACTAAGGAGAACAGACACTGTGGACCTTATTAGAAAACGAGCGCAAATAATGTCAAATTGACTTAAGATTCTATGAAACCATGAAATTTTGTTCCGCAATGGCAGGTCTTAATTATTGTTATTAGTTTTAACATTTGATATAATAACTGTTAGTTCACTTTTATAGAGAAGATTCAATTAAATAAACTGAGAGAAAAAAATGTCGTTTGGAGTCGACTTTAAACTGTAGGTTCTGCCATTCATATATGAAATTAACACACAAAACATAAGTGGTTTGAGAAGCCAAAGCAGGGCCAACATGATACTCAAAGAAATAGCGACCTATGTGCATTTGGTATCTTCCATCTCATGTGTACCCATTCATGAACAAATTTAAATTTTTCAGTGAAAATTGGGGTCAATTGCCAACTACTCTGCCGTCTATTTAGCAAATACATGTTCTCGAGTAATGTTATCCTTGAAAATTTTGCAAAACAACAACCATGCGAACTAAAAACATTTCCGAAGGAATAAAAGCAAGTAAATGACTACGATTTCAAAAAGAAAAAAATACAAGAAATTAAAGTTTAAGAACAGTGTAAATTACATTCATTAAGTAATTAATTTGTTTTAACCCCACGCCTCTCCATGCAATGTTTCTTTAACAGCAAATGTAGGGTAATTTAAGTTTTCTTGTGTAGTTTAAGATACGATTCGTTTATAAAGTTTTTTTCGTTTTTCTTTTCAATAATTTTTATATTCGAACATGTTCTTCCAACTGGGTCTATTAAAATTTGACTTTTGTAATAGCCATCTTGTTAAACCTTTAACTGTCAAATTATTTGTCATTTATTTGTGAAATCGCTATTGACAACAATATATGATCTGTAATTGGACTCTGGAGCAGTTAATAATGACCCTAATGTTCATCAAAAAAAAAAAAAAAAAAAAAAAAAACGGTTTCGGTGGTGAACACCATTTCTGGATGAATGTGTACGTGAGCAAACTAAATTTGTTTTAAGAATTTGCGAATTTTAAGATGAGATCCAAAAGCGTCAAATGCACTCCACAAAAAGTCACTGTTTGGTGTGGGTCTCTGGTTGGTAGTAGGACAAGCCATGACCGTCAACGACTAATACTATACAGCATTATACGTTTCTTATGGTCTAATTTGGATGACCTAGACACGAACGACTTGTAGTCATAACAGAATGGCGCTAAGTTACATAAAGTCCTTGACAATTTCATGGATATTACGCGAATAGAGGTGATGGGATTTGGCCACTGAGATTGGGCGACTTGATTTCGTTAGAATTTTCTTGCGATGTTTTTGTAAGTCGCAGGTCTGTGCGAATAAGTCACAAACTACAGCGGACAAGTATTCAAAATCAACGTAACCCATGCCATCGGTCAATCAGTCTGATTTATGAGTTGGAGTCATGGAAAATTGGACAGTTCGGATGCGCTCCACGCAGAGAATCGGAAACGAATATTTGAACAATGTTATATTTCACACTTAATTTCTATGTTATTGTGGCTCGTTGTTATGCCCTAAAAATTCTACTTTCTACTGACAATAATACTTCCGACGCCATCCCGTTAAGTTTCCCATGGAGCAGAACATGCACACGGAAAGGGTTGTACCAATTTAATTCGAACACCAAATAATAAATAATCACTTAATTTAAGCGGAAATACAATTATATGTAGACTTTTTCCTATCATGACTCTGGTGCATAAATCAAACTGAATTTAACTGATGACATGGATTATGTTGGCCTTGAGCTGTGGTTTGTCGTTTATTTGCATACATCTCCGACTTAAGAAAAAATCTAAGGGAGTTAGATGGCAGGGTGGCCAATTCACATATTCGCCAGCCTAAAATCCACTCCAAATAGTGCCTTTCGGTATGGCATTGAAAGCAATTAAACCTCATGTGAATTGCTAACGTCCGAAATTTGCCAATTTCATTTGTTTACGTACCCATTCATACAGAAATCGGCCGTATGCTTCAGTGAAATTTGTTCGGTACTTATCCAAGTCACGGTGGCAAATTCGTCAATTTGTGACCTGCAAAACGCTGAGTTCTTGTGAGCGACGCTAAATTGACTGCTTCGGACTCTTCTGCATACTTTGGCGATGACTATGTTTTTGACAGATCTTGCATTCCGGCGACAAGACGTATGACTTATTTTTCATGAAAAACATAAACAAAATATCACTCATACGCAACGACTGACACAGTGAATAAGTAAGTTAAATTAAAAAAAATTAAAGCATATTTTTAGGTTTGTAATGTGATCTCATGAATATTAATTGGAAATATTAATTGGAAAGCAAGTGGAAACACTTTGTTGGAAGACATTAGAAAAATCGCATTATTTTGTGAAAAGTGGCCGCCTATCAAAAATGTGTTAAAATTCGTAACAATACTGGCATATTGTTGTTTTCAATTAAAGAAAAATTAAGAATGCTTAGCAGGCTGTTGAACAAATTTGTAAAGTTAAAGGAACCTTTGCTGTAAGAGTAGCGAAGTGCTTTGATTGTTTTCGATCAAGAACTAAAAAGCTTGACGAAATCATGGACAATTTAAAAACATATACATTTAAGCTGAAAATATGTTGCTTAATTAATGGCAACATAAAACTCAAAGAAGATCCATGTTTGGTTAACACATAACACCCAATGGCGATTCAAAGTAAAAGCTGAAAGAAATCAAACATTCCTTGGAGCAAAAAATTACGTAACATGCATAAATAAATGGTCACTGCAATACTTCAGTCAGGATGACGACCTAGCTTCTAACACCATTTAAGTTGAAGGGATCTATATTTTAAAGTCGACTTCGAATGACACATTTTTTTAACTCTTCATTATAATTTTTTATCATTTCTTAGAGTTTTTGCTAGAAATCTGCTAAGCGAAAGTCGCCGAAGAAATATTTTCTCATATTTCGTTTTGTTTGACCTTAGCCAGACCAACTGCTAGCATTATATATCGTTACGAAAATGGAAACATCGTTTAACATTAACATGATTAACGAAAGCTACATTAACAAATACAACGAACTTGTTACAAGTAAACCAACAACATCGGTATGAAATAAACGGGGATAGACAAGTAAACAACAAGACAAGAGAACGCAACAAGTAATGTGAACAATATACACAAACAACAATGAAGTCGCAATAGAGTCCTCGAGAAGGCGAAAACACGAACATTCTACTTCAAGAACTTTCATCAGATGTTTACGTTAGCAAGACAAAACAAGTAACGAGTAGTAATAAGAATTCAGTCAGCCTTGTGTGAAAACGCGTTACGTGTGAAGAAAACAGTGATGGTTTGAAGATCGCCGTTGAAAAGATCTGTGTTGTAAACAAAGAAGAATAGCGATTATTGTTGTATTCAGCAAGTTGTAAACGATGGCACACAAAAGTAGTGCGAACAATAAAGAGTTTAATTGAAACTAAATACAAATTTATTTTTGTTTTGTTTGCAATCAACGATATTCATATCATATTCTAAACGCCTTTAAAAAGCTAAAAACGTAACAATATCAACGACAGGTGGTTTAAACAGAAAGGCCATTTTGGATATTCTATGTAATCGATTCGAGGGCATGATCATCTCATTTAATACTCTTGCATAAAGTTTTTATATGACTCCAAGAAAGTACTTAGGGAACCAAGGCATGACATAAAATGTTAAACAAATTTGTTACATTCAATACCAAATAGGTTAAATATAGTGTTTGATCATAAGGAACATCCTACTAATTATTTTTTTAAATTTATTTGGAGTTCTTCTTGCGGGTACCTACATTTTTGTGGTGCAAAAATATAGAATCACCAGAAAGTTTCTCTTATCTTTCTTATGCATTGTGAAAAACATTAAAAATGTTTTTGTTTTATAATAAAATATAAATAATGAACAAAATAAATATGAAAATTATGAGTTAGTTTTACATATTGTTACGAAAACGGTAATGGTGTTACATCGTTATAGAAGTCGCCGTAGTCTAGTAGGTAGTGTGTTGGCTTATTTGACGCAAAAGCCTGGGTTCGAGCCCCAGGCCAGGCATCAAAGACAAAATACAAAAAAAAAGTATTTTTTAGGCGACTTCCTCTCAGTAGATTTCTGGCAAAAACTCTGAGAGTAAATAAAAATTGCCATGAAAAGTTTCTCAATAAATAAAAATCTGTCGTTCGGAGTCGACTCCCACCGCTCGTGTATAAAATTAACACCCACAACATAAGTGGTGTGAGAAACTAGGACGTTGTACAATGGGTAAATTCGACCTCCGGGTACTGTACTTGTCTTAATTGACAAGTACACGTCCTCTAACCTAACCTAACCTAACCTACATCGTTTAACGTTAAAATGATAAACAAAAGTTACAAAAACAATGGACTTGTTTACATGATCAAAGAATTAACCTAAATTATAGCAACAACATCAGTATAAAAAAGGCGATAAACATGTAAACAAATAGGCAACAACAACACTGCAAGGACGAATCTAAGCAAAATACAAAAACTACAATAACTTAAACAACATGTTTATATTTATAGAGATTTCGCGAGGACGAAGTCATTCTCTTTCAAGAGCATTACCTATAATATAAAAGGCAAGACAAAGCAGGCAACGGGGTCAGAAAGATTTTAGTCAGCCTTGCGTGAAGACGGGTGGTTTGAAGATCTCCGTTTTAAAGATCTGTCGAACAAGTGATTAGTAATTGTTAGTGTTTACGCAAACGAGTGAAAAGAAGAATAATCAATAAAGCAATTGTTGTTGTTTACATCAAGTTGTGAACAGTGGCACACAGAATTGTGCGAACAATAAAGGCTTTATTTAAAATTAAGCACAAATTTATTTATTTTTATTTGCAATCTACGAACTCATACACATAACGTAACAATACAATTGCTTAAAATTCATGAAATTACTAAAATATATGAATGTGCCTAGAATTTTTTTGTACACTGTTCGTGCACAAAATTATAAGAGACTTACTGGCTTACCTTACAGAACGATTGCTTGCCTAGTTTAACTAAGGAGAAACGAAATAAAAGCCACGTTATTGATTTATAAAAAAATTTCGAAGTCTTTAAATGTATTAAACATTTTTAAATTCCTTCCTCTTTTAATTTTCCAATATATACAATAAGTTTAATTGCCGAATAAGCGAACAAATTTGCCAAGTAAATTGAATCGTTAACAATATTTACGAAAAGTTTACAAAGAACACTTAAAACCATCATTTCTTTGTAATTGCGGTTGTTTGCAAGTAATTGCTGCAAAACAAGCTAAAATTTCTCTTCTCAATTATTTGAACAAATTGGCATCCAATCGATTGGTTACATTGTGTACCTTAAGGTTAAATAAAAATTTAAATTTTTAAATAAAAACATTTTATTTTACAACTTTTCAATTTAAATAAACAGGTGGATGGTTAGTTAAATAACCAGAAGGTATAGATTAACTGACAGAGGAAGAAAACCTTATATTGTTTAAGAGAAATTATATTTTAAAAAAGATGATGGAGAAAATATATGAAGTCTTTCGAATACATGTATATCATGCTCAAAAAGAAGTTTTCACTATAAAAGTGTACCTATGTTTACATGCAATATAACATACTCCGGTACAGCTAGTTACGAAATTGCAGATTTAATTAGTCCAGGTTTCAATGCTTAGATGAATCGAGAATAGGTATTACTGTCTTGGGGTCACACATTTGGAAGGGGTCCGAACACTGTTTTAGGTCAATTCTTCTGCAGTAAGCCAATTTCTTGCGTGCTTACTTAATTGTTATTACAACACTTCAGTCAGGTTTAAAACTTACCTTCTCACACCAACTATGTTGTGTGTGTTACTTTAATCCGTAAGATGCGGTACCTTCAGTTTAAAGGCGACTCTTAAGTCAGATTATTGAGAAGCTTTTCATGGCAATTATGTGGTGTTTTGCTTTCACATCGTCTAAATTGTAAACAAAAGCTACAAAAACAAAAACAATGAACTTGTTTACATGATAAACAAGTAAACAAAAATATACCAACCAAAAACCAATATAAAAAAGGGAATAAACAAGAAAACAAAAAGGCAACGACAACACTGCAAGAACAAACGTAAACAAAATACACAAACAACAATAATGTAAAGAACATGTTTACAATTATAGAGATTTCGAGAGGGCGAAGTCATTCTCCTTCAAGAGATCCATCAGACTGTTTACCCTGTTTTTTTAATGGTAAAAACGTAACAATATAAAATTAACAAATATTATATGAAAATAAATTTTAATCCTTATGAGGGTGGTAGGGAAAGTGTGAAACTGTTTAGAATACTTATTTATGAAAAGATATCATTATTACCTCCTTTTTTAATACCCATTAACGGAGGAATGAAAAAGCAAAGCTAAGTAATTTATAAAAGATTCGAAAAACTCTTAAAGAAACATACGGAAAAACGAATGAAATGTCTTGAAATATAAAATGAAAAAATGGAACTACGATAAGAAAAATCGAAAAAACTTAAATAATTATTCTATTTTATTAAGCTAACAGACGGAACATGTACCCAAAGACATTAATTTACTTTCTTTTCAATTTAAAGTTGAGTGTTATTCTATTTTCCTATGGGTTTCCAACCATAAACCTTTAACAATAAAAAAAGTCATTAAAGAACGAATTTGCATTCTTTCTCTCTTCTTCTTGTGAAATAATTCGTGTTTGAAGTTTTTTTAATCGAAATAAAAATTAAAATGTTTTTTTTATTACCAAATGCACCCAAGTTGAACAGGAACGAAATTGAAATTGATTTGGGTCAATCGATTTTCAAATAAGTTTAACAATCATACTATCTTTTCTAGAAGAATAAGAAGAAATTGGTACCTACATATTTACTCGACATGCAGCCAAAGCTGGATCTAATTAGCGAAACCGCAAAGCTAGCTGGACAAAAGAGGAATATCCAGAAAACCAAAACACGCAGGATAAATGCTAACGCAGAGCGAAAATTCTTAATATACGGCAAGGAAATTTATGAAGTGGAGTCCTTTTGCTATCTAGGCAGTATAATCGATAAATCCGGTGGTTCATCAGCAGATGTTGCCAACCGCATTAATAAGGCACGCAATACTTTTGCCCAACTTAACGCTGTTTGGAAATCGTCTAACATATCGAGACGCAACAAAATTAAAATTTTCAACTCCAACGTTAAATTCACATTACTGTACGGTTGCGAAACGTCCCAGTCTCTTCAGGTATTCGTTAACAAATGACTGCGTAGAATCTTGCGTATTGCCCAACTCTTGTCAGATACAAACCAGCAACCAATTGAGAGGGAAATAAAATACGCAAGTGGAGATGGCTTGCTACACTCTTCGCAAGCCATTAGATGACATCACAAAGAAAACCCCAGTAAGCAGGCGCATCGGACGACCATCACACATCCGGAAACGCTTAATCACAACCGAACTATCCAAACTACGTCTACAATGGAACGAATTCAAACACCGCTCTGATGATCGTGCTCATTGGAATCAACTTGTTGCGACTCCAATAATAATAATTAAGCCAAAATGTACCGTTATAATAAGGGCAAAGAAAAACAACCGGACGATCTCGGTCATTCGATCACTAAGCTCTCAAATGTGCTGTGGCACGAGCTATGTGAAACATACCGTACGAAAACGTATGTTACTGCTTTCTCCGAAAACTCGGATTGGTGTGGCAAAAAACTTATTGTTTTTAATTATTTTCTACATAAATGCTATAATTTCTACTACATCCTATGAATATTCTAATTTATCATTTTATTCTTTACAGTAGGACTGAACAGTGAGTGTGCTAACCCCATTTTTTGGGATGAAGAAAATAAAGAATTGGTTCTTGCTGAAACCAAGGCTACACTTGATATATATTACTCTATGAAAATCAACAGCTGTTAAATGATATGTTACTAGAATGGTGCAAGCAATGAACGTTCTAAAGAGGCTGTAACCAAAAATTTTTGAAGTGTCCACAAAATAATTTGTTGAGAATATCTTGCTTACTTTCTTACTGAAGGTCATTACAACACTTTTGTTAGAATAACGATATAGTTTATCACAGCACACATGTTGTGTGTGTTAATCAGAGATCAGCAATGAGTATTCAAAAAGATAAGTAGAATCGAATCATAATCATAATTTCTGATACTTATTTAACATACTTATTTTAACATCATACTTACACTACTCATATTCAAAGTTTGAAGTACTCATCGTTCTCCTACTTAACAATACGTATGATGTTGTTGATTTATACTCTCCATGAATCAATTCTACAAGAATCACAAAATAAGTATGATTCGCGTACCAACACTATAATACTCATTAGAAGGTTGTGTGTTTGCTTTGCTTGATGTCTTTGTATTCTTCTTTTTTTTTTCTTTTTTGTAAATTCAACAACAACCAAGACTATAAATTTTGATGAGTTATTCGAGTCACTCGAATCACTTGTAAGTATTTTCCTAAATTTATGAATCTGAATGAGTAAGCACATGAATCAAACATATTTCGAATGGTATGAGTTCAATACCCATTGTACTCATACTTATAAATCACGTTGTACTGAGTACGAATGAATCAGAGTAGTTAAATTTCAATATTGTTGACTCACTTACAATCAAAATTTCATGAGTACGAAAAAACGATTCCTTGCTGATCTCTGGTGTTAATTTAGACAGTATAAAGTCTACTCCGTATGAAAGATTTTTGAGAAACTTTTCATAGCAATTTTATTTACTTTCAGAGTTTGTGGCAGAAGATTGATGAGAGGAAGTCGCCAAATAGTTTGAAACAAGACCTCGTGTCTACTACTAGACTAGATGGCTACTTGAGACTATCGTGAATGAATACTTATGTATGCGAAAACTCAGATTAAAGTGGGTGCAACATGAGATCACAAATGACAAAAACTATAATGAATTTAAGATTCAGAGTAAGGTTTCTAGTTGTTCCACCAAAAAGTCGATATGTGGTATTAGATGACTCCATTATTTAACATCAGAATAAAAACGATCGTCATCTGAGTAGACTTGATGTGGAAAATTGACTAGAAAGCCTTTAACTATCGAAAAATGTGATTTTTTTTCAAATAAAAAATTCCAAAATTAATATTTACTCGTTTTTCATTACAATTAAAGGTATTACTTTTTCAATTAAATAAGGTAAGTGCATTTTAAATTCTAGAGCATAGTGCTCAAACACATACTATCATAGTTTTGGTTGTGTTGGTAAAGCAGCGCAGAACTTAATTTTTGAGAATCGTACACTGGGAAAATTAAAAAAATTGGTTTATTGTGTTACGTGTATGTTATTACATAATGAACTTATGTATGTATGTATGTATGTATATACATATGTATTGATGAATGATGTATGGATTGATTAATATATTGATGTATGTGTGTATGTATGTATGTATTGATGAATATATTGATGTATGCATGTATGTATTGATGTATATAATGATGTATGTGTGTATGCATTGATGAATATATTAATGTATGTATATTAATGTATGTGTGAATATATTGATGTATGTATGTATGTATGTATGAATGGCTAGCCTCTTTTTTTTATAAAAAGAATTACGACATAAAGTGCGATAACACACAATACATTGTGCATTACCATCCATATTCTCTATAAAAAAAATCATATTCCCAATTTTCATCAAACATTTTGCTGCGTGTATTTGCAAAAACCAAAAATCATTCAAAAAAGTTGCGTAGCGAGTTCCTGCTTCATCAAGTGCTAAACATCAACTGAATTGATTTTGTTCTCTGAGTTCACCACAAAACAACAAACAAAGCAACAAACACACGATCATTATAAGAAATCACACAACTAAGCTTATAGTGTAGGTGTATCAGCGCAGCGTCAGCAGAATTTTCTTTGCCTATCACATGTGATAGGCAATTTGGATTTTGAGCATCACTGCTCTAGAGTGTTTATTTCCCGAAAGACATGGATATAACACTGCACTGGATAAAAACTAATACATGTTTTTTAAAGGCTTTTGTGTTAAATAGATTCGTTTAGATTCAGGGGCAGTCAGCGGATCTGGGCGCCACGTACATACTAAACAAAAAATAGATAACAATTGGACCAGAGGATCTGATGCAAAAGTGTTTAAAAGTTCTATTTTATTAAGGACCGTCTTATCTGTCAAGTGATAGTTCTAATCTAACAGGGAAACAAAGTTTGTTATTAACAAGAAAGGTGCGTGTATTTCTTGCAGTAATGCTGACATGTAACTGTCTGTTGAATATATTCTTCATGAAGCTTCTATGCCTCACGGATTTTCTACTCTGATTGATTGGTAGTCTAAGGAAGTTTAAAATAAACGAAATGACGTTACCTACTGCAACAAAAAACTCACGCCTTTCATCCACAAATTCACTGAAGAAGATATAAGATTTTGTTCTTAAAGATTACCCTCCACCACTTGTATAATAAGGTTAAGTGATCATTTCTTACATTCAGCATAAAATTTTTGGCCCCATTAATGTCGCATTAGGCATTTGTTACCGAGCACCATTGAACATCACCATTTTTATTCTCAAAGTGGTTCATTTAGAATAAATGTTAATTTATACATTGAATCATTGCTTTTATCTTTTAAACGATTCATAGTCTGGAAAGCATCCCGTAAAGGGATGCTATGCGTCAACGCAATGCAATTCGTTGGAACCAGCAATGATTTCAAACAACTTCAGCAAGCATTCAAAACAGTTTTAAGTGATGAATCTGTACAGCATATTATATTAAAAATTTATTTGGAAAGACGAAAATCAATATGGAAATTCGTCATACCAGCAAATAACATTAAACAAAAAATTAAATTAAAAATTCTACTGCTGATATTAGTATTATGTATAATATTTCACGTATTTAAAGTGAAAAGGAAACAAATTGTTCTTGTTTTTATCCCATTTCAACAGAGCATATACATACATATAAATGGATCTAGAAGAAGATACCCATTAATAAGGAGAAAAAACGAGAAGATTATTAAAAGACATTACTTGGAGATTAAGGAAAAATATTTCAATAATTTAAGTGCAAGGTAAAGTAAAAGACCTGGTGATTGTAAAAGGTCTTCAAGGACATTTTTTAACTGTAATAAAAAAAGCCAACAAAACAGGCACTACTTACATGAGTTGAATAATTTCAACAAATGAGCAAAAAGGCAAACAAACTTTTACACACAAACATTCCTTTACCGTTTTCATCAATACCTTATTTTTTAATTTTTTGTGCCGAAATAAAGAACAGGAAATATTTTATTTCAATACATTTTCCTTTTCTTATTAAACTATACCCACAGAACGAAATATGTTTTTATTATTATTTATATTTATATATACATACATTTAGATGGTAGATAGTAGTCAATGGCATTTTTCCATCTTAATCCAGAGGTATTTATAATATGCGCACGTGAACAGTATTATCCTAAAAGTAATTCAATGTTATTAATAGAACTACTTAGGGCCATTATTACAACTTTCCATTAAAGTTTTGGATCTCATGTGGATTGGTATTGTCTTAAATTTGTTCCCGTGCCCATTAATACGATTTTTCGATTTGTTTCCAAAGAAACAGTTGATTAGATAACAGCTAATAAATAAACGACAACTAATTTGAAAGATGTAGTGTCAGCAAAATTGCCGTTATCAATTGTCAAAGTTTGGGATTCCCCGTTGGAAAACCCAAACCCAGGTTAGGTCGGAGTGGTAGCTCTGATATCAAAAAGCTCACTAGAGCACGCATAGCGGCCCGTTGTGCTGCCACGGTTGAACGCAGTCTCTGTACTGACCAAGTTCCACCAAAATCCACGAAGAGGAAAAAGTTGGTCAGCGCAAGGGCTGCACATCAAAAGCACGACTATCTTACACTGTAATGATGATGCCACGACCAAGTCTAAGTAACTAGTTGGTAGGCCTTCTATCCATCAGGCGGCCATGTTAGTCTAGCAGTGGAGCAGGACTCCTCATTGACGCAGGATAAGTTGTCGCCTAGGAAGAATTTTCGCGCAATGGCCAGCTTGACCGAGGCCAGTGGCATACCCAAGTCTAATGAAGAATATTCCGGAAGGAGTGCACCAGATCTGGCGAGCTCATCATCCCTGCAGTTCCCCAGAATGTTACTGTGCGCGGGGATCCAGACCAGTGAGACATTAAACGACCAGAAAGAAGGTCGAGACATCGACGATATTTCTTAACGATCCTGGACAAAGATCTTATGGCGGGCTGATTGTCAGAGAAGACCGAGACGCGGGTAAAAGTAGCACCGATGACGAGGTTCCATTGAGCGGACTGGCCATCACCTCCGCCTGAAACACGCTACAGTAATCCGGCAGTCAGAGAGATGCTTAGCTCCAGTTTCCCAGTATAGACTCCGCTTCCGACCCCATTGTCGAGTTTAGAGCCGTCCGTGTATATATCCAGGGGTTCCGGGTGGAAAAAGAACATTTTCAAATTCGGTTTGTAAAAGAATCCAGTTATTTTGATTACATTACTACAGATCTTTTTTAATAAATATTAAAAAAGATTTCTGTTGTGTTTCTGAAAGGAATGAACTTTGATTAAAAAGTATTTAAGAATTTTTTTTTGAATCGACAGCAGTCTATACAAAGATCCTGACTTTAAGTAGTTTTGTAACAAAAAAGAAAATTATTTACTGTAGTTTTGCTATGAAGGGTTATGAAGCTCTCTGGTTTTATTTTCTTTTTTCAAGTACAATTTTAATGTGGAAAAGAAGTTTTCATTCATTGAGTTTTAAGACAATTAAAGAAAAAACACACGATTTAAATTTCGACAGAAAAGTTTTTCAACTTAATAAGATTTTTGTCAACTGTAGTTGAAATGTTCATTTTTATGCACACTCTAGCGGTTAAAAGTTCTTACCGCACCTCAGTTGATATTAAAGTTTAAAGTTTGGTGAGTAATTTTAAACCAACATAAAATAACATTTAAATAAAGGAAAGCAATTCATAAAACCAAATTATGGTTTAGACATGATTTGTCGCTTGTGTTTAAGCAGAGTAAAGTGGAGATTTAAATAAAAGGCTTAAAATAAACATTTTAGTTTAAATTCCATGTAAACAGAATAATAAGAATTCTTATCAAAATTATTTAATAACTTAATTTATAACACGATTAAGGGCCATTATTACAACTGCCCCTTAAAGTTGGGTTCAGTTAAAGGTAACTTTAGCTAAAGTGAACTTTAAAGTCACTTTTAATTTCTTTTTGTTATTACAACCCAATGATAAAATAAAGTTAACTTTTTCAAAAATATGGCAGTGCCGGAGCAATGTCGATAGCACTGCTCAAATAAACAAGTTTTTTTAAACGCAGTAGCAACGACGGGGTTCGTTTTTTTGTTGTATTTGCTCATTTTGTTTATGTTTGGAGTTGCCATATCGAAAAGTTCAAACATAAACATAACTTTAAAAGTTACCCTATTGTCCACTTATAACAATGAAAAAAATGTATCTTACCGTTAAAATCCTCCATTTAGTTAAAGTACATGATCACATATTTCTACGGAGTCTTCCAACTGGGACTTGAATTATGACACTTGCTAATGGTTATCTTATAGAAGCTACGTCTGTACAATTAATTGTCATTTACTCAGTTTGTTTTGCCAATCTCCGTGATCGCTGCTAGCAACATGTGTAAATAATAAATTTCTTTTATCAAATGGGTGTTCCTTCGAGGCAACGCAACGCACACTTTGTCTATTTTACAATTGCCCTAATCGTCCTACCAAGAGGTAGAAAAATTGTAGTCCACTGGTTTATTAAACGATCAACGAATCCCCTTACGACGCCGAAACCAAAGATCTACAACACTTCACTGCCGTCCGCGAAATTATGAGCGAGAATCCGGGACAATCGATTTTGCAGCGCTCACAACATTTCGGCATTTCACAGACCACAACTGGGCGAATTTTGCGTCGTTTCTTGGAACTTCACCTGTGCAAAATTCAACTGACCCAGAGACAGAAAATCAACGATCTGGAGCAGTTGGCAACTGACCGTAATTTTCATCGAAAAATCATCGTCTTCAGCTATTTGGTCCATTTCTGCATAAATGACTACGTGAAGAAACAAAAGTGCTGAATTTGTGACAATACCAATTCACATGATTGAATCCAAAAGTTGTTGAATTTGTGACCAAACCAATTTACATGAGATCCAAGAGCATCCCGAAAAGGTTACTGTTTGGTGTCCATAATTCTTTCAAATCAACACTGGGTTGGCATCACGGTCAACGGCGCGTAATATAGTTCGAAGATTACCAACTCAAAGGCGCATGGTTTCAACAGGATGACACTATATGCCACACAGCTCATGCTACATTATTTTTCAACACAAGCCATAGTCATCTCTTGTGGAGGTGATATGTAGGGACCTTGTCGTGTTTTACTAAGACGCAAGTAAATGCAAATAAACTAGTGACCCACAACCGATGCCACTGGTCAAAGTTAGCCTGAGTTAAGTGAAAATTAGACATTTACAATGCACTGAGAAGGCGAGGTGGAGATATCAAACGGATAACAAATTTCGATGATATCTTAGACTCATATTATATATTTAAATTTTGAATAGGAACAGCTGAAAAAATGTCCTATATTTTTGTGTTTTTCCTAGAAACCTTTGTCCTGCACTCACTTCGAAATTGAAATCTCTGAGCATCTGTTTCATATCATAGGTGTTTCAAAACTTCTTACAGTTCAGGGAGGCACAAGCTTATTTTGCACCAATATTTTGAAAGACTAAATTTGTATTTTAAAAAGTATCAATTGAGGTTGAATAAAGAAAAGTGGATTCGGATTATTCTCTATTACATTCAGCTAAAAGCTAAGAAGTCGCTGAAGTCTAGTAGGCAATATGTTGACTTATTAGACGTGAGATCATGGGTCAAACTCTACGTCAGATATCACCATCAAAATGATATATGGAAAAGTAATATGTATATATATATATATATATATATATATTAATATATATAAAATAATGTGAAGGGTTGTAAGGCTAAGACGTCAAAGCAAATTAAAAAACCTACTAATTTTGCCCATTTTGGCATAAATGCAAGTAAGTCTTGAATTACGGTAAAAACTTTTGCACACTATAACATACTGCTTCAGTTTTATTTTATGGGTTTCTTTTAATTTTAAAAAAATGTTTTTTTTTTTTGATGTAAAGAAATGCCTGAGAGACTGACAAGCTGTTGTGCATTACATCCCTATAACATACACATGGTATATACGGTAACGCTCGTGTACACATGAATCGATGTCAGTGACGGGTTGCTATGTTGTGTACCAATGAAGTTTTTTTACGTTTTTGGTTTTTTTAATCATTATTTCCTTGACTCTTTTGACTCTGACAAAACGTCAGCATTTTTTTAATATTTTCTTCTTTTTTGTATTAAATTTAATTTTTTCTTTTCTGCACAACATTTAAGATTTTGTCCGTATATGGTAAGTGTGTGTCATTCACTTTTGTAATTTATTATACAGCATAAATTATCACAAATTGAAGAGCGTAAAAAGTTGATCGATTTATGATATTGTTGGGTAGTATAAATATACAACACATACCTATTTTTAAATGAAAGAATTAATATTTTTAGGGCCATTGTTACAGCCTGCCGTTAAAGTTGAGTTTAGTTAAAGTTAACTTTGGCTAAAATTAACTTTAAAGTCACCTTTAACTTATTTTCGTTATTATAAACTACAGATAAAATAAAGTTAACTTTTTCAAAAATATGGCAGTACCGGAGCAATGTCGATAACACTGCTCAAATTAAACAAGTTTTATTTAAACGCAGTGGCAACGTTGGGCTTCTTTTTTTTGCTCATTTTGTTTATATTTCAAGTTGCCATATTGAAAATATTATATAATATGGCAAGTTAAAACACAAACTTAAATTTAAAAGTTACCAGTAGGATGATCTTCCCGTTAGCTTAACGCTCACTTCTACCTTATCGTCCACTTATAATAATGAAAAACAATTTATCTGCCCGTTAAAATCCTCCCTTTAGTTAACGGCAAGTTGTAATAATGGCCTTTAAAATATTAATTTTTTGTAACAAATTTACCAGAAGTCGGCTAATATATCTGTTTTTTGTAAAAATTATTACAGTATTTCTCGGATATTAGCATAATTTTTACTTCAGAATGTATTAACATTTTTTCGACATATGCATCACACTTTTCAGCATTTCCCGCTTATAAACGGTAAAAATTTTACTTCTTACTTTAAATTTACTTAAAAAAATTCATTTATATGCACCGGTTTTGTGACAACTTTCTTTCCAAAATTGGTCCTGCACATTAGTCGACTGCTTGTAGTCGCTCAAACGTGAACATTTTCCGATAAACCATCAACATCCATTAAAAAATTTTAAATTGAAAGATCATTTGATAAAAATTTATATCAAATATACGAAATGACTTTCTGATTTGAGCAAACGAAGTGTCAGTCCGCTCACAAGTTGAATGTTAGCACTTGTTTTATATTTTTAATTAAAATTTTCTAATCATTATTATTAAACTCAAAAAACAAGAAAAAATTCATATTTTTTAAGTTTACCCGATCAAAACTCATAACATAAAAGTTTTAACAATATGTTTATTGTTAAACATTGATTACACCACGCTTTTTAATTTTTCTCGTACCCTCCACACTTGTTTTCTGTGATTATCAAATGAACTTTCAGTTAAAAAATTTTCAAATTTTTTGATGGATTTTAAGTGTTTATTGAAAAATGTGTCCTTTTTCTGTTGGACCAACCACCTTAAGTTGGCTAATGTTTGAACAAAGCGAAATAATAATACTTGCGAACAACGTTAATATTGGACTACTTTTGGTAGTCGTTCAAACGTTCAAAGAGTAAATCCTCAGGTAAACAATGAAAATGCATCAAAAACTTTGAAAATTTTTGAATGAAAATACATTTTATGAGACAGCATATATAAAAAATATGACTAAGCTGTTATACTCTTTAAATAATAACTACAATAATTTTTGTTTAATTTTATCAAACGAAGTGTCAATCTCTTCACAATGTAATGCACTTTCAGAATATGGCCACTTATTACATATTTTTTAATTAAATTTTGCAATTAGAAATCGCCAAACTTGAAAAATTAAAAAAAATAGTATTTTCCAGGTTTACCCCATCAAAAGTCATAACATATAAGTTTGAACAAAATGTTTATTTATAGCGTTTTAAAGGCTAATTTCTCCCCTCTCGAAAAAACTTTAGATTTTGAAAATAGGTTCAAACATCTTTGTGTAATCAATTATTTCGTGTGAAAAGATCAAAAAAACCTTTTTTGTCAAATACAACAAGTTTGGTGAGTTCGAGAAAAATAAAAAAGGATTTTTGAGTTCTACTCAACTATCTGAACAACTTGGACTAGGTAGTTACTCGGGTGTATTTTCACTGTCGCAACGTGTTATTTGAAATCGGTTAAAAAATATTTGAGTAGTAAATATATTTGTATGAAGAATTAAAAAAAAACAGTTTTTGTCAAATAAAACAAGTTTGGAGGGTTCGAGAAAAAAAGTATTTTTGTGATCTACTCTACCAAATGTACAACTCAAACCATGTAGTTATGCGGGTGTTTTTTCGTTTTCATACCTTGTAAAAATAGTTGCCATAGCTCTTTATCGTCATTTTGACGATTTTCTGCTCCAAAAATATTATATTGACGATATGACGATTTATACCTTTAATTTGACGATTTTTAGATTTAAAAATTTACATAATTTTCCTTACTTTAGTACATTAAAAGCCTCTTTAAGCTTTGTATTTGCTTTGCAATTGTTACTTTTGTAAATTTAAGTAAGTAATAACAAGGAGTAAAGTATTATATTTTTGAACTATTTTTTTATTTAAATAAAAATAATAAGATCTGGAAATATCTGCAAATTCCCTAGAATTACCCAGCAAATAACAGAAATACCAACTACAACAACTGAACTATTTTTTTATTTAAATAAACATAATAAGATCTGCAAATATCTGCAAATTTCATAGAATTACACAGCAAATAACAGCAATACCAAGAATTTTGTAATGTGATTTTCACTTTTGAGCATTGAGCGTAGTTGAGCATTATTTATCATTGGTCTTGTTGTTGCAGACCATTTTTAAAGATTCGAATGTAGCTTCTAATATTAACCTAGGAAGCCAAAAGGCAAGTGCCATTATTTAGAGTAGTGCTTGTGGACACTATGTTTGAAGCTTTTTATAACATAAGTGACAGGAAAGACTTCTGCAGGAAGGAAGTTCCACATACAAATAGTCCGACTAAAGAACAAATTTTGTCTGTAATGCATGATGTGATCCACTGGCCAATCGACTATAAACGGAGGTGCTCGCTGAGAAACGCGAGTATTACATGATTCGCGGGAACAAGTCCTTATATTTCGCTTGAGCAAAATCTGTTGTAGAACCAATAGAACAAGCCACATTGCAACGATGGTCTAATCAATCAATGGAGTTCGATACCCTACCGTCATTAATGATTCGAACTCTCCTGTAAGCGATCGAGATGTCTCTAAATAGACGTTGAGGCACCAGCATGAAAGTTGTATTCCATTCTCGGTCGGATATAAGAGATGTAAATAAGAAGAAGATCAGATAAAGTGAAATATTTCTTGCACCGTCCTAAGAAGCCAAGGCACTAAAAAATTTGTCCATTCTAATGCACATCACATTAAATTTTCATGCCCAGAACATCAAGAGCCTTTAACAATACTGGGACAGATTGATTAAACCTTAAACAATTTTTTCCTGAAATTAATATAAAAAATATTATTAATTTATTATATATGTATATTATACTATATATATTTTTGACATTCAGAATATTTATTTAGAATCGTTTAGCTTGAGGCAATCGATCAGTTCTCCTTTTGTGTAAGTTCTTATAAGTTGACCTAATGTATCGACCCCTGATTTCGTTTCATTATAGAAATGAATTATTTCTGGCTTTTTGGTGCTTGCTCTTATTTTTTCGTGGTGATGTAACGTGCTAAGCAAAACCACTGATCGATTTTTTTAGGTACATATCCCATTTTTGTTTTGTTCTCATTGTCGAAGAGGAAGTGAGCACAGTTTTCAGGTTTGCCTTTAACTGCAAAATTTTGTCTGGCAAAAAAGACAGAATTCCTTAAAACTTAAACTAAATTCAATATTACAATATTGTATAAAATTTCAATAAGTAATATATTTGCTGCTTTCTTTTCAACTACGTATTCTACTATGTCTTATGACACTGAACACCTTATCCTTATACAACAAATCAATCATGTGGGATATCCTTTCCGTTTATTAATGTTGATAACGTTTTTTTCGAATTTAACATCACTAAAAAGCTCATTTAGGCCAGGTCCTGATGGTATACTAAAAAATTGTGCATCATTACTAGCCGGGCCCCTTACTGCAATGTTCAACATGTCCCTTAAATCATGTTATTTGCCACTAGTGTGGAAGAAATCATACATCATTTCTTTATTTAAAAGTGGCATTAGATCGGATATATCAAACTACAGAGGTATTTTTAAAATTAATGCTATTCCTAGGTTAGGTTAGGTTAGGTTGGAGGACGTGTACTTGTCAATTCAGACAAGTATAGTGTCCGGAGGTCAAATTGACCCATTGCACAAGGTCCTAGTTTCTCACACCACTTATGTTGTGTGTGTTAATTTTATACATCAGTGTTGGGACCTACAGTTTAAAATCGACTCCGAACAACAGATTTTTGAGAAACTTTTCATGACAATTTTATTTACTCTCAGAGTTTTTGTTTTTTTGTATTTTGTCTTGATGTCTGGCCTGGTGCTCGAACCCAGGCTTTACGTCTAATAGGCCAAGACACTACCTACTAGAGTACGGTGACTACATGACGTCATTCCATGATGAGTATTCTTTTTATTCTGGGATTAATTCGAGGCGATGTTGAATCAGAGTTCCTGCTCAGTCGATTGAAATTTAATATTCCTATGCGACCTACACTGCTATCATTAAAATACTACAGATCAGACTATGTAAATAATGATTCCTTTAGACGAGCCTGTAAAACCTTAAATGAATGTTATCAAGTAATTAACTTCTCGGAAAGTAAAAAAATGTGTTAAAAAACCCTAACTTTATTTTAAGTTGATAAGTAAAGTGTTTGTTCATTTGTATAAAATTGTTATTGTATATATGTATATCGTTAGTCTGTAAGGATAAAATTTCTATTGACTTTAAATAAATAAATAAATAAATATTTACAATTGCATGGTGTACGGACTATTATTTGAGTCAATGTACATGTAATATAAAATTCATTCCGTAAAGTGAATGCATACAATTTTTAAAGTTCTGTTTTAAATCAAAATCTATTATTTTTTAATTGATACCTTTTTATCCTTTCTTCCTCTTCTATTATAGTTGCTGTTCATGAAATAATATCAATTATTTTAAAAACGAAATCAAATTACCTTGTAAATCATGAATAATGTAAATTGAGATAATTTCGAAAAAACGAAATCAAAACCAATTTTAGTCATTCAATTTATTTACTCATATTGGTAGGGAAGCGAAATAAAATATTGAACAACATCAATAACATGTGTACTAAACAAATTGGTAAGCAATTACTCATTCATGAGTTTGGTCATATTTCATATAAAAATGGTAGAAATAAAATAGAAAAAGAAATTACATGTACAAGTGATTTAATAATGTAGGGAAACTGTACGAGAGGCAACGCAAAAATCTTTACACACTTTATAGTAACCATTAAAAAAGTAGACTAGCTGGATTGATTACACGGCGCGGTAACGAAAATGCACCCGTGTAACTACATAGTTTGAGTTGTACATTTGGTAATGGAGCAAAAAAGATGAAACAACTCAAACCATTTCCAAAACCGATATTTACCAAAAAAAAGGTGATGCAGTCTGTTTGGTGGGATTCTAAAGAAATCGTTGTTTTGAGCTTTACCGGATAACACAACAATTAATTCGGAAGTTTACTGTCATCAGCTGGACAAACTAAATGATGCCCTTCAACAGAAAAGGCCAGAACTAATCAACAGGAAAGGTGTAGTGCTTCACCAAGACAACGCGAGACGTCACACATGTTTGGTCGCTCGCCAAAAGCTTTTACAGCTTGAATGGGATACAATGCCACACCCACAATATTCTCCAGACCTGACACCATCGAATTATTATTTGTTTCGGTCACTGCAAAATTTTTTAGACGGTAAAACCTTCACTTCAAATGAGAAGGTTAAAAACCACCTGGATTAGTTTTTCTCCCGCAAAGACAAAAAAGCGTGGAATCATGGTGTTGGACCAGAACGGCCAATATATAATTTAATAAAGTATTTGTTTATTATACGAAAACTGTCTTTCATTTTCACAAAAAAAAAACAAATTACTTTCATAACAACCCAATACTTTTTTTCCTCGAACCCTCCAAACTTGTTTTATTTGACAAAAACTGGTCCCAATCGCGGCACGCGTGATCGAATGAGCATTCGTATCGAATAAAATTTCGTTTCGTATCGAATAACCAAATTACGGCATTCGATAGCTATCGAATCGAAATTTACAAAAAGAATGAACGGATTTTTTGTTTAGTAATAGAACAAAAACATATGATTGGTGCATTTGTAAATAATAAAAAATTTTGTTTTCCTATACTTTCAGGTTAAGAATTATCATATTCACCTTTTTCACCTAAAATTCTTTGTAAACTTTTTTTCACTTCAGAAGTCTTTCTTCGTTTGGATCTTTTCTCTTTCCACAAGTTTTTACTGTTCGCATGCCTTCAACGCTGGCTTCGATACCGACTGCTTCAATTACTTGTTCATCTGCATGAGACAAAGGTATTTCCTCATAGGAACCACCACCGGTTTTTTCTTTGATTCCTTGTGAAATGAAACCTTTTCTACGTTATGTTTTTGGTAAGCGAAAATCTTAAAAATGTGCAAAAAAAATTTTTATTATAAATAAGAAAGAAAAAATACACTAGTTCACCTTTCGCCATGTCACATCTTTAATAGGTGGACCACATGCATTCAAACGGTTGGACAATTCTTCCCACAATCTTTTAGTTGTTTCTTTTCCCTGTCCACACTTGGGCAGGCAGCAAGTTTTTAACTTAATTGAGATGATCAAAAATATATTGTGCCATAACGTCCTTTTGCTTACCGTTTATTTTGTTAATATTTGTCCTGAAAGAGGAAATTATGTTTATATTAGTTAAAAAAGAATATTTGCTAATTACATTTTTGGCAATATTATTATAAATAAAAAATTTTTTCCATTTATTTCGTATTAAAAAAACAAAGCGTGTTCAATTTCGATTGCTCATTTAGTATCGAATGAGATTTCGAGAGATGTCACTCGAAAGGGTACTCGTTATCGAATGACAAAATGTCAAATTTCGATACACCTGACTCGCTAACGATTGCGGTGATTTCAAATACTAAAACTTCGATGAACTTCATTCGATAACGACTGCGGCGATTTGGCCCCTGTCTTTTTTTAACTTTTTATACAAATTTATTTATTACTCAAATATTTTTGAACCGATTTCATATAATCAATGTGTTTTGTGAAGAGCTAACCTTTAAAATGATATACATACATAAACATATTGTTAAAACTTTTATGTTTTGCGTTTTGATCGATTAAACTAGGAATTTTTCTTTCTTCTTTTTTTGACTTTAATAAGGATGATTAGCTAAGTACAATTAAAAAATATAAAACAAGCGCTAACATTCTTAAAGTGAGCATTTCTCTTGTGAGCAGACTAAGACTTTGTTTGCATTCATTTTTTAAATGAAAATTTTTCAAATAAAATTTCAATTTAAAATTTTTTTAAATTTTTAATGGTTGTTCATGGTTTATCGGAAAATGTGGCAATTTCACGTTTGAGCGACTACCAGTAGTCGACAAATGCTTGCGCAAAACGAGATATAAGCACTTTCAAAAATGTTTACAGGACAGTGCTTATAAGCGGGAAATTCTTATATCGAATTTCCGCACCTGGCAGGAACGGTGTGGTGAACAAAGTTTTAATTTTCTGGGCCACCATGTCAGTGCGAAGAAATTGCTGAAGAAGATGGATCGCAACAGACTTTATAGCCATAGTCAAGAGTCCTATTGTAGCATCAACTAGGCAGAGAATTAGGTCGTTGATTCGCCCGAGACTTGCATCAGGCCAAATGAGTAGAAGAAGAACTTTACAAATCAGTTTTCTATCAGGAATGAGTTATCTGAGATTGCGTTGTCGCAGTTGGTTATGTCTTCTGGACGGGACAGAGTGCAACATCTGTGTCAACTAGAATGAAATCATAAGGAACATTCTACGGATTTGCAATGCACTGTCTAAGTCGCCATAGTCTAGGGAGTGTGTTGGTTTATTAGACGTAAGGGCACGGTAGCAGATTTCTGACAAAAACTCTGAAAGTAAATAAAATTGCCATGTAATGTTTCTCAAAAATCTGTCGTTCGGAGTCGACTTTAAACTATAGGTCCCGCCACTCATGTATAAAATTAGCACACACAACATAAGTGGTGTGAGAAGCTAGGCCGTAATCCTGACTGAAGGATTGTAATGCCCAATTATATATGTATGTATGTATGTATGTATGTATGTCTGATTTTTTTACTACTTTTTCCAATAAATCTACCGTATGTCGTTAAAGTTGGTTATTATCTTCCAATGGCTCAAGAAATCTAAAAACGTTTAATGGAAAGAACGAGGGAGCTAGTGAGCAGGACCAATTTTTGAAAGAAAGTTGTGACAAAATCTGTGCATATAAACGAACTTTTTGAAGTAAATTTAAGGTATGAAGTACAGATTTTAGCGTTTATATGCGGGAAATGTTGAAAAGTGGGATGCATATGTCGAAAAAAGTTTTATACATTCTGTAGTAAAAATCAAGACTGCATAAGTTTCAGTGCTACTAAGCGGTGAATTATTATATCCGCGGTGCTTATACCCGAGAAATACTATAATAATATTTACAAAAAACAATAAAAGATATATTAGCCGATTTCTGGTAAATTTGCTACTAAAAGTTAATATTTTAAGAGCCATTATTACAACTTGCCGTTAACTAATGGGAGGATTTTAACGGTCAGATAAATTGTGTTTCATTATATAAGTGCACAATAGGGTACAAGTGAACGTTAAGCTAAAGGGAAGTTCATCTACCTTTAACTTTTAAATTTAAGTTTATGTTTGAACTTGCCATATTATTTTCAATATGGCAACTTCAAATATAAACAAAATGAGCATATACACCAAAAAAACGAAGCCCTTCGTAGCCACTTCGTTTAAAAAAGACTTTTTAATTGAGCAGTGTTATCGACATTGCTCCGGTACTGCCATATTTTTGAAAAAGTTAACTTTATTTTATCTGTAGGTTGTAATAACGAAAAGAAGTTAAAAGTGGCTTAGAAGTTAACTTTAGCTAAAGTTACCTTTAACTAAACCCAACTTTAAGGGCTGTTTGTAATAATGGCCCTAAAAATATTAATTCTTTCATTTACAAATAGGTATGTGTTGTATGTATATTCATACTAATCAAAAATATCATAAATCGATCAACTTTCTACGCTATTCAATTCAATTAAAAAATTTATGCTGAATAATAAATTACAAAAATGAATGACACACACTTTCCATATACCGACAAAATCTTAAATGTTGTGAAGAAAAGCAAAAAATTAAATTTAAGACAAGAAAGAAGAAAATATTAAAAAAATGCTGACGTTTTGTTGTCAAAGCGCCAAGGAAAAAACTTCATTGGTACACAACACACCAACCCGTCACTTACATCGATTCATGTGTATAAGCTTTACCGTACATGCCATATTCATGTTATGTTATGTACAACAGCTTGTCAGTCTCTCAAGACTTTTTTACATCGAACGAAAAAAAAACCTTTTTTTTTTAAAAAAAGAAACCCATAAAATAAAACTGAGGCGGTATATATAAGTTTGCTAAAGTTTTTATTAAAGAGTTCATATATTAAAGAGCTTAACAAAATTAGACCGTAATTCAAGACTTACTTGAATTTATGCCAAAATGGGTAAAATTAGTAGGTTCTTTAATTTGTGTTGATGTCTTAGCCTTACAGCCCTTCAGTTAGGATTACGACCTAGTTTCTCACACCACTTATGTTGTGTGTGTTAATTTTATACATGAGTGGCGGAACCTACAGTTTTAAGTCGATTCCGAACGACAGATTTTTGAGAAACTTTTCATGGCAATTTTTATTTACTCCCAGAACTTTTGCCAGAAATCTGCTAAGCGTAGGTAGCCGAAGAAATATTTTTTCATATTGCGTTCAGTTGGAGATGACTGACCTGGGGTTTGAACCGCGGCCTCACGTCTAATAAGCCAACACATTGCCTACTAGATTTCAACGACTTCTTAGCTTTTAGCTAAATGTAATAGAGAATAATCCGAATTCACTTTTCTTTATTCAACCTCAACTGATACTTTTAAAAATACGAATTTAGTCCGTCAAAATATTGGTGCAAAGTGAGCTTGTGCCTCCGTGAACTGCAAGAAATTTTAAACCCCTACGATATATGAAACAGATGCTCAGAGATTTCAATTTCGAAGTGAGTGTAGGGCAAAGGTATCTAGGAAAAAGACAGAAATATAGGGTCTTGTTTTCAGCTGTTCCTATCTCGAAATTTAAATAAATAATACGTGTGTGAGATATCATCGAAATTTTTTATTCGTTTGAAATCTCCACCTCGCCTTCTCAGAGCATCGTAAATGTCTAATTTTCACTTAAATTAGGCTAACTTTCACCAGTGGCATCGGTTGTGGATCAGCAGTTTAGCGACTTAGTAAAACACGACAAGAACAAATCTGACTCTGTCAAATATCTATGGTCCTTACATATCACCTCCACGAGAGATGGCTATGGCTTCTGTTGAAAAGTGTCATCCTGTTGAAACCATTTATTTTTGAGTTGGTAATCCTCGAACAACAGTGCTCGCCGTTGACAGTGATGCCAGGCCAATGTCATTTTGAATGAAATATGGACCGTTGACGCCAGCAGTCCAAAATCCACACAAAACAGTAACTTTTTCGGGATGCTTTTGGATCTCATGTAAATTAGTTTGGTCACAAATACAACAATTTATAGATCCAATCATGTGAATTGTTGTTGTCACAAATTCAGCATTTTTCTTTCTTCACGTACTCATTCATGCAGAAATGAACCTCATAGCTGAAGACGATGATTTTTTGTTGAAAATTACGGTCAGTTGCCAACTGCACCAGAGCACTTCCAGAGAACATACTTTGTTGTCTATGATCGTTTAGCTTCTGTCTCTGCAAAATCAATTGTCTCGGTTTCTTGTTCATAATTTCGCGGCCAGCACTAAAGTGTTGTAAATCTTTCGTTTCGTTGGCGTACGGGGATTCGTTGATCGTTTAATATACCAGCGGACTCGAATATTACTACCACATGGTCCTCTTGGTAGGACGTTTGGGGCAATTGTAAAATAGACAAAGTACACGTTGCGTTGCCCGAAATGAACACCCATTTGATAAAAGAAATTTATTATTTACACATGTGGCTAAAAACCAAAGCGATCACGGGTTTTGGCAAAACACACTGAGTAAATGACAACTAATTTCACAGATGTAGCTTCTATAAGATGACCATTAGCAAGTGTTATAATTCAAGTACCAGTTGGAAGACTTCATAGAAATATAAGATCTTTTATTTTAACTACACGACTTAGGGCCATTATTACAACATTAAGTTAACTAAAGGGTGGATTTTAACGGGCAGATAAATTGTTTTTCATTATTATACGTAGACAATACAGTATAAGTGAGCGTTAAGCTAAAGGGAGGATCATCCTACCTTTAACTTTTAAAGTTAAGTTTATGTAAGAAATTGCCATATTATATATTATTTTCAATATGTCAACTTCAAATATAAATAAAATGAGGCAACACAACAACATAAAAAAGGCCTTCGTTGCACAGTTTAACAAAAACTTGTTTAATTGAGCTGTTTTATCGACATTGCTCCGGCACTGCTATACTTTTAAAAAAGTTAACGTTATTTTATCTGTAAGTTGTAATAACAAAAAGAAGACAAAAGTGACTTTAAAGTTCACTTTAGCTAAAGTTACCTTTAACTAAACCCAACTTTAACGGGAAGTTGTAATAATGGCCCTTAATCGTGTTATAAATTAAATAATTTTGATAAGAATTCTTAGTTAAATATGTTTACATGGAATTTAAACTAAAATGTTTATTTTAAACCCTTTTATTTAATTCGGTTGAATCTAAATCTCTACTCTACTCTGCTTAACCATTTTTAAACACAAGTGAAAAATCATGTATAACGGTAATTTGGTTTTATGAATTGCTTTTCTTTATTTAAATGATATTTTATGAGGGTTAAAATTGCTCACCAAACTTTAAACTTTAATATGAAGTGAGGCGCGGTAAGAACTTTTAACAGCTAGAGTGTGCATAAAAATAAACATTTCAACTACCGATGACAGAAATCTTATTAAGTTGAAAAACTTTTCTGTCGAAATTTAAATCGTGTGTTTTCTTTTTGTGTTACTTTAATTGTTCTCAATTTAACTTAAAACTCAAGAATATGAATGAAAACTTCTTTTCTACATTAAAATTGTGCTTGAAAACAGAAAATAAAACCGCAGAACTTCATAAACGTTCATAGCAAAACTACAGTAAATAATTTTCTTTTTTTGTTATAAAACTACTTAAAGTCAGAATCTGCTATCGACTCCAAAAAAATTCTTAAATATTTTTTAATCAAGTTCATTTCTTTCAGAAACATAACAGAAAACTTTTTTAATAATTATTAAATATTGGGGTCGGGAGCGGCGTCTATTCTAGGACCAAAGCATGTCTCACTGACTGCCGGATTACTGTAGCGTATTTCAGGTGGAGGTGATGGCCATTTATCGGTCCGCTCAATGGAACCTCGTCATCGGTGCTACTTTTACCCGTGTCTCAGTCTTCTCTGACAATCAGACCGCCTTAAGATCTTTGTCCAGGATCGTTAGGGATGTCGTTGCTGTCTCGTCCTTCTTTCTGGGCGCTATAGTGCCTCACTGGTCTGGGTCCGCGGGCACAGTAATATTCTGGGGAACTGCAAGGACGATGAGCTCGCCAGAGCTGGTGCACTCCTTCCGGAATCCTTTTCAGTAGACTTGGGTATGCCACTGGCCACTGCGCGAAAATTCTTTCTAGACGCCAACCTATCCTGGGTCAATGAGGGGTTTGCTCCACCGCTAGACTCACCTGGCCCCTGATGGATAGAAGGCGTACCAACCAGTTACTTAGACTTGGTCGTGGCATCATCATTTCAGTGTAAGGTAGTCGTGCTTTTGATGTGTAGCCCTTGCGCTGACCAACTTCTTCCTCTTCCCTGATTTTGGTCAGTACAGAGACTGCGTTCACCCGTGACAGCACAACGGGCCGCTTTGTGTGCTATAGAGTTGTCCAACAGAGAATTCCGAACTTTGACAATTGATAACGACCATATTGTTGACACTACATCTGTTAAATTAGTTGCCATTTATTTAGTAGCTTTTATTTAATCAACTGTTTCTTTGGAAACAAATCGAAAAATAATTTTCATATATTATACCCATGTCTGTATTAATGGGCACGAGAACAAATTTAGGACAATACCAATCCACATGAGATTCAAAACTTTAATGGGAAGTTGTAATAATGGCCCTAAGTAGTTTTATTAATAACATTGAATTACTTTTAGGATAATGCTTTTCACATCCGTATATTATAAATACCTCTGGATTAAGTTGGAAAAATGGCATTGACTTTTATCTACCATCTAAATCAGGGATGACGAACCTTTTTTTGAGTTCGTGCCAATAAATATTATTTTTATAAAATGAAAATACATGCATTTTAAAAATTATATATAGATTCATTTCTGTAATATGCTCACATATTTTTTAATGTGATTTTTGTTGCTGAATATTTCTCGATAATGCATCATTATCCGGATCATAGTTTGACAATTTAATGAAATACAAGCCTCCCCACATTCATCGGTAAGTATGTTTCGTACTTCAGATTTTATATTATTCATAATCGAAAATAGACTTTCACTTGTTAGAATAGCTAAAGACAATTTCTTCATCCCACTAAATGTTTCTGGGAGCGAACACCATGTCTTCAACAACATATTATTCATGTTTTCGTATTCTTCTTCATTTAATCTTTTTTTTCATTATTTTCTATTTCTTGCCTTAACTCTATAAATTTCTGCTTCCAAATAGAACTTGATTGAAACTCTGCCAACTGCATTTCTAATTCTTTAGCAGTTTCCAAATGAAACTTGTCTGGATATTTAATAAAGTTAATTAATGTTTGAAATTTTTTGAAATCTTGAAATCTCTTAACAAAATTGTCTTGTATGTTACTTATAACTTGGCTATAAAAATTTATATTAATTTCATAGACTCCATGAATAGAACATTTTTTAAGGTGATCTTTCAACAAAGGAAAATACTTAAAATTATTGTTGTCAATATCGCGTTTAAATATTACTAATTTGGACTCAAAACCTTCAATAATATCGAACATTACATCAATTTATTTTCCGGGACCTTGCAATTTAATATTTAATTCATTTAAATGGTTGGAAATATCCGTTAAAAACTACCTACCTCTTGTAGAAGCAACTGAAATTGCCGCTTATTCAAAGCTCGAGCTGATATAAAATTTATTATTTTGGAAACAATACTTAAAATATCATCAAATGCTGCCAATCCAGACTTCGCACATAGAACTTGTTGATGAATTATATAATGAAAATTAATAATTGGATGCCCAACATGTTCTTGAAAAAGAGATAAAAAACCAGCATGCCATTCTATCATTGAGGGAGCTCCATCAGTTGTAATTGACACTATTGTTGATGTATCTATCTCAGCTATTTGAAACGTTTTTATAACTGCATCACTAATATCTTTCCCAGCTGTTTTTGCTGATAAGGAAACTAGTTATAGCAATTCCTCAACTATTTTTTCTCCTTTAGCATAACGAGCAATTATGGACAAGCGAGCTGAAGATGTTATGCCGGTACTTTCATCAAGACATATAGAAAATAGCTTTACAGAACGTATATCATTTATTTTTTTAATGTTAATATTTTTATTTGTGTTAAAGATAGGATGTCTTTAACAGTATTTCGACTTATACTTAATTCTTCAATCTGCTCTTTATTTTGAAAATCTTCAAATAAATGTGGTGCACATTTAATGAAAGCTTCTTTAATATAATCTCCATCGCTAAATGGTTTGGTATGAGTACCAATAGTCTTGGAAACCTCAAAACTAGCAGCAATTAAATAATTTGTATGTTTCAAAAATGTAGTGAATGAGTTTGATTGTAAATTTTTATTTTTAACTTCACGTGCAATATATTCTTTTTGTTCTGAATCACTTTTAGATAAAAGAAATGAATGAGTAGTTTCATAATGACGTTTTACAGAGGATGTTCTGCACACTACTGTATTTCCACACAACACACACAGGGCATTGTTTTTGCTTTCCATCATTCCATATTTATCAGTTGGCCTCTGTTTTCCTTTTCTTATTTTCTGACATTCTAAAGTTGAAACATATTATCAATTATAATTGTCTTCTAAAAATATAAATAGATTTTATTTTATTAGCAAAAAATAATACTAAAATAAGAAAACACAACTTTCTATGGCACTTACAAAGTTTCTAACTGAACTGAATTAGAATTAGTGAATTTGAATTCTGGCGAGAATGCAAATATTCTTATATATATGTATGTATATATTTGAAAATCGCAAAGCATACTATGTTCATTTTAATATTTTTTTTTATATTTAAAATCACATGTTCATACTTGTACATACCTATACCTACATATACAAATAATATAATTATATTTTAACGTTATGAATAAAGTCGGCAGAAATCTGGAAGTTTGTTTTTAAATATCAAAATTTATGCATTAAATTTGAATTAAGTTCACAATTTTTTCAATATCAAAAATGCATTTGGATTAGTCAGTACATATGTATGCAAATGAAAAATATTATACGTGCCAGCGAAAATTTATCTGCGTGCCACTTTGGGCACGCGTGCCATAGGTTCGCCATCCCTGATCTAAATGTATATAAAAACATAAATAATAATAAAAACATATTTAATTTTGTGAGTATAGTTTAATAAGAAAAGGTAAATATATTGAAATAAAATATTTCTTGTTTTTTATTTCGGCACAAAAAATCAAAAAATACATACATACATACATAATTGGCCATTACAACCCTTCAGTCAGGATTACGGCATAGCTTCTCACACCACTCATGTAAAAGTTTGTTTGCCTTTTTCTCTGGAACATTTCATAGTAATATCTTTGTTGAATTTATTCAACTCATGTAAGTAGTGCCTGTTCTGTTGGTTTCTTTTTTTAAGTTAAAAAATATCCTTGAAGACCTTTTACAATCACCAGCTCTTTTACTTTACCTTGCACTTAAATTATCGAAATATTTTTCCTTAATCTCTAAGTAATGTCTTTTAATAATCTTCTCGTTTTTTCTCCTTATTAATAGGTATTTTCTTCTAGATCCGTGTATATGTATATGCTCTAACCAAATGGGATAAAAACAAGAATAATTTGTTTCCTCTTCATTTTAAAGACGTGAAATATTATTCATAATAACAATAATATCAGCAGTAGAATTTTTAACAGTACGTCAGTGTTTAAAGTTTTTTGCTGGTATGACAAATTTCCATATTGCTTTTCGTCTTTCCAATTAAATTTTTAATTTAATATGCTGTACAGATCCATCACTTTAAAGTGTTTAGAATGCTTGCTGAAGTTGCTTGAAGTCATCCTAGTTCCAACGAATTGCATTGCGTTGACGTATAGCATCCCTTAAGGGAGATCTTTCCAAACTGTGAACCTTTTAAAAGATAAAAGCGAAGATTCAATCCATAAATTAACACTTATTCTACTACTATATGTAGTAACAAATGCCTAATACGACATTTATGGGGCCAAAAAAGTTTACGCTCACTGTCAGAAATGATCACTTAAACCTTATTATACAATTGGTGGTAGGAAATTTCACACCTATCTTTAAGAATAAAATCTTCTTCAGTAAATTTATGGATGAAAGGAGTGAGTTTTTTGTTGCTGTAGGTAACGTCATTTCGTTTATTTTAAACTTCCTTAGTAGAGTAGAAAATCCGTGAGCCATAGAAGCTTCATGAAGAATTTATTTGTATCATATTCAATAGACAGTTGGATGTCAGCATTACTGCAAAAAAAACGCACCTTTCTTGTTTATAACAAATTTTGGTAGTCTGTTAGATTAGAACTATCGCTTACCAGATAAGACGGTCCTTAGTAAAATAGAACTTTTAAACACTTTTGCAGCACATCCTCTTGTCCCATTGTTATCTATTTTTTGTTTAGTATGTACGGGGCGCCCAGATCGGCTGACCGCTCCTGAATCTAAACGAATCTACTTAATATAATAAATAAAATTAATATAAAATTATAGAAATATACTACAAAAAAAACTCTAGAATTTAAAATGTATTTACCTTATTTAATTGAAAAAGTAATACCTTTAATTGTAATGAAAAACGAGTAAAAATTAATTTTGGACACCACTCTAGTAACAGATTATTTATCAGATCATTTACGGTTGATTTACGTAGCGTAATATATGTAGGATTGGGACAGTTAAGGACAAGACGGACAACAACGGTTAATAGACAGAAACAGAGAGACGGACGAACACTCATTTATCTGTGGGAGAGAATGAGCTGGAATATATTGTGAACAACAGACAGACAGGGAAAAGCATTCAATTTTAGTTTTGTAGAAGAGAGTGATAGTGACGTTCGAAGAGTGAAGTTAATATTTGTAGTTTTTGACACACATTAGTTTCATGTACATATATTTTTAGTTTATTTAACGCCTTCAAATAAAATGAATTTGATTTAACTTAATTTAATATAATAATAAAAGGAATCGACAAATTCCTACAAAATTGGGGGCTCGACCGGAATGGCCCAGGCGGAGAAGTGAATATGTGAACTTGATAGAAGGGTGATGAAATTATGGAAAAAACTGTGTGAAAAACTAATAACTGCCAAAAAGAAAAACAAAAGAAAAGACGTAGTCATACTATTTTTTTATATTGAAGTGATGTGCTGTATGTATATGAGAATACGAAACAACAACAACATGAATAAGTACCGTATGTGAGGAAAAATTCTGTCGCATGAAAAAACGAAGCTTCTAGAAACCAAGAGCCATTATAATTGAAGTGAGTGCGTGTGAAAGAGAAAAGAAAATTGTGAACTATACCACGTATCTATATTCGAAAAAAAAAACTGTGAAGTTGGCAACAAGAATGGTCATGCAAATGTTATGTTAAGAAAGAAAGACGTTACAAAGAGATTAAATGAAAAAAAAAACTCTACGAAAAACTCATGAACATAGTAACAAGGAAAAACATGCATTGATGTGTTGTGTAAATGTGTGTACAGAAGTGTATTAGGCAAAATAGAACAAAGTAATGAAACTCAACGTTTTTACAAAAACAACATAGTGTGCATATGAAAACAACCCTTATTTTGAAATCAACGAGTGCTTATGAGTGAAAGATGATCGGAGAGTAAAGAAGCTGTTTTTTGCATGGTGAGAGAGTTAAAGCGTAGATGACGAAACTGTTTGCTGTAATTGCTTGAGCAGTAAATGATCGTTGAGCAGTCGGAGCCGTGAAGATTTTTGTTATTGCTGTTGATGTCAACCAAGGCGTGTATTAGTAATAATGAAGATAAGTGTGTATGTATGCATTTAGATAATTTGAGTAGGACTATTGTGACTATAAGGAGAGGTTAATATTGTGAGGCTGAGTAGATTATATGTTAATGGACGTTGAAGTTTTGAATTTTGAGCGCTTTGGACGTTTGCATTCTTTAGGCGTATAGACGATTTTTCTTTTTTTTAGTGTCAGACGACAATAGATGATTTTAGATGTTTGAGTGCTTGAAATGAGTGCATTAAATTGTGATGTGTAGATGGTAGTATTGTATACAAATTTTGTGACGTAAGAAGAAGATAAAAACCTCTCATATTTAATTTGGAAATTGCATACATGGTGTAAAGATAATTGGTGTTATTTTATGAAGATAATTTCAGTATTTTGATTAATTGAATTAGATGTGAATTTTAATTGAATGTTTAAATCCTTTAAGGGAAAATTAATATGATTTGGAAAATTTTGATTAATTTTAATTAGTTTGAATACAGAGTTTATTGTTGATTGCTGAATATCAATTTTTTGAGAATATTTTATAATTTGTGTAGAGTTTGATAATTAATTTTAATGCTTAATTTATTCAACGATAATTGATAAGATTTATAACATTTTAATTAATTTTGACGTGATTGTGAAATTTTTCCATCAAATTTTATACTTGAACAATATTTTGAATAACACTGTATTAATATTAATATTTTATTTGTAATAATTATTCAATTTTTATAATAATATTTAATTTAAATTTATAAGCCGCTGACGAACAAAATGAACCGAGACGAAATTTTGGGTTTAAGTTTAGAGGGCTTGAGGGCCAAATTCGACGAATTAGGAATTTCTAAGACGGGTAATAAAAGTGTTTTGCAGGATAGACTTTTGAATCATTTTAATATCGAAGTTGTGGATGATAATTCTGATCATGGTGAAGCTTCTTCTATGTTTGCCGGCAATGCTGCGACATTACCCCATAGTATTTTTACTTTAAGGGACGTTCAGGATTCGGTTTCGGCTTTTTCAGGCGATGGTTTGCCCCAAATTGAACAATGGTTAGAAGAGTTCGAAGACTGTTCATATGTTGTAAAATGGAACGACCTTCAAAAGTACATATACGCGAAACTATTGTTGACGGGTGCTGCGAAGACTTTTGCTAGAAGCGAATCTGGTATTAAGGATTGGAGTTCCCTGAAGCAAGCTTTGAAGAGAGAATTCGGAAGAAAGCTGTCATCGTTAGAAATTCATAGAACATTGAGTAATCGGAAGAAGAAGTCAGGTGAAACATTACGCGAATATCTTTATAGTCTGCGAGAGATTGGAAATCCTATTAGATTAGACGAACAAAGCCTGATTGAATATTTCATAGATGGGATAAGCGACTATAGGTCAAACAAGGCTATTTTGTATCAGTCAAGGAACTTAGACGAACTTAAGGAGAATATCGAAATACATGAGAAGATACGAGTGTCGGAATCAAGCTCAAAGGGCGCGCGACCGAAAAGTTTTGTGAAGAAGATGCCTGAAACCAAGGATGATAGACGCTGTTATAAGTGCGGCGACAAGGGACATCTATCGAACGCGTGCACAAATCCGCAGATGAAATGTTTCAAGTGTCATGGCTTTGGACATAAGTCTTTTGAGTGCGGACAAGAAGTCAAGAAGGAGAAGAACGGTGATAAGAAAGGAAGTGGAGGCGGAGGAAATGGCAAGAGCACCAGTAATGTTCATACGATGTCTGATGATGTTATCATCCCATCAAGGATAATATTCAAGGACATCTCGATTCTAGATAAGACGATCTCTGCTTTCATTGATACTGGTAGCGACATTTATGCTATTTGTTGCGGTACTTTATTTCTTTTAGGTGATATCGATCTCGGGCCCGATAGGAAAACTTTGGTTGGAATAGGTGGAAAAAAGATTACAACGATGGGTAATTTTACGATTAAGATCCGTGCGGACGAGGTTGAAATGGATGTAACATTCCACGTTTGTAGGGAAGGTGATCTGTTGTATCCTGTTGTTTTGGGGTAATGATGTTTTTACTAATGTTGATTTGGTCATTGACTCGGATGGAGTGAAATTCCGATACAGGGACAATTCTAGTGAAGCGGATGATATGAAGGATGCTGGTTTGATAGCTGAATTACAGGGCGAGTATGCAGACATCATTCATTCCGTATCGTCGGATTTTACGTGTGACGATTCCTTAGACGTGCAACACCTAAAGGGGAATTTTCGGACGGAATTGCAAAATATGATCAAGATGTATAAACCAACCAAACCTGAAGCTTACCCTGTGAAGATGAAAATAATTTTAAGTGACGAGATTCCTGTTACGCTAAGACCGAGAAGAATGCCCTATACCGATCAATTAATGGTGGACCAACAGGTAAACGAGTGGCTAAAGGAGGGTATCATCAAACCGAGTTGCTCGGAATATGCTGCACCTGTGGTATTAGCTGCGAAAAAAGACGGAACCAAACGACTTTGTTGCGACTACCGTAAATTAAACGAGAAGATATTACGCGATAACTTTCCAATGGCTATAATAGACGATGTTATTCAGAGACTACAGAGTGCAAAGATGTTCACTACGCTCGATCTTAGAAACGGATTTTTCCATGTGCCGATGGAAGAAGATTCACGGAAATATACTGCGTTTGTGACGCACAACGGCGTTTATGAATTTTTATTCGTCCCTTTTGGCATATCGAATGCTCCGGCTGTGTTTTGTAGATACATTTCCTCAGTTTTTAGGGAACTTATTAATGACGGCACGATGGTGATTTATATGGACGATCTGGTAATACCCTCGAACAGTGAAGAAGAGGGAATCGAGAAGTTAAGGAGAGTATTAAAAGTCGCGGAAACAAACGGACTGGATATAAAATGGAAGAAGTGTCAGTTCTTAAGAAAGAGGATAAATTTCTTAGGTTATATTATAGAAAACTCGACAATAAAACCTTCCGATGAGAAGACAAAGGCCGTGACAAATTTTCCCCTGTCGAAGAATCAGAAAGCTATTCAGAGATTCCTGGGACTTACATCGTATTTTAGGCGTTTTATTCCCAACTACGCAATAATAGCGAAGCCGTTGTCGGATCTTTTACGAAAAGGTGCGAGGTTTAAGATGGAGGAAAATCAGATAATAGCATTCGAGCAGCTACGAAATTCGTTGGTGACCGCTCCTGTCCTTAGGTTGTTTGACCCGAAAGCCGTTACGGAAATACACACTGACGCGAGTATGCATGGGTATGGGGGTGTTCTGTTGCAAATAGATAAAGATGATCAACAACTCCATCCAGTTGAATATATGAGCCGTAAGACGACTGCGGCTGAGCAGAAGTATCACTCCTACGAGTTAGAGGTTTTGGCCGTAATAGAGGCATTGAAAAAGTGGAGGATATACGTGTTAGGGTTAAAAATTAAGGTGGTAACGGACTGTAATGCATTTGCGTTAACTATGCGAAAGCAGGATGTTCCCCCAAGAGTTTCACGATGGGCTCTATTTTTACAGGAGTTTGACTATCAAATTGAACATCGGAGCGGTTCCAAAATGAAGCATGTGGATGCTTTAAGTCGTGTGTCATGCCTTATGATGGAAGATTCTTTGAGGCATCGTATAAGAGAAGCACAACTCAAAGACGATTGGATAAGGGCAGTACGCACAATTTTAGAGTATGGTGCGTACGAGAATTATTATTTGAAGTCTGATATAATGTACAAGGATCCTGACAAGGAGTTGATTGTAGTACCGGAACTTATGGAGCAGGAGATAATACAAATTGCGCATCGTCAAGGCCATTTTGCATCTCGTAAAACGCAGGATTTAGTCGAGAAATCATTTTACATACCTAATTTGAACGTGAAGGTGGATAGAGCAGTGAAAAGTTGTATGGAGTGTATTGTTTCAGAGGCGAAAAGGGGCCATAAAGAAGGATTTCTGAATCCAATAGATAAGGCTGATAGGCCTTTGGTAACGTATCATTTGGATCACGTGGGTCCAATGGAGGCCACGCAGAAACAATATAATCACATTTTGGTCGTTGTGGATGCTTTTTCGAAGTTCGTTTGGCTGTACCCAACCAAAAGCACTGGAACTAATGAGGTGGTGGAGCGTTTAAGGAAGCAGTCAGCAGTGTTCGGTAACCCAGCAAGGATAATAACGGACAGAGGCACAGCATTTACCTCGAACCAGTTTAAGGAGTACTGTGAATCGCAAAGTATACAACATCTGCTGATCACTACAGGAGTGCCACGATGTAACGGTCAAGTCGAAAGGATTCACCGTGGGATAATACCGATGCTGACGAATCTCTGTGTAGAAAAGCCTGGTAATTGGTAAAAACATGTTGACCAAGTGCAACGGATAATAAATAGTACACCGCCAAGAAGTACCGGAGTTGCTCCGTTCAAATTATTAACTGGTTTGGATATGAGAATTAGTGAACTCCCCGATTTAAGAAACTTATTGGATGAGCTGTCCATACGAGAATATGATGAAGAATGTGATCAGTTAAGAGAGCAAGCTAGAACGAATATATCGCGCATCCAACAGGAAAATAAGAGGACTTTTGACAGAAAAAGGGTTCCTGAAACAGCGTATGAGGTCAACGAATTAGTCGCCATTAAGCGGACACAATTTGGTTCGGGAATGAAGTTGAGACCGAAGTTTCTTGGTCCTTATAGGGTGGTGAAGAAGCTTGGTTATGGTCGGTATGAGGTTGAGAAGGTGGGAGATTCAGAGGGAAGTAGAAAGTGTACGACTGTGTCGGAGTACATGAAAAGATGGGGACAACATTCGGGACGAATGTGAGGTCAGGAATGGCCGGATGTAGGATTGGGACAGTTAAGGACAAGACGGACAACAACGGTTAATAGACAGAAACATAGAGACGGACGAACACTCATTTATCTGTGGGAGAGAATGAGCTGGAATATATTGTGAACAACAGACAGACAGGGAAAAGCATTCAATTTTAGTTTTGTAGAAGAGAGTGATAGTGACGTTCGAAGAGTGAAGTTAATATTTTTAGTTTTTGACACACATTAGTTTCATGTACATATATTTTTAGTTTTTTTACCGCCTTTAAATAAAATGAATTTGATTTAACTTAATTTAATATACAGTGTTTTATTTAATAATAATAATAATAAAAGGAATCGACAAATTCCTACATATATATTTAGTGTAGCCTTGGCTTCAGCAAGAAACAATTCTATATTTTCTTCATCCCAAAAAATGGGGTTAGCACACTAACTGTTCAGTCAAACTAAATAAAAATAATGATAGGACGTAGTAGAAATTATCAATCAATTTTTGCCATACCAATCCGAGTTTTCGAACAATACAATAACATACGTTTTCAGACGTTAGGTTTCACACAGCTCTTGCCACAGCCATAGCTGCCCGATAAATGAAAAAAATTGTAGAAAAACATATAAAGTGAATTCAAAAATAAATAAATAACAAAAACATTTAACGCTTTAATTATAAAAATAAACTTTAAAAACGAGTGTTTTATATGTTTTAAAACATAGTTTGAATATACATATATGTATATATATGTATATATATTAGAATTAAACATTTTAATCAAATCAGATACAATATTAACACGTTCACGCCGGCGCTTAAATTCATTATTGTCGCCTACTGACGGCTGCGCTGAATGCTTTTTGCTCTATCGGACGGCAGCTGTTTTGCAGCAATACAATGGTATCGTTTAAAGTTTTGTGTATTTTTTCCTGAATTCGTCTTATCCTCATTAAATCTTTTGAATTTTTTGTTGAAAATAGAACAGTTATTAATTATAATTGTTATCATTTATAATTATATTAATTATAGTTATATTATATATTATTAATTATAATTGTTATTAAAAATAAATGCTTTTAAGAGAGCGTGAATCTCAGGTATTTTTTTTTTATCGGCAATCGAACTGTTAAAGACCTAAATATTTGGTAATACGTGTGTTCTAATAGCATGATCAAGTGCGGGCCACCGGTGGTACCCGCCGCCCAATAAGTCATTCTAGTGCGGTACGCGCCGGCGTGAACGTGTTAAAGCCGAAGCGTTTACGATTGCTAAGTTTTAAATAATCTTTTTATATAATATTGCTTCTAGGGAATTGAGTTTAAGTTTTAAGAAGCTCTGTTATAAGAAATTTCGTATAATATAAATTAACTTGGTTTAATACTCTCTCCACATTAGTTGAAGAATGTGATAACACTAATATTTCTTAATAAATTTAGTCAAGGCTGAAAATTAAGAGCTACCATCTCTTATTTTCATTTCAGATATTTTTTTCCAAAGATCGAGAAGTTTTGTATAATTTATAGGAAAATATTGTTTAAGATTTAAACAGTCTATCCCACGGTTGTTTATTGACACATAAACGCAAACAATATTGTTGAATCATATAAATCTATGGGTGGTGTAAATATTAGGGAGTCAGGAGTTCTTGACGTTCAGAGCATGACAATTCAGTATGATGTTCGCTGGAACCGAAACATTTTTCTGTGCCTTAGCTACTTAAGACGGTGCAAGAAATATTTCCCTTCATCTGATCTTCTTACTATTCACACCACTTATATCCGAAAGAGAATGGAATACAACTCTCATATATAGGCCGGTCTCAACGTCTATATTGAGACTTTTCACCGTGTACAAGAGAGGGCGAAATTGCTCTTTAATGACGTACCCTACCGTCGAACTCTATTGATTCATTGGAGCATCGTTGCAATGTGGCTTGTGTTTCACCGTTCTACAACAGATTTTCCTCGAGGGAACTTGGTCCCGACAATCATGTATTCCTACGTAACAATCGTTTTTCTCGGCGGACTCATCCGTATGTGGTCTATTGGCCAGTGGATCGCACACTGCAATATAGACAAAATTCGTTCGGATTTTGGTCCAGAGGCATAATTGGGCCATTTTTTTCGAAAGTGAGCAAGAAGTGGCCATTACAGTCAATGGCGATCGTTATCGGGCCATGTTGAATGAATTTTTGTTCACAAAAATTGAAGAGGAGGATTTGGTTTCAACAAGACGGCGATGTATTGCGCCCTGTTTTTGAAGATCGCATTATCAGCCGCAGAGCTGATGTCGTTTGGCCACCTCGGAGCTGCGATTTTACACCGTTGGACTATTATTTGTGGGATGCCGTCAAAGATAAGTGTTACGCCGACAAACCAGAGACAATTGACGCTTTAAAGTACAATATTCGTGAAGCCATTGGTGAAATACAGCTGCACACAATCGATAATGTGCTTAAAAATTGGACCGATCGTGTAGGCTACTGCATGGCCAGCCGAGGCAGCCATTTGAATGAAATTATTTTCCATTATTAACCGGAAAGATTGTACTTTCAAATAAAAAAAGAAATTTGAGAAAATATTCAGTAGTTTTTTTTTAAAGCATTTAAAAAAAAAAGTTATTTGGCGGACCCTTTAGTAAATAATTTAAAGATAAGATATAATAATAATTAAAGATAATAATCTATAATTCTACTTGAACTTATTTGAAAATCGATTGACCCAAATCAATTTCAATTTCGTTCCTGTTCAACTGATTGTTCATTTGATTACAAAAAAAAATATTTTAATTTCAATTCGATTAAGAAGCTTCAAACACAAATTATTTCATAAGAAGAAGAGAGGAAGAACGCAATTTCGTTCATTAATGACTTTTTATTGTTAAAGGTTTATGATTGCAAACACATAAGAAAATAGAATAACACTCAACTTTAAATTGAAAAGCAAGTAAATTAATGTCTTTGGGTACATGTTGCGTCTGTTACCTTAATAAAATACAATAATTATTTAAGTTTTTTTCGATTTTCTTATCGCGGTTCCATTTTTTCAATTTATATTTCGAGATATTTCATTCGTTTTTCCGTACGTTTCTTTAAGGGTTTTTCGATTCATTTATAAATTATTTAGCTTTGCTTTTTCATTCATCCGTTAATGGGCATTAAAAAAGGAGGTAATAATGAAATCTTTTCATAAATAAGTATTCTAAACTTTTTCACACTTTCTCTAACACCCTGATAAGGATTACAATTTATTTTCATTTACTATTTGTTAATTTTATATTGTTACGTTTTTACCTTCTAAAAAACACCATAAACAGTTTGATGGATGCTCTTGAAGGAGAATGACTTCGCCCGCTCGAAATCTCTATAAATGTAAACATGTTGTTTACGTTATTGTTGTTTGTGTATTTTGTTTGCGTTTGTTCTTACTGAAGTCGCCGTAGTCTAGTAGGTAGTGTGTTGGCTTATTAGACGTAAAACCAAGGTTCAAGCCTCAGGCCAGACATCAAATCAAAATACAAAAAGTATTTCTTCGGCGACTTCCTTTCAGCAGATTTCTGGCAAAAAAAAAAAACTCTGTGAGTAAATAAGAATTGCCATGAAAAAGTTTCTCAAAAATCTGTCGTTCGAAGCCAACTTTAAACTGTAGGTCCCGCCACTCATGTATAAAAATAACAAACACAACATGAGTGGTGCGAGAAGCTAGGCCGTAATGCTGAATGAAGGGTTGTTCTTGCAGTGATGCTGTTGCCTTTTTGTTTATTTGTTTATCCCTTTTTTTATACTGGTCTTTTGTTGGTATATTTTTGTTTACTTGTTTATCATGTAAACAAGTTCATTGTCTTTGTTTTTGTAGCTTTTGTTTACAATTTAAGCAAAACACAATTTTTATTTTCGTAACAATATAATTGCCATTAAAAGCTTCTTAATAATCTAACTGCGGAGTCGCCTTTAATCTGAAGATACCGCCATTTACGGATTAAAGTAACACACACAAAGTAGGTGGTGTGAGAAGCTAGGTTTTAATCCTGACTGAAGTATTGTAATAACCAATTAAGTAAGTAAGCAAGTAATTGGTTTACTGCAGAAGAATTGACCCACAGTGTTCGGACTCCGTTCCAATGTGTGACCCCAAGGAAGTATTACCTATTTTCGATTCATCTAAGCATTGAAACCTGGACTAATTAAATCTGCAATTTCGTAACTAGCTGTACCGGAGTATATAATATTGCATGTAAACTTAGGTACACTTTTATAGTGAAAACTTCGTTTTGAGCATGATATACATCAGAGAACTGCATGAGTTGATTCACTTTCACTGTCCATTCACATGTAATTTGCTTTTGTTATGTTGTTTAACATCAATATTTTTTAATGATATTGCTTGCACTGTTGACTATCTAACAACTGAATGTAATATACTCACTTTTGTTTTTTATGTACTGTTAGCATGAATATATAAAATAATTTGACTGTTGTTTGATTGTTTTGTACAGAAATCAAATAACTCACAAAAGCATATGACATTTTGAATTGACTCAGTATTAAACTTTAAACGAAAAATTGAAAAACAATTTGAAAGTTTTTAAAAAATTCAATACAATGAGTTCCGAACTGTTAAGAAATATTGAATATGGAGTTTACAGTATAAAAAAGAACACAAATAGTAGAAGCACGGCTTGTTTCCTGTATCCACCAACCAATTCTTACCTAAATGATATCAATTTAGAAGAAGTAAAAGCGTTTTGTATTTCCGAAATTACGAAGTCTGTATCGTCTTCTCCAAGTCCAATTCATTATTTAACGTTTGATGAACCACCACAAGAATTCCAATTATTTTTCTCAAATTTTATTCAAGCAAACCTATCCGGTACGGAAAGTATATCCGATGAAGTAAATCGTTACAGTTATTTAAGAATGAATATTGATATGAACTTTGATGTGTTGCAATGTTGGCAAAACCACACTTCAGAATACCCTCGTTTAACCAAACTTGCCCAAAACATTTTGAGTATTCCCGCAAGCAGTGCGGCTTCCGAACGCGTATTTTCCGCCGCAGGTAACACATAATCACCAAAAAGCGTAATCGCATTGATCCACAAACTGTAAATAATTTACTTTTGCTGAATTCAGTTTATAAGTATGAGTAACGCAATTATTTATTTATTATATTTACAAAATGTACATAATATGTATGTACTAAATAATTACTTAGTCTACTTTACTTGGTGAAACTCAGACACGAATTAGAATATTTTTTTACGTTTTTTATACATAGATATAGCCTATTTAACTTCTTCTTTTTCCGAAATATAAATAATAAAATAAAAATTCAAATATATATATTAATAATATTTATATTATAGTAAATTATAAAACTCCTCGGTTCACTTCAAATGTTACATAAAACAACATATGTTAAAAGAGTTTTTTAAAAAGTATTCAAAACACTCATTCCGATTCGTTGCATTAGTGAATCATATAAATAAACAGAAGTTGCAAGCAGTGACAAACAATTCTTGACAACAGTCTCGTTTATTTGAATCATGTATTAGAATATTTAATTTTTTTACTGTCATGTGCTAGCTCAACATTCAATATTCATTTTAGAAAATACAAAACTATGCCATTTGATTCACAATCATGCAGGTCTCTGATATAGATATATTCGAAAGACTTCATACATTTTCTCCATCATCTTATTTAAAATATAATTTCTCTTAAGCAATATAAGGTTTTCTTTCCTCTGTCAGTTAACCTACACCTTCTGATTATTTAACTACCCATCCATCTGTTTATTGAAATTGAAAAGTTGAAAAATAAAATGTTTTTTATTTATTTTATAACCTTAAGGTACACAATGCAACCAATCGATTGGATGCCACTTCGTTCAAATAATTGGGAAGAGAAATTTTAGCTTGTTTTGCAGCAATTACTTGCAAGCAACCGCAATTACAAACAAATCATGGTTTTAAGTGTTCTTTATAAACTTTTCGTAAATATTGTTAACGATTAAATTTATTTGGCAAATTTGTTTATTTATTCGGCAGTTAAACTTTTTGTATTTATTGGAAAATTAAGGAAGTAATTAGAAAATTTTTAATACATTTAAAGACTTCGAACATTTATTGTAAGTCAATAATATGGCTTTTATTTCGTTTTCCTTAGTTAAACTAGGCAAGCAATCGTTCTGTAAGGTAAGCCAGTAAGTCTATTATAACTTCGTGCCCGAACAGTAGACAGAAAAATTCTAGGTACACCAATATATTTTAGTATTATAACAATAATATTGTTACGTTTTTGGCTTTTTAAAAACTCTGTGTGCCACTGTTCACAACTTGATGTAAACAACAACAATTGATTTATTGATTATTCTTCTTTTCACTCTTCTGTGTAAACAATAACAATTGTTCAATAGATCTTTATAACGGAGATCTTTAAACCACGATTATTTTCTTCACACGCAACGCGTCTTCACACAAGACTAACTGAATTCTTTCTGACCCCGTTGCTTTCTTTGTCTTGCGTTTTATATCGTAAGGTAAACAGTCTGAAGAGTGCTCTTGACGGTGAATGACTTCGTCTTCTCGAAATCTCTATAAAGCTTTATCTTGCTCACGTAAACAGTCTGATGATGGTTCTTGAAGTAGAATGTTCGTGTTTTCTCCTTCTCGAGGACTCTATTGCGACTTCATTGTTGTTTGTGTATTTTGTTCACATTGCAATATATACATATAATGCTGGCCGTTAGTCTGGGTAAGGCTGAACAAAACGAAATATGAGAAAATACTTGTTCGGCGACATTCGCTCAGCAGATGTTTAGCTAAAACTAAGAAATAATAAAAAATTACCATGAAGAGTTAAATGTCATAAGTGTGAGCATATAGATCCCTGCAACATAAGTGTTAGAAGCTAGGTCGTCATTCTGACTGAAGGATTGCAATGACCATTTATGTATGTGTGTTACGTAATCTTTTGCTCCAAGGAATGTTTGATTTCTTTCAGCTTCTACTTTGAATCGCAATTGGGTGTTATGTGTTAACCAAACATGGATCTTTTTTGAGTTTTATGTTGCCATTAATTTCAGCTAAATGTATATGTTTTTAAAATGTTCATGATTTCGTTAAAATTTTTAGTTCTTGATCGAAAACAATCAAAGCACTTCGCTACTCTTACAGCAAAGGTTCCATTAACTTTAGAAATTTGTTCAACAGCTTGCTAAGCATTCTTAATTTTTCTTTAATTGAAAAGCACAATATGCTGGTATTGTTAAGAATTTTCACACATTTTTGATTGGCCACCACTGTTCACAAAATAATGTGATTTTTCTAATATCTTCCAACAAAGTGGAAACATTGCTTTCCAATTAATACTTCCAATTAATATTCTTGAGATCACATTATAAACCTAAAAATATGCTTTAATTTTTTTAAAATTTAAATTTACTTATTCACTGTGTCAGTCGTTGCGTATGAGCGATATTTTGTTCATGTTTATCATGAAAAATAACTCATACGTCTTGTAGCTGGAATGCAAAAAATATAGTCATCGCCAAAGTATACAGAAGAGTCCGAAGCAGTCGATTTGGTGTCGCTCACAAGAACATGGTGTTTAGCAGGTCACAAATTGACGAATTTGCCACCGTGACTTACGTACGGGCAAGTACCGTACAAATTTCAACTGACGAGGAACTGTAGAACACGACCTATTTGTGGATGAATGGGTACGTAAATAAATAAAATTGGCAAATTTGGGACGATAGCAATCCACATGAGGTTTAATTGCGTTCAATGCCATCCCGAAAGGCTCTATTTGGAGTGGATTTTAGGCTGGCGGCGTCATTAATTCATATTGCTTTGAGAATGACGGTGGACAGGCCATCAGCAACAACGGCGACCACTCTTGATCTACGATTAACAACTGCTTATTACCTGAATTGTATGGAGAATATGTGAATTGGCCGCCGAGATCCTGCCATCTAACACTCTTAGAATTTTTCTTAAGTCGTAGATGTATGCAAATAAACGACATAGCTCAAGGGTAACATAATCCATGCCATCGGTCATATTCAGTTTGATTTATGCACCAGAGTCATGAAAGGAAAAAAGTCTACTTATAATTGTATTTCCGCTTAAATTAAAGGATTATTTGTTATTTGGTGTTCGAATAAAATCAGTACAACACTTTCCGAGTGCATTTTCTGCTCCATGGCGTCGGAAGTATTATTGTCAGTAGGATGTAGAATTTTCATGGTATAACAACGAGCCACAATAACATAGGAATTAGGTGTGATATATAACATTGTTCAAACATTCGTTACCGATTTTCTGCGTGGAGCGCATTCGAACTGTCCAATTTTAAATGACTTTAGCTAATAAATGAGACTGATTGACGATGGCATGGGTTACGTTGATTTTGAATACTTGTTCTTATGATTTATTCATAAAGACCTGCGACTTATAGAAACATCATAAGAAAAATCCTACCGAATCCAAATCGCCCAATCTCGGTGTACAAATTACATCACCTCCATGTACTCTATATGCGTAATGTCCACGAAATTGTCAAGGACTTTGTGAAACTTAGTGCCATCCTGTTACGACCACAAGTCGTTCGTGTCTAGGTCATCCAAATTAGACCAGAAGAAGCGTATAATGCTGTATAGTGTTTGTCGTTGACGGTCATGGCTTATCCTACTACCAACCAGAGATCTACACCATGGGAATGCATTTGACGCTTCTGGATCTCATATAAAATTCACAAATTCCCAAAACAAATTTTGTTTGCTCACATACACATTCATCCAGAAATGGTCCTCACCACCGAAAAAAATTTTTTTTTTTTGATGCACATTAGGGTCAGTTATCAACTGCTCCAAAGTCCAATTACCGAACATTTGTTGTTGTCAATGGTGATTTCACAAATAAATAAATGAAAGACAAATAATTTGACAGTTAAAGGTTTAACAGCCATCTTGTTACAAACGTCAAATTTTAAAAGTCCCAGGTGGAAGACCATTTGCGGAAGTAAAAATTAATGAAATGAAAAACGGAAAAACTTTGTAAACGAACCGTATCTTAAACTACACAAGAAAACTTAAATTATCGTACATTTGCTAGTAAAGAAACATTGCATGCAGAGACATGGGGTGGAAACAAATTAATTACTTAATGAATGTAATTGACACTGTTCTTATTCTTGAATTTCTTGTATTTTTTTCTTTTTGAAATCGTGGTCATTTGCTTGGGTTTTATTCCTTCGAAAATGTTTTTAGTTCGCACGGTTGTTGTTTAACAATATTAACCCATTAGTGCCCAGCGGCAACATAAGTTGCCAGCTGAGGTTGCCTTAGTTTTTATGCTCTGAGAGGAAATTGAGTGTAAAAAACAAAACGGTAACCATTAGAAAAAAAGTAATTCGGGCATTAATGGGTTAAGATGCTTCAAGCGTTCTCTTAAAATTCTTTTGTCTGAGAAGTATTTGTTGAATTTAATTTTCTCGATTATCTACTGTTATTTTTATTCACTCACGAAATGAGTCAGTTATGATAATTAAAATCATAATTTTAAATTAATTAAAATAATAATGGTGAAAATAAATTTCCGGTAAGGTCTTTGCTTCGAGCACTTATTGGTTAAAATTAAAGTCTTTAAACTGCAGTCTTAATGAAAATTTGAAATTTACTGCTTTACACTGTTTTGTTTACTGGAACGAGGGAACGGTTATTTTCAATTTGCATATGAATTTAATACGTCGTTGGGAGCCGGCTTTAACTTGTAAGTCCCGATAGTTATGGATGAAATTAATACATCCAAAATAAGTGGTGTGAGAAGCGAGGTCGTAATCCTGACTGCAGCGTTGTAATGATCAGTTATGTTACGTAAGGAAGTATCTATTGGGTAAACAGAGAATTTGTTTGATGTTATGCAACGAGTCATTTAAGCTATGAGATTATTTTCAGTTTTACTATGAATACTTTGGACATCGATAACTATAGTTTGACAACTAAAATGACAAACTCTGATAACATTTCTATTCAGTAAGGTTTGACACGTTATCAATCGATCGTTGAACGTCCTTTCATCTCTTTCAAATTGGGTATACAACGAAAACTCGACTAACGGACACCTCCCGTAGACGATAACCTCATTTAAACAGACAAATTTCCTAGTACCTTTATTTTACAAGAATTTTTAGAGCAGCTTACTCTCTTCTAGACGGACACTGGCCGGACGCGGACTCTTTTTTTTTTCATAAAATACCTTCAGTAGACGGCCAAAATTCAAAAATGTTAACCGATAAAAAATATACATACCCCACAACAACACATTTGTGTATGTACATACATATATAAAATTGTGTGATTCTTACAAGAATTGAAATCAAATAACCATCGTTTATATTGTAGTCTTCTATTTGGACTCATTTCAAGCAGTCTAATGAAACTAAACGAAACTTGTTCTTGTTAAAGCGAAGAGAGTTGTCACGCCATTAATGAATCACAACTATATCTATTGAAATTAACTGTTTAGTGTGTTTCCTAGCTATGTAGTGGAATAATCCGTCAGTTCTTTTGGTCCGGCCTCACCGCTATCCTCCTTCATGAGGTTCAATGCTTCTGGGCCTTTTTTATTGGCCTGTGTTAAGTCATTGATTTATGACAATAATTCTTGTTGCGTTGGAAGACAATATTCAAAAAAAATTTAAGCAGGGACTCCTGCACTTTGGCAGTTAATAACGGTCATCTTATTGAAGCTACATCTGTCAAATTAGTTGCCCGTTTTCAAAATCACCATGAACGGTCATAGGCAAGGAGGTGTGATTGGGCTTTGAAGAAGTTACCAATTGTCCTTAATTTTCAGTTCCAAATCATTTTCGGCTATGAGGCCCATTTCTGGAAGAATGGACAAAGCGCCAAAGTTCGAAAAAGTCTATTAGAAGACTCCATTTAATTCTGGCATTATCGAAATGATTCAAAGCGAACGCATTTGCGCAAATACTTGATTTTATTTGTTTGTAAACTCGAGGTAGAGGATATGAAATTAAATTTCAAATACGTATAAGAGCTTCAAAATGTTTATTTGGTACACAGAGAGTTTGACAGCCACTCATACATACATTATATAAACGCTTTGAAAACCATACCAATTTTGCGAGAGGAAATATAAAATTAATTTATAATAATATAATAATTAATATAATAATTAATTAATTCCACATTCTGCTGGAATACCTTGGAAACATTGTAATGCTATGTTAAGACATGCACGTATATTGAGAAAATCGCAATAAACGGCATTATTGATCTCAATATTTCATGTAAAATGTGAATTAATTATTGCTCAATAAATTGATAAATTGCTATAATATTGATTAAAACTTCAAATACAGCACTGTCATAGGTACGTTCAGTGAGCGTATTACTATTTTCTGAACACTTTCTATTGATATTTGACAACTGAAATGTCAACAAACAAAAACAAAACAACAACAAACAAAAAATGGAAGGTCAGCAGAAAGGGATGAGAAAATATTTCTATCTGATGTCATCTAAAAAGAATTTTAATAACATCACAGACTTGATGTCGTATTTAATTTTTAACACTTTCGATCCCAATGTTGTTTGATGATAATTTCTAATTTATTTCGAAAAGTTATTTATAATACCCTGAACTGAGATATTACTGGGAATCCAGTTCATGCTCTGAAGAAAACAGCTTCTGCTTCTATCTGTCTTCTCCAAGTATGGCTGACCTTCTAGGTCTTGGCTGATAATCTATAACAGTTCTCGCAATTTCATTCCCGGTTGTATGCAGAATATGTTAACTGACCGGTATATCTTGAAAATACGACGTATTCAGCAGTTAACAAATAAAGACCTTTGAGTTTCATTTTCCTCTTACAGTGCCATAAGCAAAAGCTTTCTTTTCTGCAAGCTATGCAGTATTATCAAATTTTTCTTTCTCCTTCTGAGAGAAGCCACTTTGGAGTCAGAAATATTCCCTACTAACCGCAATTTCGGTTTTCCCATGTTAAATTGTTTTCCATTTATTCTCAAATTTTTTTGGCACTAATTTTTGCGATTAAATTAAAAGCAATGTTGTTGAAGCAATCAGCTGTTTTGTTTACCAGCTGTCAAATAAATATTGCGTATATTATATGTCTGAATACTAAAAATATTGTTATCAATAAACCACAATATTAATTCAATAAAAGTACTTGTGTGAACATAGTATAACTATAAAGAAAGTATTGTTATAAATAGAATAGTTTATGAAGAGTTTATATTAAATTTTGATTTCAATGTCATTAAAAAAAATTATACAAACCAAACATAAAATTGAAAAGCAAATAAAAAACAAATTTTAATGATAATAGCATTGTGTTGCATTATTAAATACTAACATTACTCATACGCACGAAAGGATTTTTATTAATGATTCCAGCATAACTCCAGATACTGCTGTCATACTGTCAAACCGATAGCATCTGTTTTAATTAATTTCTTTTCGTTCACTCATGTTAACGTAATTAAAAATTGTGGTTTCGCACATAACGTGATGTTTTAAATTTATAGAATTACAGTTTCATGAAGGCATGCAAGAAAAAAATATTTCCTTCAGAGCTTATTACTCTTTTGGTCATAAAAGAAAAAAAAAATGAATAAAATGAGCCAAATTTATTAACTTCATTTAATTAATGAGGCACTAGACATAAAAAATTAAAAGACTTAAAATATTTAATTTTTTTTAATTCAAATAGATTTTATTTATTGTATACCTATCACATTAAAATATGTTCCTGGTATAACAACAAAATAAAGAAACAATTAAAAAACCCCAAAAGTTTGAATTTACTTTAAAATAAAATTTCGTTTTTTTTATTGCTGGTAGCGTTTGTGTTTCAAATGATCTGCGCATTTTTTAATATATTGTTACGTTTTCACCTTTTAAAAACGTTAGAAATATAAGCTCCGTGGATTGCAAATAAAAATAAATTTGTTAAATTCTTTATTGTTCGCACAATTCTGTGTGCCACTGTTCACAACTTGACGTAAATAACAACAATTGCTTTGTTGGTTATTCCTATTTGCACTCTGTTGCATAAGCGTTAACATTACTAGTCATTTGTTCGACAGATCTTTATAACGGAGATCTTCAAACCACGCGTCTTCACACAAGACTGACTGAAATTTTACTGACTCCGTTGCCTGTTTTATATTGCCTTTTATATGCAGGGTAAACATGTAGTTTACATTATTGTTGTTTGTATATTTTGTTTACGTTAGTTCTTGCAGTGTTGTTGTTGCATTGTTGTTTGCTTGTTTATCCCTTTTTTATACTAGTTTTTATTGGTATATTTTTGTTTACTTGTTTATCATGAAAACAAGTTCATTGTTATTTTTTTTGTTTTTGTTTTTGTAGGTTTTGTTTACAATTTAAGCGATGTGAAATCAAAACACCATTTCCATTTTCGTAACAATATTCTTCGGCTATTTATTCTTCGGCTATTTATTCTTCGGCTATTTATTCTTCGGCTTTTAGTCATTATTACATCCTAGCTTTTCACGTCTCTCGTTTTGTGTGAGTTAATTTTGTTTTTTGTCTTTAATGTCGACTCCGAACGACAGATTTGAGAAACTTTTCATGACAATCATTTTACTTTCAGAGTTAATGCCTGGTAAGAGACTACTGAGAGGGCTAAAGAAATATTTTTTCATATTTCGTGTTATTCGAGACATCTCTGCCGGGACGTGGACCACTGGTTCTCGTCTAATACAACCTACTAGAATACGGCGACTCCAATGCTGATGAGCAAACGAAAATTTGTATAGTGACGCTTGTTAAATAACTCATACATTTATCTTCATTTTCCGCATTTAATGCAAATCACTTACGAATGTCCTGCTTACCAGGTAGAAATCCTGCCTCAGTGTATTAGTTCGATTCGATTCACACTCTACCAGACTAGATACCAGCTCATGTGGAAATTCGCAGTAAAGAGTAGGCAAATGAGCATGTAGAGAGGACCAGAACCTATTTGTGGAGTAGGACGATATTTTCTAAAGAGTATTAGCAAAGGGGAAATAGAGAGATGCTGAGACTTTTCTAAATAGGTTTCCATCTATTATCTTTTGTTGGGTAATGACTATAGATTTCAGTTATGCATCAGACTCTCCAAGAATAACCTGAGGTCAGTAATCAATATGTTTACAGGGCAAGTTAGACTAAGAAACACTTGTTCAGAATGGAAATGTTATCGCGATGAACATAAAGATATTATAATGGTGAGAATAAATTATCAGAACACATTCTACAAAAAGCATTGTGTTGAGGAACTTGCTTGCTTAATTTTATGCACTTATTTTCATTCCAGGTCGCCGTAGTCTATTAGGTAGAGTGTTATGTTATTGGACCGGAGCCTGAGGTTCAACTGATGGTTTCAAACATAACGAAATATTTCTTGTGAAAAAAAAAACTACGAAAGTTTATTAAATTCTCCAGCCTATCATGGGGAATCTTGCTTCCTTGCCAATCTCTTTTGGTCCATGATGGATAGGAGACGTGCCAACCAACTACTCAAACTTGATGCCAATGTCATCTGTATAACAGTGGCTATGCTTACAGGTCGTTAGCTTGATGGAGTAATTATCCATTGATATCAAGAGTTGCTTTCGATGAGTTCGGTGAAATTACGTTACAGGGACTCTAACCATATAAAATTGTCATAAAAAGTTTCTCAAAAATCTGTCGTTCGTAGCCATCTTTGGATAAAATTATAAAAATGAACCCACTAGGCCGTTGTAATGATCAATTAAGCAAGCATTTTTCATTCAATTAAGCAGCAAATAAAACTCTACTTAATATTAAAAATTTCTAGCATTCATCTACTAAATCGCTACAAGAACTTTTGTTTTAAAATCCGTCATGATGAAAACATGCTCCGTTTAAAACAGTAACTGTCACTTTGCAATCCGTTCTGTTTTATTTGCACATTTTCTTCAAAGGCTGTTTTGTTCTTATTTGCATATACATACGTAGATATGGAGACATACATACATATGTAGGTAACCAAGAAAATGCTTGGAACTCAGAAATCGCGGAAACCAAATGCAGTCAAACGTGACAAATAAAATTTTGTTTCATGATGTCGTCTTTGTTTCTGCTGCGTAAAAAAATGAAACGAATACATGTTTGCTTTGAAATGCGGCAAACTTATGTCCTCTTTGAATGTATAGAGTCTGTCAAACTCCAGTCACCTTTCCAAGTATGTCGTGTTTAATATTTTTTCTCATAAATTGGAAACATACTCGATGAAGATGGAAGTAAAACAAGAAGAGTTTGCAAAATTCTTAGGTGTGACTCAAGTGGCTTAGGCAACAGCATTCCAATCAAAAGCAAGGTAAATGATTTTGCTTGTCTGAAATGCTGTCTGATCGCAGCGAGCAAGATAATATCTCGTGTGACAAGGTAATGCTCTGTGTTTGCAGGAAGGGATCCATTATAAGCTGTAAAAACCGGGCCAGCCAGATTATCTCTAAGGACAAGTACAGACAACAATTAATTCGTATGAAGCAAGTTTTAACCGGATAACGCCTAGTATATGCAACCAGATTCGTGGCTATAATTTTCCATCGATCACATATTGCAGTGTCGATCAAAAACGCAAGTTTTCCCTCAACCTTGTATAGCACGGATTATTACCTTGAAGATATAATCCTACATGTAAGGGCTTGTATCCATTAAACTACACTCTTCAATGAAGTTCAAAAATTATGTACTGATAGGATCAACAGGATAATAAATTGCAGTAAGGAATGGAAAAATTTAGAACAAAATTTGAAAACTATGTTCCCCATGCTTTAAATAATTTCACGATAAACTATTTGGAAAAATTAAAAGCCGTTTACAATATTTAGTGTGGAACATTCCTTTTCCAATTCCTTAGAATCCTGTCTTATCTAAATGGTATCAAATGGTCTTATAGCTATCGTCCGTCTAAATCCAAGAAATCAGAATATCAAATTTCTCAAAAATCTGTCGTTCGGAGTCGACGTTAAACTGTAGATCCCGCTACTTACGTATAAAATTAACGCACACAACATGCGTGGTGTGAGAAGCTATAGAAGCATAGGTCAAACCCCGGTGCTGGTATCTCCAACAAATGGAATTCGTAAGAAAATATTTCTTTCGGCGGTTTCCTCTTAGCAGACTTCTGTTAAAAACTCTGAAAGAAAATAAAATGACACACATAACATGAGTGCTGTAATAATATGGGTTGTAATCCTGACTAATATTTGTAACGAATAATTAAGTAAGTAAAAGCCGTTATTTATTTGCGCCTGCTGTGTAATACATATATACATACATAATTGGCCATTACAACCCTTCAGTTAGGATTACGGCCTAGCTTCTCACACCACTCATGTTGAGTGTGTGTTAATTTCATACACGAGTGGCGGTACCTAGTTTAAAATTGACTCCGAACGACAGATTTTTGAGAAACTTTTCATGGCAATTTTATTTACTATCAGAGTTTTTGCTAAAAATCTGCTGAGAGGAAGTCGCCGAAGAAATATTTTTTTATATTTCGTTTTGATGTCTCTTAGGTCGTAATCCTGCCTGAAGGGTTGTAATGACCAATTATGTATGTATGTATGTCTCTCCTGGGGCTTGAACCGTTCGTCTAACAAGCCAACACACTGCCTACTAGACTACGGCGACTTCTGCTGTATAATACGGTTGTTAAATAATGTAAAGAAATCATCGAATAAATTTGACGTTCTTTTAACAAAAGAAACTGACTTTCATGGCTAATTTGTCACACAAATCATTAAAGCTGATTTTTCAGACCTATCCCAGTTCGAGTTAAAGGGATGCGTAAAGGAGACAAAGCGAAAAATTTACGTAATTTTGTGAAGTAACCTTTATATTACAGTGTGAAAACAGTTTTATCTGAAGGCGTAATTTTTTTTAAGAATGTTGCTCAAAGTGAATATACAATCATCGGATTGCAGTGCTCCAAATACTAACAATATCAGCAACTTGTTCCTGCAAAGCAACATTTGGTGTTATATATAATCAACAAGAACAGAATGTGTTCCAATATATAATAAATAAATTTTAATAAGGTGCCCTGTTAGTCTAGTGGTTAGTGTGCTAGACTATTAGCATGGTCACTGTACTGGTGACACTGTACCGAGCATATGGACAAAGTTACTCAGCTCGTATATAATTAGAATTTGTAATTGTATTGTAATTAATAAATAAATAATAAATTTTAATACTAAAATCCATTAATTTCCATTCAAACCACATTTAATTTCCATTCAAAAGTAGCATTTATAAAATAAACTCGAATTTAAAATACCCTGTAATATCTTGTAGTGGCAGATTTTAAATAAAATATTGAACATCAATTTCAAATAATAACGGTTGACGTGATGATGTGTTTAGTTAGCATAATTATAATGTCATAGTCAGTAGTATATAAACGCATCCTGACGCGTCTACTGAGCCGAACATTTTCCAGTCACTACTAAGACAAATAGACCATGCGAAGTGTATTAGGTCGGACTTATAAGATTAATATTTCTTTTCAATTTGAGCTGTTCGACTGAAAGCAAGTAAAAGAAAAATACCTTTTAAATAAATTCTCAAAAAGTAAAAGTGAAGAAAATTTTTAAGTGATATAGTGACTATTGCTATTTTATAGTGCATTTTCTTTTTTGTTCTTAAGGAAAAGGTAAGATTTGACATCATTTATTTGAAAACTTAGTGGCGTGAGGAAATTTTTTTCAATTTTTTAGTAAAAGTGTGAAGCGTTAATAGGAAAGTGACGTCAATACCTAGTGGTACTAACGGTACTATCCCGTTAGCCCATTATCTTAAATTTACCTCGTGTTCCTTTTGACTTTTGAAGTCAGAAGTTCCATAAATTTTTTCTTTGTAGAAGTTCCTAAAGAAAAAAGGTAACGGTGTATTAATTTCTTTTTGTGATCAGAAAATATTTCATTTTATTTCTCTTTAGAATTCAAAAATAGTGGTGTTGAAAATTTTGTTGCACCGTGTAGAATACACTGTTCGGGCAGTGATATTCGAAACAAAAGAAGGTAGCTAAGAAGGGGAAAATTGGATTTATCCAGTTGCCAGTCTGCTGGACTAACAGCACCCCAATTATCACTGGAAGATCAATCCCCCAAAAAACTACTGAAGAATTCCAGGGAAAAAACTAGCAAGAGACTCCAAAAATGTCGTAATTCATTTATTATATTTTCATATTTCATTTAATTAATTTAGTTATAAAATTTTAATATTATAAATAGATTGAAAATTTGTTCTTTTATCGTTTTATCATAGTATAAAATAATAAGTTAATAAGTTAAATATGCATGGAAATACCCATATGTTTAGACTTCTACTAGACATATTTTAATCAAAACACTTAAAACTCTCAGCAACAACATCACCTACAGCTATTGAAGAGGCCTCATCAACATGCTGCAGAAACATTAAAATCGGTGAGTGTTTGTTTTATTTAATTTTTCCTTATTTTGTTTTCAATATTATTTCGTGTTATTTGACCTATAAACATGCATATTTAATTAAACAAATCTATAAATAGATTGATCCCTAGCAACATGTTTAACAACATGTTGGTTTATTAGAAAAAGCTTTTCGTTATTCTTTTCGCACTCTACTTAAATTACTAAGTCATTTTTTGTTCATTTTTTATTGAATTTGTAATGTAAATTTAAATTTCAAATTTAAATTTATTAATTCTGTTATAGCAGTTTACCGGTTATAGTTTTAAGTTAATTTCTTTTTATTCTGATTGTCAATTATTATGAATTATGAATTATTACTTACTAATGAATGAAAACACGGTGAATAAATAATGAGGAAATAGAATATTTAAGACAAGTTTCTTACTGATGTGAGGAGATTGGGTAGGTTATGCGTTTGGGATCTTAACAAAGAACTGGCGCGAGTTAAGATCATAGGAAGGGTGGGTGAAGATGCGCGTTACTCTCCAATACCATCGTGGAGAGAAGAGTTTTGCGTCGATTGGTTTGGTTGACCAATTTTTTTCCGTTTAGTTAATCCTTAAATAGGGTTTTATATTTCCATCTTCTAGCATGAAGGATTAACACCCGGTCTATTATATTATAGTTTTCAGGGAGTCTATAATAATTATTTATGATAATGACGAATATTATTGGAAAATGAGATTGATGAGAACAAGAATCCCCCCCACCGACTGCTTGCTAGCTTTAATTCAATGGGTCCCGTTCGTTCTCTCCCTCTCACCAGAGCACCTAAATACCAATAAGTGAGCAGCTCCTCCGTGTAGGCTGTGGCCGTATCATAGTTTGTTCATTACAATCTTTATCAATTTTTTTGTAATTTCTTATGATGATGTGGTACATACTACAAGCATTCTATTTCTCTGTTATTGCCTTACTAACCCAAATGTCACACCTACATGAATATATACAGTGGACAGCAAAAGTCATAGTACGGCAATATATTTTAGCAATTCCATGAATTTTAGCTAAAAGTTTATATAAAAATTTAATGTTTTTATTGTAAAACAAAAATTTTTTTAATGTTTTTAATAAAGCAAGAGAAAAATAAGGAAAACTTTCAGATGACTTCATAGATACCCCCAAGGAGAACCCTGAGAATATTTAAAATTCAAAGGCCTAATATATGAAAATGTTATCCCCTTGTATTTAGTAGAATATCCCTTAAGGTCAAGCACTCCATTTAATCCATTTGGAATTGAATGTACAAGTTTTGTTTAGTGTTTTCTGGTGGCACCATGAGCAAGTTTTTCGGTTGACTTTTGTTTGAAGTTTAGCGATTACGTAACCCTTCTTTCAAATGATCTCCTAAATACTCTCATAAAGTCATATCGGGACTTTGTGCAAGAGTATGAAGTCTGCGGGGACTTTTTTGTCAAAATATATTGCCATACTAAGAGTTTTGCTGTCCACTATATACATTCTATTCAATAACATTTCCTTTTTCGATGCAGATTCCGTTGAGCTTATATACATATGAACGTAGGTTGTGCTTTAAGTATTATTCCAGCAAAAAATTATGTTTAAGTATTAACGCCTACGTAAATAATAACTACGGTAATTTTTATACGAGTGCATTCACAAGATAATGCACTTTCAGAATAACACCACTTATTTAATAGTTATTCATTAAATTTTGGAGTTAAGAATGGGCAAACTTTAAAAATAAGAAAAAATAATATTTTCCAAGTTTATTCCATCAAAACTCATAACGTTTAAGTTTGAACAAAATGTTTATTTATACCGTTTAAAGGCTAATATCTCCCCTTTCTAAAAAACTTTGAATTTTGAAAACAGGTTCAAACATATTTGTGTAATCAATAATTTCGAGTGAAAAGATAAAAAAATCGTTTTTGTCAAATAAAACAAGTTTGGAGAGTTCGAGAAAAATAAAAAAAATATTTTTGAGTTCTACCCAACCTAGTAAATAACTTAGACTATGTAGTTACTCGGGTGTATTTTTACTGTCGCACCGTCTAATTAATATCTTTACCAGAGGATAGTAGCGCATTCTCATGGTTGATGGTTGTGAAAAAGATCGCGTAATTAATTAATTAATTAATTACACGGTATTATCAAGAAGTTAAAGCTTGTTGGTTTTTAAAAGCAGTCGAACTTCCATAACTCGAATCTCCATTATCCAAAAAAAAACTTCGACTTACGGAGACTTCGAGTTACAGAATTTTTTTTCTTTAAGAGTTAATTGCAAGCATGTGTTTTTATTATGTATTTTTTATTTAGAACAGGCAGTAGCTGAAAACTGCATACCTTAGCATACTATATAATGTAATCAACAAGTTAAAATGAATTGAAATATTCTGAAATAAGTGACTGAAAATGTACATTTATTTTTGTTATTTTCAGTATTAAATATCTCTAATTTATTCAAAGCCTTATAGTGTTACTCAGTTGTACGGTCATTAGTTTGCAAAAATAAATTCAATGTCCGCAAAGAATTTTCTACATCGGCTTTGGAGGGCTGATGAATAGTTTCTTCTAACGAACCCTCGCCATCACTGTCGGTTCCGCTTAAGACTGGATCTTCTTGTTCAATACATATTTCCTCAACAACATCATCGTCTGTAGGAAATCCAGTCGTGTAAAGCTCATTATCTACTTCAATATAATATTAAAAAGTAGTATTGCAAGTTATTTTTTTCGCTTTTAACCAAGCTCGGTAATCGGCTTCAATTTCATTTTGAGGAATGTCATCTTATTCTTCCCACTCAGAGTACTGACCAAATCCAGCTTTTTGAAGCAATTTGCTATGGTTTGCTCACTGACGTCAATATCCCAAGCTTTTGCTACATGGTTGATGCAATCCATAAGCGTAACCTCCTGTTTTTCATTTACCTCTTTGAAGTTTTGAAGAACCCCTTGATCAAGAGGTTGTAATTTAGAGGTAATATTTGGTGGAAAATTGAATTGAATGGAAATGATATTTACACAAGTACAAAGGAATAATAAAGTACCATAAAAAAGGATTTCCCCATAAAAATACAGCGAAATATGCAAACCAGTTTAACCAGCAAAAGAAAGCAAAACCAACAAACAAAAAAACAAACCAACCAAATAAACAAAATAATTCGAGTTATAGAATTCATTTATATGTGTTTCGTTCGAGTTATGGAGAACTTCGAGTTATGGAAGTTCGAGTTACGGAAAAGTAATTGTATGTTATTTGTTATCTTAAGCCTAATGCCAATCTAATTTGTTCGAGTTACAGAAAATTCGAATTAGAGAAGTTCGAGTTATGGAAGTTTGACTGTACATAAATAAAAGTGATTCATTTAAATAAAAAATAACAACAGCTTATAATAAACAATTTCTTTCATTTAAAATATGTATAGGGCCATCATAGTGGCCATCTTGTTGCCGCTATATCTGTCAAATTAATTCCTTTTCATTTCATAAGTCAGTTTTACCAAATCACCATGGATGAACATAGAGAAGAACGTGTGTCGCTGAAAGAGGCTCTGAAGAAGTTGCTAACTAATCACAATTTTTATCGCAAAATCATTTTTAGTAATGAAGCCCATTTCAGAATAAGAAAACAATATTTTAGAATTCGGGACGATTTTAATCTACAAAGGATCCGAGAGCATTTAATGGCTTATGAAAAAGTCACAGTATGGTGTGGATTGTGGGTTGGCGGTGGTTTGGGTCCATATTTCTTTAAGAACATCATTAGCGAGACTATCAATGTTAATGAAGAGCACTATACATATATTGATGATTACCAAATTCTAATGGCCATTGGACATTCAGATAATTTGAGGTGATTAGCCTTTATAAGTCGCTGTAGTCTAGTAGGTAGTGTGTTGGCTTATTAGACGTATAGCCAGGGTTCAAGCCCCAGGCCAGACATCAAAACAAAATACAAAAAGTATTTCTTCGGCGTCTTCCTCTCAGCAGGTTTCTGGCAAAAACTCTGAGAGTAAATAAAATTGCAATGAAAAGCTTCTCAAAAATCTGTCGTTCGGAGTCGACTTTAAATTGTAGGTCCCGCCACTTATATATAAAATTAACACACAACACAAGTGGTGTGAGAAACTAGGTCGTAATTCTGACTGAAGAGTTGTAATGACCAATTATTTATGTATGGTTTAGCATTTATAGTCTGTGGATCTGCGTATCGTAAGTACCATATTTCATAAAGTGTTTTAGACACATTTTAGAACTACAAACATCACGTAATCTGACATTTTGGTTGTCCATGTACCTTTTTACAGGATAATGGGCCTCGTTGCTGAAGATGATATATAAAATGTCAAAATTTGGATGTCTTTGTTGGAAGTCCCTATGTAAAACGCTATTAAAAATAAGAAATTCACCATTGATTACTAAAAAAACGAAGAAAAAATTTTAATACTTATAATATAAAAGAAATTTATGCTTCTTAGGGCCATTATTACAACTTGCTGCTAACTAAAGGGAGGATTTTAACGGGCAGATAAATTATTTTTCATTATTATAAGTGGATAATAAGATAGAAGTGAGCGTTAAACTAAAGGGAGGGTCATCCTACACGTAACTTTTAAAGTTAAGTTTATGTTTGAACTTGCCATATTAAATACATATTATTTTCAATATGGCAACCTCAAATATAAACAAAATGGGCAAATACAATAAAAAAGAAGCCCGTCGTTGCCACTGCGATTAAAAAAAACTTGTTTAAATTGAGCGATGTTATCGACAGTGCTTTTTGAGAAAGTTAACTTTATTTTATTATTAGGTTGTAATAACGAAAAGAAATTAAAGTAGACTTTAAAGTTCACTTTAGCTAAAGTTACCTTTTACTAAAGTCAACTTTAATGGCAAGTTGTAATTATGGCCCTTAGAATGCGAGTTACTTATTGTGTTGTACCCGTATGAATATGGATTACAACTATTTTTTCTTTTTCTGCAAAACATGCTTATATACGCGATATGTATGAAAACGAATCATATACTTTTTAATATGCTGAAGAAAATGGCAAATATATTCTGTGTAAATATGTTTGTATGTGAATGTTTACCAACGTTGCAATTCACATTATGAAACAATAAAAGATTTCGAAAAAAACAGCGACTTCGTGATTGCGAATGGCAAAATTTTATGACTTATTTATGAATTCTCATATGTACAAAGTAATGCAGCATATATCCGGTTTTCCCAAAGAGCGCCATATTATTTTAGAGTTAACTTCATAAGAGCACAGTGCTCGGCCTGACTGCCAGATAGTTATTGTACTTTCTGTTCAAGTTAAAATAAGCACCATTATTCCCATACAAGAGTATCCACTTGAGATTAAAGCATTTTATTATGAGACCAATAATTTCCTTTCATTGTTCCAATATTTGTTCCCAATCATCCTTACAACACAGTATGCCTTCCTTTTCAACGAGTATATGGCCACATGCTTACTCAGTTCTGTTTTGTTACTAAGTTGCATTGCAAAGCGTTTAACAAAATCGTAGTCTCCTGGTTTTGTTTAAGGGACAGTTGTCCTCCCTTATATTACATAGCCCTATACCCAGCAAACGTTCTGCATATTATTATGGCATGTCTGGCCTTCCCTGAAATACTTTTTATGAGACCCTTCCATGTCAACCTTAAAAATTTATACTGGCTACACAACTTTGTAATCAAACGAACGCTATAATGGTGGTGGACTGTAGACGATAGGAATCATCAAACGCGGTTATTATGGGAAAGGGGGCGATCATGATTATCGGTGACCTTAGAACTCAGGACATCATCTAAGGTATAGTTTACTATCCTTAACTGTCTGCCTCAAGTCATGTTGATGGTGTTGGTGGTGGTGGCTTCGAATGTAGCGATGAGACTGAGTGCCATAAGAGCATGGAAAAACAATCGTTATGGTCACCCAAAATTTTGGATATATTTCGTCCAAATATGTCTATCTACTACACAATATCTGCACCTGTTTTCGATCCTGGTTTCGAGACCTAGATACCGGATTGATCCTTTTATGATAATGGTTTCCACCCCAAGAAAACGTCATTCAAGTTCGCCCTTATGGATCCAGATCATGCAACAAAATTGTATGCATGTTGTATGTATGTTGAATCTTTTCCAAACAGCGGAATCTTGTACCAGATAATTGTAGTAGTTTTCAGGCTGTAATAATGGCTATAAAAAAAGTCGTGCCAATTCGGTATCAAAGCATATCGTTTTGTGATATACGCATATTTACTGACAGTAAAGCGGATGTAAAACCCCTTGAAAGTGTGTGTACCACATCTATGATTGTCGAAGAATATCGAGTGTCTTTGGAGTAGATAGCGAGACATTTGGCAGTTGTCTTCGTTTGAGCTGCTAGACGCGGAGTCATCGAAAGTAATAATAAGGCCGGCGCACTTGCTAAGGCTGGCACCACGGAAAATTCAATTGAATTCTTACATGAGATTTTCGTTCCTCTACAAATAGTCTCACAATAACTCAAGTCTTTGGCAAAGGGAAGATGATATAATTACCCACTTGCAGATACACTAGAACAAAATTTGGTTAGAACCTATTAAGATTCCATCTGTGCATCCTCATAGCAGTGATAACAGCACATTAACCCCTGCTGGTTCAAGCCACAATAGCGGCAATACCTCATAACCATTTTTGCAGAAACTGCTTCGATGAGGAGAAGAGGAAACCACACAACATCTTCGCTGTAATTGTCCGGCGCATGGGAACCCAAAAAGAAGAATTCTTGGACAACCAAAATTTAGTGACAAAGTGTCTAACTAAAGACGACTTGAGGAAAAATTCCTCCTTAGTAAGGGTCATATGAAGTCGCCGTAGGTAGTGTGTGGGCTTATTAGACGTGCTGCCACTATTCAAACCACAGGTCAGACAAATCTCGAACAAAATTATGTTTTAAAATATATTTCTTCCCGAGACTTCTTTCAGCAAGTTTTTGACAAAAGTTTTGAGGGTAAATAAAAATGCTATGAAAAGTTTCTTAAAAACCTGTCATTTGGAGTCGACTTTAAACTGTAGGATAAAATTAACGAACACAACATAGTTCGTAATCCTGACTGATTGATGGTAATGATGAATTAAGAAAGTCATAAGACTCTCGGTATAGTTGAGAGATGGCAACTATATGACGAAATAGGTAATATCGGACCCTAGCAAGCTGTGCCCATTGAGGCGGCTGTCAGTTTAACGTAGTCTAACCTAAAATTGATTTTACTTTAACTTATTTAAAATTATTTATTTATTTATTTAAAGACTGATGCATATCTTCGTATCATCTACGTAACATATGCAGCAAATATAGTCGAGATATATACCACTTAATCAATATATTATTAAATATAATATATTTGTGCTTTAATTCGTTCATTTATTTTACAAAGGTATAAGTATTGTGTTTTATATTCACACAGTTTTGTTCTATTTTTATATATTATCAATTACATTATGCGACAAAATAAAAAAAATAAATAAATACACCCAGAATGAAAGAAGTGTGGACGGTTCAAGGAATATAAACAAAAATATTTTTGAGTTCTACTCAACAAAGCTCACAACTTACACTATGTCATTAGCTGGGTGTATTTAATTTTTTTCTATTTTGTCGCATAGTGTAATTAAATAAAATAATTATAAAAAATATGAATGATTTTTACATATTATTGCTTACAATTCATGAAATTGCTAAAATATATTGTTGTGCCTAGACTTTTGTTTACTGTATGTGGAAACAAAATAGTGTTTAAAGTGTTTAGTATAGTAAATGTTAGCTTTCATATCTCTACCATTTATTTGTACAAAACTTTTTCGGATTATACCATATGTACATATATAATTACATACCATTCATTTAGCTAGTGAAGTAGGTACTTGTGTCTGTCGCTCTGGTGTTGGTTGCCTGTTTTGTTGGTGGTGATAGTTATTGTACTCGTTAATTATGCATTACATTTTGGTTTAGTAAATGAGTGTATAATGATTGTTATATTACTACTGGTGTTGACTGCATGCGGCAGTAATAAGGTTCAGTTTGCAAGCGACATGTTATGAGAGTAAATGTGTGTATTCACGAGCTTTGTTTTATACTAATATTGTATTGTTCTAGTTAGTTGTCATTATCAAGTGTTATGTTAATAGCGTAGATACAATGACAACGACAAAATTTAGCTGTAAACCATTCATTTATTCATGAAGATTATGAAGAAAAACTTATACTATATAATACTTTTTCGCATAATTGTCTGTGTTCATAGCATTATTTGTTTGTCACTAAAATGGGGTTACATCAGTTTATGCAACACTGCAAGGTGCCGTGTACAGGTGGCATTAATAGTCGTACTTCTTCAAGGTCGGTACAACTCACAACGTTATTGCCAATGGAACAAGGTACCGTGCCATTATTGCCCAAAAATAAACTATTGAGTTGTATTGCTTGTATTAAGCCTTTGAAATACAAATCTATTCTTATTTCGAAGTCTAGAAAGAAAATTTAAACTGTTAAGATTTTGTCGACTTCATCACTAACTTGGGAAATAATATCATAAAAACTTTAAATATAGTTTTTATGTATTTAATATAGGCATTGACACTCGGGAATATTTATTGGACCACAAATTCGTAAAATCACGCGCAATGAAAATTTCATGGAACGATAACATGACTGGCCTTAACAAATCAAGTAATGAATTGGATGCAAAATTCTATTAAGAGATGGTTTCAGTTCAAAAGCGCAAATATTAGCCTTCTTCCGCTGGTCGCTCAAACGCGAAATCAGTGATGCAGCGATAATCTTGAAAAGTTTGAAGATGAGAGTTTATTTAGTAAAAAATTTGACATTACTACACTACTATTCTCTGTAAATTATAAATATGGAAATTTTTGTGCAATTTTATCAAACGAAGTGTCAAACGATATTAGCAATTGTTTAATATTTTTACAATGGCCTAACAAGACGTTCCATGTATACCCGATCAAAACTCAAACCATATTTGTTCAAAGAATATCTCGCTTTAAGAATCTACCCTACCTCTTTCCATTTAGAAATTTCTGAGTCTGATAATATTCAATATTCGGTTTATTGAATACAATATTTTAAGTGTTCAGATATAATAATATAAGCAGTTCAGCTGTTTATTCAATATTCATTTGACAACTGCTTATTTCGAAAACATTGCTTTAATTTTGTTATTTGTTTTTTTTTTTGGTTCGTTTTCTTTTGTCGTTGTTGACATTTGAGTTTTCAAATATCAACATAAAGTGTTCGGATAATTATAATATGCGCACTGAACGTACTTATGACAGCGCTGCATTTTAAGTTTTACTCCATATTATAACAATTTGCTTATTTATTGCGCAATAATTAATTTGAACTTTTTATGAAATATTGAGCTCAATAATGAAGTTTATTACGATTTACGCAATAAAGGTGCATACCTGAACACCTTATAAGCAATCAATAAATTTGTATTTAACCCTGGACGGTAACTCTTCATTTTTGTACATTAAAGTTAATCTTTGTTGAATCGCCGAACAATTAACCCTGAATGGTTACTGTTCGTCGAATCGACGAAGCTCATTTGCTCTTTATCATATAATTCATTTATGTTTGGCCAAATTTCGCTCTTTTTTGCAACAACTTTAGTTGCTAATGAAATCCTGCAGTGAGTAAACGTACGCTGGCCACCAATTATTTTAACCCTAGTTGGTAATTTTTATACTCTTCGTTGAATCGACCAACAATTAAAAAATAACATTTCTGTGTCTGCTCACTGCAAGCTTTCGTTATCAACTAACATTGTTGAAAAAGAGAGTGAAATTTGGTCAAAAATAAAGGAGTTATATGATAAAGAGTAAATGATCTTCGTCGATTCGACGAACAGTAACTGTCCAGAGTTAAAATTGAAAAAAAATTGTTTTGCATTCCATACAACGAATGGCGCTGCAAGCTGTCATACGTTAACAGCAATTCAAATTGGTGTAAACAGAATACGTATGTAGTTGTAGTAAAAGCTAATTTGTTGCGCGACAAATATAAACTGTAAACAGATTTACAATATATTCAACATTAAATATGTGAAACATAAAATTAACATTACATAATTGGTCATTACAGCCCTTCAGTCAGGATTATGGACCTAGTTTGTCACACCACTTATGTTGTGTGTGTTAATTTTATTTGTTATCAGAGTTTTTACCAGAAATCTACTGAGAGGAAGTCACTGACGAAATATTTTTCCATATGACCTGGGGTTTGAACCGTGGCCTTACGTCTAATAAGCCAACACACTACCTACTAGACTACGGCGACGTCACTTAATGTTGCTGGAGTGAAATTTAGACTACCAGGGCACCCTTCTTGAAAAGGTTGTTTGACAATATTGAAACAGAGCTTCACTATTCTATTCGCATTTTTTCTTTCTACACTACTCATAACTTCGTACGCTACAGCTTTTGCTACCACTACCTTATTCTGTTCCAGGCCTCATTATTAAAAAAATAATATGAAATTAAAATAAATGTGAAAATGAATTCATACCTCTGCAGTGTGTTCGTATTTAAAAATTTTACTACATTTGGCCAATTCACACGACTTTGTATCGTGTATGTTGTACTGAATACACTTTTTGTTTTGTGCTATGCTGTATTGTGTATTTCCTATTCCAAACGTCAAAAAACGATAAGAAGAAGGCCATTATTCATAATTTGATTTCTCAAGCAACAAAATGAAAAATATTACGGAAAAAAGTAAATTAATTATCTGTGCGAAGAATTATAATTATGAAATGTTAATTGTTGACTCAAGTTACATAGAAAATATTTTGTATATTTATTCTTCTTCTTGATTACTGGCAATTACATAAACTAATAGCACGAAACCAATACAACTTTCAAAAACATATGAATAAAAAGTGTATGAGTGTATCGGATTTTTATATGAAAATTACCAAAAACAAGCATACACTGTCGTATAGTCGTCCAACAATACAGTGAATACAACGATACAAGGGATTGTGTGAATTGTCCAATTGTTCTATTTTAAGTTCAATATAAATAATCAATCAATGTTACCATCCAACAAAATTATACATCCACAAGCAATTAATCTTCATTTACAATTAATCATAAGAACGTGGTCATCTGATGATTGATTTTAACTTAAAGCTTGAAGCGAAAAACTAAACCAAAAATAACGATGGACAAAAAGAAATATTAAAGAAGAAGAAATAATAAATACTTGTTGGGCAGTTGTCGCATAATAAAGTTCACTGAATAACAGCTTTAAATTTATTGAGGCTTTCATCTGTTAATATTTTCCCATTAATTTTATTTTAATTCAACTTTGGTTACTTCCTCCTCTGCCTGTCACTGCAATAAACAATTATCAGTTATTGCTTGCGGCATAATTGATAGAAAATCTTAAATGTATACGGAGGAAAGAATCATTATTAAATGCTATATTAACCAGACTTCTGAAAGTGCTAATATGAAGATGATGTCATAGATCATTAGAAAATAAATAAACTTACACATACTCACGCTGTTACCCAGGTCAGATACAACAACAAAACGAAAAAATATTTCGTCGGTGACTTACTCTCAGCAGATTTTTGGCAAAAACTCTGAGAGTAAATAAACCCGCCATGAAAAAGTTTCTCAAAAATCTATCGTTCGGAGTCGACGTTAAACAGTAGGTCCCGGCACTCATGTATAAAATTAACACACGCAACATAAGTGGTGTGAGAACCTAGTCGTAATCCTGACTGAAGCGTGCTAATGACCAATTATCACGCTATGAACCATATTTTCTTTCATTCACGCCTTAAAATCTAAATCAAAAAAAGAGAAGTTAAAACAATTTTTGTTCTGCCGTTTCGAAAATCTTTTTTAAGTCTTACAACCATTAATTGTGTGCTCAGTCTTAAGTAGCTTTACGAAAAGATTAAATCGGATTAATTACAATCATAAATTTTTAATACTTGTAAGAAGTAATTAAAATGAAAACATTTTCATTGTCTTACAACAGAATTTATTTAGAATTTAAAAGTGTTTACATACACTCGTGGACACGCAATTAAGTCACTTTGCACCATTTTTCATTTTTGTAAAAATTAAAGATTTAAGAAAAATGGAAACAAAAACGACTAATATTTATTAATTTCATATCCTTAATAATTAATTAACAACAAAAACTTAAATAGTTATTCATTATAAAAAATGTTTGTTACGGAGTTGATATCGGACTTAAAATTTAAGTGGACACATAATTAAGTTATTTCAAAAAAAATATTGAAAATTTTATTTAATTGCTTTATTTTTCACCCAAACTATTTTGAACCTTTAATATTTTGTGGGGTACCCTTTTTGGCGTATTACTTCAGTACATCTTTGCGGCATTGAGTTGATTAAATTGCAACACTGCTCAGGACTAATGTTATTCCATTCTGCCTGGATAAGCTGCCAAAGTGCTTTTGCTGCCAGTTTTTTTGCTGCAACTGCTCGTTTTACGATCCCCCAAAGATTTTCAATAGGGTTCAGGACTTTGAGCAGGCCAATCAAGAACTCTTATTTTTATCCTCAGCAAACCAAGCTTTAACTACCCGAGATGTATCTTCGGGTCGTTATCATGCTGAAATATCCACGCTAGTGGTAATTCATCCTCATAATCTTTAGTCAAATTGTTCTGTAGGATGTTTTAATACATTTCCGCAGTCATTTTCCCATCGATTCTTACCAGTGCACAAACGCCGGATGAGATAAAACATACCCAAACCGTTACTGACGAACCTCCATCCTTTACGGTTTTTTGGTGTACATTGGTCTAATTGTGTATTGACAGGACGTCTTACATAGGGTCTGTCATCGTTTCCAAAGATATTAAACTTGGACTCATCACTCCATACGACTAATTTCCAAAATTTTTCGTCTTTATGGAGGTGGGTTTTGGCAAACCGCATGCAGGAATGACTTAATTGTATGTCCACAAGTGTATATCCTACAATAAACTTTTCCTTCTTTTTTATAAAAGTTTTTTTTTTTTTGCCTGCGATTACAAACTTACCCGCAAAAGCCAAGACATCGTATGCCCATAATGTAACTTAAACTCTGTGCCTTTGGTCAGTACAAACAAAATTGTATTGCTGCTCCTAGCCGAATGACTCAAAACAGAAAATGTCACTTTTCTTCCACATGACTCACAGTAAAATTTGTAACAATTACATTTTTCGCCTGAGAGAAATGAAATTGTTAGCAATTAAATCGGTTTTAATGAATTTTTGTACAGAAGTATTGTACTGTAGCCTACCAAAAGGACTGAATATTTCTAACAATACTGTAAAAAAAACGGATACAAATTGTTACGTTTTTACCTTTTTAAAAACGTTTAGAATATGAGTTCGTTGATTGCAAACAAAATAAAAATAAATTGGTGTTTAGTTTCAATTAAACTCTTTATTGTTCGCACTACTTTTATGTGCCACTATTTACAACCTGACGAATACATCAATGATTGCTTGTTCGCTATTATTCTTTGCTTACAACGCAGATCTTTTCAACGGCGATCTTCAAACTACGATTGTTTTCTTCACACGCAACCCGTCTTCACAAAAGACTGACTGAATTCTTACTACTCGCTGCCTGCTTTGTCTTGTCTTTTTGTATATAAAGTCTGATGAAGGTTCCTGAAATAGAATGTTCGTGTCTTCGCCTTCTCGGGAACTCTATCGCTACTTCATTGTTGTTTGTGTATTTTGCTTACGTTGTTTGTTGTTGCTTTCTTTCTTACTTGTCTGTCTTCTTTACTTTCCCTGCCGTCAAATGAGTAGCTAACTACAAAAAAACTAACTTTAAGTTTGCTTGTATAGACTAACTTAAAGCTAACTACTACGCAATGCAAAATTTACATTAACCAAAGTGTATACAAACACTCCAATTCTTGACGCCGTTGGATATAGATAACTAACGTCTTAGACGTTTGATTAATAAACAAAACCGCGTGTCATCTTTTCGCTTTATATTTTTGGTTAAAAATTTATTGTTTGAGTAAAATAATTCAAAAAAATACACTAAATTAAAAAATATATAAATTCGAAGGGTTTGAAGTGTTTTTATTTGAAGTGAAGTGAAACAATATTAAAGGGCCGCTTGCCAAAAAGCTTACGGAAATTGTCACCAAATTTGTGCATGGACATAAACTTGGATGGTGTTCATGGTAAAAAGCGTTTAAAAGACTTTGCTGCTTTTCATGACGCCTTAGCAGGTAAGTGCTAATTTTATAATATATGTTTTAACCAAGTCTTAAAACATGTAAAAATGTATATACATATTTTTTAAACAGATGCCTGTCGATCACTCGGCTCTCAGGATGTAGAAACTGGCGTTACGCATCAAAAATAATAAAAAAAATCGTTGTATTCATGCTAAGTGCATTAAAAATAAAAACACAAATCCAAAAAATTAAAATATTTGCAAATGTTACATTTAAGCCGAAAGTCCATACCATCCTTTTCATGCGCATTGCGAATCTTGCTTTCTATGCCGATTTTATTGCAAGTTACACACAATGCGTTTATGCGACTGGTTTTTTGTTTTGATCAGCTGTTGTGGTAAACAACAAACAAGCGAACAAGAACATTTTTGGAAAAAATAGAAAATCAAATTGTAATTTTAAAAGAATTTATGACATTAATTGGAAATTTATGAGTTTATTTAAATTTATGAGTTTACATTTGAAAAACGCTCATAACATAAGACAGGTCAATTTAGAGGGAGAACAAAAATATTTTAATGTTTTGCGAATCAAATGTGTTAGAAGCAACAGATATACAGAGTGAAAACTGGCAGATAAAGTAAAAAAATTAAATGTAAACAAACATTTATTTTGTGTTAAAAAGGGGAAAATTTGGAATATTTTTTAATTTCGTCAATGAGAAGTTTAAAGATTCTTAAATATTTAAATATTAATCGAAATGTTGGTGAATTTCGGTCACAATGAGTATAGTTTCTTGAGCAAGAGTTAATTAAGAAGCTAAATATAATAAGATCAAAATAAGACGTACTGCTCATAAAAAATTTTTCCTGCTGAAAGTTGCCAAAATTTTTTAATTTCTTGGAAGGAAAAATTAAAAATTGTTATTAGTTGTTTTTATTATTAATAGTTTTACACAAAAATTACATTGTATTGCGCTGTTAAGGCCTACGAAAATCCTCAAAAGAACACAAGACGAGTGTTTTCAGTAAATTTATCCTCCATTTTTCTTGTTTACAAATTAATAAATTCAAAATGGATGACACTCAGTACATAAAAACCATCATATACATACATATGTATAAACAATCATCATATACATACACAAAATATGTGTTCATGAAAGAAATTTGTTAAAAAATGTATTTTCCTCTTAAATTAGTAATAAACTTTATTATGAAATATGTGTTTATTAATATTTTTATAATACAAATAAAGAAAAATGCGAAAATAGTAATGCACTATTTAAACATATTTGTAGAAACCATTCACAATAGTATATAATTTGGCATGCCAAGTTTAAAAAACTGCTGACATTTTCCAACACTGCATTATTCGCATAGAAAAGTAGAAAGTAATCCTACTTTGTATGCGTCTATGCATATTATGCTTTTTCTTCTGTAACTTGTCACAATCAAATACACTGATTCTACTTTTTCGGTATACGCATGTTATGCAAAACGCATGGTATGGACTTTCGGCTTTAGAAACTCTTTTTATCTTTTTTTTTATCAGCAAATGTGCAAAATATTTTTGTAAATCGTGAATTTATTAATTTTTTTTCATATGTATAAATTAGTTTAGAAAAAAATCTTAATTTAATTAATTTTTTTATTTATTTATTTTGTTTTTACATGAATAAACTTTTGTTTTCTATTAAAATATAAATTTTAAAAAACTGTTTCATTTCGAATAATTAATATTATAGCTTATTATTGTGAGTTTAAAGCCAACGTGTAAAGAACTGACTTTTCATTCACTGAAATTTAGCTAACTTATAGTCAATTAAAAGTAGTAAGTTTATAGTTAGCTACAAATAGGTTTACTTTAAGTTAACTGCTAAGTAACTAACTTTTAATTAATTTAAAAGTAATGCAGAGTCGGACAATTGACTACTTCCTAGGACATCGCAATGTTAAAATAGTTAGTCATTTCCATATAAAAGTAATCCAAGTGTCAACCACCACTGCTTGAGAAATAGTTGGTTTTAAGTTAATTTAAAGTTAACTGAGTGTACGACAGGGTTCATACTGATGTTCTTGGTATATGTATTCGTTGTATTTGTGTTTGCAGCTGTTGGTTTATCGTTTTAATGTTAAACGATGCTAATTATGAAAATTATAAAATTAAAGTTGTTGTGCAATATTTTAATGCACTGCTATGTGTAAGAGAATTGCTTGTGCATTAAAATTTGCTATCCGTAATAGTGTCGACCGAGTGCTGTAGTGAAACCATTTACTGTGTTATGTTCCATAAAGTCAAACAATAAAAATGGCAATATTTTCAAACATTTACAAACAATTTTTATGTGTCCTCCACTGCAATTGACAAACGTATGATGCGCTTTCATGCTTACATACATATTGTTACGAAAATGGAAATGGTGTTACATCGTTTAACATTAAAATAATAAAACAAAACAAAATAAACAAACAACAATAACGTAAACAACATATTTACATTTATAGTGATTTTGCGAAAACAAAGTAATTCTCCTTCAAGAGCATTCATCAGACTGTTTACCCAGCGCTATAAAAGGCAAGACAAGAATCGTAACGTACGTAGTCTTAAAAACGTTTGTGTAATTATAGAAATGTTCAAAACGGGACGTATGTCAACGAAGAATGTAAATAAAAACGAAACAGAACACAAAACAACACACAAACTAACACAACACAATGCAAAGAAATTGGTATACAGACTCATCATCAGTGTTTCCGTTTTTTGTTCAATGTGTAGATTTTTCCGGATTTGGTTATGATTTTTCTTATAAAAATAGCTTTTGTTTTGTTTGTTAAAATTAATTAATTAGTAGGATTATAATTTTATTTTGTAATTTTTTTTTCTCAATTATAATTTAAATTTTAAAAAATAAAATAAAAAAACTGCGATTTTAATTTTGGTCGTATTTTTCCTTATTAGGCGATTTTTTCACAAATGTTGGTTACAATATTTTTTTTTTGTGGCAACACTGCTCATCCTCTCTCATGTTCAAATGTCACGCAAAATCATGGGAGAATTCTGTTTTATACAGATCGTTCCGTTTTGCTAACGAGAGAGAACGTTTCGGTAATCGTTCGCTACGGTACGTTATGTTACGTGTGGGTAACTACAGCATTAGTTTGTACGCGGAAGAGTGTAAAGAAGAATAACAAATAAAGCAAATTGTTGTTGTTTAAATCAAGTTGCGAACAGTGGCGCACGGAATTTTGTGAACAATAAAAAGTTTATCTAAAACTAAACACAAATTTATTTTTATTTTATTTGCAATCTACGAACTCATATTTTAAACGTTTTTAAAAGGGTAAAAACGTAACAATATGTATTTACGTATATACATGTGCAAAAACAGCCTTGTATGTATAGGAATTTTTGCATGTGTGAAATATTTTTTCCTTACATTATGGCTGGCACGTGATTGTATTTTTTTCTATTGGTAGCGAACTTACGGTTTAAATATTGTTGTGATACCTCTCATTTCATCTTCATTAAACGATTATCAGTTGGCAAGTGTAAAAGGCTCTTTTTCCGCAAGATGCAATCAAGTTTAAAAGTAATGCTTAACGTTAAACCGTAAACGAGTGTTAGTAACAGAGTGCTATCTGTATCGGTGTGACGACAACGATTACAACATTTTCAAGAAGCGCTATGCATTGGACGCTTATGTAGATTTGTATTGTCAAAAATTCGATAATTTTTTTCGTTCACGTACCCGGTCATCCAGAAAGGAGCTCATCTTTGAAAATAATTATTCAATCCAAACCACATATTTGCATCAAAATCCCCGATCAACCGGTTTGTATAACAAAAGGGCGCTGACAAGAATGGCCAAAAAGCATATAGTCACATACTATATTCGATTTAAATTCATAAAATTCAAGTACTCGAATAGCAGCATCACTGTTAGTATTTCCATGTACAAAAGACAGGTACAGTGATGTAGACTTCCCCGTGAAAGAAACCCGTGTGTACTTGACCCATCCGTTAACTACATAGTCCCTCCTTTAAGAGAGTATATAGCTTCCAGTAAGCTCTCGTTGCAAAGCACTTCCCAAAATCTTAGAGTAGATGTAAACTTCCCCATGAAAGATAACCATGAGCTTAACCAAGGCCCATTTCATTTCATTTTGAAACCAAAAACTCTTGCTTCTGTTCCACTTGACCCATCCGTTAAGCACATAGTCCCTCTTTTAAGAGAGTATGTAGCTTCCAGATTATTCCATACATTTCCGTTACTAAGTCTCGTTGCAAAGCACTTCCCAAAATCTTACAGTCTACTAGTTAGATATACAATCGTTTACTTAGGTCCTGTTCATGTTAAACTCTTCCGTGCAGCGAACTTAAATGTAATTGAGCCTCCAGTGCCGCTGTAGGGCAGGTTTTCATGGCCCCTGTGATGCCAGCACAAGCTAGTCTCTGTTTTTAAATTGGTTCTATCTGTCCAGATAATTGCCCAATAGGTCATTATTGGCCCAGCCATCATGGTATGCATATAGTCCACAATTCCGCGGCAAGAATAAGCCTAACGGGGTCAAATCTTACGATCTCGGTGCCCAGTTCACAACACATCCACGGGAGATTACCGTGCACTCAGGTCGCTCTTGCAGAATATCCAATGTAGCATGAGCTTTATGTTCCGATTATACAATTCGGGTTAAAAATAACCATCGACCTATAGTCTTTCATAAAAAAAAATATGAAACGATGACGCTAACAGTCCAAAATCCATATCGAATCCATATCGTACGAAATTTAAGAAACTGAGTATGCATTTCGATAGAAAACAAAATTCTGCATTATATAGTGAATTTTCACGACATTAAGTTGAGATTTGTAGATTTGAGACGATGTCAAAGTCAGGAAAGTGAAGAAAATTAAATGCGTTTTTGATGTTTTTTTGAAATTTTAATAGGTTTATATGATAGTTTTTTCTGGCTAAACGAATAGAGGTTTTATATTGATTTTTATTTGAAAGTTATGAGCAACTGCTACTTTCAGTTTTTCATATATTAATGTTAAAATTATTCGTTCAAAATTTAAAAATAATAAAAATTTCACATTTTTTACCCTACCTAAAAAAAATATAAGGATTTTAAAGGTGAAAGTAGTTTTTAGTAGTTTAATGTTATATACCACAAGAAAATATGAGCTCTCTACATTTAGAAACAAAAAAAAAGTTTGCGCAAATTTGCGCAATTATTTTTGGCGATTTTTTGAAAAATTTACTTTTTTTGAAAAATTAAAAAATTAGACGTAGTGTAATAAAGCCATAGGCAATAAAGCCATATGGCGTAGGAATTATGCGAGGAAATTCAGTAGAAGCGATACCAATCGAGATGTCCTGAATATGTTACTTTTAAGCAGTGAAGGAATAGAAAAGCATTTTCATCGGATGCTATTAAATTACTCCTTCCTGACATTGATGATGAAAATGATAACGATTTTTAAGTTAAGTATTAAATAATGTAAAAATAATATTATGAATATATATTAATATTAATAAATATTAAAAACTTAATTATATATGTATATCGACTATTATAACAATATGAGATGTATGTTAGATTTTCTTAATAGACCATATGTGGTACCTAGGGATACTTATAATCCGATGATATGATTCGCATTCGTATTAAACATGTTCATGTCGAATTTCATCGAGGTAATAAAATTTTTAAGCCAATTATAATTGCTAAACATATTTTCTTAAGAGGCCCTATTTTGGACCTAGGGACAATTATGGACCGACCATAACAAATAATATGGTAATATGGTAATATTTTATTTATATGCGCAAACGTGAATTTCTAAAGGGGACTATATATGGGGACTAGGGTCAAATGTGATCCGATTTTCACCAAACCATGATTTCTTAGTACACAGAACAAATCCATGCTAAATTTTATCATGATTGTTGCATAATTACCATAATTATGTGTAAATAAGTGCATTTTCGAGGGGAATTTGTATGGGAGCTAGGAGAAATCACGGACCGATTTGAACCAAAATCAGTTGGGTTCATCCTTGGGCCTAATTATCATTAACACTATCAAAAAATTCCAGCCATTAACTCATAATACACTTCTATTAATTTTGGCCAAGTTTTCAGGCAAAATGCCACATAGTGCGGTGATTTTTTCGGGATGCCTTCGACACTCTTGGATATTATTTGAATTGGTATCGAAGTCAAGGCTCGAATGTCCCAATTGCAAGACCCGATATACAAATTCAGAATGTCATCACCTATTAAAGATGTTCAAAAATTCGCTGCTTTATTGTCTTACCAAATGACGTAAACCATTTTATTTCATGTTACTTTACAGCATTAACACTAACTATTAAGGAACTTAAACCCAATAGAGGTTGTTATTGTGCTCTTCTGCTATCATACTTTTTAATATTCAAATATCATTCACCAACAATTTGTAGATTAAATCCCACCAATTGTTTCAGGTACACTTGTTAAGCAATATAACCTTCAAAAGTTTAGGAGGACCAAATTCTTATTTATGCAGCTAAACAACTTGAAATCAAATTCAAGTATTTAAAATTCACCGAACGTATTTCAAATACAAAACAGTTTAAAAAGACTACGTTTTTTTAACAGAGTGGACTTTTCTTACTTTTCTCGTTTGCTGTTAATGTTTAAAACAAAACTTTACTTAATTCAGTTCACGATAATTTCACATTTCCAACTGTATACACTCAACTTTTCCATTTTCCGTTTTTTTTTAAAGAAAGGAGAAAATCTAGGGCCATTTACAAGTTATAATTTGCTTAGTATGTGTAAAGTTTCGCTATGCATATTAAGTATCGAGTCTAATACTCTTTCTACTTGCATCATACTTTTAGTTCATAGAACAAAACAAAATAAAGAACTTTTTTATAGGTTTTCTAAAGCGCAAAGCAATAGACAAATAAATATTTAAGTTAATAATACTAGGTATATTGGTACGAAATGAGCGGCAAGCATAGCTGTCAGATAAATGAAGCATCAAATCGTCAAATGTTAGAAAACAAATCGTCAAAACCGTCAAAGAAGTTTATTGAAATCGCAAAAAGTCGTAAAAAAAATTAATAAAAATATTAAAAGGTTATTTAAAAAAAATTATTTTTATTGTAGTAAAACATATAATGGCTGATTTTTTAAGAACTATAGGAAAATTTTTCAAAAAAAAAAAACATAAAATTCAGGAAAATGCATGAAATCTTTATTTGAATCGAGAGTACGGTCCATATGATTTAATGTTTGAAGATTATTTCATGCAAATGTTGACCGCGACTGCTCCTCAAATACGAACGAATAAATTCTTCTATGTTGTCTTCCAATGCGTCAATTGAAGCGGGCTTGTCTGTATGGACATGAGCTTTAACATAGCCCCACAAAAAATAGTCTAAAGGCGTTAAATCGTACGATCGAACGTGAAATAAAATGTTCACCGGACTCGCCTCTCAATAAGTCCATTGCTACGCGTGCTGTGTGGCACCGTCTTGTTGAAACCACATGTCACGCAAGTTAAGCTCTTGCATTTTGGGCAACAAAAGTTGGATATCATCTCACGGTAGCGCTCACCATTCACAGTTACGTTACGATTCGCAGCATATTTGAAGAAGTACGGTCCAATGATGCCACCAGCCCATAAACCGCACCAAACTGTGACTTTTTCTGGATGCATTGGTAGCTTTTGCAATGCTTCTGCCTGATCTTCCCTCCAAAATCGACAATTCTGCTTATTTACGTATCCATTGAGCCCAAAATAAGCTTCGTCGCTGGACACAATTTTTCGATAAAGAAGTGGATCTTCGGCCAACTTTCCAAGAGCCCATTCACCAAAAATTCTGCGTTGCGGTAGATCGTTCGGCTTCAATTCTTGAACCAGCTGTATTTTGAAACGCTTCAAATCTAAATCCAGAGGCCCAATTGCTGCGAACGGCGACGAATCGATAATTGATGGTCATCATTAACACTGGCCGATACAGATGCGATATTTTCTTCAGTTCGCACTCTACGTAAGCGTGTTGGTGGTTTAATGTCCAACAATGTAAATTTGGTGCGAAATTTAGTCACAATAGACCGAATAGCTGCTTCAGTGAGTCGATTAAACTGACCAAATCAAATCACGTACAATATTAAAGACGAAGCGTTTACAATTGCTAAGTTTTAAATAATCTATGCATACAATATTGCTTCCAAGGAATATAGTTTAAGTTTTAAGCAATTAAGTTTAAGGAATTTAGTTTAATTTAAATTAACTTGACTTAATATTCTCTCTACATTAGCCGAAGAATGCGACAACACTAATATTTTTTGATAAACTTGGTCAAGGCTGGAAATTAATAGCTACCTTCTCTTATCTTCATTTCTCACATTTTTTCCAAAAATTGAGAAGTTTTATATAACTTTTAGGGAAAAATTGTTTAAAGATTAAGATTAAGATTAGATCTAGTAGGTAGTGTGTCGGCTTATTAGACGTACAGCCAGGGTTCGATCCCCAGGCCAGACAACAACACAAAATACAAAAAGTATTTCTTCGGCGACTTCCTCTCAGCAGATTTCTGGAAAAAACTCTGAGAGTAAATAAAATTGCCATGAAAAAGTTTCTCAAACAATTGCAAAAAACAAAAAATGACGATAAATTGTCAAATCTGGCAGCTATGCCGTCAGGATACAAATATCTCCATAGAGAACATAAATGCTAACAAGCCTTATATTGAAAAATGGCGATGACATCTTTACAGTGCTAGTGCGGAGCTAAATTGCGAGCGAAGTCGAAATTCTTCGAGAGTGATGCCCACTCCTCAAGTACTCAGAGTCTATAACGCTTTTGTGTTGTTAAGATACTACTATCCTAACTAGGCCTAGCTCCAATCATTTCTGCTGAATATGTAGGGCCGTCCTGCAGAAACCACATATCTTCTAGGTGTCTAGATTATTCAATTGAGGAAAAAAGAAAAGTTGGTAACCATCCACCTATACTCCTTGCTCTTAAAAGTGATGTTCTGGCCGTCATCGTTTTAAAAGAAATATGGACCGATGACACCGTCAGCTCAAAATGCGCCTCAAACAATGTATTTTTCGGGATGAATTAGACACTTTTAAATCTCATGTTATTTTGTCTGTTCATGCTCTGATTCATCCATAAATAAAAATAAGAGGCAACTGCTTCAAAGCCCATTCAGGTAGCACACATCATTGCATCCATAGGGATTTGTTAAAACAGGCTAAATAAATGACAACTTTTGGACATATGTAGCTTCAACATAATGGCTGTTATCAGCTGTTAAACTCATGTCAAGCCTAAGACTCGATGACTTTGATTGCATGACCGAATGTGTTTAAAACTGATATTTACTGTGAGACTGGTTTTGTATTCGATATAAATACGGATCACTCTGGGATCGCAGTCAACAAAGTCAATATTTGATCCGCAGCAGACTTTATTGATCCAAAGCTCTATTGTAGAATTAACTGAGCAAAGGTCATATCAAGCGTGGATTGTTGGAAACACATAATGGCATGTTGTGATAGGGCACTTATGGACTGTGATAGGGCAAACAATTGTTAAGCTCTAGAGGAGATTTTTTTTAATTAAGTAAGGTGAATATGGCAAATGGTGGCCGTAGTCTGGTAGAGAGTGTGTTGGCTTATTAGACATTTTTTTTCAATCAAAGCGAAATATAAAAATTCGAAATAAGATAAGATCTTACACGTTTTGCCCTCATTTACTGCCAGATTCATCTTAATAGACTTCCGCATTTAAAAGTGCGCGGCAAATTAGCTTCTTTCGGCGTCACTATTCCTCGTATTTTACTAGTCGGTATAGGTGGAATTCCTTCGCATGGCTCATGTTTGTTCATTTTTATTTTTAACGATATTCACTCTTTACCTTCTAATTTGATCTACTGCGTTTTGGAGGACAGTAATATTTGCCTTTAATGTCCAGTTCAGCGAAGACCAAGCTTTTTGCTGAGGCTTAATATGAATAATGCATTTGCTTGCGATCTACAAGCGACTTTTAAATGGTGCCGATCGAATAGTGTCACTATTTATTCGCAAATGCTGGAATGTTTCCCATTGACAATATCGGGTTGTCAGAAAATTTCTGATATTCTGCGCATAAAACTTCAATGTGATATTCACTGGAACTCTCACATTTTGCAAACATCAAAAGAAGCAGTGTATTATTTTTTTAAGGTAGTGCGAGAAATACTTCACCTCGTCTAATCTCCTTGCTATTTGCACAAGTTTTACTCGATCGAAAATGGAATAAATTTTACATATATACATATGTAAGGACGAGTAGCTTAGCTCTATGTTAAGAATTTTCTTCGCGTACAGGATAGGACGTAAGTGCCCTGTTATTTATATTTAACTCTGATGATTCAGTACTCTTGCAATGTGCCTTGTGATCGAAAGAAATAAAAAGACTTGATCGATTGGTCTGTGGAGCACTCAATATTACTGCAGAAAGAATATGTTCTTTACAAATTTTTTCATTAAGAATTTTTCTTACCACTAACATTATAACATACATAATTGGTCATTACAAGCCTTCAGTCAGGGTTACAACCTAATTCCTCATACCACTTTTGTTGTACGTGTTAATTTTACAGTTTAAAGTCGATTTCGAACGATAAGTTTTTGAGAAACTTTTCATGGCAATTTTACTTTTTTTTTGCATGAAATCGCCGGAGAATAATTTTTTCATATATCATTTTCTTCGAGATATCCGACCTGGGATTTGAACAGGGGACTCATGTCTAATAAGTCAACACACTAGATGCGACTACCTGGTACTAGAAACTGTTTTCAGACGAAAATACCTCAGTAAAAATCTTTTTGTCCCCCGAACTGAACACTAATTGTAATTTAATTTTGACTATACTCGTTTTTTTGTTTATTTGTAAACTCCCTTTGTTATGTACTTACATGATCTTTGGACTTTATTTGTGATACCGTTATCTGAGATTACCACTTTAAGTAAAAATATTAATAGAAAATAATTATATGTGCGTGGTCTATTCTTTTCGTTCTTTAGATAGAAGAGCAAATATATCAATTCTTAATTTATGTTTGATATATAAAATTTTATATCGACGGAGAAAGTATTTGTTTTTTTTATTAAAATCTAAAGTAATCTGTTATCCACAATTTTTTACATTCAAAATGCCACGTGGTTGTGAACTTTCCGATGAGGAGCGTGGAAAAATTGAATGCATGAGACATACAGGTATGCGAATACACTGCAACAAATCGTCATCGCAATACGGTCTCAAATTTTTTAAAAGACGCAAGAAACTATGGCTGCATAAAGCGCACTGGACGCATCCCTACCGTAAACCAAAGAACAAAGAGACGTATTCGACATTTAACTGCCGAAGAAAATATGAGCTGCCGTCAAATAAAAGTTAAATTAGATTTAAATGTCAGACAGACAGCGTATCCAGCAAATAATAAAGACAGATTTAGGTCTACGGTATGAAAATAAAATTCCAAAACCAAGACTTACCCAACGTCATAAAAATGCCCGAATTGCCTTTGTTGAAAAATATAAATTTTGGGAGGAAGAATTTGAAAATGTTATATTTAGCGACGAGAAAAAGTTTAATTTGGACGAACCTGATGGTCTACATAAGTATTGGAGAGATCTGCGTCATCCCCGAAAAATGTGCTACAACCGAAATCACGATGGCGGGTGTCTAATGATTTGGGCTGCATTTGGAGCTCGTGGAAAGTTCCAAATATGCTTTGTACCAACAAGAATGAATTCGGAAAAATACGTTGAATTGTTGGAAAACAATTTGATTGATTTTGCAGCTGAACTATATGGTGATAATTGAACTTTCCAACAGGACAACGATCCAATACATGTCGCTCGACACACAAACAGTTTTTTTTAAATCCACAATATACCTTCATTGGATTGGCCAGCTCTAAGTCCAGACTTAAACCCAATAGAGGATCTATGGGGAATACTTTCCGCTAAGATATTTTCGAATTCAAAGCAGTACACGACATTAAAAGAGTTAAAAGGGCCAATATTGACAGAGTGGGAAAAAATTTATATATCACGCAGGTTACAACAGGTCCTTATAAATAAGGGGAAAATATCATATTAATCACATAATTTAAATTTTTAGAATAATAATTAATAATACATTTTGTTTTTGCACATATAATTATTTACTATGGAGTTCTGAGAAAAAAATATTATTGTTCTTGTTAGGAATTTGAAACAAAGTTTTTTAAGTTTTTTTTAAGTGTATATGTATATACACAAATTAAAATTTAAAATAAACATTAAAAAAGTTTGTTTTCTTCGAAGTAGCGCAGAATAATACCATGCACATATAATTTTGTTCCTGAGGTACAAAACTCACATACCCACACGGCAAGAATGGATTGCTGAAGCTGTATACAGTGACGGTGATATAACGAACTTCAATGATGACTCAAAAATTTTTTTATTGGTTCTTATTGTAATATGGATCTGTCTTGTGGCAATTTTTATACATTTTTGTTTTTGTTAAACAAATCAACAAATTTTATTCTGTCATAAACATTCCTGCAGCCCTTTTAACAAACCCCAATTCTTCCCGTCTTATAAAAAAAAAAGATTTCAATAAAAATCTTAAAAAATATTTGCCCCTAAACAAACGAGAATGTCAAAACAATTTAAAACGCCCATTGCGAAGTTAGTGATGCTAAAATCCCTGTTGAGTTGACATTTTCACATGGCTAACTCGATTATGTTTTATTTTCAATTTTTTTCAACATTTCTAATTTTCTTTTTGTCAAACTGGTGTTAAATTCATTGAAAGTTAAAAAAAATTGTAATAAAAATTGTAGCTTAAACGGGTATTCTCTTGCATTCCAGCAAAAAAAATGTTTCTGATAAATTTTTTACCGTAGATTACAGCATAATAACTATAAGACTTTAATTTATTCCATGTCAAACGCATAGTTCGATGACCAAATTATATGTTTTAATTTAATTATATCTTATCAATGCATTCTCTTTTTGATTGTGATTCAGGAATTTTATGATATATTATTTTGGGTTAAAATAATTCCTTCTATATGGATTACTTGGGGTGATTAAAACCTCTAAATTTTCAACATTAAAAAACATTGAAAAAAAATCTTCCGTCTTCTCTAAGGTTAGAAATCATTAACGAGTATGTTTATATATACAGTTGGTCAAAAGTATAATTGGACACTAGGTCTGAGATTTTTCAAATGCCTATTTCCCCACTTCAATGAAAATATTTAAAAAAAATGAAATGTTGATGCAGATTTATAGATAACTAGCTGTACCCTGGACGCGTTGCTGCACCATCAACTAAATTAAATTTTAAGGAAAGACATTACACAAATATCCAATTAATTTTGAATTACTGTCATAATGTAATGCAGCAAGATTCAAATCGTCGAGCAGTGTTCGTCTTGATCGAACGGTGCTTATTCGAATATTTTGCAGCCTTCTTTCCAGTTGTCCAAATGATTGAGACGAACGGGCCTGAGTAGTACGCATTCGATAAGTTTCTAATCTCATTTCTCGTTGTTCAAGTGAGTAATGTGAACGTGTCTCAATGACAGGTACTCGTAGTTATACGGTGATTAAAATCATAAATGATGAATCCTAAAATGTCTGATATTTGTCCGATCAACACATGATCAAATGCTTAGTTTACGATTCAATTCATTTTGATTAGTTTTCGGTGGCGTCATCTATCGGAAATTAATCACGACAACTTAGAAACCTCCGCCTAATCATGCGCAACAACTTTATAGTATGATCAAATGCACAGATTACGATTTAATTCATTTTGAGTAATTTGCAGTAGTGCCACCTGTCGGAAATTGGTCATAAGAACTTAGGAACCTTCGTCGGCTCATGCGCAACAACTTTGCTAAAGATCATAACATGATTAAATGCATAGTTTACGATTCTATGAAGGACATACAAACAAACATTCATTTTTATATATATTGATATGGATTAAAAAAGCTTTTTTATTTAAAAATGATTTTAAAACAAAAAAGGAATAAAATATTAATCAATTTCATATCAAACGCATAATTGGACGGCCAAATAAAAGGCACTGTTTTAACACTTGGAATCAAAACCCTTTGCTTTTATTACTGCTTCCAAATGCCGAGGCATTGACTGTGCGGAATTGGCATAAAATTCCGGGGTTATGTTGTTCCATTCTCACCTAATCGTTGCACTGTACTGATACTGGATTTATAGAGCTTACGGACAAATTTTTCCCAAACATGAATATCGTTACGTTTTTATCTTTTAAAAACATTTAAAATATGAGCTCGTAGATTGCATATAAAATAAAAATAAATTTGTGTTTAGGTTTAATTAAAATTATTTATTATTCTCAGAATTCTGGGTGCCACTGTTCACAACTTTATGTAAACAACAACAATTGCCTTTGTTTGTTATTCCATGTTTACACCCTTTGCATAAACAATAACAATTACTATATTGTTAGTAAAGATCGAAAGATCTTTGTAAAGGAGATCATGAAACGACAAGACTGACTGAACTTCACTAAGGCCGGGTTCACCCACAAGGGAGGGTTTCCTTAACGTTAAGGTAAGTAGTAATCTAAATGATTAAAAAAATTATTTTTAATTTTGAATCGTTAGGTATTTAGCTAGTGGCGATTTAATGAAATCTGTCGGATATTATGGCTTTAGAATTGGTAAGTCAACTATTATAAGGGAAACAACCAATTTAATATGGAAGAAAATGCAAGAGCAATGTGGGAAGACATTCATTATTGTTTTATAACATATTTTTATAATAGTTTCAATATATTTTTTTCAATAAAGGCATTTCCAAATCATAATTCTCTCACATTTAATTATAAGCACTCGCATAGTATTGTTCTAATGGCGGGAGCTGATGCAGACTACAAATTTATACTTGTCGACATTGGAGCACTAGGCCACAACAGTGATGGAGGAGTTTTTAGGAATTCTAGATTTGGTAAAGCAATTTTAGATAATACAGACGCCTTGCAACTTCCCCCTCCAAAAAATTTACCCAGTACAAATGAAGTTGCGCAGTTTGTATTCGTGGGTGACGAAGTTTTTCCGCTGAGACCGAACTTGATGCGACCTAGACGCAACATCGGAAACTTACCCCCTGAGCAAGACAATTTTAATGGAAAGCTATTTAGAGCCTGTCGAGTTTGTGAAAATTCATTTGGCATATATCATGTCGTTTTCGTATATACAGGAAGCCCATAATTGCCAGTCAAGAGACGACGACTAATATTGTTAAAGCAACGGTATGCTTGCGTAACTTCCTGCATGATAAGGCGTCTTCAAAATACATACAAGCCGAACTTCTCGACAGAGAAACCAGTGAATGGGTTGCCATTTTAGGACAGTGGCAAGAGGAAGATAATCAGGGACTGCGATCAATTCATCGGGTTCAAACCGTGCATCCAACGTCGCCATTACTGTAAGAAAGATTTACACAGACTACTTTAACCAAATCCATTAGACGAGTTCACGATAATATCATATATTGGGAGTAGTGTTTTGTCATCCGTCATGTGCAGATGTAATCGCACTGTCCGTCTATTTTGTGTCGTCCGTCTATTTTTATTTTTAAACAACAACAGCATCAAACGAAATATTTATTAAAAATAACCTATTACAACATACATACCTATTACATTTTGTTTTTACGAAAACCAGAACAATTTAAAATAATCCACAAACAATTTAAAATAATCCACAAACAATAACATAAAAATTATAAAATGCAAAAATTAAAAAGAAAACAAAATTAAAACAAAATCAAAATAAAACAAAACAATAACAATTTCGCGGTCAAGAATTACAGTTTTTAAACAACAACACCATCAAACGAGATATTTATTAAAAATAACCTATTACATACATACATACCTATTACATACACTTAACCGCAAAAATTTAAATATTTGAACTCAAATAAGATGCGGGCTTCTTGGGAACGATTGCTGTAGATTGTCTAATGGTGAAGGTATAGCACTGGTCATTATAAAGTCACCTAGCAGCAACTCGTTTCGTTGCCGTTCGCATCTTGAATTTAAATCAAATGTCCACAAACACTATTCCCTCTTTCCACCTTCCTATAAACTATTTTCCTAAACATGCACAATGCACTGCATGAGTAGGGGCCATCCCCTGAGTGCTGGTTTTAGCAAAAAAAATATATATGTATATATTAAGTATTATAACACTTCAGAATAAAATGTTTTTAAAATTTATTTACTTACATAAACATAACAAATTTTATACAATTTATACATAAATATTTAAAATAAATACAATTTAATCTTGGTTTTCAATGACCAAAGTCATTAATTTTAATTTTACTGCACTTTTGCGATTTTCAGGAACGAGAACATAAACCAGCTACAGAACTTAATCACAAGCTGAATAAAGTAACAATAAACAGGACCTACCTATGACAAGAACGAAAATACATTTTTATATAATAATTTACAAATTATTGCCAGCATATAAGCTACGTTTTATATTACAAACACTACAATTAAAACCAATAAAATCATAATATAACTTAAATATATATATACAGTGCGGTGCACAAATGAGTACATGTTTGTACTTTGGACGCTTTTTATTGATTAAAACTAAAAGTAATAAAGAAAACTTCAAAAGTTTTTTGTCATTTAATTAGCATTTAGTAATTAACAAAATAAAATAAAATTTAAAACAGAAATCATCAAGCCCTAAGAAAAAACAAACAAAGCAAAATCAACTCGCATGTACTCAATTTTGCACGTCTCCATTTTATGATATGTTTGCAGAAACGAAATCAAAAACTATCGTTATTTTTTCATGTTTTTGCACTACTTTGACTTTTTAAGAAAATATTAGTTTTATATTAATTACTTAATCTCGTTGAGCGAATATTTTTTGCAACTTATCGAACAAAAACCAATTTCTATTAAAAAATGAAGAAACTCTCGAAATCAACTGAAGATAGTATTGTAGCTTTGACTGGAAGTGGCTATTCTACCAGCGAAATTTGTAAATAAGTTGGAGTTAGTAAGTCAGTAGTCATCAGAGTCCAAAAACGGTCTGTTGTTCCCTAGCTGCAAGACAGAGGTCGTAAAAAACTACTAACTAATGCAGTTACTCGTCTAATCCCAACAAAATTGAAAAGGAACAAATTTTTAACACCCAAAGGAGACTGTTTTAAAGATATTGGCTATACCTCAGCAGTCAAAAAGAAAAAACCCGCACTTTCAGCTAAAAATGTAAAGGCACTGTTAAAGTTTGCCAGAGAACACAGAAATTGAACAGTGATTACTGGAAACATGTGATCTGGACAGACGAATCAAAATTCAACCGCTTTTAGTCCAATGGTAAGCAATATTGCTAGCGCCGCCATGGAGAAAGAATTGAAAGACACTATGATAAGGAAACGGTGAAACACGGTGGAGGAAATGTCATGGTGTGGCGTTGCTTTATATGGTGGCACCTCGGACCACTTCAAAGAATCAATAACATTATGAAAAAAGGAGATTATTTGAGAATTTTGCAGACCCATCTTCCCGACTTTGTCGACAAGAGCGCTTATTCTGCGCAAGGAGTAATTTTTCAGCTGGATGGTGACCCCAAACACACCTTCAAAATCGTTAAAGATTGTCTTAGTGAGCAACATTTTTAATTAGTGCAGTGGGCAGCACAAAGCCCCGACCTCAATCCGATTGAGAATTTGTGGTCAATCGCAAAAAGACGGTTGGGACAGTACTGATCAGCCCTAACCAATTTAGATGAGTTTTGGCAACGGATTCATCAGGAATGGACAAATATTCCGAAAGAAATTATAGAGAATTTGGTGGAGAGCATGTCAAGTCGCGTAAATGAAGTTTTACATAACAAAGGGTCTTTGGACTATATATTAATAATACTCGTATTCCCTAAAATTTTGGAATGGTGCAAAATTGAGTGCATCCGAGTTATTTTCCTCTTGATTGTTTTATTCTTAGAATTTGATCATTTTAGTTCTGAAATTTATATTATTTTGTTAATACTAAATAAAGTACAAAATTAAAAACGAAAAAACTTTTTGAATTGCTATAACACTTTTATTTTTATGCTATTAAAATTGCTCAGTGTACAAACATATACTCATTTGTGCACCCCACTGTATATAATATAAATTACATAATCTATGAAAAGAAAAATTACATCCATAGTTCATTCTATAAAAATCTAAAGAAAGAGGACGATAGTGCCTTCGCAAACTCATCTTCCAGTGCTGAAAAAATGGGTCCCTTTGAAGTGGAAGTTTCAAGAACAGCTACTGTAAGGCTATTTAAAGATTTGATGGACTCTTTATATTCGTCTTCAGCCTCATCTAACGTCATTCTTTTTTTGGTTGAAACACTTTTTGGATAGGGAAGTCGAACTTGAATAATTTCCAGCTGTTGGCTCACAAAAACAAACGACGATTCAGTTACATCTCGATCGCAGGCCATTTCATCGAATATATTTTGGAAACTCTCAGTATTTGGGCTACTGTAGTTTGTCGCAGTTGGCCTAGAAGGAGAATAATTAAGCTGGGCATCTGCACTTCATATTCAATATACCTACTCTTTGTCTTCGTTGAAATTAAGGAAATAATCCATCTCGGTTAGCAGCAGCTTAGAGAATCCTTTTATTTCCAAATGTTCACTGCCACTTTTTCCCTTGATTTTTATTTATTGCCGCAAGCTTTTCCAGTGCGTTTGACATTCATTTCCTTTGGCAAAAAAGGAGTTTTTGTTCCTCTTTATTAATTACGAAAAACGTAACAGAATATTCAATATAAAATATAAACCTCTGGGTGACAAGCAATAGATTTCGCATTAATACTACTTATATTAATATTATAACATTTTTCGGGAGGCCACCCAGAGATATAAATTTTTCAAACTAAGATAAGATTTTATAAAAATAAATTAACTTACTGCTAATTTCAACTGATTCTGCTACTTCCGACCAAACATTTTGTTTGCTATGATTGTTCTTATAAGAGCTGTTGCTCAAATCACATAAAGATTCCCTTCCTGGCTTTTTATTTCTGAAATTAACTTCAGGACAACAGCTTCTGACAACTCCAACTAAAATTTTTATCTAAAGGATAAAGAAAATGTAGAAATTGTACAGTAAATTGCTTTAATATTACAACTTACCTAATGTAATATTTTTCAATTTCAACTTTTTCTCAAATACTTTTAATTTTGCCGCCAAAATTTTTATTTGCGTTTTGTTTACATTTTTTAGTTTACCATACTGAATTTTTAATACAAATGCCAAACAATATGGCATGTCTCTTGTATAAATTTCATATGGTGTGGCAACCTTTTCTAAAATGGTTCGGACCAAGGCGAATTCATAGAAGGTGGGAGTGTTTTACCAGCTGATGGAAATAACAATGTCAAAAAATTTTTGTTTTTGTGTATTTTGTTTTGATAATCAATTTCCTTTTTTCTTATTGTGTCAGAAGTTTGTATATTTTTCTTCTTTTTCTTTTAAAACCATTTGCATTTTTCTTCCCATCGTCATTCTTTAGTCAGCTGTTTTTGACAAGCTGATCATATCTCAACAAAAAATCCCTGTGGTTTTTGTATTGTTGTACTTAATGTAATACTAATCCCATCTTCTATGAATTCGCCTTGGTTCGAACCAAATTTAAAATTAATTTAATTCACACTGAGAGTTGTTCGCACAAAATAATTTCTCTCGTCAAACTCCATATAAAAAAAATTTTGTCCGAACCAAAAATGTTTCAGAAACCTATGGGTGAGCCAGGCCTAACTCAGTCGCCTGCTTTGCCTTGCCTTTTATATGGCAACATAAACAGTGTGATGAATGTTCATGACCTTAGCTTCTCAAAATCTCTACAAATGTAAACATCGTTTTTATGTTTATGATTGTAGTGTTGTTGGTATATTTTTGTTTACTTGTTTACATACATGGGCGTACTGCATTATAATTCTAATGTATTAAACTTTTCAGTATTCAGTAAATGTTTACTGGTAATGAAATTTAGATTGCATTACCAGTAAAATTTTACTGATTACTGAAAAAAAAATCAGTATTCAGTAAATTTTACTGGTTACTGAAAAAAAATTCAGTAAGTCAGTAAATTTTAACTGATTACAGAAAAAAATCAGCATCAGTAAAATTTATTAACTACATGTTATTTTCTGGAAAAATTGCCTACAGTTCAAAGATTCGAATAAAATTTGCTTTGTTCAATAAGCTGAATTATTAACAATTATTACTGGAAAAACTTTCATTAACTCAAAACACTTGCAAGAAGAAAAAAAAACTTAAATTGTCAACATTTTTTTATCGTTGCAAATTATTACAAGTTCTATTTTGAATTATCTTTTATTTACATTATTGTCAGAACAATTTAAAATCAAAATATTTTACAATATCGACTACTCAAAAATTATACATTTAGCTTTTTTTACAAGTTTTTACTAATAAAGTTTTCATTTCCTATATAGTTTCTGATGATTTAAAATAGATATTTTCCATATTTTTTATTTTCACTCTCTTAATAGGAATTTAATTAAAATACTTAAAAAAAATTTTTTCAAATACACTAAATTAGTGTCCACCGTTAGCTTTTCTTAAGACCAACATTTCAAAATTTGCATCGCTGAGTTTCTGCCTTCTTGAACGATTTACAATTCAAGCGAATGAAAATAATCGCTCTACAGGGGCGGACGAGAGCAATGGGCTATTGTATTTAAGAAACAAATTTTTTATTGCAATGTGAGTCTTGAAGCACGTGGTCGTCGTATATCGTTCGGCCAGGTAAAGAATGGTTTCTTATAGATAATTTCCCGATTCACTGGAAACACACGGTACACTAACATCTGTTTGAAAGAAGTAAATAGATTTACAAATACATTCAAACAAATATTTAAATAAAAAATAAGTATAAAAACTATACCATCGCTTTCTTCCCCAAAATCAAGAAATGATTTTTGCGGTTTTTGTGGTAAAACACGAGTTTCAGCATCGGGTACTTTGCCATATTTTATTACGTAATTACTAAACATTTTCTTCACCTCGTCTTTTGATTGTTCTGTTGCAGTTTCTAAAAGAGCTTTTAGAAATCTTAATTTTATTTCTGGAACAGAAATAGCTGCAATAATAGCATCCCAAGCATCATATTTCTCAAATCTTCTGAGTAAAGCATCTTGCATTTTGGCGCATACTTCGGCTAAAAACTTAAAGTTTGACACCTCAAAACGCCTAAGTTTTATTCTTAAAGAGATATAGTCTCTTTAAAATACACTGTATTTTCTCCCTGAAGGAAATCCACCGCCTCTGCTATAGGCCCCATAAGTTTAATATATTCCGCCAAGTATTCCAATGCATCACAAGAATTGTAGGAATTTTTAAACGAAAGCACAAAAATCAATATTTACTGAAATTTTACTGGTACTGCAAAGTGTCCATCTATGCTTTTTTATATTTTTTTTGTGCTGGTGTCTGTTGTGATATTAAGCAGTACGATAATTTTTAAACTTTTTTTTTGTTTACTGCATTATTGTTTTTATGTTTTTGTAGCTTTTGTTTATAATTTTAAGGTTAAACGATGTAAAAGCAAAACACCAGTATCTAAATTTTTTCTAATTTCGTAACAATCGGAGTCCTGGTAGCAACAAATGTGTCCAATATATTTAACTTATTGGCACTTTGCTTCACATTCTGTTTTAAAATGTCCAAATATTCTAATTTATCCATTTTATTGTATATATAGTGAACATATCCTATTCTTGTACTGGAAACACATCCGAAACTCTTCCATGCTTGAAAAATAGCTGAGTATTGTTGGGCAAAAACTCAGTATTTGTCTTACGCCATACGTACTGCTTTCCACCAGATCCATGGAGGTTAACTTTACTCTCATGTTTAAGGACTACTGCATAGTGCCTACATATTTATTAAGTTTATTTTTATTTGCAATCTACGAGCTCATATTTCAACTGATTTTAAAAGGTAAAAACATAACAATATCACTGCTTATAGAAACTTACTTTATAAAAACATATGATCACTGGGTTCGTTGTTGACTTTTATTTAAAACATGAATTTTATTTTATTACGCCAGTCGTTTGCAGGTAATAACCAAAACAAAAGTGTAATAAAATTTCATGTCATAAGTTTCTTTTCCAAACAATTTCATTTTATTAACCAAGGGTGTCAAATAAACATGTATAAGCATATAGTATATGCTATACTATATACATACGTGTATTATATATAAGTTTTCAGAATCCCACAGACATATAACAAACAAATAATGAACGAAAAAAATCTTTTTTTATTCCAGATTTATTTCGAGATTTTTCTTGACGGGTAACTGCAACTCACTTGTATTCAAATTAAATAAATAAACCAGATGCAAGAAAATTATTAAATTCAGTGTTATAAGTATTTGGTCATATTAATTACAAAAAATAGGTGTTTTTAGTATTATGAATACGATGTCAGCTTTCAAACATATTCAGTGTACATCAAATCACGGAAGAATACACATCATATTCCTTCATCGCGTTAAAAACGGCTAATTTTGAACCAGAAAATGATGATTTACGGAAAGCCTTAATTTTTTTTTATTTGAAAAAAGAGCTTGAAAGACGTATCGAATGCGTGTCATGTTCTATGAAAGCCAACCATAAAAGTTTAAAGACGCCAAATTGCAAACAATATTGGATGAAGATGACAATTTTAGTCAGAAACAAATTGCAAAAAAGTCTGGAATATGAGCGCCACACGAATTAAATGACATACAGATGGAAAAACGAAAAATCGTTTGTAAAATTTTGTTTCAAAAACACGAAAGAAAATCAGTGTTGCATCTAATTGTTACTTGCGATGATGATGGATATGTTTTCAAGCTCCAACAACCCTCAAATTCGCTAGCAAAACCAGATCAACTCAGCAGGTAGGCAATGCTGTGTGTCTGGTGAAACCTGTTGAGAGCTGTATTACTCTCTGCAGCCAACAAACGATCAATTTGAACCATACATAGATAAAAAAATTACCGAAATGGGCCATAATGCAAGGCAACATGACAATGCACCCACACACAAAGCAAAACTGGTTCAGGATACAGTGAAAGCATAGAAGTCGTCGTAGTCTAGTAGGTAGTGTGTTAGCTTAATACACGTAAATCCAGGGTTCAAGCCCCAGGCCAGACATCAAGACAAAATACAAAAAAGTATTTCTTCGGCGACTTCCTCTCAGCAGATTTCTGGCAAAAACTCCATGAAAAAGTAGGTATAAAATTAACACACAACATAAGCGGTGTGAGAAACTAGGACGTTGTACGATAGCTCAATTCGACATCCGGTTACTGTACTTGTCTTAATTGACAAGTACATTATAAAGCAGAGCTTTATAATCACAAAAAAATGCTCACCTCTTACATGTGCATCTGTTAAACTTTAATATCGAGTATTTGCGCCTACTATATTTATTTTTAAATAAAGCAAAGTGTGATATTCGAAGACGAAGTCGCAATAGGTTCAAAACCCAAGGTCAAAAATCTGCAACGACACGAAATAAAAGAAAAATATTTTTTCGGCGACTTTCTCTCAGTAGATTTTCGGCAAAACTCTAAAAGTAAATATGGCTTGAAAAAGTTTCTCAAAAAAGAAATGTCGTTCGGAGTCGGGTCTAAACTGTAAGTCTCGCCACTCGTGTATAAAATTACATAATTACATACATAATTGGCCATTACAACCCTTCAGTCAGGATTAAAGCCTAGCTGCACACACCACTCATGTTGTGTGTGTTAATTTTGTACATGAGTGGAAGGACCTACAGTTTAAAGGCCACTGCGAACGACAGATTTTTAAGAAACTTTTCATGGCAATTTTATTTACTCTCAGAGTTTTTGCCAGAAATCTGCTGAGAGGAAGTCGCCGAAGAAATATTTGTTCATATTTCGTTTTGATGTCTGACCTGGGGTTTGAACCGTGGCCTTACGTCTAATAATCAACACACTACCTACTAGACTACGGTGACATCCCACAATTAAGTGTTGTGAGAAGCTAGGTCGTAATCCTAATTAAATAAATTTCTTAATTTACTTTCAAAGGATACTACTTTGTAATAAGCATTGCCAATATAATATTCAATTAACATCGTTTCTAGTTACGATGTCATTTTTTGGAACCAATCGCGACTTAAATCGAGGTATTACTGTAGTAATATCATTAGCATTTTATGTTCTTTTTTTTCAGTCTTATTTTTATAAAGAAATAAAGCACACAAAAATGTAAAGTAAAAAATTGAAAACATATTTCATAGCTGACATTTACATAATGCCATTGTCATTGTCATTCTCACAGCTATTACTGCTGTTGTGCATGTTTCCATGAAATAGTCCATAACTTTCAATCTTGTTTATCTCAATTTTCCTTTCACGCTACCTTCGGACATTATTTCCATGAAGCGTTTTCTTTTCAAAATTCAAAAATTTGTTGACAGGTGTTTGAGACAAATATAAAATATTTATATTAATAATATGTTCATGCAGTCTCTGTAGTTCACCAGAAAGGGAAGTGAACATTTTCAAATACGAATACGAATTTAGAGTAAATTTAATAATCAAACTTTATAAAATCCATCATGCCTTTTAAAAACGTTTAAAATATGAGTTCGTAGATTACAAATAAAAAAAAATAAATTCGTGTTTAGTTGTAATTAAATTCTTTATTGTTCGTACAATTGTGTGTGCCACTGTTCACAACTTGATGTAAACGACAACAATTTGCTTTTTTTGCTATTTTTCTTTATACTCTTCTGCGTAAACACTAACAATTGTTCGACAGCGCTTTATAACGCAGATCTTTAAACCACGATTATTCTCTTCACACGCAACGTGTTATCACACAAGGCTGACTGAATTTTTACTGACTCCGTTGCCAGCTTTGTATTGCCTCTTATATCGCAGGGTGAACAGTCTGATGAATGTACCACCGAACGCATATACGGTGGAATGCGAAATCTCTATAAATATAAACATATTGTCATAGTTGACAAGTACATGTCCTCTAACCTAACCTAGCATTTAAGGCTTTACCATTCGTAACGAGATTTTTCAACCGAAAAAGTTAACGTTAAGACATCAAATTTCCAAAAATTGGATTTGATTGATTTGATTATCTGATAACGGTAATGAAGGATATAAAAATATTTTTTACGACAGCCCATGAGGAATTGTTATTGAAATTCAAGTTAATAAATTAAAATGTTTTTTTTTTAATACTAAGAAGCGCAAACAACAGCCATTGGTTGAAATTAATGGCTGCAGACAATGCAGGTAGCTGGTTGCGCCTGTGAGGAATACCCAGGAGAACCAAGCTCACCTATTTGTTACCTGTGTAGCATAAATACAAATTTGCATTAAAGGGTTGGGTCACTATATTCAATTGCTCTGTTGAAAAAGAAGTAACTGGTTGATCTGTGAGATCCCATACGCTGAATAAGGGACCTGCTTCTAGCGAAAACCCAAATTTCCAAAATGGTTTCCACGTATAAAAGACGTGAACCTTGCCCAATAAGTTCAATTACACGATAGTTTCGGTAGACATCAGACAACATCAGCGGAAAATTGGAAAAATGGAACGAAATAAACAAATGAAAACTGGCGATTTGTTTAATAAACGGATTGACATGTTCAAAGTAAATCTAGACGATGTAAAACCAAGAATTAACCAAAAATTCTGAAAATATTTTCAAATAAAAAATTTATTTACAACGAATTGTAATTGGAGCAATTTATCAGTCCGATGAAGATGCATATCCATATCACTGAATTTCTGAATGGTCCTCTGGTGAGGCCGATTTTATTAGCTGCTGAAGAGAGTGCTACAGCGATACCAAATGATTCTATGGAACCGAAGAAAGATGCCATTCTAAAAGAAATAATCAAAACTAAACTTCGAAAACACTGTGAACGATCTAAGAAAACAAGAAGACATGGTGAATGGCGAAAAGGAACCATTAGCACCACATACCACTTTTGCGAAAGACATGTTAAATCTCGGTCCCCTAATAGCCAAATTAGTGGTGAGGGAAGCAGCACAAAAGTAGAACAGAAGCAACACTTAACCACCAGCACTTTAAGCACCAACAATCAACAGCCAGATTAGGAAAATAATAAAAATTCCATCAACATTGAAAATAAAGTAACTAAACTGGACAAGTCTGTATCAAATAATAATCAAATTGATAAGAACAAATCAAACAAGCGTTCTGCGAATTGTGTATGTATAGCTTAAAATTTACTTCAGATGTGAAATCACGTTCTAAGTCTGTAGGAAATCATTCACAAAAATTAAGTGTGTGTGGTGCTAATAACAGCAAACATCCAGAAAGTTGTGAACGTGGTAACGATGATAACACAGGTGCGGTGACATGCGGCGTTGGCGATTTCGCAAATATTTGTATTTATTTCCCCCAACACAAGGGTGCCAATGTTAGTTCACAGCATCGACGGTGTTCAACACCATTTCGAGAATTTTTACCAGAAATGGACGAATTTTTGTGCCAATGGAATGAAGCACCCGATAATCAAACAATTCTACTGTCAAACAAATTTGTATATCCCGATGCAACAAAAGTGAAAAACAAACCATCACCACTTTCTCATCACATAGGAAATCATGTTCTAAGCCGGCAGAAAATCCACCACAGAGATTAAGTGCTAATGATGCTAGCAACAGCGAACATCCAGAAAGTCAGAGCTTAGAACGTGGTGGCAATGATGATTCCCAAATGAAGACATCCGGCCTAAACGGTTTCGCAAACAATTATAAGAATTCACCCCAACAGTGTAATCAAGACACAAACACTGACTTACAGAATCAATGTCCTCGTACACCATTTCGAGAATTTTTGTTGGAACAATGTGCAGAAATAGACGACATTTTAAAGTGCAGAAGACGACCAGACGATTACGTACTGAAAACACCAGAGAAATTGAAAAATATTATCGCCTGTGCTGAAGGTCAAGTTGTCACCACTGTGTTGCCGTCTCCATCTGTCTCAACAGCAGATCAAAAAGTAACAACATCTGATGAGGCCGTCAAAATAATAGCCGAGATGAAAGCTGCCACTAAACGTTCGCACTCGACAATGATTAATGAGAGTAAAAAGTCGAAAAATAATTCCTCCGGCAAGGATGAACAAAAGCCAATTAAGAAGAACAGAACAAAGGCAAAGAAATCTTCATTGAAACGCAGTTCAGACAAAGACTCCTCAAGGAAACCAGAAGCTGAATCAAGTAAAAAGAAAACCCACAAGAATTACAGCAAAGCAATGAGAGAACGTATGCTGGAACTGTTTGGTAGTTTTAGTAGCGATAAAGAGGAATGCCGTGTAGATGAAGGCTCTTCGAAGAAGTCAGAAGCTGAATCAAAAGAAAATGGGGCCCACAAGCAGACCACCAGCGTAATTTACAAACTTAAGTTGGACCTTTTTGTCAGCATCAGTAGCGATGAAGATGAATGCAGTTCAGTACAGCCTTCTGCGAGAAATACAGAAACTGTAAAGAATAACCACAACAGAGAAATGAGCACCCTGAGGCTGATGTTTCTATCAGTAGCGATGAAGAAGATGTCTAAAATATACAAGGCAAAGAAGACTAAGTTTCTAAAACAAAAATAATGGTAGGGGACGACGTTCACGAGGAGTTTAATTTTAGAAAAAAATATTTATTACTTGTAGTCATAATTTGTATAAGTTTTGTATTAAATATCATGACAATGCTTTTAATTTTTATTAAAAATTGATGTATAAAGCAATAATTTTGTAAGTTTAAGTTGAAATTATAATAAATTTAATATAGAATTATTTTCTTATTCAATTTAATTCTTCAATTCTTTATTTGTAATCAATTTTAAATGTAATATTAAGCAAATCATCATAGAAATCGTAATTAAAATAAAATTTAAGCAAAAAATGTATTCAATGCTTTAATTTAATTAATGAAATAAAGGGAGGGGAAAGTGTATTTGAAATATTCTTCCACTTAGAACTGAAAAATTCTTTGTTTCAATGGACGTTCACATAAGAAATCATTGTTTACTTGGCCTTAAATATTATATTCTGGTACTTATATTATATAAATATGTGTTCCATTAAATAAGTCATTTTTTTATTTATTTTAAACAATTTTCAAACTATTAAGAGATAGTAATTACAACTTATCGGAAATCAGCTACAGAATACTTTAGGAATTATGTAAAGTGTTGTTAGTTACGATCATCCTACTTACATACATAATAGGTCATTTTTTGCGACTTCAATATTAGCTTCTTGAAGCAGAAATTATTAGAAGCAGCCCTGTAAAGGATCCATTACATAAGGTCCAGCCATCAAAACTTAGTGCTGTTTGTACGCCGCCAAGGGTTAAGTAAGACAAAAACAGGAGTTTTAAGCAAAGCCTGTGCAAAACTGCAGCTTACCGAAAAACTAATCACGAATGCAATGAAAAATGCACACAAATGTACGCCAGACGATTTGCAGATACTTAGTCGGGAAACCATTTTCTAAAAAAATTTAGGCGACATATTGCATCGCTGTAAACTAAAATATGTGCCATCTACACAACCTATTACTAATTCAACATATTACAAAATTCCACTATTACAAACCTACTGGAATCTTATATTTTGTTGTGAATGCGTTCATACATTGATATGAGTTTTGAGGTTAGAATTTAATAAGTTCCGGGCAGAGTTTAGCCTCCAATTCTTTAATGAAGTTGTTTATATATTTGCACACTGTGGTCTGCCACATGCCTACCAGATAATCATTTCCAACAATGTATTGGAAACTTCCGCCAGCTAAAAGCGAAAGTGTAGCTGTAAGTTGGAGTTTTGGTGGCTCTGCGGTTGACATGTAGGTTGATAAGGTGATCTGAGACAACACAAAATTGAAAGCTTCCTTCGTCAATCTAAATCGTTTTCGAAACCTAGAAGTATGGATTTTTACAAGAAATATGGTTAAAAGTAATTTATTTCTTTCATACGCATTATCGGACAATGATAAAGGATCACTTTTGCGTCTCTTTATTCTTCTGCTATGCATGACATGGCCTTCGTCTTCTTCATCAGATGAAGATAAATAAAATAAAAACAAAGGATCCATTTTGCTAGAAGACAAAATCAATTTATATAAGAAATATTTAAGTTTTTAAAAATTTTACTTTTTTACTTACCATTATTTATTTTTACATTTCTTCACAAATGTACCAATCATATGTTTGTCTTCTATTACTAAACAATAAATCTTTTACAAACTTTTTGCAAATTTCGATTCGATAGCTATTGAATGCCGTAATTTGGCTATTTGTTACGAAACGAAATTTTACTCGATACGAATGCTCATTCGATTACGAGTGCCGCGACTTGGGCCCAGGAGTGATGCGAAAGGCCTGTACAAAATTGCAGCTGACGAAAAAACTCATCACGAATGCAATGAAAAATGCACACAAATGTACGCCAGACGATTTGCAGATACTTAGTCGGGAAACCATTTTCAAGAAGAATTTTAGGCGACATATTGCACGCTTGAGATTTTATCAATTTATGCAGGTGAAGATGAAGAAACAGCAACAGAGAGAACAAACCAAACAAAGGGAACTACAACCACATACGGCTGATAGCAACAGTAATGATAACATTACCATGGAAGATATTCAACCGATTGATGAAGATGTATATGCATGGGAGTGGTTTTTTTTGTTCCCGTCATTCTTTTTTTATTGTTACACATACAAGTTATTCCTTAGAAAATTTAATTAATTTTGATTTAATTTTGAAGAAGGAAAAATTCATTGATGGATGATTGCTCTATCAAGTCTTTCATTTCTTTTTTGCTTACGAAATAACTTGTTAATCTCAAAAATTGAAAAGATCAGGGGCCGAATTACAGCATTCGTGATCGAGTAGAATTATTCGTAATCTTTCTTCTTTAGATTACCGCATTCGATATCTAATAGGTTGTATCGAAATTTGAGATGTTAGCATACGATGAGTGTGCAATCGAATGCATATTTTTGAAATGTCATTCGTTAACACTACAGGTATCGAAAAGAAATATTGTTACTTAAGCGTGAATTAAAAAAGCCAAAAAATGTAAGTTTTTATAATTTGTTTAATTTTATAATTTGTTGACCAATATAACCAAAACAAATGGAAAACAAACGGTCGAAATGGCTCAGTTCATGGTGGAGCACCCCAATTTGGCAAAAACATACTACCAAATTGCATCCAAAGAAAGGCAACATCAAAAAGGTTGTGGGACCAGCTTACACTCAAACTAAATTCTTATGGACCACTAATTAAGGGCGAAAAATCGTGGAGAAAGGTAAAAAATTTTGAACAATTAAAGAGCATTAAATAATCATATTTATGTATAAATGTCTTCGGTTTTTGCTGATCAAAAATTCAACGCAAAGAAAAAATTTCTTTCAATAAAGCGTCTAAACAAAAGACTGGAGGGGGTCCTTATCAAGAATTGATTTTGACTCTCGCAGAAGAACAAATTATATAAGCCACTGGAATAGACGCAGATGTAGAAGCATAAAGCTAGTATGGCAATTAAACACGTTGATCTAAAAATTAAAACGCTTGAAAAGTCAAAATAATTCATTTTAGAAATGGCAATATATTTGCAAAATAATATTAGTTTAATTAAAAGTACAAAAATGAATTCAAATGTGATTTAAATAACTATTTTAAATTTATGTTATAGATTACTTTTTTCTTTTAAGTTTGTATTTGTAGGATTTTAATGCAACTAAAATAAATTTGAATTCTAAATAATTTCATATAAAATTTGTTTTTATGTAATATACATACAATACATACATTTTTTAATAACCCTTTATCTTTCTAATGATGATTTTATTTGATCCCTAATTTTTTACCAATTCGTGTCAATTGGGTTTAAATTCCAATGATAGGGCTAATGACTAGGCTTGCCAGGTTTAAAATAGTCAAAAAACGTACATACAACTTGTACAAAACGTACAAGTTAAAAAAGCAGTACAATTGAGTGAAAAGAAGTACAATTGTTTATTTTCAATATTTATTTAATTCAATAAAAGAAAACTAACAAAAATAGTTCACAACAGTAACAATGAAGAACATAAAAAAGAGATCATAACTATTTGTATTTAATATCAAAAATGGACTCAAAATTTAATTTTATTTAAATCATTTTTTATGATTTTAAATCCATAGAATTTATATATATTTCAGACTAGACTAAAATCAATGTAATTATATTATAATAGTATTATTGGATTTTTAATTTATCTGAATAAAAACACAAAAACAAATTTTGATTGTTTAATACTTCAAAATTAGTTTAAAAAAATATAATTTTAATGGTATACTTTGATAAGAGTACATGCATACATATATACATTTTTAATTTTTGAAAAATATTGATTTTAAAATTTACTGATACATTTAAATAAATTATAAATATTTATCACTCTTTTGTATTTGATTTACAATTTCATTTTTACCATTTTCGGTTTTTAAAAAATTGAAAAACTCAGTACAACCGTATTCAGTTTGTTTTTATTATTAACTCGCTTTCCAAATTTTCTATTAAAAGTTTAACTCGTTCCTTCCTCCAAAAATTAAAAATTAAACTAAAAATTCGTTCACTGGCTGCATTAGAATGAGGAATTGAAAGACAAAGCAACAAATCTTTTCAAAATTAGGAAATGCTATTTAAAAATTCTTTCAATTTTTCTTCTGCAGATTTTTCTTTTTCAATGTTTTCAGCAAATATTTTTGATTGAAAATAATGTAATTATTTCCACAAATTCATGAAAAGAAATGTTTGAATTTAGATGGAAAATTGAAAGTTTTTCAAACTTTTTAATTTCTAAATTGAAACGACCTTTTATATAAAGTATTTATATTCGATAAAACTAAGCGGCGCGTTTTTTAAAAAACAAATCTCTTGCTGATTATTGCAACTGCTACATATACGTTTGGCTAAAAACCCATAGAATTTTTCATTCTGCTGTTGTTAAAATTTGTCATTTAACTGTTTTATTATTTGAAACATATCAATTATTACAAGGCTATTATTTTCTTCTAACTTTTTAAACGCAGATATTATTGTATTTCCTATATTACGGACAAAACCGGGGAAATTTGAAAAATTGGCGTAAAACAGGGGAACAACAATCTTGCGATAAAAAAATAAGCCTTAATGTATTTCATTAAAATATGATTCTGAAGAACCTTCTTTCGGATTTCTGTAAGGCGTTATCAACCAGGGTTCAAGGGGATATCCAGAATCTCCTGTAATGGTATTTTATGAATACATACAAACGTTTTTTTTTATTTAGTTTAATAAAAATTTTTGTTAACTTCAAATTCTTATATATTTCTCACCAAGGAGCCAAACATTTTTTAAGTTATTGGTATTGCATAGATCCTCCAGGTAAAGTCTTTCTTCGGACTGCTTCTAAACAAAGGAGTCGTGTGATGCTCCCATATTTGGAATTAATACAAAAATTCTATATTCGTGATCACAAATCTAAAAAGGATGTGTATTAATACATGATATCATTATTATAAATTCCACTTACTATCATTGAGTTGAGGCTGTGATATCCTTTCCTATTAAAAAAACATTTGTTCGATTTGTATTGGCTTCTGCAGTCCGAAATGAGTGCCGTCAACACATCCAATCACTAACAAATTAAGAAGTCTACAAACAAAAATGTGTTAACCTCATTGCATGTACTGTCCTCACCTCCCGGAAGCTTATATTTTTGCATAAATGACTCCATGCATGAAGTAGAATTTTCAGGTGTAAACTTATCCTATCAGCTTAGGACATAATTTATTTTCCATTTCCTTGAGTACCCTGTTTATTGTTTTGCAAACAGCGCTTTGACTCATTGACATCAGGTAATCATTCCCTATTGTATGTTGATATCCCCCACTGGCTAGAAGCGAAAGAGTTACAGCCAACTGCAATTTTGGTGGTATTGCGGTAGACATATACCCTTCAAAATATAATTCGCTAAGAATAAAATTGAAGGCTTCTTTTGAAAGCCGAAAGCGCTTAATAAATCTGTAAAAAATAAGTTTAATTAAAATAAAATTTAAAAATGAAATTTACTCACGCAGGAGCCGGCAATGATAGTGGGTCACTTTTGTCTCGGATTTGTTTTCTAATACGTATAGTCTTAGAATAGTCCTCTGAGTCGGACGACAATAAAGAAAATAAAATATCAAATGACATTGTTTTAACAAGTATGCATAAATATTTCATATACCGGCGAAAATTTTGTTTACTTTTCTTCTTATTCTTCTTCGATGATTGAATGTATTAACATGTTTTTAATAAAACATATGTATCAATTCTATTACATACTAGAAAAAATCTACATTTTATTATAATTTCGATACGTGAGCTATCGAATGCGGTAATTTATTCATTCGATTCGTCACTAAATTGTACTCGATACGAAAGTCTGTTCGATCACGAATGCGGTAATTCGGCCCCAGATCTTTTCAATTTTTGAGATTAACAAGTTATTTCATAAGCAAAAAAGAAATGAAAGACTTGATAGAGCAATCATCCATCACTGAATTTTTCCCTCTTTAAAATTAAATCAAAATTAATTAAATTTTCTAAAGAATAACTTGTATGTGTAACAATAAAAAAAAAAGAAATCTGAAGAATATAGAAAGTTTACTTACAAAATGACGGGAACAAAATATCACTCCAATTCATATACACCTTCATCAATCGGTTGAATATCTTCCATGGTAATATTATCATTACTATTGCTGTTTCTTTTTCTTCATCTGCATAAATTGATAAAATCTCGTGCGTACAATATGTCGCCTCAAATTCTTTTTGAAAATGCTTTCCCGACTAAGTATCGGCAAATCGTCTGGCGTACATTTTTCATTGCATTCGTGAGGACTTTTTCCGTCAGCTGCAATTTTGTACAGGCTTTTCGCATATCTCCTGCATTTGCCTTGGTTAACGTTAGACGGTGCACAAACAGCACCTATGGTACACTACACTTTTGATGGCTGGACCTTATGCAATGGATCCTTTACAGGGCTGCTTCTAATATTTCTGGATGGTACGGGTGCCATTGTGAACTTTTTAAAAATTTCAAGAAAATATAGTTGAAATCGCAAAAAAATATTTGTCACAATGCTGAACTGTTACTGCTTGAAAAATTCTCATGTGCTTTTATGCTCATCTGAGTCTACATATCTGGGGTGTCATTTGACAGAGCATGCATGTACAGACAGGTACCCTTTAAATAAAGGGATAATTCCTCATATAGTTTTTGGCGAATCTCAATCCTTTTTTAACCTTTTCTATGACTTCTGTAACAAACAATCTGATTCAGTTAGTTATTGATTTTAATTACTTTGCAACACTATTTTTCCAATGAATTTTTTTGCCAAACAAACAAGTCAACTATAGATTGAATTACAGTTGTGTCAGACGGCTTTCTTGAATTTTTTCCTTGGCAGAGCATGCATGCTCTTAAAACAAGGCGTCAACTCCTCACATAGTTGTTGGCAAATCTCAATCCTTTTTTAACCTATTTTATGTTTTACGTAAAAAACAATTTGACTCAACAACTTTTTCCAACGGATTTGTTGCCAAAAAATTTCTATATTTTTTATTTATTTATTTTTTTTTTGAACAAACAAGCCAACTATAGAATATCTTCCATAGTAATGTTATCATTACTATTGCTATCAGCCGGATGAGGCTGTAGTTCCCCTTGTTTGGTTTGTTCTCTCTGTTGCTGTTTCTTTATCTTCATCTGCATAAATTGATAAAATCTCATGAGTGCAATATGTCGCTTCAAATTCTTTTTGAAAATGGTTTCTCGACTAAGTATCTGCAAATCTTCTGGCGTACATTTGTGTGCATTTTTCATTGCATTCGTGATGAGTTTTTCCGTCAGCTGCAATTTTGTACAGGCTTTTCGCATAACTCCTGGGCCCAAATTACGGTATTCGAATAGAAATTTGCAAAAAGATTATAAAAGATTTTTTGTTTAGTAATAGAACACAAACAAATGTAAAAATAAATAATGGTAAGTAAAAAAAGTAAAATTTTTAAAAACTTAAATATTTCTTATATAAATTGATTTTGTCTTCTAGCAAAATGGATTCTTTGTTTTTATTTTATTTATCATCATCTGATGAAGAAGACGAGAGCCATGTCATACAAACTAGAAGAGTAATGAGAACCAAAAGTGATCCTTTATCATTGTCCGATAATGCGTATGAAAGAAATAAATTACTTTTAAGAATATTTCTTGTAAAAATCAATACTTCTAGGTTTCGAAAACGATTTAGATTGACGAAGGAAGCTTTCAATTTTGTGTTGTCTCAGATCACCTTATCAACTTACATGTTAACCGCAGTGCCACCAAAACTCCAACTTACAGCTACACTTTCGGTTTTAGCTAGCGGAAGTTTCCAATACGTTGTTGGAAATGATTATCTGGTAGTCATGTGCCAGACCACAGTGTGCAAATATGTAAAGAACTGCATAAAAGAATTGCAGGCTAAACTCTGCCCGAAACTTATTAAATTCGAGCCTCAAAACTCATATCAATGTATGAACGCATTCACAACAAAATATAAGATTCCAGTAGGTTTGTAATAGTGGAATTTTGTAATATGTTGAATTAGTAATAGGTTGTGTAGATGGCACACATTTTGGTTTACAGCGATGCAGTATGTCTCCTCAAATTTTTCTTGAAAATGGTTTCCAGACTAAATATCTGCAAATCGTCTGGCGTACATTTGTGTGCATTTTTCATTGCATTCGTGATTAGTTTTTCGGTAAGCTGCAGTTTTGCACAGGCTTTGCTTAAAACTCCTGTTTTTGTCTTACTTAACCCTTGGCGGCGTACAAACAGCACGTATGGTACACTAAGTTTTGATGGCTGGACCTTATGTAATGGATCCTTTACAGGGCTGCTTCTAATAATTTCTGCTTCAAGAAGCTAATATTGAAGTCGCAAAAAATGACCTATTATGTATGTAAGTAGGATGATCGTAACTAACAACACTTTACATAATTCCTAAAGTATTCTGTAGCTGATTTCCGATAAGTTGTAATTACTATCTCTTAATAGTTTGAAAATTGTTTAAAATAAATAAAAAAATGACTTATTTAATGGAACACATATTTATATAATATAAGTACCAGAATATAATATTTAAGGCCAAGTAAACAATGATTTCTTATGTGAACGTCCATTGAAACAAAGAATTTTTCAGTTCTAAGTGGAAGAATATTTCAAATACACTTTCCCCTCCCTTTATTTCATTAATTAAATTAAAGCATTGAATACATTTTTTGCTTAAATTTTATTTTAATTACGATTTCTATGATGATTTGCTTAATATTACATTTAAAATTGATTACAAATAAAGAATTGAAGAATTAAATTGAATAAGAAAATAATTCTATATTAAATTTATTATAATTTCAACTTAAACTTACAAAATTATTGCTTTATACATCAATTTTTAATAAAAATTAAAAGCATTGTCATGATATTTAATACAAAACTTATACAAATTATGACTACAAGTAATAAATATTTTTTTCTAAAATTAAACTCCTCGTGAACGTCGTCCCCTACCATTATTTTTGTTTTAGAAACTTAGTCTTCTTTGCCTTGTATATTTTAGACATCTTCTTCATCGCTACTGATAGAAACATCAGCCTCAGGGTGCTCATTTCTCTGTTGTGGTTATTCTTTACAGTTTCTGTATTTCTCGCAGAAGGCTGTACTGAACTGCATTCATCTTCATCGCTACTGATGCTGACAAAAAGGTCCAACTTAAGTTTGTAAATTACGCTGGTGGTCTGCTTGTGGGCCCCATTTTCTTTTGATTCAGCTTCTGACTTCTTCGAAGAGCCTTCATCTACACGGCATTCCTCTTTATCGCTACTAAAACTACCAAACAGTTCCAGCATACGTTCTCTCATTGCTTTGCTGTAATTCTTGTGGGTTTTCTTTTTACTTGATTTAGCTTCTGGCTTCCTTGAGGAGTCTTTGCCTGAACTGCGTTTCAATGAAGATTTCTTTGCCTTTGTTTGGTTCTTCTTAGTTGGCTTTTGTTCATCCTTGCCGGAGGAATTATTTTTCGACTTTTTGCTCTCATTAATCATTGTCTAGTGTGAACGTTTAGTGGCAGCTTTCATCTCGGCTATTGATTTGACGGCCTCATCAGATTTTTTTACTTTTTGATCTGATGTTGAGACAGATGGAGGCGACAACACAGTGGTGGCAACTTGACCTTCAGCACAGGCGATAATATTTTTCAGTTTCTCTGGTGTTTTAAGTACGTAGAAATCGTCTGGTCGTGTTCTGCACTTTAAAAATTCGTCTATTTCTGCACATTGTTCCAACAAAAATTCTCGAAATAGTGTACGAGGACATTGATTCTGTAAGTCAGCGTTTGTGTCTTGACTACACTGTTGGGGTGAATTCTTATAAATGTTTGCGAAACCGTTTAGGCCGGATGTCTTCATTCGGGAATCATCATTGCTAAGCTCTGACTTTTTGGATGTTCACTGTTACTAGCATCACTAGCACTTAATCTGCTATGGTGGATTTTCTGGGCTTAGAACATGATTTCCTATGTGACGAGAAAGTGGTAGTGGTTTGTTTTGTAGTTTTTATTGCATCGGGATATACAAATTTGCTTGACAGTAGAATTGTTTGTTTATCGGGTGCTTCATTCCATTGGCACAAAAATTCGTCCATTTCTGCACAATGTTGTGATAAAAATTCTCGAAATGGTGTTGAAGGCCGTTGATCCTGTGAACTAACATTTGCATCCTTCTGTTGCGGGGAATAAATTCAAATGATTGCGAAATTACTAACGTCGCATGTCACCACACCCATGTTATCATCGCCACCACGTTCAAAACTCTGAATTTCTGAATGGTTGCTGTTGTTATCACCACTAGAATTTAATTTTTGTGAATGATTTCCTACAGACTTAGAACATGATTTCGTATGTGAAGGCACTGATTCTTCAACGCCGCTGGTAATATTTTTTCATCAGGATATATGAATTTTTTGGAGAACAGAATTGTTTTCTTTTCAGGAGTTTTATTCCAATGATTTAAAAATTCATTCATTTCTGCACAATTTTCAAACAAAAAATTTCGAACTGTTGTAGAAAGAGGTTGATCATGTAAACTAACATTCTTTGTGTCTTTGTTAAACTTTTGGCCGTTTGAACCATATGTCACCACACCTGTACCATGATTGTTACCACGTTCACAACTCTGACTTTTTGGTTGTTCACTGTTGATAGCACCAGTGGCCATTAATTCTTTTGGTTGATGTTCTACAGGCTTAGAATGTGATTTCACATCTGAGGTGAATCTTGAACTAACACGACGTTCGGTATCAAGGGATTGTGAAGGACAATCTCTGGAAGGCTTACGTTGTGGCTTGTTTTTATTTTTTTATTATCGTTTGATATTATCGTTTGATACAGACTTGTCCAGATTAGCTACTTGATTTTCAATATTGATAGATTTTAATTTTTTTCCTTATCTGGCTGTTGTTTCTTTGTGCTTAAAGTGCTGGTGGTTAAGTGTTGCTTGTGTGCTACTGCAGTTTCGGCTATTAGTGGACCAAGAAAGCGATGCAGATTCATCATGTTTTTCCCGATCCTTATTCTGTTCAATTAGTTTCACATCCTTTTCAATGTCGACGTGTCCATGTGGTTTAAGGGTGGAAGTGAGAGTGGTAGGTGGTACTAGTGGTTGTTTTGCGCCATTCACCATGTTACCTTGTTTTCTAGATCGAGAATGTACACTAGATTTAGATCTAGATGTTTAGTTTGTCTTACTTTCTTTATAATTTCATCTTCCTTCGGTTCCATAGAATCATTTGGTATGGCAGCAGCATTCTCTTCAGCCGCTAACAAAATAGGCCATAATTCACCCATGAATTGCCTTACGAGGGGACCATTCAGAACTTCAGTGATATGGATATGCATCTTCATCGGACTGATAAATTGCTCCAATTTCAATTCGTTGTAAATAAATTTTTTTATTTGAAAAATTTTGCAGATATTTTGGTTAATTCTTGGTTTTACATTGTCCAAATTTACTTTGGACTTGTCAATCCGTTTATTAAACAAATCGCCAGTTTTCATTTGTTTATTTCCTTCCATTTTTTCAATTTTCCGATGATGCCTGTTTTCTCCCGAAACTATCGTGTAATTGAACTTGTTGGTCAAGGTTCACGCCTTTTATAGGTGGAAACCATTTTCGAAATTTGGGTTTTCGCTAGAAACAGGTACCTTATTCAGCGTATGGGTTCTTACAGATACCAGCTACCTTGGTTCGGCTGGGTATTCCTCACAGGCTCAACCAGCTACCTGAACTGTCTGCAGCCATTGGTTGAAATTAATGGTCAAGGTTCACGCCTTTTATAGGTGGAATCCATTTTCGAAATTTGGGTTTTCGCTAGAAACAGGTACCTTATTCAGCGTATGGGATCTCACAGATACCAGCTACCTTGGTTCGGCTGGGTATTCCTCACAGGCTCAACCAGCTACCTGAACTGTCTGCAGCCATTAATTTCAACCAATGGCTGTTGTTTGCCCTTCTTAGTATTAAAAATAACAATTCCTAATAGGCTGTAGTAAATAATATTTTAAAATCCTCCATTACCGTTATCAGATCAAATTCTCATTTTAAAATATACAGTTTTTGTTCTTTGAAAATATCTCTCATTGGTAACAGCATCTGTGGAGCGTTCATTAAGTACATAGTTCTCGATGATCATTTCCCTACGTTTAAAGCAAAAGTTGACCTCCGGGAACGTATGGCATTCACCCCATAGCAACAGGCGACGATATCAATTCCAGCATCAAGTGGATTTTGGGTGGAAAGAGGTGAGGATAGTTTTCATTCCCAAGCCGATGAAAGCGAGCCACATGACAACAAAAGACTACAGACCGATAAGATTTTCCTCGTTTTTAACTGAAAACCTTAGAGGAACTCATTTATATATACGGAGTAAACTGTGAGTCAATAACTTCAATAGTGCACAATGATAAATGACTAACACACAATCAATAATATGATACAGAAAGCTTGTGAGATATGAAATGACAGAGAAATGATGATCCCTCTTGTAATTCAGCAGCCAGTATTTCATTATTATTGTTGATCATTGGGTTTATTGCCTCACCCTAACTCTATAAAAGGGTGTCTCTGCAATGTCTTCCCGAAACCTATTTCCCTGACAGAATACAAGATGCTGCTCAGTGTCAGCGAGAAGAAATTCTGGCCCAACTACCGATATACACTCTCGAGTTAAGGAAATTCTTGGAAATTTCATGGTTAAGCATTCAGAATTGGCAAAGAGTATTATCCCAAATACTTTTCAGGGAAAGGCAAGAGTTAATCAGCTATGGGAACAGCTCACAGCTAAGCTCAATGCTTCCGGCCCACCAATCAAAGATACAAAAAAGTGGCGCAAGGTAGTTTAACAAACTCTTGTTTGGTTTAAAATTCTGTTGAGGATCTATAAAATGTCCAAACTTTTGGGTCCTCAAAAACATCAGAAGGCAGCCCAAAAGCTTCAACAACTTCACCAAAAAATAATATTCCTGACGTATGTCCCTGCTGTTTATCGGATTATGAAGAAGACAAAATGAAATCTACCATATCTTCTTTTACAGAATTTGAAGACGATACTGCAGAAGAAACTTCAGCCCCAGCTAATAACAAATAAAGTAAAACCAAAATATATTATCCATACGAAATATTACAATTTTAATAAAACTTTTCTTCCTTGGATTAATTAAATTTCTTTTATTTTTGTAAGAAAACATATGTTTTTTGTTTAAAATTTTTCATTTTAGTCAGTGCTGTAAAACGAAGTAATTAACTCGTTTCACAACACCTAAGCAACAAATCGATTCGTTTCGTATCAAGTAACATCATCAGAAAATTTCTCGTTATAGAAATTATTTTCTATTTGAACGCAATTCCGATCACGAAAAATATAATAATCCTCCAGCTTAACTTATATGCAACCTTTACACACTCTAAGCCATAATTGTGTTACGAAAATGGAAAAATCTAGATACTGGTGCTTTGCTTTTACATCGTTTAACTTTATAAACAAAAGCTACAAAAACAAAAAAAAAACAATGAGTTTGTTTACTGCGAAATATACCAATAACCACCAGTATAAAAAAGTGATAAACAAGTAAACAAGAATATACCAACAAGAATAAATGTAAACAAAATACACAAACAACAATAATGAAACAAAGATGTTTACATTTATAGAGATCTCGAGAAGGCGAAGCCACGAACATTCGCTTCAAGCACATTCATCAGACAAAGCAATCAAAGCAATTGTTGTTGTTTACGTCAAGTTGTGAACAGTGGCACACAGAATTGTGCAAACAACACAAACTTTATTTTAATTTTATTGGCAATCTACGAACTCATATTTTAAACATTTTTAAAAGGCTACAAAACGTAACAATAGTTTTAATGGGGAGATACTTATGTTTAATTAATTTTTGTGAACTTTGTATCTTTATAAGAGTGTGTTTATTTTAGGGTTCTTGTAAACTTTCCAGGAGGAATTATAGTTCATTATTATTTAGTACGTGTTAAGAATGCAAAATGGAAATCCAAATATTAATTGCCTTCGCAAAAATATTAAGGATCGTTCTAAATAAACGTGTGCAAATACGAAGTATTTGATATAATTGTAAAACAGAAGAACTGAAAACAATATACTTTTTGAAAAGAATATTTATTAATTTCTTTAGAGTCAAATTGTTATCTATGTTTAGTTAATTCATTTTTTGGAATGCATAGTAACGACTGCTTGTTGCCCATTTCTTTGTTTCGTTGATTCAATGAGAGTAAAATTAGCGCAAAAACGACCAATAACAGAATGAACTGATTGTTCAATAGGGCGACTATGTTGGCCTTAAAATGGAAACATCTGGAATAAATTTATTTTTTGAAAGTAAATTTTCAAAGAGAGCACGCGGTTCAAACCTCAGCTCTGCCATCTCGAACAAATCAAAATATGAAACAAATATTTTTTTCGGCGTCTTGGACTTAGTAGTCTTTTTTATTAAGAAAACTTACTCACAACTGTAGTGAAAAGCGAATGTATGAATGAATGCCGTCGTAGGTATGAATTCCTTCGAATAATCTGTTGTACTAGTTTTTGCAACTGCGTATGTATACGAATCCACATGAGATTAACTGTTGAATATTAGATCAAGAGACAACAGATGCTCTTTAACAATCTAGGATGGGGAACATTATCTATAGACGTAGTAACTGCTTTACCGTGAACAAATAATATATGCACTCTGATATCGATTTCGCATTGCGTCTGTATTTATAGTCATTATTCAGGCTATGATAAGTATTACATTATTTGGGTAGTTTAATGGATTCAGCTGCTCTGAACAGATTTTATAATCGAATTTGTCTCGATTTCTGTATCTTTCAGCTTATAGTTGGATTATATCGTTACGCTGAAATAAACTAAACATAAATAAGTATGCAAGATAAACAGACAAAAACAAAATATACACATCATACGGTAAACATCATCCTACTAAAATACGTAGGAATTTACAAGAGAAGAACAAAACAAACATCAAAATTGTAATAAATTTCACAGTAAGATTGTGAAGCTAGCAGACATAAAAAAGACCGTGAAGCTACCACTTTAGGAAGTCTACAATGCATTAGATGACATAATTTTAATCGCCACCATTCACATAATGTACTGTGAACCGGGCTTAATGGTTTATTCCTCCCAAAGTCAACCACTAAATTATATAATACTTATATTGTGTGTGTTACTTTTATCCCTAAGTGCGGGGTCTTACAGTTTAAAATTGACTCCGAAAGATTTTTGAGAAGATTTTCATGGCAATTTCATTAATTTTCACAGTTTTTGCCAGAAATCTGCTTAGAAGAAGAAGCCAAAGAACGAAAGAAAAAGTAAGACTCAATGCAGTCAAATACTGGCCCCATCTAAACATCTGTTATTCTAGGAAGACATAGACACACAAGGGTTGATTCCTTACAATTTCCTGAAACGAACATTCGATTTTAGAATTCCAACTTCGTAACTTCTGGTCTGAAGACACTCCACAAGGGGACACTTGAGGTTTACAGTGTACAACAGTGCATTGTACATTGTAGAATTTATTGCAAATTTATATCCAAAACAAAGAGAATTGGTCGGAATTTGAATGACAATATCGTACAGATTTTGGTGGCAGATAATGACCAGCAGTGCCCGATATATACAAGTTTATTGCTAAAGTTCGTGACTCTGGTTTCATAGTTGATGCGTCAAGACGTGAGCATGCTCGTATAATTCGTACACCTGAAAATATCGAAGCTGTGGCTGAGAGTGTGTGTGAAAATCCATCAACATCAATTCGCCATCGTTCTCAAGAACTGAACATTTCACGCACCTATTTATGTCGTATTTTGCGAAAAGATCTCGGTATGAGTTTAATTCGTTTAAGAGTAGAAGCCGCATGAGTGACTGTTTGGTGCGGCTTGTTGGGCGGAGGTGTCATTGGCCCATATTTCTTTGAGAATGAAGACAATGCATCCACTACGCCTATCGCACCATGATAACCGATTTTTTTGTACCCGCTCTTCATGATATTGATGTGAATGACGTTGGGTTTCAACAGGAAGTTGCAACTTGCCACACCTCTCATGTCACAATCGCTTTATTCCGGCAAGAAGCTCCGTTTTGACACCGTTAGACTGTTTCTAGAAATTTTAATGTTGTAGTGTTTTGTCATCCGTCGTGTGCAGATGTAATCGCACTGTCCGTCTATTTTATGTCGTCCGTCTATTTTTGTTTTTAAACAACAACACCATCAAACGAAATATTTATTAAAAATAACCTATTACAACATACATACCTATTACATTTTGTTTTTCGAAAACCAGAACAATTTAAAATAATCCACAAACCATTTAAAACAATCCACAAACAATAACATAAAAATACTAAAATGCTAAAATTAAAAAGAAAACAAAATTGAAACAAAATCTAAATAAAACAAAAACAATATCAACTTCGCGGTCAAGAATTACAGTTTTTAAACAACAACACCATCAAACGAAATAGTTATTAAAATAACCTATTACATACATACATACCTATTACACACACTTAACCGCAATAATTTAAATATTTGAACTTAAATAACCTTAAGATGCGGGCTGTCTAATGGTGAAGGTATAGCACTGGCCATAATATTGTCACCTAGCAGCAACTCGTTTCCTTGCGGTTCGCATCTTGGGTTAAAGCAAATGTCCACAAACACTACTCCCTGTTTCCACCTTCCTATAAAATATTTTCCTAAACCTGCACAATGCACTGCATGAGTAAGGGCCATCCCTTACAGCCATACACATCACAGTGTACTCTCTGTGTAGAAGTAATAACTTTTTCAAGTGGGGTTTTTTTTCTGTGAGCCCACTCACGTTAGATTCCTACTGTCCTTTTTTATGCTTCATGAAATTCAACTGGATTATATGTACGTATGTAGATTTGCTTTCCAATGTCTCTCTATTCTCTATGTGTATTGTATTTCCATTTGCATTGACTTTAGCCAAGCAAGTCATTGATATCATTCAGACTGGTTGTCCAAAAAAAAAATTTTTTTTAATTTTTTTTTTTTTTCTAAAATAAACAATTCTATCCGAGGTATTCAAGGCATTTAATTAAATTCTGAATAGATATTCTTTAGCATCTTAAAATTAATGGCTCTCAAAATTGAATCTAAAACAAGCAGAAAATTATTTTCTACTCTTTCCAATGTTTACTTGTTTTATTTCAATTGCTTTAAATTCTTTTTAAAGAAAGAAGAAAATTTCAATTGATTATAAAATTATATTAATATTTAATTGCCCCTGTTTATAAAATAAATTTATTAAATTGTGGTTTGTACTCTATTCGATATAATAAGTTAGTGAGAATTATTACTGAAATGCAATTCTCGAAACAAAGTCATACAGTACCCCCTCTTTCCTTTCCTGTATTCCAACACAATGGAATGCACTCATCTCTTGCATGTTGGTCTTAAAAAATATCGCCCTTCTACGTGAATGTGTGCAGGAGAAGCCAAATCAGTCAATTTCGCATTGTTCACTTGGCAAATTACAGGGATCAATTTGGCGAAAAGGCCCTTTCCTGGATGAATGGGTATGCGTAAAAACAAAATCAGCAAATTTGGATCGATAACAATGCACATGAGATCCAAAAGCATCCAATCTTGCCATCAGTGTCAACGGTGCGCCGAGCGCTATAGATGTATGATTACCATCAACGGCATTTGGTTTCTACTGAACGTCGCTACGTGCCTTAAAGTTTATGTCACATTGGATATTCTGCATGAGCGATTTGAGTTTATAGTCATCTCACGTGGAGATGATGTAATTTAGCTACCGAATTCGATTAGTTTGACCCTGTTTAATTCTTCCTTGTGGTGTTTTCATAAATCAACAGGTATATGGTAATAAACTGCAAATCAGAGCGGTCCCCACAGGCAACATAATCCATTTCATTCAGTCATGTAGTCGCCGTAGACTAGTAGGTAGCGTGTTGGCTTATTAGACCGTAAGGCCACTGTTCAAAACTAAGGTCAGACATCTCGAACAAAATGAAATATGAAAAATATTTTTTAGGCGACTTCCTTCTCTTTTGTACAATGGGTCCATTCGACCTCCGGGTACTGTACTTCTCTTAATTGACAAGTACACGTCCTCTAACCTCATCCTCTCATCAGATTTCTGGCAAAAACTCTTAGAGTAAATAAAATTGCCGTGAAAAGTTTCTCAAAAATGTATCTTTCGGAGTCGTCTTTAAACGGTAGGCGCCGCCACTTGTGAATAAAATTAACATACACGACATACATACATATGTCCTGTGAAAAGTAAGATCGTAATCCTGACTGAGGGGTTGTAATGACTAACTAGGTATGTAAGCAAATTTTCGCGGTAGGGAGTTTCGAAAGCAGGGAATAGCATCTTGAGTATCCAGCATTGCTTAGGGGGGATAGCTATTGGTTTCTTTAATTCTCCAAAGATTGAACAGCGTGTTATTTTTGTATTTGGGCCAGGAACGTCTCTGAAATTGTGTTCTAGGTTTATTTCTAATTGCCAAAACTTGTTTTCGAATAAGCTCTAGATTAACTAAACATCGTATGAAACTTCAATTTTATCAATCAGTTTATACTGACAAACGTCATAAAGATTTTAAAGAGTGGTAAAAACCCCAAAATAAATCCAATAAATCAAAAAATTTATTTTCTGTAGATTAAAAGCTTATGTTCACATACATACATACATACATAATTGGCCATTACAACCCTTCAGTCAGGATTACGGCCTAGCTTCTCACACCACTCATGTTGTGTGCGTTAATTTTATACGTGAGTGGCGGGACCTACAGTTTAACGTCGACTCCGAACGACAGAATTTTGAGAAACTTTTTCATGGCAGTTTATTTTACTCTCAGAGTCGCCGAAGAAATATATTTTTTTTTCATATTTCATTTTTGATGTCTGACCTGGGATACGAACCCGGGCTTTACGAATAGTAAGCCAACACACTACCTACTACAACACGGCGACTTCAATGTTCACATACATAATCTTATTCGCGACAGCGAGTTGGGTGTTAGAGCAGAACGCTCTACCGCTCAATAAATCAAATGAATTGTTAATATGATAAAGAACATTAAGAAGAAAAGTCTTTCTCTTCTTCTGGGACATTAAAAAGCATTTGAATTGACCTGGCATTCAGAACTAGTTTGTAAGCTCAATAAAAGTGGGTTATCTTTTATATTCAGTTCAATTATGTTTTAGCTTCATGAGCAAAAGACGGTTGTTTGCGGATATACAGTGACTCAAACGTATAATTGGACACTGGCTATGAGATTATTCAAATGCCGATTTTTCCACTTCATTGGAAATAATTCAAACAAATTTTGATGTGTATTTATTGATAATTAAAAAAGCTTTTTAAGCAGTCTGTAATACTTAGCATTTTTTATTTAAAATATAATATTTGTAAAACAAAAAAGGCAAAACAATATTGTTACGAAAATGGAAACGGTGTATCATCATTTAATATTAAAACCATAAACAAAAACTACACTAACAAATACAACGAATTAGTTACAAGCAAACCATTCGAGAACGCACCAACAAGCAATATGTACAAAATACACAAACAACAATGAAGTCGCTACAGAGTTCTCGAGAAGGCGAACATTCGACTTCAAGAACATTCATCAGACTGATTACTTGGGCATATAAAAAGGTAAGAAAAAGCTGGCAAACGAATAGTAAGAATTAAGTCAGTCTTGTGTAAAGACGCGTTACGTGTGAAGAAAGCAGTCGTATAACGGATCTCCGTTGTAAGCAGAGAAGAATAGCGAACAAGCAAATTATTGTTGGATTCATCAAGTTGTAAAAGATAGCACACGAAAGTAGTGCGAACAATAAAGAGTTTAAATAGAACTAAACACGTATTTGTTTTTATTTTGTTTGCAATCAACGAACTCATATTTTAAACGTTTTTAAAAAGGTAAAAACGTAACAATATTAATGAATTTCATGTCAAACTCATAATTAGATAAAATGCACTGTTTTTACACTTGGTGCCAAAACCTTTTGCTTTTATTACTGCTTCCAAATTTCGAGACATCCTTTGATCCCGTTCACCTGACGAATTCCTGAATACAGTCCGCTGTCAGAAGCATAACTCCTCACCTAGTACTTGATAAGTGTTCGTACGCTCTTTTCAATACTATCTAAGAAGATTATAACAAATTCTAATCTATTAATCACCTTGAAGGCTTTGTATTCACACTGTGTGAAAATAAAAATAACTGTTATCAAATTCCTGTAATATAATTGATTACTTATTGCTGATATTACAGTAAAATCTTTTCAAATGTGGTGGTTTCAATTATGGGGAGGTAATTATGCTTTAAAGAGTTACATTTCACTTAAAAAAAAACTTCATACACATAACCTTAATGTTCAACAATTTATCAGCGTGAACACGAAATTAAATATTAATGTTACCCGCGCAACAAGCAAGGATGAGTGAAAAAGACTGCGTATACGTAATTACTTAATAAGGGTTTTAAACGTAAATTATCTGCTGATCACTACACTGGCTTACCGTTTAAAGTTATGTGATTATTTATTAATCACAGTTACAATTTTTTATATTATAATTGAAATTTTGTATATAGGATCTTACAACAGGGACTTTCGAACTTTATCGTAGCAGGCATCTACACATAAATAATAGCAACAAGAGGTCGTTCAAACGAATACAATTTTTCGATGATATTCCACACACAGTTTGTTTTATTTAATGTCGAAGATAGAAAGCGCTTAAATAAGAATCTATATAATGTTCTTTGAGTTACTTTGTGATTTTACAATGTACTTAAATTGTTTAACGTTTCGTATTAAATTCGGAAGTAAATTTAATGTTTTTGAGAAATAAACATTTGTTTATTTATTTATTTATTTATTATTAGTCATAGCACAATAAGACTATAATCTTATAAATGAAAGCGCTATGGGAGTATAGGAAAGAAAAAAAATTTAAAAAAATCATTCATAATGTAAGTAATGAAATGTTAGAAATAATGTAGAAATAAAAATGAATAACGACATGTTAAAATCTCGGGACATAGCAATCGATGCAAAAAATTAAGATAAAAAAGAAACTAATTTATGTAAAAAAAAATTAGGAAAAATACAAAGAACAGTATAAACAAATATAAAGAAATATACAAACAAAGAACAAAAATATATATACAGTGGACAGCAAAAGTCTTAGTACTCCAATATATTTTAGCCAAAAGTTTATATAAAAAATTATAGTTTATATATTTATTTTATTAATTTATTTCTGTTTTATTATAAAACAAACAATTTTTTAATGTTTTTCACAAAACAAGAAACAAATAAGGAAAAAAAGGACTCTTAGTTATCTCCATGGAGAACCCTGAGTAAATTTAAAATTCAAAGGCCTAACACATGAAAATGTTATCCCTTGTATTTAGTAGAATATCCCTTAAGGTCAAGCACTCCATTTAACCCATTTGGAATTGAATGCACAAGTTTTGTTTAATGTTTTTAATGGCACCATGAGCAAGTTTTTCGGTGGACTTTTGTTCGAGGTTTAGCAATTACGTAACCTTTTTTCAAATTATCTCCTAAATACTCTCTTGAAGTCATATCGGGACTTTGTGCAAGAGTAATAAGCATGTGGTGTTTTTTTTTGTCAAAATATATTGCTGTACTAAGACTTTTGCTGTCCACTGTATATAGAGATACAATGAAATTTACAGACTAAATTAGAAAAATTAAAATTAATAATCACTAATTAAAATAATAATAATTGAAGTCGCCGTGGTGTAGTAGGTAGTGTGTTGGCTTACTATTCGTAAAGCCCGGGTTCGTATCCCAGGTCAGACATCAAAAATGAAATATGAAAAAAAAATATTTCTTCGGCGACTTCCTCTCAGCAGATTTCTGGCAAAAACTCTGAGAGTAAAATAAACTGCCATGAAAAAGTTTCTCAAAATTCTGTCGTTCGGAGTCGACGTTAAACTGTAGGTCCCGCCACTCACGTATAAAATTAACGCACACAACATGAGTGGTGTGAGAAGCTAGGCCGTAATCCTGACTGAAGGGTTGTAATGGCCAATTATGTATGTATGTAATTAAAATAAGAAGTAAAAATGTACAAAATAATCAGAACATGATAAAAACTACTTAAAAAGATCGTATAACACCTTTTCGACCTTAATTGGATTGTCAATGTTCTGAATATAATAGTATTCCAAAGACTGATGGTGTGTATAATAAACTGGCGTTGAGACAAAAGAGTCTTATATCTATACTAAATAATTTTTCTACCGCGGTTGGATCTTGCAAATCTAATCCTTCTAAATAAGTTTATTGGCTGTTTTAAAATAATAATCTTATGGCGGAGAATAAGGCATTTAATATTTAATAGATTATCAAAATTAATCCCAAATATTTGCTACGAAAATTGAGATATATGGCCTCAACCTCCCTTAATTAATACATATCGGGCTATGTTATTATAAGCCAAGTTGAGTTTACGCCTATCATCTGTATCACAGTTTGTGAAAATTTCAGATCCGCATGAAAGAATAGGAATCAAATACATTTTAGCTAGTTGCATACGTATGGCAAAGGGAGTCGAATAGCTCATAAGTTTTTAAGCATACCGTAAACTTTACCAACGATTACATTAATGTGGTTAGACCACGTTAGCCGATCATTAAAGATAATACCCAGCTTGTTTGCAGATTCAACAAAGTCTATTTTATTCCCCCTGATAATTATATCTGGCACAACAAATGTTCTCCTTGTTCTAAAAAGCAATAAACATTTATATTTAGAGGGATTTATGCAAAGTCTATTGGCCCTAGCCAAGTTGTAAATTTTCTGCAAATCAAAGTTGATCGAGTCTAAACATAATTTAATATTCTCAATTCTCTCCACAAGCAGCGCGTCTTCAGACAAGACTGACTGAATTTTTACTGACCCCGTTGCCTGCTTTGTCTAGCCAATGTAAACAGTCTGATGAATGATCTTGAAGTCGAATGTACTTGTAAACAAAATTGTTTCATTGCTGTTTGTGAATTTGGTTTACATTGTTTGTTGTTGCATTTTTGTTTACTTGTTTATCCAATCTTCTTTTTGACTGATGTTGTTGCTATATTTTTGTTTACTTGTTTATCAAGTAAACAAGTTCATTGTTTTTGGTTTTTGTAGATTTTGTTTATCATTTTAATGTTAAACGATGTAATACCATTTCCATTTTAGTTACAGGTAGACCGGTCTTTTTCAGATGCATTCCATTTTGCACCTTTTTAATGAATTTGTTGGTTTGCTAGCAGTTCCACTATAAAACAGCAGTCATATAAATCATGAATATAAAAAAGTTGTAATAAATTATTTAACTTCACCAAGGTGTTGAAGTTGTATTTGCAAATATTTCAAAAGTTTTTTTAATTCTTTTTCTTTTACCTCCTTTTTCTTTTACTTGTAGGTTTCGAAGATATGCTTAAATATACTAAAAGATGATTGTGCTCCGTCTATATTTTATGTTTTTGTTATGTTCGTAAACTAAGTATGCAGAATATATGCATAAACAGCTTACTCATGCATGCTATGCTTTACGAAGCCTTACTGATGACTTACTGATGAGTAAAAATTTTCAAAAATTTTTCTGCCATAAAAACTTAAGAATCTCTGAAGTTTTTATTTCGTTGCCATCATTTTGCACTGGTAAATGCTGTCATCTAGTAAGCGCAAATATTAAACTAAGAAAAGAAAAAAATATGCACTTGACTTTTAAACTTTTTGTGCAGAGAAAAACATATGGAAAATATTTAAGAGTAGAAAACACTAAAAGGATATGATATCTTGTAGAAAAAATAGATCCTCAACGTAAAGAAAAACGAATGAAATGGTAATAAAAGAGCTAAAAACCAAAGCAGTACTTAAAAAGAAAATTTGGGGTATTAAAATAGAGTTCCTCTCAGGAGATTTCTGGCAAAAACTCTGAAATTTAATAAAGTTGCCATGAAAAGTTTCTCAAACAAACCTGCCGTTCGGGGTCGACTTTAAAACTGTAGGTCCCGCCACTGACGTAACACGTCAGTAGGACACAATATTAGTGGTGTGAGAAGCTATGTCGGAATTCTGACTTAATGGTTGTAATGATAATTTGAATATTTTATTATGTTATTACTACTCACATACGTTTTCATTTAAACCTCATGTAATTCTTCCATTGTCATACTCCAATGCCCATATTCTTTAGATATTTTGCCATCCGGTTATTAAGTATTCCGATAGATGAATTGATTTATAAAAAGTTTTAACATAGCAGTACGCGAACTTAGCCAGAAGTATAAGAAAAAAGATGCAGCCAGCAATTGGTTAAACGAGCGTTCTTTTTTTCCTTTTTTTCAAAGAAAGGTATAATGTCAATCTGAGAGACTTTAGTTACTTACCTAAGAATAAATTAATTTTCTTTACCTTCTATTAAACTATGAAAATAATTTTAATCTCTAAATAATACATTTTTAAAAATAATCCAATTGTAGTTTTTTCCTTTTAAAATCGTTTAAAATATGAGTTCGTTCACAACTTTATGTAAACAACAACAATTGCCTTCGTTTGTTATTCCCCTGTTTATACCTTTAGCATAAACAATAACAATTACTAGACAATTGTTCGACTGATCTTTGTAACGGAGATCTTTAAACCACGATTATTCTCTTCAAACCATACCTGTTAAGTAATGATTAGTAATTGTAATGATTACTAATTGGATGTTTTTTTGGGTTGTGAAATAATGATTAAAATTACGATTATTTTTGGTTAATAATAATAATTGAGCCGTTTATTTTGAAAGTGGTTTAAGTCCATTTTATCTTATATTGAGATATTTAAGGGTTTGCGTTTGTTTGAATTGTTTTTATGGCTTTGTGATCTTAAACATGTTAGAATATATAAAACGTTTTGTAAACTTTACTAGAAAAATAAATAAGCTGTGTTTCAGAACCTAAAATGAATGGACTTAATTAAACCACTTTCAAAATTTATAAAATTACTCTTTTATTTGTGAAAAGGAATAAGTGTTCTCGTTGTTGTGTTGTGTTCTTTGTTTAATATTATTTATTAAAAGTTAATTTTTTCACTCAAAGTACTCCACTACGTTTACATAATTCCAATATAATTCTTACATGGGGTTGATTAGCAAACAGTTATTTAGGTTTTTGAAATTATTATTTTAAAGAAATGAAATCATAGAAATTGTGAATATTGGAATTGAAAATAATAACCGATAATTATTACACGAGTTATTTTAATTATAAACCTAGAAGCAAATTCTTTTTTGTTACCTGTGTCACTATCTGAGATAATTCCAGTGTAATAAACTTTGTCAGACTTATAAAGTTTTTAATTAGAACTTAAGAAACTATTTAAATTATAATTAATAAACACAACTATTCTTATTGCACTGTTAAAGAATACTAGAAATTTACTTACTAAAAATACTTTCTTTCATATTACCGAAGAAACTCCAAATTTATAATGTATTTTATTGCTGTATTGTGCAATAATATTTTCGGAATTTTGTAACATAACACATTCCATATCAAAATTATTTCTTTCAGTGAACTTAAACCAGTTTCAAAATAATTTTTTTTGCATTTCGTTAACTAGCTAATTTTCAAGTGCCCCAAATCATAGCGATTTTATTTCTTTTGGATTATTTTTGATTCTTTTTGATCATTTAGACTAATCGCGAGTAATCCTGATTATTTTTGATTATTTTGTAATTGTAATCAATTAGTAATTCGAAAAAATTGTTCATAGCATTATATTATCATCACGATTCTTTTTAAAAGGTAATGTAGTTGCTTACTAATCGTAATCGAAATTTAACGGATACGGTTCAAACACACCGCGTCTTCACACAAGACTTACTGAACTTTAATCTCTCGCTTGCTTTGCCTTGTCTTTTATATGTATATAACATATATATATAAATAGTCTGATGAATATTCTTGAAGGAGAATCTTCATGATTTCGCCTTCTCGTAATCTCTGTAAATCTAAGCATCGTTGTTTACATTTATTATTGTAGGGTTGTTTGTGTATTTTTGTTTACTTGTTTACCATTTTTGATGCTGATGTTTGTTATTACATTAATCAGTACGATTATTATTATTGTTTATTTATTAAAGGCCCCAACACTATAAGGTTATATAAGCCATTATATTTTATTTATGATATGGTACAGGTTATGTGTAAATGTAAGAAAAAATATAGATAATATAATGCTATATAGTGCAATATATGAGATGTTATAATTAGATTTAAATCGAGTTATATAAATTAATTTCCATCAAAAAATTTTTAATATTATTAAATTTGTTTTCTTTTGTAGTGTATCCTTATCGGCTATTTTGTGTTTTACTCTTTTTGATTGTAAAACATTACACTCATTAAAGATATGAAAAACATTTAGAACATTGCCACATCCACAAAGTGGAGGTTGAGTTTTCTCTATTATATGTTTATGGGAGAATAAGCAGCGGACAATTTTCAGTCTATTTAATTTAATAAAATGAGATTTTACAATATTCTTGTATATCCGATATAATTCGGATCGGTTACCATTGTTTCAAGAGTCATTCCAAATATCAGTTACATATTTCCGAATTCATTGTTTATAATCTGAGGGTTGTTACTTGAAATTTCCCGATACTATTTAAGTGACTTGGTATCCACAAAAAACTTATTGTATTTTCCGGCAATTTCGTAAGAGATTCTATAATTTGATTCACGATCATGTTACTACTAAAAGGATTTTGTAATACCTCTAGAGCGATCTTACTGTCGGATATTATTAGAATTTTCCTATCAAGTTTTTATAGCAAGTAATTCGGACGTGTATATGGAAGAGTAGTCTGGAATGCGGTTCGTGATGATAGTATAATTACTATAAACGGCAAATCCCGCTCTATCATTCATTACAGAGCCATCTGTTAAAAAATAATAATGGTCTGAGTTTGTAGTGTTAATCAGTTCAAGATAATTCCGTTGTATCTTGTGGATGCCATATTTCGCTTACTACATATTGCAAGGGAGCAATCAATGCTAATGTCGGAAAAGCATCTATTCCTATTCTCTATAATATTTGTCTCTATTATGTATTTCGAGATTACTTGGAGCATTTCTATTGCGGCTTTTACGTAGAATGGATAGGATCTTGGGTGTTTTTGCCTAAAGTGTTCTATTTTCGTAATATCAGTTATCATTGCATAGAGAGGATGATTTTGCATCGAAAGAATTTTTAGTGTGTAATTAAGTAAAAATCTTAATCTACGAAGGTGTAAAGAAGGACATGATGATAATACTTGAAGACTACATGCGGGACTAGTTCTAAGTGCACCAATAGAAAGCCTTATTCCTGTGTTCTGGATGGGGTCTAAAATGTTCAAGTTAGTTTTGTTTGTAGATAAATATATCATTGATGCATAATCAAAATTGTGGATCAGATCCAAATTGTGAGCATCTTAACATTCTAATTATATTCAATTTTAAGTTTACCTTCTGTTGTTAAGCTATTAAGGAGCACAATACTAGTAGTCCCGCCATTTATGTATAAAATTAACACACACAACATAAGTGGTGTGAGAATCTAGGTCGTAATCCTGACTGAAGGGTTATAATGACCAACTATGTATGTATGTATGCTTGAAGACTACCTAGAAAACTATACTAAATAATTTAAGAATATATACTGATCCGTGCATGTGCATTTAAAATTAAATACGTACTTAAAAGAAATAATATAATCAAATTGAATTCCTTCATACACACATAAAGTCTTCTGTCAGGGACTTCTGAACTTTGACAGTTGATAACAACCTGTTTGTTGAATTTGCATGAGTCAAATTAGTTTGTTGCTTATTCTGTCTGTTTTTCAGGTCAACATATCGTAGACTGATGTAGTATTCCACAGCACATATACATACATAATTGGTCATTACAACACTTTAGTTAGGATTACGACCTAGCTTCTTACTTCCCTTAAGCAGAGTATATTAATTTTATAATTTTCAAAAGTTTAAAGTCAACTCCGAACGGTAAATCATTTTGGGAAAATTTTCAAATTCCTATTTATTCTCAGAGTTTTCTCCCGAAATCTAGTGAGAGGAAGACGCCGAAGAAATATATTTTTTGAGATATCTGACCTAGTGTTTGAACCGTGGCTTCACCTCTAATAAGCCAACAACTACCAACTAGACTACGGCGACTTCTGTTCAACAACTTGTGCAAATAATAAAATTTTTTTATTATCATTTTTTATCAAAATGGTCGTTCTGTTCAAAAAAACCTACTTCTCGCTACCCTCAATTTCCGATCGCCATAATTGTCCTACTGAGAGGACTATTGGCAATGTAGGCGCATAAATTCGAGTTCACTAGTTCTGCAAACGATCGGTCTACACCCGTATGTCGACGAAACACATGATCTGCTGAAAATATTACCACTGCTCTGGATAGTGTGCAGGAGAATCCGAAGCAGTCGTTTTGGTATTACTTACAAGAATTCGGCCTTTCGTAAATGACCCTGGAACAATTCACAATTCATTTTAATATTCATCGAAACATCATCTTCAACGATGAGGCCTATTTCTGGATGAAAAAGTACCTGAGAAAACGAAATGATTTAATTTTGGAATTTTCTATATGAGATGTAAAGCACTACAAAAAAATCTCGGTTTGGTGTGGATACTGGATTGGTAGTTCTTTAAGGATGGCGTTAACCAGTCTGGCCGGTATAAGTGTCAACGACGAGCACTCTACCAGTAATCACCGACACCAGTAATATGTGATTTCAAAAGGATGTTTTTACGTGTCACACAACTCCTGCCACACTGGATATTCCGCACGAGGGATTTGAGGTCATGGTATTTTCACGTAGAGTTGACGTAAACTGGCTACTGGGATCTTACTATTTAAATCTTCTCGACTTTTTATTGGACTTTCTGTACACCTACATACATAATACATAATTGGCCATTAAAGCCCTTCAGTCAGGATTACGGCCTAGCTTCTCACATCACTCATGTTGTGTGTGTTAATTTTATATATGAGTGGCGAGATTTACAGTTTATTGTCGACTCCGAACGACAGATTCTTGGGAAACTTTTCATGGCAATTTTATTTACTCTCCGATTTTTTGCCAGAAATCCACTGAGAGGCAGTCGTCGAAGATATATTTTTTTCAAATTTCCGTTTTGATATCTGACCTGGGGTTTGAACCGAGGCCTTACGTCTAATAAGCCAACACACGATCTACTAGACTACGGCGATTTCATGTACACCTACAGCGTATACGAATAAGCTACAAAACACAGCCGTGATAAAGCTAAAATCATATCTCTTCGATCAAGTTAAGACCAATTTAAGCGTCAGACCCGTAGAAAATTTAACATATCGGATGCCCTTCACCCATATGTATGTACCTATATACTACATAGTCATAGTTGGTCATTACAACTCTTCAGTCAGGATTACAATCTAATTTCGCACACCACATATGTTGTGTGTGTTGCTTTTATACATAACTGGCGGAAGCTTTAGATTAAAGTCGACTCTCTTTGATAGACTTTTGAGAAATTTTTCATGGCAATTTTATTCCCTCTCAGAGTTTTCGCTAGAAATCTGCTGAGAGGAAGTCGCTGGAGAAATCTGACATGATTATTGAACCGTGGCCCCACGTCTAATAAGCCAACACACTACCTACTAGACTACGACGTTTACAGGAAGCGAAATGCTGTCATAGATCATTAAAAAAAGTTCGGTAAAACTATACCTTGTTTTGGACCAATGATGAATGGCATTTTAATTTTGGATAAAAGTGGTCATGTATTCTAGATTTCTCCCGAAGAGCACACAATTTGATATACCATGCTAATTTCATTTATTAATGTTTTGTACGTATGAATACGTAGCAGTTGCACGCAAGTAGTATCAGTTTTTCTCTTTCATCTCTGTCGATATATGCATTCAATTGAGTAGGTACATCGCTTCATTCGATATTCTATATTCCCAAACTATTGTAGAATCTGTGAAACATTTCACATTATTAAGCAAGTTTTTGAATAAAAGAGATTTCCGGTAATACTTTGCAATCCAATCAATCCACTTCCTCAATTATAGCTGCCACACTATAAACACTCTCTTACTATTCGTTAAACACACGTACATTCATTCATATACCGAAGCACAAACGACGCATTTCCTGTCTAGATTGTCATGTGGACAACTGTTTGTTGTTATTGTTCTCGTAGTACGTGCGTCTTGAAATTGAAATGAAAAATGAAATTTGAAACGCAAAGGTGATTTAAGTTTATGCAGGTGTTTTCACAGCATTTTGATGGTAAACTTAAAATTAATTAATTTAACATCCCGCTTGGTGATTGTGTTACGAACTCTTGGCAATCATATCGTATTTAATAATTAATTTAAGAAATTTTATTTAATTTTGCTATAAATAGAGGAAATTGAAGAAACAATATCAATGAAAATGATCGTAGTGCAGTCAGTAGAATATATAAGAACTTTAATAGCTAAGACTAATTGGACCTTGTCAGTGCGGCTTCAGATCTCGTAAGTCCACCATCGAACAGATATTCTTATTACGTCAAATTCTGGAGCAACAACAACTATCTTTTTGTTGACTGTAAGGCTGCCTTCGTTAGACTTGTAAGCAATCGTGTATTTGCCCCAATGTCGGTATTCCTGTAGTGCAGAATGACGTTGAGAAACTCCTATAGCTCTGTAAAGGTAGGAATGAACCTCTCTGAACCTTTTGATGCCGTGCATAGTGTCAAACAAGGCGATCCCTTATCATGTGACCTCTTCAACTTAGTCATGCAGAGTACACCGCAATGGCATTATTTTGCGCAATAGTCTGTAGGGCACGATCATCGAACTCTCTGATGAATTCTCTACATTGGGGATCCCTTTGGGTACTTGCAAGCTTATAATTGACAATGCAATCGTAGATCTTGTCAACAGTAGGTGGCCAGCTTCGGACAAGGGCAGAACGGCGCAAAAAATCTGGCCAAGGCTGGATAGGAGGCGACTCTGCTTAAACTCAGTACTGTATCGGGGTTATTACGGGGTATTGCATTATAGGAACGCATGCGAGGCGTATTGGTCTTGGACACCTTACGAATGATTTCTGCGGAAGCTGTGAAGATGAGGAGGAGGATACGACTATTCTTCACCTACTGTCCACATGCCCGGCACTTGGTCTGAGTAGAAAAAGGCACCTGGGTGCCTACTACATGGAGGATCTAGATTAACTGTCATGAATGGATATTGGCAGTCTGAGTCACTACATCGGAAGCTCCGAGTGGATCCTGAAGTGTGCGGCCTAAGCGTGTACGCTCATGACTTTATCTAGGATAGCCACTTCTAACTACCTACCTACCTGTAGTTGCTTAGCGTACGCTGAAAATATTGATGATACTATTGCCTTTAGCGCTAATGAACAGGAGTCTATCAATAAGAGCAAAACGAATTATATGTTGTTAAAAAGGGATATGAGGCATATCGTATCAGAAATTATGGCCGATAACTATACATTCGATGTTTGTCAGTGGTTTTGTTTATAGCTGCTACTACTTACCTTATTGAAGAGGGTTAAATATCGGGAAGAAAAACAATATTTAGAGGGCCAAGAAAGACGTGGCTTATTAGACGTGAGGCCATGGTTAAAACCCCAGGTCAGGCATTTGGGACAAAATAAAAAATAAAAAAATATTTCTTCGTATTCTTCTTCTCAGCAGATTTCTGGCAAAAGTTTCTCAAAAATCTGTCGTTCGGAGCCGATTGTAAACTGTACATGACACAGCCATAGCTGCCAGATTTGACGATTTATGCCCTTATTTTGACGAGTTTTAAAAATTTAAAATTTACGTAATTAAAGTATTATACTTTTAAAATTATTTACGCACACCTGCGATGATACTACATAAAATGCTAAATAACCTAAGTAAATAAAAGCGCCAATTAGTAAAAGGAACTTAAAAATAAATGATCAGTTATTTAAAGAAAAATGGTAATTTCTGCAAATATCTACATAATCAATAAACATAAACATAAACAATATCCCAACATTTCCCAGAAAATAATAGCATTACCAAGAATTTTGAGCATAATTTACTATTCGCCATTGCGGACGATTTTTAAAGATTCGAATACAACTTCTAATATTACCCTAGGAGGAGCAAAGGCAAATGTATTTATTTTCTTTCGTACTACCAACACTCAGGGGATGGCCCTTATGCAGTACATTGTGTTGGAACTAGAAAAATATGTTATGGGAAAGAGGAAAGAGGGAGTAGCGTTTGTGGACACTAGATTTGAAAAGTTTATACAATAATGACAGGAGAGACTTGTGCAGGAAGAAATAGTCCGACTAAAAAACAAATTTTGTCTTTAATGTAGTGTGCAATCCACTAGCCAATCGACCACAGGCATAAGTGCTCGCCGAGAAAGACGAGTGTTACATGATTCTTGGGAATAAGTCCCCTTATTTCGGTCGAGAAAAATCCGTTTTAATAGAGATAGAATTAGCTTAAGCGATGCTCTAATGAATCAATGGAGTTGGATACCCACCATCATGACGAGAACCTTCGCCCTCTCCTATACTCGGTCGAGAAGTCTCAAAATAGACGTTGAGGCACCGGCCCATACTTGAGAGTTGTATACCATTCTCGGTCGGATATAAGTGGTGTGAATAGGAAGAAGCTCAGATGAAGTGAAATATTTCTTCCACCGTCTTAAGAAGCCAAGGCGCTAAAAATTTTACAGTTTTAGCGAACATCACACTGAATTTTCATGCCCACACCGTCAATATCTTCTGACGCCATAATATGCACACCACCCATAGAAATGATGATGATGCAATATTATTGCCACGCTTATATATCAATAAACAACACTGGGATAGATTGTTTAATCTTTAAACAATTTTTCCCTAAAAGTTATATAAAACTCCGCGATTTTTGGAAGAAATATCAGAAATGAAAATAAAAGACGTTAGTTTTTAATTTCCAGCCTTGACTAAGTTTATCAAGAAATATTAGTGTTGTCACATTCTTCAGCTACTGAAGAGAGAGTATTAAACCAAGTTAATTTAAATTAAACTAAATTCCTTAAAAGTTAATTTCTTAAAACTTAAGCTATATTCCTTGGAAACAATATTGTATAAATAGATTATTTAAAACCTAGCAATTGTAACCGCTTCGATTTTAATATTGTATTAAAATGTTTAATTCTAATACATGTATCTACATGTTTTTAAAATATAAGTATATAATATAAAGCACTCATTTATTAAGTTTATTTTTATAACTACTTGTTAAATTTTTTGTGAAATGTGTTTTTGTGTTTTATTTTTGAAATAAAATATATGTTTTACTACAATGAAAAAAAATTTTTTTAAAAACCTTTCAATTTGTTTACTTAATTTTTCTGACGTGTTTTTTGCGATTTCAATGAACGACTTTGATGATTCTCACGATTTTTTTTCTAATATTTGACGATTTGATGCTTTATTTATCTGCAAGCTATGGCCACAGCCCATGTATAAAAATTAACACACCATAAGTGGTGTGAGAAGCTAGGTCGCAATCCAGACTAAAGGGTTGTAATGACGAATTATGTATGTATTTGTGGCCAATAAGTATTTTACCAGTTTTTTCGAAAATATTTGAGTCCCTAATTGCTGAACAGATTACGTTGTATCTGAATAACGATAATCACTTGTCCCCATTCCAATCTGGTTTTCGCATTGCTCATAGTTGTACTACTGCGGTCTTGAAAGTAATTGATGACATAAGGCCCGAATATGACAAAGGAAACCTCTCTCTTATGTGTCTACTGGATTTTTCAAAGGCCTTTGACAGGGTTGATCATTTAATCTTATGTCGAAAACTGGGGCACTATTTTGGATTTACAAATACTGCTTTATCTCTTATAGAAAACTACTTGTATGGGCGAGCCCAAAGGGTAATTATTGGAAACAGGCAGTCACGGATGAGGCGTATAACATCTGGTGTTCCACAGGGGTCCGTGTTAGGCCCCCTGCTATTTAGTATGTTCGTCAATGATTTATTTTCAGTATGCAGGTATACTAAGGTACATGCATACGCAGACGATATTCAGCTGTACATCTCAAACCGTATTGGTCTGATAGAGGATACAAGTTACAAACTTAATTATGACTTGAGGTCTATTTTAAAATGGGCTGAGGATAATAACCTTACGCTCAATCCTGGAAAATCTTATATTTTACCATTCAGTAGATGGGAATATGATTTAAGTTATTTTCCGACCATTTACTTGGGGAACACATCTGTTGTGTACGTTAGTAAGATTAAATACTTAGGATTTTGGATCAATTCCACTTTGTCATGCACTGACCATATTAATCATGTTGTGCGTAACGTATACCTCTTGCTTCGTAATTTACGAATGTCGTCTAACTTCACACCAGTTGAAGTTAAGAGGAAACTTATAATTCAATTAATACTTCCACTGATTAATTATTTTGCAGAGGTTTACAGTAAATTGGACTCTCTCTCACTACATAAGTTGAAAGTGTCTTTTAATAATGCCACGCGGTATGTGTATGATTTATCTAGGTTTAGCAGTGTTTCGTCCTGGAGGAAAATGATCTTGGGCTGTGACTTGATCGACTACCTTAAGCTGCGAAATATTATATTTTTATATAATCTTCTTTATCGAAAGAAACCACCCTATCTCTTTGAGAAGCTTGTATTTGGCAGATCCACTAGATACACAAATCTAATTATACCTAAATACACTTACAACAATACTAGCAGATTGTTTTTCGTCAACGCAATTAATTTGTGGAACTCCTTACCAATGTCTATTAAAAACATTTCGAGAAAGAGCAGTTTTAAGAAGTCACTTTTTGACTATATGTTCTCAAATATTTAAAAAATTTTATTTTATTTTTATTTTAGAAATTTTGTGTGAAATATAATTATTGCCTTTTTGTGTATTAGTTATATATATTATAAAACAATTGCAATATAATTTAAGGAATACTAATGACTAATGTAATTTGTGTATATCCTACTGAGCTATAAAAGAATAACATTCTTAAAGTTCTTGTAAGTTCTTGTAAGCAAATAAAATAAATAAAATAGTTTCCCTTTTCTTTGGTCTTCCCCCATACAGTCCACGGATAATCATTCGGTCCTTCGAACCGGATTTTATAATATATTTCTTTTTTCTTTATTTGTTTCCAAGTGTGAAAAATACGTACATGTATGCATATTTTCTGCACTTTAAATACTTTGCTACAAATCCTAAAACTATAAATACATTTTGTGTCATACTGTACAAATGTGGTTTTATATTCATATAAATGTAGATACAGTTAGTTTGTAATACCTGTTGTCTTGTTTATTGTTGTGGATTTTCTTTTGTTTCTCTATGCGAGAATAAAAAAAATCGCCATGAATTCACAGTTGACGGATGCTGTTCCCGTAAAATTTGAAAAACGAAATAAAAGTTTTTTGTTTTTTTCTAAAAGTTAAAATAGTAAAAACAAACAATAGAAACTACCAAGACAATAAATTTTAAAATAATAAAACTTGAACAACCTGTAAGTGGTCGCATAAAATAGAATAATGAAAACAAGTAAAAAGTATAAGAAATAATATTTGATATTTAAATAAGTTTTTTTTGTAAATTTATAATCTTCTAAATAAAATTTGTGTTCAATAACCTCGTAATTAAATAAGACTTTTCAGAAAATACTTTGGCTTTGTATTCATTTTTTATTTTTCAAATTTAGGCCATTTTTAAACAATAAATTTTCAAGTAATTTAATTACTTAAAAATTGAATACATTTTTGAAAACCACAGACATTTTATTCAATTCTAATACGAACAGTTTAATTACTCTTGGCACTGAATGATGTATTTTAATGTAGAATTTTTTTCTTTGTAAAAATAAAACCAACTATTCCTATAAAAGCTTGTATATACAGTGGATAGCAAAAGTCTCAGTACAGCAATCTATTTTGACAAAAAAAGTCCTCACAGGCTTACTACTCTTGCACATTACCGATATGGCTTCAAGAGAGCATTTAGAAGATCATTTGAAAAAACGATTACGTAATCGGTAAACCTCAAACAAAAGTCAACCGAAAAACTGGCTCATGGTGCCACCAGAAAACACTAAACAAAACTTGTACATTCAAGTACAAATGGGTCAAATGGAGTGCCTGAACTTAAGGGATATTCTACTAAATACAAGAGATAACATTTTCATATATTAGGCCTTTGAATTTTAAATTTACTCAGGGTTCTCCTTGAGGGTACCTATGGAGTCATCTGAAACTTTTCCTTATTTTTCTCTTTTTTTATGAAAAACATTAAAAAATTGTTTGTTTTATAATAAAACAGAAATAAATAAATAAAATAAATATAAAAAAATAAATTTTTATACAATATTTTGGCTAAAATTCATGAAATTGCTAAAATATTTTGCTGTGCTAAGACTTTTGCTGTCCACGGAATTTTTGTATGTATTTGTGGTGAAATGTTAATAATTTTGAACATGTACTACAAAAATAAATAAATCCAAATATAACTTCAAACTCAAAAACTAAAAAATTTTACTCAAACAATTGCCTGAAAGCTTGCTCAAACAACAAAAATACAAATAAAAATTCGTATTGATATCAAAGATTAGATTGTTAAAATGCATAATATTGGCAACAGTTTGCGGGAAATTGATGGAGATATTGGGCCCAGATCATCAGTTCAATATGTGACAGAAACTTACATACCTAACACTATGCGACAAAATAAAAAAATGAAATGCAACCAACTAATGACATAGTGCGGGTGGTGAGTTTTGTTGAGTAGGCCTCAAAAATATTTTTTTTTAATTTTTTTGAACCCTCCAAACTTGTTTTATTTGATAAAAACTGTTCTTTGGACTTTAATCACAAATTTATTGATTACACAAACATTTCTGAACCAATGTAACAAATTTAAACTTTCTTAGAAAGGCCCTTTAAAACGGTATACATATATATATTATTCGACTTAATATTCTATTGGGTTTGATGATGTAAAACTTGGCAAATTTTTTTCATATTTTTTCATAGTAGCAAACTTTAATTAAAAAATATGAAACAGAAGACATTTTGAAAGTGCATTATCTTGTGAAGAGATTGGTACTTCATTTGATCAAATCGTACAAAAATTACTGTAGTTATTATTTAAAGAGTATAATAGTCGTGTTACATTTTTCATATATATTATTTTCAAATGAACTATCAGTTCAAAACTTTTCAGAATTTTTGATCGATATTGATTGTTTATCGGAAAATGTGTCAATTCCACGTTTGAGCGACCACCAGAAGTTGGCCAATGTTTGCGCAAAGCTAAATAATAATATTTGCGAAAAACCCAAATATTAGCCTACTTCTGGTAGTCGCCCAAACGTGAAGTAGACACATTTTGTAGTTAACAAACAAGACCCATCAAAAATATTGAACATTTTTGAACTGAAAATTCATTTGATAAGGTGACATTTATAAAATATATAACACAACTGTTATACTCTTTTATCAAACGAAGTGTCAATCTCTTCACAAGAGAATGCACTTTAAGAATGTCGCCACTTATTTCATATTTTTTAAATTAAATTCTGCAATTAAGAATGGTCAAACTTGAAAAAATAAGAAAAAAACAATTTTTTCCAAGTTTACTCATAACATTTAAGATTGAACTAAATGCTTATGTATACCGTTTTAAAGACTCATCTCTTCCCTTTTCAAAAAGCTTTAGATTTTGAAAATAGGTTTAAAAACATTTGGGTAATCAATAATTTTGTGTGAAAAGATTAAAAAAAACAGTTTTCGTCAAATAATAGAAGTTTGGAGGGTTCGAGAAATATAAAAAAAATATTTTTGAGTTCTACTCAACAAAACTCACAACGTACACTGCGTCATTAGTTGGGTGTATTTTGACTGTAGCACCGTGATATTAATGCAAATCTGTTCGTAAAAAATTGTAATATTTGGTCAATTCCCACAAGCCGTTGTATCGTTGTATTCATTTTATTGTTGGAAGAACATACAACAGTGTATGATTGTTGTTGATATTTTTCATATAAAAATCCGATACACTTATACAAATTTTTTTCATATGTTTTTGAAAGTTGTATTGGTTTCGCGCTATCAAAAGGTGTGAATGTACAAAATGTGTACATATATGTTTTCATATGTTTTTAAAAAGTTGTGTTGGTTTCGGGCAATCAAATTGTTTGAATGCCACGAGATACACAATACAGCATAGCATTGAGCGTTCACAAACAAACAAATGAATTCAATAAAACATACACGATTCAAAGTCGTGTGAATTGCCCAATTATAAATCTGCTATTAAGTTATTTGTATATCTGTTATTATATTATTAGTTATCTACTGTGAAACTAAAGATGTTTCTGAACTTATATTAGTACTTATTAGTGTACATATTAACGTTAATTCAAAATTGCTTATTATCTTAGTATCACAAAAAAATCTGTCTCTTGTATAAAATTAACACACACAACATAAGTGGTGTGAGAAACTAGGTCGTAATCCTGACTGAAGGGTTGTAATTACCAATTATGCTATTTGTTATGACTTCAAATTCGTTAATTTTTGATTAAATGTTACTTATTTCAACATGGCTTATAAGGCCATGTGGTAATTTCCAACTTTAAATATGTTTTATTTAAACATCCTGTATTTCGGATTATTTCTTAATTGCTTTTTATTTTCCATTAGTTCTAATGTATTCAAACTAAAAAGTAAAATTGAAAAACATTTTTAAATGAAATTAAAAATCAAATTTTACTCATAATAACTTATTTCCTAATGCAACGCAAAACATTAAAATTTCAATTAAAATTTCTTCTACAAAAACAAAACTCTTTTTACGCTGGATTTCTGGATTTCGTAAACAACTTGATTTCAATACTTTTTATTTGGCAACTTTTAATTAACAACTTAAGGTAATATATTAATTTTTCATTATAATCTATTATCCCTTGCCTATGTTTTTATATGGCCAATGTTTTTCGCTACGACTTTCCTAAGTCTTGTTGCTTAAATTTACTTTAGGGCAGTCGCAAACTTTGCTATTTATTGTATACAGTGTTGGATGAAACAATGTTCCTAATGGCTTCATCCTCCTCGTGGCAGAAATTGCATTCTGTCCTATCCAGAAGACATAACCAACTAAGGCAATGCAATCTCAAATAATTGATAATTTATTGAAAATCCACCAATGTTCGTTTTTCGTTATTTGTATAGTTGTTCTTCTACTAAACTGACCCTGTTGCAGGTGTTGCGCGCATTATCGGCCTAATTCTCTGCCTAGTTAATGCTACAATAGGACTATTGGAATAGGACTCTTGATTATGTCTATAAAGTCTGATGCGAATCCAACTTCTTCAGCAATTTCTTTGCAGTGATCTCCAAGTGACACGGGTGCCAAACAATTTAAAAACTTTGTTCACCACACCGAGCTGTAGGAAAAGTTTAAAGTGCTTTCGGACCAGTCGGCATTCCATCTAAAACGAAGTCATTGACAGCAATGGGACAAACAGAATTTTATGAGCTTGAATGACATGTGGCTAGTTTTTAAGTCCTTATGTCCAGGGAATATTGTATTTAAATATGTGGTCTTGCACGCGTTGATGCCATAGATTTATATGATCGGCAAATGGTTTACTGTCAAAATGGAAAACATATAAAAAGTAGGTGATGTGAATTTCCTCTCAGTTTGTTTGATTTGAGTACAGGTTGAATCTAGCCAAAGCTGTGATCAAGTATGAGTTCACAAAAAAATTTTTACAATATTTTTCAAAATCACGTCTGAGCAGGAGTACATACATATATTAAACTTTAACGACTACGAGGACCACAACCTGTAATTACTTAATTAGCCATTACAATCCTTTATTCAGGTTTACGACATAGACTTTCACACCACCTATGTTGTGTGTGTTAATTTTATCCATGAGTGGCGGTACCTACACTTTAAAGTCGACTTCTAAACGATAGGTTTTGAAACAACTTTTGATGGCATTTTTATTTATCCTCAGAGTTTTTGTGCTAGAAAACTGCTGAGAGGATTTTGACGAAAGAAATATTTTTTTTATATTTTGATAAGTCTGAGATGTCTGAGCCATAGGTTCTCGAAGCTAATACATTGTCTACTAGACTACAGCGACTTCACTCTTCAACCAGAAATAAAACTAGTTCTTACAAGTCACTTAATGCAATATGTATGTACATATACAGCAAGTTTGGATTTAAATGTTGACATTCGAAGTCTTTTTCGAGCTTCCGTACTATATGCTTGAAATGCAATACTTATTTAAGTACTTGAAAAAATAAATGCTTCAAAGTCTACCCTAGTTGAGGCTTTTGGTTCCTTTTAAACCCAAGGTATACCATTATAAGTGATCCATTCCTTTCTATCATTACGTACATACTGTTACGAAAATTACATTACAATTATAACAAATAATAAAATTATAAACAAAAGCTACAAAAACAAAAACAATTAACTTGTTTTCATGATAAACAAGTAAACAAAAATATACCAATAAAACACTAGTATAAAAAGAGTGATAAGCAAGTAAACAAAATGCAACAAAAAAAAAACTGCAAGAATAAATGTAAACAGTAATACAACAACAAATAAGAATAAATGTAGACAACATGTTTATATGTTTCGAGAAGGCGAAGTCGTTTGCCTTTAAGAGCATTCATTAGACTGTTTACCCTGCGATATAAAAGGCATGGCAAAGCAGGTAACGAGGAAGAAAAAGTTCAGTTAGTCTTGTGTGAAGACGCGGTGTGTTTAAGAGAGTAATCGTGGTTTGAAGATCTCCGTTATAAAGATCTGTCGAGCAAATTGATTAATAATTGTTATTGTTTACGCAAAAGCGTGCAAAGAGAAATAACCAAACAAAGCAATTGTTGTTGTTTACATCAATTTGTGAGCGGTGGCACACAGAATTGTGCGAACAATAAAGAAATTAATTGAAACTAAACACAATTTTTTTTATTTTATTTGCAATCTACGCACTCATAATTCAAACGTTTTTAAAAGGTAAAAACGTAACAATACATACACAATTGGTTATTACAACTCTTTGGATAGGTTTACGACCTTGTTTCTCACACAACTTAGGTTGGGTGTGTTAAATTTTCTTATAAGTGGCAGGATCTGCAGTTTAAAGTCGACTCTGTACGACAGATTTTTGAGAAACTTTTGATGGCAATTATATTTTCTCTCGGAGTTTTTGCCAGAAATCTGCTGAGAGGAAGTCGAAGAAATATTTTTTCATATTTCGTTTTGTTCGGAATGTCTGAGCTCTAGAGATTTCTAACCTGTCTATCATTGCCATTAAAATTTAAAAATAAAGTAACAGATGAAGGTTTAATTTACGCCATAAAAAATGTTAAAAAATACACAAAACCAATTGGTTCACATTCGGATTTCACCAGAATAATGAATTTTATTTAAAGAAAAAACCAAAATTTTGTTATCTCCCAATTATTTCTTCCGCCACTGTATGTATTTATATATGAAATGTTTTAATACGGTTGAAGTGGTTTTGGGTTATCCTCTCAGAAAAGGCATAAACCTACCTGAATATTAAAAACGTATTTTCTAGCAGTTTTGTTTATGCATTGCTGACTTTGCAATATACTTATATATTCGCAAAAGTTGCCTTACTTGATGATGATCTTGCACGAGTTGGATTTTGTAAGCACGCAAACCAAGATACTTCCGCAAAATCTTCCATAAAGTGGATGGACACAGATCCAATTTCTGTGCTCGATGGCGGATGGACTCATTCGGGTCTTCCTCAATGCTACGCTCTACAGCAGCAATGGCTTCTTCTGTACGCACCGTACAGCGTCTCTTGGGATGCGAGTTATCAATAAGAGTAAACATGGTGTGAAAACGTTCCATGGTTAATCGAATTAACTGCTCTGATGGATGATATGGACGTAGTGCGCGATACGTTTTCCGCACAGAACCATTATTTTCGAAATAAAATTGCACTATTTGCAAGCGTTGTTCAGGCGTGAGTCTATTCATGATGAATTGCCAAACCAAACTGAGAATAAATCACTTGACAGCTGTTAAATCGGCATCTTGAAAAGTAATGCCAACTTAAAGTTCTATACCTCTATAAAAAACACCCTTTATATACATTATAGCACTATTAATTTTTATTTTATTGTATTATTCTTTATTTTTTTAACTTATCGGACATGTTCTGTAAAACGCAGTGAACTGATGAAAATATGTTCAAGCAGAACTTAACAAAAAATGATAACAATTTTATACTTTTCTAAATAAAAATACCAAGCTAAAAACTTGCTTTATTTTTAACCAATTTTTTGTGTCATTTGTTTACTGAAAACTGACGATCCCATTACTCCTGGAATTTTAAACTTGTGATAGAAATGCATTTTTGATGCTTTCGTTTCTTCATCTGTCATGCGCAAATTGATTCAAAGAAGGCATAGTCTTTCTTCAAAAACATTAAGTATATCCCATAACATTTTACACAATGTAGAACGTCCCATACTGAGATTTATGTCATTGGCAATCACGCCTTGGAAAGAACCGGCCGCCAGAAATCTTAAAGCGCTCAGCAAACGTATCGTGTCTGGAATAGTACTTTATATGCCCAGCAGTTTCTTAATAAACCATCCTAAATGCAGTTTTATTCAGCCGGTAAAGCGTTGTAAAACTTAACACAAAATCCGCATATACATTACTCCTTTATATGTAGATATGTTTATACTTACGCCTGCTCCGGGACGTCTAATGGGTTAGAATAATCCCTCAGGACACGTCTTTTTAATTTTTCTTTTCTGTTTTGCAGCTTTTTTTAAAGAAATTATGCTTGAAAAGAAAAATTTAAGGATTTTTGCTCTTTATTTGTTTAGTTCTGATGTTTTGATTTTTATTTGTAATTCTAAAATATATGTTTTATTGTTTTCGTAAACGACTTCGAAAAATCGAAGATCGCAAGTAAAACGCGTGAGTTTCAGAACGCCCTGAAATAAATTTGGCGTTTTTAAAATCACTTGCGATTTCAAATCGTGCGATTGTCTGTATGTTAATTTTACTATATTTTCACAAATTGTCAGAAACTATAATATCAATAAGAAACACAGCTGACTTAGAAATTTGATATTTCCACTTTTTCAAACTTTTACTCCAGCGGAATTTATAATTCCTTTCTCGAGAAAAGCGTTTTCCGTGAGAAAGAAATTCTTTGAGAAAATTCGTGATTGGGCTGAATATAAAATATTTAGGGGTTTGGTAATACAACCGATTGCAGGCGGTTATAATCAGTATTATATTATAAGAAAAAAAAAATAAACGCAACAAGCAAAACAACTTTGCAATTGCAGCCTCAGGTAAGCTACATGCGTATTAATTATAATAAAGACAGCGGCAGCAAAGCATAAGGAAAACAAATAAAAATTAAATCGTTCATTAGTTTTTTAGCAATGGTACCACTTAAACATTTATTCGCGTTATATTTCATACATTGCGTTTTTAGTCTCTATTTATGCATGTTATTGTATTGACAGCATTAATCATCGCATTGCTAACATAAATCCTCCTACTGTTAGCACTAATTATCTTATTAGTACGAATAAAAATGGGAATTAGCATGAAAGCAAAGCAGCAGAATCATCCCATATATCCTATGCTTGAGAGATTGCTGCGTTTGCTGTGTTGCGTCTATTGTATTTATAGCATTACAATTGCTAGTTTCTGGTCATCCCATCACTAAATGAGGCAGTTCTAATCAAGAAGCTCCTAGAAGAGCTCGCAATATGCGACTTTTAATTCGTTTTCTGCATACTTAGGTCTGTCATCAGTTGTTTCTATGGTATACGAAGCAAACTTACATACATAACATACACATAGCCACAAAAGTATACATACGGATAACAAATTTCAGAAATTTTTTTAACTAATCCGTTTTCGTTGAAAATCTTTGTAACTGTCTGACAACTTTCCTCGTTTTTAAGACGGTCTTGGTTAAAAAATGTCTGAAATTTGTTAACATTTGTGGGTCTGCACAGTGTACATCAGGCCCACAAGAGTTAACAAATTTCAGATTTTTTTAACCAATCCGTTTTTTTTTGAAAATATTTATAATTGTCTGACATCTTTCTTCGATTTTAAGACGGTCTTTTGCTTTGGTTCAGAAATTTGTGAAATTTGTAAATCGGATGCATACCTTTGTGGGCCTGTGCAGAGCCACAATTCAGTTCAATTTCAGAAAATTGTTAACCAATGCAAAAGACCATCTTAACATCAAGGAAATTATAAAGATTTTCGACGAAAACGGATTAGTTAAAAAATTCCGCCAATTTTTTAACCGTACGTATAATTTAGTAACTGTGTGTATGTACATAATTGGGCATTACAACCCTACAGTCAAGATTACGGCTTAGCTTCTCATACCACTCATGTTGTGTGTGTTATTTTTATACATGAGTGGCGGGACCTACGGTTTAAAGTCGACTCCGAACGACATATTTTTCATAAACTTTTCATGGCAATTTTCATTTACTCTCAGAGTTTTTGCCACTAATCTGCTGAGAGGAAGTCGCCGAAGAAATATTTTTTCATATTTTCGTTTTGATGTCTGACCTGGGGTTTGATCCGTGACCTTACGTCTAATACGCCAACACACTACCTACTAGATTACGGCGAATTCATTTTGTAATGTGCTCCTCCCAAACTTTTTGCAAATGTTCTACTGCCCTAACAGATTGTTAGTGTAGCGGCGATGTTCTTGTCTTTCTTTAACCACATACTTTGCACATTTTCTTAAAGATGGTGAAACGAGAATAAACACAATTCCAAGGAGAATACATAAACACAAGATTTGTCATTACAAACTTTTAGTCAAGATTACGGACTAACCTATGTGGTGTATGTTAATTTTACATATGAGTAGCAGGACTTTCAGTTTAGAATTGCTCCGGAGAACAGAAACTTTGAACATATTTTGGCATTTTTTTTGCTCTGGGTTTGAATTGTTTCCCCACGTTTAATAAGCCAACACACCAGCTACTAGACTGCATCGGGACTACTGTAATCATAATTATATTTTAATTTCACATGAGTACGATGAGTACGTTTCCATCGAAAAACATAAAAATCAATTTTATTTTAAACAAAAATTTAATTACGAAACTTTTCCTCTAAACGACTTTTATACCCCGCATCTAACAAAATAATAATGGGCATTTATTTATTTATTTATTACAATACAATTACAAATTATATTTTAATTATATACGAGCGGAGTAACTTGACCATATGCTCAGTGTAGTGTAACAGACCAGAGTCTCTGATGGGAATCGACCCACGGCCCTCACGCTAATAGTCTAACACACTACCCAATAGACTACCAGGGCACCCTAATGGGCATTTAAAATTCGTAGAATATAGTCGTTGGGTATTTAAGGCAATAAAGAAACTCTAATGATTCCTCAATATTCTATTTTAGTCTCCACAGATATTATTTACTTTACTTTATTTATTCCACGTTTTATTTCCAATTTCCTTTATGTATGTGAAATGTAAAAAAAACTTCTTAAATTAATTAATAAATACGAAATGATTGCCAAGAGTTACTAACACAATCACCAAACAGGATGTTAATTTAATTACTTTTAAGTTTGCCATCAAAATGCTGTGAAAACACCTGAATAAACTTAAATCACCCTTGCGTTTCGAATATCATTTTTCATTTCAATTTCAAGATGCACGTACAACCTCAACAGTAACAACAAAACAGTTGTCCACATGACAATCTAGACAGGAAATGCGTTGTTTGTGCTTCGGTATATGAATGATTGTACATGTGGTTACATAGTAAGAAAGTGTTTCTAGTGTGGCAGCTATAATTGAGGAAGTGGATTGAGTGGATTGCAAAGTATTACCGGAAATCTCCTGTATTCAAAAACTTGCTAAATAATGTGAAATGTTTCACAGATTCCACAGTAGTTTGGGAAAGCAGAATATCGAGTGAAGCGATGTACGAGTACTTACTCAATGGAATGCATATATAGACAGACATAAAAGAGAAAAATTACTACTGCTTTGTATTTACCATGTATTTGTATGTATAAAACATTAATAAATGAAATCAGCATTATGGTATATAAAATTATGTGCTCTTCGGGAGAAATCTATAATACATGACCACTTTTATCCAATATTAAAATGATTCATCATTGGTCCAAAACAAAATATAATTTTGCCAAACTTTTTTTAAATGATCTATGATAGCATTTCGCTTCTTATATTAAACTGTAAAGGTCGTAGTCTAGTGGTAGTGTGTTGGCTTATTAGAAGTGAGGCAACGGTTCAATTCCCATGTCAGATTTCTCCAGCGATATTTTATTAAATATGCTTTAATGATAGAGTTTAAAAAAATATGTTACATAATTCATTCATAATTTCATCACTGATGAAAGCAAGTTTGAGGTATTTGGTATAAAAAAACCACCTAAAATGTGGCGAAATAAAAACGAAGCCTTCAGCAGTAAACATGTTACAAAGACGGTAAAGCACGGCGGAGGAGCAGTAATGGTCTGGGGATCTATGGCGGCATCAGGAGTTGGTAACCTGGTATTTAGAATCAACAATGAAAAAAGAAGGTTATCTAGATATTTTGAAACAAAATGTACCTCCTAGTGTAGAGAAATTAGAACTATCATAAAACTGTATGTTTCAACAGGACACTGATCCTAAGCATACTTCCAAAATTGTGAAAGAGTTGTTGCTCCATCATTGTCCAAAAACTCTGAGTCATCCATCACAATTCCCAGATCTTAATACTATCGAGCACCTGTGGGAATATCTCGACAAAAAAATTTGAGATAGAAATATTTCTAGCAAGGATCACCTGAAGGCAGTTTTACAGGACGAATGGAATAAAATTCCACCTGATTTTACGAAAAAACTTGTTGATTCAATGTCTAGAAGATTATCAGATGTGATAAAGTCAAAAGGATTACAAACAAAATATTAAATACAATTTTTTAGACAATTTTAATGTATCTGCTTACTTTATTTTGATGCGAAAAATATGGTACATTTCCACTAAACATGAATTAATATGTTATGTTCCTTAGTTTTTCAATTTCTTGTTAATGAATTTTATTTTTCTTAAGTTATTTATGAATTATGTAAAATTTTTTCCAAAACTTTGTCATCAAAGTAAATATAATAAAACTGTTTTTACAAGATTTTAAGGTGTTTACTTTAGTTTGACGCACACTGTATGTATATATGTACATACATAAGGGTGGAGGGCATCAAAAATGTTCAATTATCTACGTGTCTGACGCTTAAATTGGTCTGAATTTGATAGAGGAGATAATATATTAGCTTTACCACGGCTGTGTTTTGTAGCTTATTCGTATACGCTGTGGGTGTATATAAAGTCGCCGTAGTCTAGTAAGGCGACGCTTCAAATCCTAGGTCAAAACGAAATATTAAAAAATATTTCTTCGGCGACTTCCTCTTAGCAGATTTCTGGCAAAAACTCTGAGAGTAAATAAAAATGATTAGTGATTAATGAGATTAGTCTTTAAAACGATATTCATAAACGTTTTGTTCAAACTCATATGTTATGAGTTTACAAGTTTACCGTAAAATATGATTTTCTCTCATTTTTTTCAAGTTTAGCTATTCTTACTTGCAAAATTTAATGATGACATTCTGAAAGTGCATTATCTTGTGAATAGATTGGCACTTTGTTTGATCAAATCGGACAAAAATTACCGTCGTTATAACTTAAATAGTATAACAGTCGTATTATATTTTTTATATATGTATGTCATATTATCAAATGAACTTTCAGTTCAAAAATTTTTAGAATTTTTAATGGTGTAAACTTGCCAGTGAACGGCAAATTCAACATTGCCAGGCTATGCATACCACCGAAGTTGGCCAATATTTGCGCAAAGGGAAATAATAATATTTGCAAAAAACACAAATATAAGCCGACTTCTGGTAGTCGTGCAAACTGAGACTTTTTGCGATATACAATTTATACATTTTTAACTGAAAGTTCATTTGATAAGATGACATACAGTGGATAGCAAAAGTCTTAGTACGGCAAAACATGTTAGCAATTTCATGAATTTGTAGCAAAAGTTCGTATAAATAATTTAAGTTTTTATACGTATTATATTAATTTATTTCGGTTTTGTTATAAAACAAAAAAAATTTTAATCTTCTTACAAAACAAAAAATTTTCTGGTGACTCCTTATTTAAGCACAGCAAAAGTGTAGGTACCCCTAACGAGAACTCAGTGTAAATTTAAAATTCAAAGGCCTAACATATGAAAATGTTATTTTTTGTATTTAGTAGAATATCTCTTAAGGACAAGTACTCCATTTAACCCATTTGGAATTGAATGTACAAGTTTTGTTTAGTGTTTTCTTATGGTACAATGTGCAAATTTTTTGGTTGACTTTTATTTGAGGTTTAGCGTTTACGTAACCGTTCTTTCAAATTATTTCCTAAATACTCTCTTGAAGTCATATCGGGACTTGTGCAAGAGTATTAAGCCTGTGGAACTTTTTTTTTTATCAAAACATGTTGGAGTACTAAGACTTTTGATGTCCACTGTGTATACAAGCTTTTATAGGAATAGTTGGTTTTATTTAAAAAAAAAATTTCTACATTAAAATACATCGTCAGTGCCAAGAGTGATTAAACTGTTCTTATTAGAATTGAATAAAATGTCTATGGTTTCCGAAAATGTTTCCAATGTTTAAATAATTAAATTACTTGAAATTTATTGTTTAAAAATTGCCCAAATTTGAAAAATAAGAAATGAATACAAAGTCAAAGTATTTTCTTAAAGGACTTATTTAATTATGAGGGTATTGAACATAAATTTTATTCAAGAAGATTATAAATTTATAAAAAAAAACTGTTATTCAATTTAAAGTCGTTCAAGTTTTATTATTTTAAAATGTATTGTCTTGCTTGGGTCTATGGTTTGTTTTTATTATTTTAACTTTTAGAAAAAAACAAAAGACTTATATGTCGTTTTTCAAATTTTGTGGAAACAATAAAAATTTTGTGATGGATCAACTGTGAATTCATGGCGATTTTGTTATGCTTGCATAGAGAAACAAAAGAAAATCCACAACAATAAACAAGACAACAGGTATTACAAATTAATTAACTATACAACCACATTTATACAGTATGACACCAAATGTATTTATAGTTTTAAGATTTGTGGCAAAGTATATAAGGTGCAGAAAATAAATATTTTCAACTTTTGGAAAAGAAATAAAGAAAAAAATATAATAAAATAAAACATGGACTTTAATTTTCAACTAGTTTACAACATTCTTCTTGAATAAAAGATGTCCAGACCACATATGTACATACATACATACATACATAATTCGTCATTACAACCAGAGATCAGCAAAGAGTATTCAAAAAGATGAGTAGATTCGAATCATTATCAGAAATTATGAGTTCTGATACTTATACGCATTCATACTTAGTTTAATATCATACTCATACTACTCATATTCAAAGTTTGAAATTCTCATTGTACGCATACTTAACAATATGCATGATGTTGTTGATTTTGACTCTCTATCACTCAACATTTACAAGAATCACAAAATAAGTATAATTCGCGTACGAACAATACAATACTCACTAAAAGGTTGTGTGTTCGCTTTGCTTGCTGTCTTTGTCTTTTTCTTTCTCTTTTTTTGTAAGTGCAACAATAACTAAGACTGTAAATTTTGATGAGTGATTCGAATCACTCGAATTATTTATGAGTATTATAAGTATTTTTCTAAATTTATGAATCTAAATGAGTAGGCATATGAATCAAACATATTTTGAATGTTGTGAGTTTGATGTCGACGTTGTACTCATACTCATTGCAACCTGTACTTAAACATCAATGTTGTAGGGAGTACGAATGAATCATAGTAGTTAAATTTCAATACTGTTGACTCACTCATGCTCATAATTTCCTAAGTACTGATAACAACCCTTCAGTCTTTATTACAGCCTAGATTCTCACACCACTTATGTTGTGTGTGTGTCAATTTTTGTACATGGGCGGTGGGCAGTTTAAAATCGGCTCCGAACGACAGATTTTTAAGAAATTGCATTTTTATTTATTCTCAGAGGTTTTGCCAGAAATCTGCTGAGAGGAAGACGCCGAAGAAATATTCTTTAGTTTTGTTCGAGATGCCTGACCTGGGTTTTGAACCATGGCCTAGCGTCTAATAAGCCAAAGACGTGCCCTCTCAATATTGTTATTCTTTCATAAGAGATTGGGATCAAGAATGACTTCCAGATATTAACTCTCTTCAATAGCGCTAACGACAATAGTAACATTAATGTTTTCAGCGTACGCAAAGCAACTACAAGTAGATAGGTAGGTAGAAGTGGCTGTCCCTCCCCTATTCCAGGATCCACTTGGAGCTTCCAATGAAGCGATTCAGACTGCCAATATCCATGCATGACAGTTCATTTAGATTCTCCATGTAGTAGGCACCCAGGTGTCTCTTTCTATTCCGACCAAATACCGGGCATGTGCACAGTAGGTGAAGAATAGTCTCATCCTCCTCCTCATCTCCACAGCTTCCGCAGAAATCATTCGAAAGGTGTCCAAGACCAATAAACCTCACCTGCGTTCCTATAACGCAATGCCCCGTAGTAACCCCGATAACAGTGCTGAGTTTAAGCAGAGTCGCCATGCGCCTCCTATCCAGCCCTGGCCAGATTTTTTGCGCCGTTTGTGCCCTTGTCCGAAGCTGTTCACCTACTGTTGACAAGATCTACGATTGCATTGTCAATTATAAGCTTGCAGGTACCAAAGGCATTTCCAATGTAGAGAATTCATTAGACAGTTCGATGATCGTGCACTGTGTGGAAATAATGTCATTTGGTATACTCTGCATGACGAAGTTGAAGGGATCGCCTTGTCTGAAACTATGCACGACATCAAAAGGTTCAGAGAGGTTCATCCCTACCTGGACAGTCAACGTCAATCTGCATTCCAGGAACATTGGGGCAAATACACGATTGCTTACAAGGCTACCAAAGGCAGCCTTTGATTCAACAAAAAGATGGTGTGTTTCGAGTTGTTCTTGCTCCAGAATTTGACGTAATATCAATATCTGTTCGATAGTGGACTTACCAGATCTGGAGCCGCACTGACAATATCCAATTAGTCTTAGCTATTAAAGTTCTTATATATTCTACTGACTGCACTTGGATTCTTTTCACTGATATTGTTTCTTCCTAATTTCCTCTATTTATACCAAAATTTAATAAAACTCCTTAAATTAATTAACAAATACGATATGATTTCCAAGAGTTCCTAACACAATCACCAAGGGGGATGTTAATTTAAATACTTTTAAGTTTACCATCGAAAAGCTGTGAAAACACCTAAATAAACTTAAATCACCTTTGCGTTTCGAATATCATTTTTCATTTCAATTTCAAGACGCACGTGCAACGACGATAATAACAACAAACAGTTGTCCACATGACAATCTAGCCAGGAAATGCGTTGTTTGTGCTTCGGTATATGAATGAATGTACGTGTATTTAACGAATAGTAAGAGAAGATTTTTGAGTTCTACTCAACTAATTGAACAACTGAGACTAGGTGGTTACTCGGGTGTATTTAATTTTTTGTATTTTGTCGCATAGTGTAATTATGACAGCATGTCGTTTTCTATATGAAATTGTAGACGCCGTAATCTAGTGGGTAGTGTGTTGGCTTATTGGACGTGAGGCCATGGTTGAATCCCCAGTTCCGATTTCTCCAACAACATTCTCTCAGCAGATTTCTGGCAAAAACTATGAGAGGAAATAAAATTGACATGAAAAATTTTTCAAAAATCTGTCATACGGAGTCGACTTTAAGCTGAAGCTTCCGCCACTCATGTATAAAAATAACACACAACATAAGTGAGAAACTGTAATGACCAACTATGTATGTACATATGTATATACATATGGGTTGAGGGTCATCCGAAATGTTCAATTTTCTACATATCTGATACATAAATTAGTCTGAATTTGGTCTAGGAGATTATTGGCATACAACTGCTGCAACCACAAGAAAAAGTAAGATCTCGGTAGTAGGTTATCAACACTTCCACGTTAGATGACAATGAACTCAAATGTCTCGTGCAGAATATCCACTGAGGCCAGTGGCTTACTGTTTTGTTGAAATCACATATTATTGGTGTCCAGATCATCTAATTTTTTTTTTTAATGTAAAAAATTGTTTTCTTTTTGGCATTTCATTGGCATTACATTTTGAGTTTCGAATAATTACTTTATCATCGTGATATTTACTTTTGCTTTTGTGTACTAAAAAATTAAACGAAAACCGTGAGATTTATCACAACTGTTTAATTACAGTTTCTATTTGCGGTGAAAAATATGTTCCTTTTTAGGGTTTAACAGGAGATTTAAAATTATTATTAAAGTTTAACCTGGATGGTCACTGTTCGTCGAATCTCATTTACTCTCTATAGTATAACTCTTTTATGTTTGACCAAATTTTGATCTTTTTATCAACAACGTTAGTTGAGTAGACGTACGCTAGCCACCCATTTTTTAAAATCGATTTTCGCAGGTTTATAGTCGTCGCAACGACGAAGAGTATCTTAAATGTAACTTTTTATGTTTACAGTGTAATAGATAATAGTAATAGAATAGAACAGTAATAGAATTTTAAATTTTACTTTTGTCAACATTACATTATATATACCCACGATATGTTCCTTAAAGAACAGTAGCCAAAACACCGACGGCAGTACCTGAAAGATCTGCATGAAACCCTTGTGACTCCCTATTTGAAGAGTAGACTCGAGACACCTAGTTTGCAGACTTCAATTAAAGAATTACAATTAAAAAATTCAAAATATAATACCAAATACGCAAGAAGCTGTTGAAGATATTAATATAGGACCAAAAAAGCGTAAAATTTCTCACATCTGTCCGTATAGCAAGCGCAGAATGACGAAAAATGCATGCAATATATGTATGAAAAGTATCTGCGGTGAACACAAAATTGAACAATGCATAAAATAAGACTAATAATCAAATATTGTTTTCTTTAATAATACTTTACTCTACATTTTTAAAGACTGTATATGAAATAAGTCATTTTTGTTTTTATGTTTCAAGTTTTTGTTGTCTAGAAACTATAATTAATTTTAAAATCAAAAAAAAAAAAAATTAAGGAAGAAAAGAAATTTTTTATGTTATATTCTATTTTCTTTTATTTTTTGAATAAAATGCTTAACTATAAATATTTTTGTTTAAATTTAACTCTAAAAACTTTTCCGCTAGAATCATTTTTAAAAATTGTTCGTCGATTCAACTAAGAATAATGTACAACAATAAAGAGTAACCATAGAGGGTTAATAGGAGATAAAGAAAGTTATGTTACTATTAGGTGCGCAACTAACGTCCCGCAGATTTTTTTATGAAATTATAAATTTCTTTAGAAAAAAAGGAAGAATAGAATTTAAGTACTGCTAGGAGAAAAAGGTGCATCTTTTGATGGTTCATCTAACAGAATACCTAATAACCGGACAGCAAAATATCTGAAGATATACAGTGGACAGCAAAAGTCTTAGTACGGCAATATATTTTAGTAATTTCATTAATTTTAGCCAAAAGTTTGTATAAAAATTTATATTTTGTACATTTCTTTTATTAATTTATTTCTGTTTTATTATAAAACAAAAACCTATTTAATGTTTTTCATAAAACAATAGAAAATTAAGGAAAAATTTCAGAGGACTCCATTGGTACCCCCAAGGAGAACCCTGAGTAAATTTAAAACACAAAGGCTTAATATATGAAAATGTTATCCTTTGTATTTAGTACAACCTTATGGTCAAACACTCCATTTAACCCATTTGGAATTGAATGTACAAGTTTTGTTTAGTGTTTTCTGATGGCACCATGAGCAAGTTTTTCGGTTGACTTTTGTTTGTGGTTTAGCGATTACGTAGCCGTTCTTTCAAATGATGCCCTAAATACTCTCTACTGTCAGGATTTTGTGCAAGAGTATTAAGCCTGTGGGGACTGTTTTTTTGTCAAAGTATATTGCCGTACTAAGACTTTTGCTGTCCACTGGGCAGTGGAGTATGAAAGAGGAAGAATTACGAAGGGGTTTAAATGAAAACGTATGTTAGTAATAATAACAATATATACATAAGTACATACATAATTGCTCATTACAATCCTTCATCCAGGTTTACGAACTAGTTTCTCGCTTATGTTGTGTGTGTTAATTTTAAACATAAGTGGTGGGACGTACAGTTTAAAGTCGTATGCGAACGACAGATTTTTGAGAAATTTTTCATGGCTGATTTTTGTTTACTCTCAGAGATTTTGATAGAAATCTGCTGAAAGGAAGTCTTCGAAAAATTTATTTTAAATATATATAAACTCTAATACAAATAAAAAAACCCCTAATGTAAGACCCCAAAGTGTTTTAGTTTTTAGCTCAAAACTTTTAATCCCATTTTATTACTTTTTCTTTTCGTTGAAGATTTATTTTTTCTGCAGGATATCATATCCTTTTAGTGTTTTGCACTCTTAAATACTTTCCTTAAATTTTTCTGTTTGCACAAAAAGTTTAAAAGTCATGTGCATTTTTTTTTTTTTTAGTTTAATGACTGACTAGGTGACGGCATTTGCCGATGTAAAATGAAGGCATCGAAATAAAAAACTGAAGAAATTCTTAAGTTTTTATGGCACGAAAATTTTTGAAAAATTTTACTTCTAACCAGAAAGTCTTCGCAAAACATAACATGCACGAGTGTAAAGTGTTAACGCATAATTTCTTCATATTTAGTTTGGGAAAGAAAAACGTAAGGTAAAGACGCGATTATTTTTTAGTCTGTTTAAGTACATTTTCGAAACCTACAAGTGTAAGAAAAAGAAGAAAAAGAAGAAATAAAAAACTTTTTAAATATTAGCAAAAATAGCTTCAACACCTTGGTGAAGTAAAATAATTTATTTCAACTTTTTTATAACCTTGATATAGAGAACTGCTGTTTTACTAGCGGAACTGTTAGTAAACCAGTGAGTTCGCTGAAAAGATGCAAAATGGAATGGTGGCTGGAAGGTATTATATTTTAATACTACTTCCAATCAATTTATATACTTGTTATATCGACGCCTCCATTCTATAACGTTTTAAGTGTACTTAGAACGTTTTTAATGTTCTTGTGTTTTTAAATTCTGCATTCTCTAACTTAAATACTGGTAAAATTTGTTTAAGATGCGCCGATCCATTCCGAAGTTATAGGGAAAATCTACTAAGAATATACATATAGTCGTATATCACGTGAAAACTTTGAGAGCTCAAACTAAAAACACACTTTTTCGACTTAGAATGTTATAGAACGGAGGCGTCGATATGTACTTGTAATATATACATGGGAGTGATAACAGTTGGAACTGGCCATTTGGGTGCCGCAATGGCCCAGTTGGTAGTGTGCTAAACTTTAAGTGCCGAAGCCGTGGGTTTGATTCGCAACAGAGACTCTGGTTGTTTGTGATTGTCTGACATTATATATGATTACTCACAATAGAAAAAGGAAATAGAGCGCCGGCGACAATTTAATAAAAATATTTTATGTACACATAAAATAATTTAATTTTATAGTAAATTGAATTTTATAATAAATTTACTTCTTTCTTTAAAAGGAATCCAAAACAATTGAAAAGAAACAATCAAATCTAGAAAAGAGAAAACAATTATTTTCTGCCTGTTTAAGATTTAATTTTAAGAATCATTCATTTTTAAATGCTCAAGGATATGTATTCTGAAATTAATTGAAAATTTTCTAGAATATCTTTGAAATTAATACCTTCGATGGAATGGTTTATTGTACAAATTGTTAAAGAAAAATCAAAACTAAATTGTTTTTCTTGTTGGACAACCAGTCTGAAGGTTATCAATGACTTGCTTGAATAAAATCTAAGCAAATAGAAATGCAATACAAATAGAGAATAGACGGACATTGAAATGGAAATCTACATATAAACATATTATCAAGTTGTACTTTATGAAGCATTAAAAAGGACAGAAGGAAAAAAATTATTTGGTTGAAAAAGTCATTACTTCTACACTTAATAAATTTAACATTAAAATTTATATTTCAAAATATCTTCAGAAAAAATTATTACTGAACAGAATAAAATTACTTCATTATGTTTATTCTATATTATATAACTTTATAGTTAGTAAAGTTACTAACAATATGATATAATATTAACGCTTTCATAATTTTCCCCATTGCTTGAATGTTTCAATTTTTCTCGCCGAAGTAATGTGGTGCTGACCTTAGTAAAGGGAGTTTTGTGGTTAATACGGTTATTAAAAGAGTGTTCACTATAATATATAAATGTATCGTTTAAATCTCTAATTTGTCATTACATGTTATTAAATTAAGCCATTTTCGGAAAGAAGAACGCTTTCGGAAGAGATGCAGTTTGATGTCAAATAGACGACTTTATTTTTAGCAAAATGTGTAATACGGTGTTCAAATATGCACCTTTATTGCGTAAATCGCAATAAACGCTATTATTGAGCTCAATATTTCATATAAAGTTTCAATTAATAATTGCGCAATAAATTATTATAATATTGAGTTAAACTTAAAATGCAGTACTGTCATAAGTATATTTAGTGAGAACGTTACAACTTATGCCAACAAATTTTGTTGATATTTGAAAATCCATACAAATATCAACAACGTCAAATAAAAATGGCGAGTGTGGTGAAAGGTAAGTTTATTTATATTAACACGAATTCTACCGATACTTCTTATATTTCTATTCCTATTCTATTCTCTTTCTAATATATATAATTTAAAATATCTAATGATTTAAAATATATGGTATGTTTTGAAATTTTGGGGATAAGGACTATAATAAAACAATGAAATAAGAATTTTTATTAACAAAATAGAATCAGAAATTTTTACTATAATACTCGCTTGGAGTAGAATGAATATCCATCTGCCTGAAAACAAACAATATACCGAATCATACCAGGCAATGCCTAAAATGTCCAAAACAGTGAACACAGTGAAAATCAATATAGAGAATCAGTGTTCAGGGCAAATAACTTCCCGCAGTGGTTAGGGCAGATTACATGCATACCTCAGTAAAAAAATACAAGATAGGAGTAAATCTTCAAAAATATATTCGATGTATTTTTTCATAGAAGTCATAAAGGCAAATAGCGGTGTTATAATGTTATATTGAAAAAATTCTGATAAAAAAAATCTTAAATGAGTAATTTTTCCCGTCACGGTAGGTTTAGTGTTAAATTTATGAATTGTTATAAAAAAATAAAAAAAAATTTGTTGTTTTCCAGCTGTCGAATGATTATTGAATAAGCTGATTTGCGTATGCCTGAACACTTAAAACAATTTTGTCAATTAAACGAATATTGATTCAATTAAAAGTCATGCCTGAACATAGTATAAAGCTCTTAAGTTTAATTTGTCAATATGCGGCAAGAAATGCCAACATCAGTATTATTGTAATACACAATTTTATGACATGTAATGAAAACATTCTTCGAGTATTTACATTTTACATTTGTGCGTTAAATTCTTCCCCAACGATTTCTTCTTTCTTTCTTGCCGAAAGTGTGCGGTAGCTTAATGTTAATTCGCTTGAAGTCAATTCGAACACTGAAGGCTAATAATTAAAAAACAAAATTTAACCACTAGCAAAAAATAAATCTCCTTTTCCAAAACAATAAAAGCCGTTGTTCTTATGTTTTATAATTATAACGAGTATTCTGTATTGCACATATTTATTTATAAAGGTTCGTAATATTTTTGTGAGGGTAATTAATATTTGGGATTTTGTATGTTTTATTCTTAACACGTACGAAATTATTATAACTATAATTCCACCTGAAAAGTTTACGATTTTGTTGCAAATGAACCCTAAAATAAACACACTCATATAAAGATACAAAGTTCACTGCAAACTATTAATCAGATCCTATTAATCCTATTATGGTTAAGATTGTGTAAGATTGTATATAAGTAAGGCTGGAGGCTTATTTGTAAAGTATAATTTATTATCTTGTTATTCACATAGGGCTGTGACAATGCGTCTCCTCCTCCATCTTCCTTGTATATTTTTACTTTATTTCAGTTGAACTTTGCCGACTAAGGAGGTGATGTTTCGGTTGACGCCAAATTCGAAATCACCAAACAGTCTTAATTTCTTGCCGATGACAATCTTGGCTGATTTTCTTGTTGTTGTACTGAAGTCGTGGTAGTGGATAGTGTGTTGTCATATTAGAGGTGAGGCCTCGGTTCAAACCTCAGGTCAGGCATCTCCAACTGAACGAAATATGAAAAAATATTTCTTCGGCGGCTTCCTCTCAGCTGATTTCTGGCAAAATCTTTGAGAGTAAATAAAATTGCCATGAAAAGTTTCTCAAAAAATATGTCGTGCAAAGTCGGCTTTAAACTGTAGGTCCCTCCACTCATGTATAAAATTAACACACACAACATAAGTGGTGTGAGAAACTATTATGTATGTATGTTTGTGCTTTGCTGGCCGATCTTTTTATTGTCCCCTTACCACCTTTCATAGACTAGATCGTTCTACCATTCAGTCTCTCCGAACTATTGTTCCAAACCGAAATTTGAAAATCGGTAAATATATAATACGACTATTCAGCTTCCTTTTCAGTAATTTTAACTCTTATTACAACGCCTTTACTTTCTTTCAAATTCCTTTTTTATCATCTATCTGACTGTCTTTTCAGATTCCAATTTCTTCTATTGCAGGTGGCCTCACTTCTTGACTTTCATTATTCTTCTTCTGTGTTACCTCTGTTGGCCGTACTACGAGAACTGTATCGTCTACCATTATATTCGCAATTAACTTTTCTATTCGAGCTTTAAACTTTTTCTAGACTCTTTTTGAGATTTTCTTGTGGCAGCTGCAACCGTTGCTAGCCATCGAGCGAATGTTAGAGAGTTCCTTCGATGAAGAAGTAACTAAGGAACATCTAAATAACATCCCGCTCAATTTTTCAATGAACTTATACTGTCGCTGTATTTTTTCAATATTTGTATACACGTACTTACATTATTTTGTAAGTAACGATGTAAATATTATCGGGTGGGCTATCTATCGGTTTAAATTTGAACCATTAGTTATTTCCAAGCTTACTTATATCATTCTATTCTGTCGCAAAATTCAGTATATTATCTCTACTGAACGTAATGAATCGATTTGCCCTTGAACAACTTTGGGATTTGTTGGGCCAATGAGAAACTGCGCGATGATGTCGGTTTTGCCAAAACAATAATCTTTTCGGATGAAGCTAATTTTCATCTTGGTGGGTACGTTAATAAGAAAAATTGCCATATTTGGGGCTCAGAAAGCCCATACGTGGTTCTACAGAAACCTATGCGCTCATTACGAGAACACCGATTGACACAGCTTGTAAAGCGGATGCATCATTGGCCCATATATCTTTCAAAATGAGGATGGCTTAAACATGACGGTTAATGGATACACCTATCGCACATGGTGTTGATGTGAACGATATTTGGTTTCAACAGTATGGTGCAGCTTTTTTAATTATCCGCAATGATGACGTGAATTGGCCGCCAGAAGCTGCGATTTGACACCGTTGGACTATTTTCTCTAGAGCGCCCTTAAAGAATAGTTAAAATAACATAATTGGTCATTACAACCCTTCAGTCAGGATTACGACCTAGCTTCCCACACCAGTTATGTTGTGTGTGTAAATTTTTTTATATATATTAGTGGCGGAACCTACAATATAAAGTCGACTCCGAAAGACAGATTTATGAGAAACTCTTCATGGCTATTTTATTTACTCTCAGAGTTAATGCCAGAAATCTGCTGAGAGGTCTTGATGTCTGACCTGGGATTTGAGGCCTTATGTCTAATAAGCCGACACACTACCTACTAGACTACGGCGACTATGTTAAGGAATAGTTTTACAGATAAATCGGAGGCAATTGAGCATTTGAAAGCCAATAATCGTGATGAAATTGCCGAGATACGACCTACTCAAAAAAATGCATGATCGAGTGAGGTACTATGAAATGAATGAAATAATATTCCAATTCTAACTGGAATAATTGTACTTCACAACAAAGAAATAAATTTGGGAAAATTTCAAACCCCTTTGGTTTTATTGCATTTTTCAATTTAACCGTTATATGGCCCACCCGTTATTTTTCGTTCTTATAATCTTTGAACTGAGTCTCATATAAAAGAGAGATAATGACAAATTTTGAGACGCTAGCATGCCACATTCCTCCTCATTATCGATAAAAATAAAGCATTGAAGAAATTAAAAAATTCTCGATTGGGTCGTGTTCGCTTTATCATACCATATGCAAACATCATATGATGAATTTTATAAAGGAATTTTACCATTAAATTATCTTTAAACTATTCATATTTGGAAAATTTAATTCTTTTTTCGGATAAAATATAAAGACTGCACGAACATATTAATGATATAAATATTTTATATTTTTCTCGTACACCAGTCAACAAAACTTTTGAAATTGAAAACTTATATTTGCTGCATTTTATGATAGTATTTGCCTTCAACATATCTAGACTATAATAAAAAAGGTAAGTTAAAGCTTTTATACGACAGAAATTTAAAAAGGAAAAATGATGAATAGAAGTAAGGTTCAAAGGTGGCGGAAAAGGAAAAGTAAGATAAAAAAAATTGAATGTTATGTAATATTTCATGCACACATGTACAACAGCAGCACTGACACTAGCAATGACAATGACAATGGCATTATGTAAGTGTCAGCTATGAAATATGTTTTCAAATTTTACTTAACATTGTTGTGTGCTTTATTTCTTTACAGTCGCTTGCCAAGATACACTGTGTATAAAACATAAACTTGTAAAAATAATACTGAAAAAAAGGAATGTAAAATGCTAATGATATTATTATTACAGTAATACCACGATTTACGTCGCGATTGATTCCAAAAAATGGCGTCATAACTATAAACGATGTAAATTGAATAACATATTGCCCATGAAAATGAAAAATGTAGATACTGGTGTATTGGTTTTACATCGCTTAACATTAAAATTATTAACAAAAGCTACAAAAAACAATGCAGCGAACGATCCTGTTTACAAATTATCGTACTGCTTAATGCATTAGCAACATGTTCAACGTAATGCTAAAAGTAGAATTAGTCTTTAGCCTCGGTAAACCAAAACAGTGAGCAATGTTGTTCATATGCTGAAGACGAACGTATGTTCCATAACGTTCCGACAATGTTTTACTAAACGAGGCTTTTAGCTTTTGTTACGTTCCGAATCAGCTGTTTTTGTTTTGTAAATGAGGAATACGTATAAGTCGTTAGCTTTTCTATTCCATTCCGTACGAGTATTGAATATAAATAAATAAATAGTATAGTAGGTAGTGTGCTGGCTTACTAGACGTGAGCCCACGGTTCAAACATCATGTCAGACATCTCCAACAAAACGAAAAATGCAATAAAAAATATGTTTTCGACTACCTCCTTCTGCCAAAAACTCTGGGAGCAAAGAAATTGGCATGAAAAAGTTTCTCACAAATCTGCCGTTCGGAGTCGAACGAATCACACTTGTAGATTTATACTCTAACAAGTTAAGGTTATACGGCCTGTTTAAACATCAGGCCCACAAAAGTTAACAAATTTCAGAAATTTTTTAACCAAGACCGGCTTAAAATCAAGGAAAGTTGTCAGACAATTTCAAAGATTTTTAACGAAACCGGATTAGTTAAAAAATTCTGAAATTTGTTATCTGTATGTATACTTTATATATATATATTATATATATATATATATAAGCTGTTTATATATTAGTATATATGTATATTATATATATATATATATATATAAGCTGTTTATATATTAGTATATATGTATATTATATATATATATATATATATATATATATATATATTATATATTACATATATAAAAATATAAAAATGCATGTTTGTTTGTATGTACCTTAAGGAATCGTAAACTATGCATGTGATCATGTTATGTTCTTTAGCAAAGTTGTTGAGCATGAGCCGGGGAAGGTTCCTAAGTTGGTTTGACCAATTTCCAATAGATAACGCTACTGAGAATTATTCAAAATGAATTGAATCGTAAACTATGCATTTGTGTTAATCGGGCAAATACCAGACATTTTAGGAATCATCATTTATGATTTTAATATCATTTAGTATAACTCATTCCCATAAAATGTCAATCACAAGTTTGATACATTGTTATTTTGGAATATTTTTAAAAATGCTGTTGGGTTCAATTGGATTGGGTACCTTATGAGATTCTACTAAATTTAAACGCATTTTTCACATCCTTCCCGTGCAATCATGCCTCCGAAGCGACAAGATATTGGTGTACCTGCACCTCAAGAAGCATTGAGGCTGGCAAATCTTCGAGTACAAGCCGCTGAGACCCGTTCGCATGAATCACTTCAACAACGACAATTGAGATTTGAAACTGATCGAATGCGTACTACTCAGGCCCGTTCGTATAAATCATCTGGACAACGGGAAAAAAAACCCATAAAATGATTCAAAATTAATTGGACATTTGTGTAATGCTAGTATTAAATAAAAATGCTGGCAGTACGAATTAGAAGTGCTGAGGATATTAGTATGTGAATAAAAGAAAAGCCTATCAATCCTGAGTATTTGAGGAGTGGTTATCACTTTTGAAGAATTTGGTCTTCTTCCGGGTTTTTGACGACGTAGTGCACGTGTCTTTCTTTAACCGTTCCAAGGGGTTTTTGAATACATCTATCTTCTGTAGAAATTTTAACGCTGACATTTGGGCTTGTTGTAGTATTTCTAATACTTAGCCTAGTGAACACTACATTGTTAGATGAATAACTTAAGTACCAGGTTCTTTTTTTCTTTCACCTATTAAATTTGTTTTCATTCGTTACATGTAATCCATTTTTCGATCAAAGCATAGTTCAAATTGAGAGCACTATGCGACAAATTAAAAGGAATGGAATGCACCCAACTAATGACATAGTGTAAGTTGTGAGTTTTATTGAGTAGAACTCAAAAATATTTTTTTTTATATTTCTTGACCCCTCCAAACTTGTTTTATTCGACAAAATTGTTTTTTGGACTTTACGCACAAATTTATTGATTACCCAAACATTTCTGAACTGATGTCCAAAATGTAAACCTTATTAGAAAGGAAAGGGAATGGTCTTTAAAACGATATACATATATGTATTATTTGAATTAACATTATATGAGGTCTGATGAGGTAAACTTGAGAAATGCTAAATTTTTTCATATTTTTTCAAATTTGTCCGCTCATACTAGCAAAATTTAATTCTAAAATATGAAATAAGTGATGACGTTCTGAAAGTGCATTATCTTGTGAAGAGATTGACACTACTCTTGTTCAAATTGGACAAAAATTACCGTAGTTATTATTTAAATAGTATAGCAGTGGAGTTATATTTTTATATTTTTTTTTTAAATGAACTTTTAGTTCAAAAATTTATAGAATTTTTAATAGATCTTGACGGCTTATCGGAAAATGTATCAATTTCACATTTGAACGACCACCAGAATTTGGCCTATGTTGGCGCAAAGAGAAATAATAATATTTGCAAAAAACACAAATATTAGTCGAGTTCTGATAGATGTGCAAACGTGAAATTAACACATTTTGCAATAAACAATCAAGATCCATCAAAACTTTTGAAAATTTTTGAACTGAAAGGTCTTTTGAAAAGATAACATATATAAAAAATATAACACGACTGTTATACTATTTAAATGAAAGCTACGGTAATTTTTGTCCGATTTGATCAAACGAAGCATCAATATTTCCACAAGATAATGAACTTTCAGAATGTCATCACTTATTTTATATTTTTTAATTAAATTTTGTAATTAAGAATAGGTAAACTTTAAAAAATTAGAAATAAAATATTTTCCAAGTTTTCCCGATCAAAAGTCATAATATGTAAGTTTGAACCATATGTTTATGTATACCATTTTAAAGGCTCATCTTTACCATTTTCAAAAAATTTTAGAATTGGAAATAGGTTAAGAAATATTTAGGTAATCAATAGTTTTGTGTGAAAATATCAAAAATGCCGTTTTTATCAAATATAACAAGTTTGGAGGGTTCGAGAAATATAAAAAAGTGTTTTTGAGTTCTGCTCAACAAAACTCACAACCTACACTATGTTATTAGTTGGGTGTATTTTGACTGTCGCACCGTGTAGTTTGTTGTCGGTTGCGATATATATTTCAGCATCTTCTGGATTGCCTTCCTGCCGAATCTATCTGGTTTTGCAAACGAAGTTGATGGTTGTCTCGGATTTCTTTCGTTTAGCATTCTGAAAATAAAGGCATTTTTCATCGTCAGTAACAATTCGATGTAACACTGATTTCTAAATTTCTTTGAAGCATAATTTTTGGTTTTTCAAATCCGGTGGCAACCATTTTCCATACTTTTGGATCTTTCTTATGGTTTTTAAACGGGCAGAATTTGTTTGTTGTGCATCATTTACAATTTCTGCCATTTGTTTCTGATTCAAATTGTCATCTTCAGCCAGTATTGTATACAAATACAATTCGGCGTCTTCAAATGTTTTTGGTTTTTTTCCACGTTCTTCATTTCTCACATCAAAATCGTTATCTCTGAACCGTCAAAACCATCATCTGCATGTTGCTTCTGATAGAGCACGATCGCCATGTTTGTTGACATGCATACGATACGACTGCAGCACTTTTGTTCGAATGAGAATAAAACACATAATTTTCTTGTATAACATTCGTCGTCTTTATTCGCCACGATGAAAAAATTTGATGTTGTTTGTTCATTGATTTGATTTATGGTGTACTGAGTATGTCTGATCATCGCCAATCCAAAAAAAAAAAAATATTCTCAGGTTATGTTAGGTTAGTATGGTAGCTTCATACCAAAAGCTCACTTGAGCACGCATACCGGCCCGTTGTGATGCCACAGGTGAAGGCAGTTCCTGTACTGACCAAGTTCACCCGAACCCAGGAGGGGGTGGTCGGTCAGCGCAAGATCTGCATATCCAAAGCATGACTTCCCCGCGCGGGAAAACCAGCTAGAAAGTTTGATAAACGAGGCTATATCTTTGACATTAATGGACGATAGCTCGTTGGACGATAGCGTGTCCACCCATAACACAGTGACCTGTAAGCATGGCCACTGCGATTGAGATGATGCCGCGACCAAGTCCAAGTTACTGGTTGGTACGCCTTCTATCCATCCGGGGCCAGGTGAGTCTAATGGCAGAGCAGGAGTGAAATGTTCAAATCCAATTAGGATAGGTTGTCGTATCGGAAAAATATCCGCGCGATGGCCAGTTTGATCGAGGCAAGTGGCATTCCTAGGTCGATTGAACAGGATTCCGGGATTAGTTCGCCAGCTCTGGCTAGCTCGTCGGCTCTGCAGTTTCCCGGAATGTCACACTGTCCGGGAACCCAGACAAGTATGACACTGAAGCACCCAGAAAGAAGGTTGAGGCAACGGCGATATTCCCTGACGATCCTGGAATTATCCGCAATGTTCGACAGAGACTTTATGGCAGCCTGGCTATATGAAAATATTGAGATGCGGGTGAAAGGAACACCGTATGCGAGGATCCATTGTGCGGCCTGGTAGATGGCCATTACTTCCGCCTGGAACACGCTGCAATAGTCCGCAGCCGGAGTGAAATATTCAAATCCAATTTCCGTGGTAGACTCCGCTATCCACCCCGCCATCGAGTTGGGAGCCGTCGGTATATACATCTAGTAGTTCCGGGGGGACGGTCGTGTCTGGGGTCTAATCACTTCTGCTCGGGATCGAGAAGTTGAAACCCCTGTCAAAACAGTATTCTACAGCAAGATAATCGATTTCCATTGGGGCTACCGGGTTGATCTCCAGAATAGAGGAGTAACCAGAGGGAACGACGCGCCAACGATACATGGCATTGAGTCTTGTCGCAGTGAACTTAGCCACCTGCTTGGCGAGGAGCTCAGTAGGAAGCCAGTTAAGCATTGCGAACAAGTCCTTTGTGGGGGTGGTGCGCAGAGCACCAGTGATATGAATTGGTGCGGACCTTCTGACTCCATCCAGGAGTCTGACATTGTAACGCTTGTCCAGAGCAGTCCACCAGAAAGTAACACTATATAGGAGGTTGGGTTCGATGACCGCAGAGTAGATCCAACGCCCCATCTAGATCCGACTGACCTACCGCAGCAATAAGCGCCACACGCCGCTTTTCGCGCCCTTGCAGCCAGATTAGCCCTCCAGTTGGGGGTTGGTACTTTAACAAGTATGTTAAGTTATTAACTCAAATATTTATTTGTTTGGTACTTTCTACTTTAGAAAATTTTTGGTTTTCCAGAAGACGTGCAAAAAAGTTCCTAAGATGTTTTGCTAATGTTTTAAATACTGAAAGTGGTAGGCAAGTAGAAAGATTACTACACTCGGTACTTAATATGCTTGGCGAAACTTTACACATACTAAAGAAATTACATTTTTTGTAAATTGTCTTAGGTGGTTTCCTTTCTGTAAGAAAGTAAGGTAAAATGAAGAAGTTGTGTATACCATATACAGTTAGAAAAGTGAAATTATCGTGAACTGAATTAAGTAAAGTTAACAGTGAGTCAAACTTTTGTTTTAAATATTAAGAGCAAAAGAGAATAGCAAGAAAAGCCCATTTTGTTGAAAAAAGAACGTACTCTTTGCAAAACTGTTTTTTTATTTGAAATACCTTCGGTGAATTTTAAAAACTTGATTTCATTTCATGGTGTTTAGCTGCATAAATGTGAGTTTTCTGAAAGATTAGTTCTCCTAAACTTTTTGAAGGCTATATTGCTTAACAAGTGCTTCAAACAATTGGTAGGATTTAATCTAAAAATTGTTGGTAAATGATATTTGAATATTAAAGAGTATGATATGAGAAGAGCACAATAACAACCTCTATTGGGTTTAAGTTTCTTAACAGTTAGTGTTAATGCTGTAAACATGAAATAAATTCGTTTACATCATTAGGTAAGACAATAAGGCATAGAATTTAAATATCTTTAATAGGTGATGATATTTATTTATTTATTTTATAGCATATCACATACAACAAGAAATTAATCATTTAAATTACAGTATGTGATTATATAATATATTATTACAAATAATGAACTATATATAAGACAAATAATTAAAAGTAGTAAAAGTAAATAATATCGAAATGATAATATGTAAAAACAACAACGAAAATATATGCATGTAAATATGTAATAATTTTACATTAGAATTTAGAAAAAAAAATTTTTAAACTGCAAAGCGTTGCCATTGATTTGTAATGAGTTTGGTAACGAATTCCACAGCCATATTGTATTTGTAAATAACTGCCACTCGGATATCAAAGTTCGATATCTTAATTGAATGATTTGCTTTCCTCTATTTGATATTGCAAATTGAATACGATTAAATAGATACGACGGTTCCTGCGTGTAGATAACCTTGTGTAGTAAGGTCAATGCTCTAATTTTAAATAAGTCCATTAACTCAACACCATATAACAATTTCGAATACTGAGAAGTACTATCATATCTTCTTATACATATCTAAGAATCACGTTATACACTACAGTTAATCTAGCTTTACTTGTCGAATCGCAATAAGCAAAGATTTCGCAGCCATATAACAACTTGGGCACTAAACAGGTTTTCGCAAGAAACACACGAATATTAAGAGGTGTAATGTGTTGTTTAGGATATAACGTTCTAAGCATAGAAAAATTGTCCCGGAGACAGAATTTATATGGGTATTCCATTGAAGGGATTTGTTAAAAATTATACCGAGGTTTTTCGCTGAATCCACTATCGAAATGTTCCGAGTTCCCAATGTGATCGGTATATCAACGACAATATCCTGATTTCGCCGTGCTAGGATCAGGCCTTTTGACTTCGTAGGGTTCAGGTATAAAACATTCGACGACGCCCAGTAGCGTATTCTGTCAAAATCCTCATTAAGTCTTGCACAACAGTCATCGATTGAGTCTCTTCTACAATTCATATATATTTGTACATCATCTGCATAAATGTGGATATCACTATGAAGAAGACAATAAGGTAAATCATTTATGTATAAAGTAAACAATAATGGTCCAATAATAGAGCCCTGCGGTACTCCTTTATGCACAGGCAAGGGAGTAGATACAGTTCCACTAGCAGAGACAGACTGGTATCTATCAGCAAGATATGTTTTCATTAGCGATGATGTACTCGAAGAAAAATAATAATTGTCGTCCATCTTCCTACAACGTATATCATGGTTCACAGAGTCAAAAGCTTTGACAATTTAATAATTTTTATGTCATTTAAAATAACACGATGCGACAGTGAAAATCACGAATACTTTTTTTATTTTTCTTGAACTCTCAGTCACAAAAGTATACATACGGTTAACATATTTCAGAATTTTTTTAACCAATCCGTTTTCGTTGAGATTCTTTATAATTGTCTGACAACTTTCCTCGATTTTAAGACGGTCTTGGTTAAAAAATTTGTGAAATTTGTTAATCGGATATATACTGGGCCTGTGCAGGGCCACAATTCAGTTCAATTTCAGAAATTTTTTAACCAATGCAAAAGACCGTCTTAAAATCGAGGAAACTATAAACATTTTCAACGAAAACGGATTGGTTAAAATTTTTTTGTAATTTGTTAACCGTATGTATACTTTAGTAACTATGTGTATGTTTGAACCTATTTTAAAAATACAAAGTTTTTTAGAAAGGGGAGAGATTAGTCTTTAAAACGATATACATAAACATTTTGTTCAAACTTATATGTTATGAGTTTTGATGGGGTAAACCTGGGAAACATTTTTTATTTTTCTTTTTTTCAAGTTTAGCTATTCTTAATTGCAAAATTTAATTAAAAAAATATAAAATAAGTGATGACGTTCTGAAAGCGCATTATCTTGGGAAGAGGTTGACACTTCGTTTGATCAAATCGGACCAAAATAACCGCAGTTATGATTTAAATAGTATAACAGTCGTGTTATATTTTTTATATATGTCATCTTATCAAACGAACTTTCAGTTCAAAAATTTTCAAAAGTTTTGATGGATCTTGATTGTTGATCGCAAAATGTGTCAATTGCATTTTTGTACGACTACCAGAAGTCGGCTAATGTTTGTGCTTTGCGCAAACATTGTTCAACTTCTGGTGGTCGCTCAAACGTGACACATTTTGCGATAACAAATCAAATTCCGTCAAAAATTCTGAAAATGTTTGAACTAAAAGTTCATTTGGAAGGATATATATATGAAAAATATAATTCGACTGTTAGATTCTTTAACTAATAACTACGGTAATTTTCGTCCGATTTGATCAAACAAAGTGTCAATCTCTTCACAAGATAATGTATTTCCAGAATGTTATCACTTACTTCATATTTTTTAATTAAAGTTTGCTTCTATGAACTGCCATACTTGAAAAAATATGAAAAATATTCGCTTTTGTCATGTTTACCTCATCAAACCTCATAGAATATTAAGTCAAATAATATATATATGTATATCGCTCTAAAGGCCCATCCCTCGCCTTTCTAATAAGGTTTAAGTTTTGGACATCGGTTCAGAAATGTTTGTGTAATCAATAATTTTGTGTGAAAAGATCGAAAACACCGTTTTTGTCAAATAAAACAAGTTTGGAGGGTTCTGAACAAATAAGGCTAAGTAGTTACTCGTACTCGGGTGTATTTAATTTTTTGTATTTTGTCGCATAGTGAATCATTTGGATGTGGATTTTTCACAGGTGGCGAATTAAATAATCTGGACACACAGCTCATGTAACATTGGATATTCTGCAAGAGCGATTTGAGTGAATTATGTGAACGTAGCTGTGTTGTGAACAGGTCACCCAGAACCTGTTATACTTTTGTATAGCGAGGAATTATGCATTGTATGTATACAACGATGGTCAAACCGCTAGTAACAATTGTCTGCTAAGATAGAACCAATTTCAAAACAGTTCAGAATTGGACAAGATACAGAGACTAGCTTGTGTCGGCATAACATGGGTAATAAGAATCTGACCTACAATGGCACTGGAGGCTCAGTTAAATTTAAATTCACTACACATGGTAGTGAAGACCAAAGCTTTGGAGTCTGTAATTAAGTTGATGGGAGACAAGTCTAACATAAAATTCATAAAAGGATTATTGGACCTAAGGAAACGGTTGTCTCCTTAGTAGTTCCAGTAGACTCTATGATTTTGGAAAGTGCTTTGCACGGAAATGTATGGAGTAATCTGGAAGCTACATACTCTTTTAAAGGAGAGACTATGTAGTCAAGGGATGGGTAAAAAACAGATCTTGGAACAGAAGCATGAGTTTTTGATCTCAGAATGAAATATTCCGAGCGCAGAAGGAAACTCGTAGGTATCAAGGATGCCAAGATGCAATTAAATAGGAGGTACAAAATACGGACCATAACAATGCTATCTGACATTTAAGTTGCCATCCGAGTACTACCCTCTTATGAGGTATAAGTAGACAGAATAAGGTTTATTCCCGCTTTCGAAGATAAGGAGGGCCAAAAACTCTTCTTAAACTAAATGTCTTTGAGTCTCAAGTACAGACAATCCTGAAGTTTGTCATTGTAATAGGTTTAAAGGTTAAATTATAAAAATACCTTATAAAGTTTGAGGGGAGTGCAATAATTGGTATGACCGTAGTAATAAGGTTCCTCTTCACCTCTTTACAAAGATGTTCTAAAAATATTTCTAACAAATGCTTCTCAAGATCGTTAACTATACAAAAAAATAATTGCTTTCCAGCCAGAAGTGTAATGTAAGAAATCTTTCACACAAAGCACGCATAGGAACCGCAGCTTCTTCACTGCATATATATATGTATGTACATATGTAAATACATATGTATGTACGTATGAAATTGCATCATACGTGAATCAATTGTATATGAATAGTTTATAAATATTTGAAAATGTTTTTATTGTTTGACTTCATGGAACATAGCACAGTAAATGGTTTCACTAGAGCACTCTGTCGACGCTATTACGGATAGCAAATTTTCATGCACGAGCAAATCTCCTACAAATAGTGGCACATAAAAAATTGCACAAAAACTGTGCAACCTATTTTCTTTATTTTCATTGCTTTTTTCACTCAACTCGACAGAACTAGTGCAATATTATGCAAAGGGGAAAAAATTAAAATAAACCGAATTAAGGTCACTGAACATACACTGTATGTGAATTGTATGTGCTTATATTATGTGCTTTAAATATTTTTTCCATTATTTTAGATTTCATGTATAATTATTACGATTACCATTGCTGGAAGACATAAAACCAAAGTTTTGCTCTGTTTGGATTTACTCTCAACGAACCTCTTTAATTGACGAAGTTTTCTCAAGGCTACCCTTTGCATAGCGCTTTCTACATTCAAGTTTAAGCCTAGTATTTGCATTACGTCTATCGTGTAATTTGATATAGTTTATAGCAAGCGTAGTTATATATACAATACCTTCAAGCTTATTTAATCTATTTAGAAACAAATACTTTTACTCCATATAGAACCGTATTTCTCATTAACACAATAACAAAGACAACATGACAAGAAGGTACTACCTTTAAGATTACATTCAAATTTCTTTTAAAAATGTGGCCACAGCTTGAATTATACAAAAAAAGGAAAGAGTTAGCTGAGAATAAATGAGCGGCATAATTTTACCATTATTCAGTGTGACTGATTATTTGAAAGCTTTCGTTAAAAAGTAAAATTCAAATTTAAAGTATTTGGTCATAGAATTTTTTAAAATGGGAAAACGAACTTCTATTGAAAAGCGTGAGGATGTAATTCACCCGACCCAAGATCGCCGAAATTGTTTCATTTAGTTTCTCAACACTTCAACACATAACTCAAAGGTCTTGAAAAAAGCGTTGGACCGTGGGGAAAATTAAGATAAATCCCCATTTAAGTACCCCAAAGTTGTCTATTGCATTCTAAAAGTATTTGCAAGGGAGGACATAACCAAAACCACTTCCTTTTGAAAAACAGTTATTTTTTCTGATGAAAACATTTTTTTCCAAACATAAGATTTACAATCCTATCTACATAAGTGAAATTTTCTTGTATAAATCCATTTAACCGTAGATCGATCCTTAAAAAAACTTCAGAATTCTAGCTTATGTATTACTTGTAATACATACTTGTAGTAACATAGAATTTTCGCAATTATTGATAGATTTTGTTACAAAATTGAAATATGTTGATTTATTTTAATTCATTTAAATAAAACTATTTTAAATTATTACACTTTATTATCACTTTTATGAAATTTACGCCAAAGTTTTTGACATGATGTACATTGCAGCATGTTTCTTACGTAAAAATCATGTCAGCTTGGTTTTATTTTTTTCTAAATGGTAGTAATTTGGCATCTAGCAATCTTGCTTTGTGGCGATTTATAAATTTTCAATTGTTTAGATGGGGCAGCTTATTGTCACTCCCATCAGTAACGCTCCCAATCGAGAGCTAGCTGAAACCTGATGGCACAAACCATTGTTATATTTCGCTAGAAACATGTTTTGTCGACGTAATGTGAGTTAAAAAAGTTTTCTGTTGCAATAGAACATCGATTATGTCAATAACAATGTTCTCTCTTTTATTGCTCTCTGGTATCCCGGATACACGTACGATACTACGCACGTAGCATATACCTGAATCTAAAACTGCCAATTCGATTCCGGTGAACCACGAAATTTATAACGACCATAAAATTCAATTAGTTACTAATCTATAGGGACAAAATAATTGGGATTATTAAAAGCTGAAAGACTTTCAGCTCAGTTTTCGAATAGGCGTAATAGGTGTAAATCTATCATCACTTCCGAGTATCACGTTATCAAAGCGAATAATTCTGTTATCTCATACGTACCTAGGTGACCGAAATATTATCCTTACTTAATTTCAATGAAATAAAACATAGGACGAAATACTTGTTTCTAATGTTTGTCTGTCACGGAAGATAAACATGAGAAAAGCAGTAAGAAAGACTACAACATTTCATGTAACAGCTGCTGGCAATCTGCGTGAAAATTTGTAATATTTTCTCTTCCCAAAATACTAAAGGCATACGGTTCTCTATTCCAAGTAGTACCACCTTTTTCGATTAACATCCTATTGTTATGTTTGCGGCTGTCAATACTTGCTTCAGTTCATAAGATGAGCTTCTGTTTTCTTCTTCTTCAGAGTCTTCAGTAGCAGGAATATTACATATGTATGTATATATGTAATCGGTCATTACAAATTTTTGTTGTAAACTAGAAATGTCTGACCTGAGGTTTGAACCTTGGTCTGACGTCTAATAAGCTAACATAGTACATACTATACTACTTCAATCCTACTTCAATCAATATCAAGAATGTATCAAGAACAGAGAATTCAACCTTTTCACTTTCATCCTACAATTAACTTTCAATTCCTTCTCGAATACCATAAATAACCCATTATTTACGATAAAACTTATGAACTTATGAAGTTTTTGAATTTTTTCAGTCCTGTCTGAAATTTTCTTTTTTCTTAGCTTAAAAATAATGGCGATAACAATACTAACGAATTAAAAAAACATCAGGCATGTAACTTTTTCTGAATTAAAGTTATATCGTCTCAAAAATAGAAATTTATCATTTTTGATTCAAAGCTCGACCTACGGTTAAGAAGTCCCCTCACCCCCTGGAAATTGAAAAAGGATAATATCACCAGAAGGTCAGGCAGTGCCGCCACCTGGTGGGAGAAAAGATAAGAATCAACGATTAAAAATATTCCACACCAGAGAGAGCTTTGTGTCTATGCAACGATAGATGGTAGCCACATTATCCTAGGACTTACTGTAGCGGACCAATCATTTGCTTAGCTTGTAGTACCGATTAAACGAGCGAAATCAAGGCAAAAAATATTTTTTTGAAGTTTTTTGAAGACTACGGCAGTATGTAAGTTTAATTATTTTCTTATGGTCCATGACATCATTTTCATATTAGCACATTCATAAACCTGGTCATTAGAGTATTTAATAATTAATCTTTATTCCAAATATTTAAGAATTTCTATCAATTATGTCACAAGCAATTACTGATAATTGTTTATTGTAGTGACAAACAAAAAAGAAAGTAAATTAAGTCGAAAAAAATATTCATATAATTGATGGATTCAGTCTTAATAAATTTTTAATGTTTATTAAGAGACCACTGCCTTAATATTTATTTTTTTCGTCTTCGTTAATATTTCTTTTTATGCATCGGCGTCAGTGTCTGTAATCACTGTTTATGTATTCGCTTCAATCATAAGTTCAAATCAATCATTAGGTGACCACCTTCTCATGATTAATTGCAAATGATGATTAATTGTCTGTGGATGTATGATTTAGTTGAATGATAACATTGATTGATTATTTATCCATCAGTCATGAAAGTCAATAAAGTAGCATATGTATGTATTTTCTTAACACCAATTTCCATTACTGTTTTAAACTTTTGACTCGTTACGTTAAACTACAGCGACTATGCCGTACCCCACTTTACACTTTGAAAAAAAACAAAAAATTAAATGCGTTGTAAATTTCGTTGTACAGAATGCAACACTAATTATTCTTATGAATTTTAAATAAAAATTGACATTTTTGGACAGAATTTTCATAATAGAAAGGGTAAAATACATATTTAAAACGATATGCAGTACAATCTCTATTATCACAATCTCCAATTATTGCGATATTCGTGACACGTAAATTTTTTATGTCACAGTCATTATTAATGCAAGTTCTTTTAAAAACGTGTCTCAGTATATGCAAAATATTTGTTTTTAATCATTTACATTACTTTCTTTGTTTGGGTATTTCTTGTTTAGACAAAAAATACCATTTCAGAAAAAATTCTTATTCGTCAATGATGTCTTAATAACGTTTTACTTCATACATATGTTTTCTCCCAAGCAGTTTATGTGTTTTCTTTACACAGACGCGTAGGTTAAAATAAAATCATATGTTCTGTATTTTTAAGAAACTTGCGTATTACCCCTATGCTGAAATATTAAATCCGATATTTTACAGTTAGATTTTTGTTTTGTTATAGTTATAAATGTACCTCTCAGCAGATTTCTGCCAAAGAAAGTTTCTCAAAAATATGTCGTTCGTACTCGACTTTAAACTGTAGGTCCCACCACTCATGTATAAAATTAACGCACACTACATAAGTGGTGTGAGAAGCTAGGTCGTAATCCTGACTGAAGGGTTATAATAACCAATTATGTATGTATGTATATAAGTGTAATAAACAATATAAAAAACAATATAAAGAAACTATGGAAACTCCTCGGTAATTGTAGCAGCCTCGATTTTGTTAAGTTGCGATACTCAAGCTTGCACTGTACATATGCATATTGTTCGAAGAAATACATATATTCTGAATATTTGATCGGGTATACTTGAAATGTCATGTTTTCCGTTGTTAAAAAATTGCAAATAAGTGCTGATAAACTTGGAGTGCAATCGCTATTGTAGAGATTGAAACTTCCTTTGACAAGATGGGCAAAAATTGCCGTAGTCTACCGCTTTCGGAATAACCAATTATTGACTCAACACTTGTGTTATATTAGTTTATGCATTATAGTTTGCTTTCAAACTTTTCTTTGAGTTCATATCATCTAACTAAAGCTTTGTTTTTCTAAAAAGAAAAACTTGAAAGGAAATTATGGTATGAACGTAGAAAATAAGACAATAACTTTCCACCATAATCTGCTTGCATAAATAAATTGCTGCCGGCAAAATTTTGTCTTTTGCCATTTAAAAGATAACAAGGAACTAGAACATTGCAATATTGGAATAAAACAAAGCTTTACCCTTATTGCGCTGTGCTTGCAGACTGAATTTTACTACTGTCGTATGGAGTCAACACCATTAACAATATTATTATCATCGTATTCTCTTTTACTAAATAAGAAAATGGAATGAATAATTAACAAGTGCAATAACTTTCACCACCAACAAAACAAAACAGGGTGCAGACACCTACTTGACTAGCTAAATGAATGATATGTAATTATATACATATGTATGTATGGTATAATCCGAAAAAGTTTTGTACAAATAAATCGTAGAGATATGAAAGCTAACATTTACTACTAAACATTTTAAACACAATATTTGTTTCCATATACAGTGGACAAAAGTCTAGGCACAATATATTTTTGTAATTTCATGAATTTGAAGCAATAATATGTAAATATAATTCATTTTTTTATATTTATTTTATTTAATTATTTATATCTTATAATGAAACAAAAAATTTTTAATGTTTTGCACAAACCAAAAAAAAAATTAGGGAAACTTTTTCGTGACGTTGCTGCGCAAAAATGTAGATACCATCAAGAAGAACTCAGAATGGATTAAAAATTCAAAAGCCCAATATGTTAAACTATTATTCCCAACATTTAATTAAATTAAATTACATTAAATGTACCAGTTTTGTTTAAGATTTTCCGCTGATATTTGCCACCATTCACTCAAGAAAATATTTTTTCGTACCTACCTAGCCATTGTGCCAAATGGTCTCCTAAATACTCTTTTCGAGTCAGACTATTAAGCCTATGAGGATTTTGATAGTCAAACCACATCTTCACATTAGCAGCAGTATGTTTGAGTTCATTGACTTTTTGAAAGTAATAAGCATTACGAGTTCTCAATTCTTCCAAACTCTGTGCAAATATGTTCTTTAGAATGTTTAAATACTCTCTCTTATTCATCATTTCCTCAATGAAATCCTAACCTAATACTTGTCACACAGTACTGAAATACTTATTTTATTTTTGTTATTTTTTGCCCTCTTCTCTTTCTCAATTAACATTGTGTGCATTTGATGGCAGTCAGACTGTAAAGGAAATGACAAAGTATATTTTGCATTGTTTACCACTTAGCACTGACTAATAAAAATAAAAATAAATTTTGCAGGGACACATTACTTTTACAAAAAACATACAGTATGAATGCAACTAAAATATTCATATGCTTTAAATAGAAAATGGTTTTTAAAAACCGAACTTCAATGTTATAATGACAGTCAACGGTTACAACATTTTTAAATGACATGATGGCACATGACATACTTGAACGAAGATAGATGACTCTGTTATATAATGTAATAATTACTGCCACATGTACATATATTCCTATAGCACTAGACTAGAAAAATGGGCTGTAATAAATACTTGATAATATATTAAAACTATTGTATGTTTAAAAGGATAAATTATTAAGAGATCGAAAAAACAGAAAATTCAAAAAGAACAGAATGTAGTGCTAAAACAAATATTAAAAAAAAATTATAACAAAAACAGCCGTATTTATAAAAATAATTTTGGTTTAAAGAAAACTTCTGTTGAATTGCACTTTAAACTTAAAACATGTTTATTATTCTTATTTATAAAGAGAGAGTGCAGTCGCCTGGACTAGTACGTAGTTTGTTGGCATATTAGACTTGAAGCCTCGGTTCAAACCCCAGATCAGACATCAAAACGAAAATACGAAAAAATATTTCTTTGGCGACTTCCTCTCAGCAGATTTCTGCCAAAAAATCTGGGAGTAAATAAAATTGCAATGAAATAGATGTGAAACGAAACTTTGTACGCGAACGAAACTTAAGTTACCAGCACAACTTTTTTCAGTTTTGGAAGGATTTTCATTCGTTATCCATCACAAACATGTATAAGTTCGTTATTTTTCTTTCTTGATTTCCAATCATTTGTTTCTTGTTTGATAATAGGCCAGCTTTTGTAAACTCAAGATACCAACATTTTGAGAAAGACGCTATGCCAGAGGAATGGATTGGGAGAAGATAAGGAAATTTGTGTAGGTTGCATATATCACATAGAAAGTATTGTTGATAGCATAAATAGGGAACGCTCAGAATAACAATTGTATGGATTAAATGTAAACCGATAGGCATGGGACACTTGGTGGGTCTCAACTCCTTCAATCTACCCACCTATGCAGCCCCTGTGCTGAATAACTTATTCGATAAGTATGGAAATCGGCCGCTATTCGTGCTCAAGTGAGCTTTAGTAATCAAAGCTAACACTTCTACCTACCAACCTACCAATCTACAATTTCAAACATACTTTTGCTTACCATCTGGCGTGCGTCTTATCCCATTAAGATAAGAAAAGAAAAGTGAGACATCGTAATACTAGCAATGCTTTTGTACTTAAATAACATCTTTTCTTTTGAGGGTTCTGTAAAGCATACTACACAATCGCTTAATTTGGTTCTCAAAGTGTTAAGATATTTTTTGACTTATCTTAACTCAAGGCTATTTTTATTATCTTTTACAAAACAAAAAAGAAAAAAGGATTTATTGGTCATTTTAAACGATGTTTAAAAACACATTTTTCTTTTCTTGACATTTGTGATTTCTGTTGATATTATCACAACATTATTATCAAGTTTCCAATCATCACTGGTTTGGTAGGAGTAGTGTGAGTGTTGATAACAATGTATTAAATGAAGGAAATTTAAAATTCAAAGCAAATATTGCCAACAAAAAAAGTACAAATCATGGCATAATTGGGGTGACAATAAAGGAATAAGCGTGCTCTTTCCTTTCGTAAAGCAATAAGCACTCTCTCTTTTTTGTTTTATTGTTTGTCAATTAATGACTTTATATACCTTTTGTCCACAACAAATTTAATTTAGTGCCGATGTATTTTAAAGAAAATATTTTATTTAAAATACTCTACAAATAGTTTCGTAATTCAATTTTTAAATTAAAATGTTTGTTTTACATCAAATTGTTCTGACTTTTTAATTTTTTTGTTTCAGGAGTGTAGAGAGTAAAATAATCTTTTTTATATGTACACTGGTGAGAAAAAGTAAATGCATAATATTGAAAAAATATAAACCTTTTATTTGTATATCGTTTATTAAAAGAAGAATCTATACATGTGTTAAATATTAACTGAAACTATTCTCTAATTAAACAAACTTTTAAGTAAAATTATTTGCTTTTAAATATAAAAGACAGCTTGAATGTTATTTAACAGCATTTATCCAGTTTTACTCGCTTTTCATTCCTGTTTAACTGTTGAAACTAAGCCGATTTCTCCTAATAAACGCCGTGCATTCCATTCACTCATCCTCTTGTTTATAGCATTTAGTGTGGATTTCTTTGTGCTCACTTCATATTTTCGTAACAATCGCTCCCGTAGCCATCATCATTTAGGGATTTAGAGATTGCTTTGCATTTTTTTTGAATGTTTGAAAGTACTGTAATCGACAACTTTTCCAATCATTTTTCTTGTAGAATAACCTTTTTCAGCTAGAGCGACTATGTCGTTTTCAACTTCAATTGAAATTTTCTTCATTTTAATTTTCTTTTCACAAATTGCAAGAAAACTTTTTACATGAAATTCGAAAAAGTTTTCCTTACCTTTAGAGCTTGAACGCAAAAATAATTTTGTGAAAAGAATCCAAAAAAAACCTTAAGTAAAAGCATTTTAAAAGCAGAGAAACGGAACTTGCAAAACTTGATAAATGAACAAATTTGATTACAATTTTTTCTTTTAATTATTTGCGAATAGTATTTTTCTTAGTTGTTTTACAGTTAGTAAGTCTATAGTTAATTCCTGTGAGAAGTTATATTACTAACAATTTGTTAATTATTGGATTTAAAATATTTTTAAATATTATGTAGCCGCTTATGCTTGCCACTGTATGATTATGATTATGATTATGATTATGATTATGATTATCTAGTATTATATACTTTTATATAGTTTCAGGTATACATTTAGAAGTTCCTGTATTTTCGTGTTGTTATATTGTTATGAAAATGGAAATGGTGTTACATAGTTTAACATTAAAATGATAAACAAAAGCTACAAAAACAATGGAATTGTTACATCAACGAATAAACAAAAATAGAGCAACAACATCAGTATAAAAAAGGGGATAAACAAGTAAATAAGAACCAACAACAAACATTACCAGAATAAATGTAAACAAAATATACAAACAACGATGTTTACATTTACAGAGAAGTCATTCTCCTTCAAGAGCATCCTTCAGACTGTTTACTTTGTGATATAAAAGGTAAGACAAAGCAGGCAACGCGGCCAGTAAAAATTCAGTTAGTCTTGTGTGAAGATGTGTCGCTTGTGAAGATAATAATTGTGGTTTGAACATCTCCGCTATAAAGATCGGTCGTACAATAGTTATTGTTTACACAAACGAGTGTAATGCCTTGGTTACCCAAGCGTAAGAAACGTAAAATCGTAATATACGTAGCCTTAAAAACGTTTGTGTAGTTATAGAAACGTTCAAAACGGGACATATGTCAACGAAGAATGTAAATAAAAACTAAACAGAATACAAAGCCAACACACCAATGAACACAACACAATCCTAAGAATTTGGTATACGGACATCATCAGTGTTGCCATTTTTTGTTCAATGTGTAGATTTTTCCGGATTTGGTTATGATTTTTCTTATAAAAATAGCTTTTGTTTTGTTTGTTAAAATTAATTAATTATGAGACTATAATTTTGTTTTCTTATTTTTTGTTTCTTCTTTTTTCAATTATAAAAATAAAAAAACTGCGAATTTAATTTTGGACATATTTTTCCTTATTTGGTGATTTTTTTACAAATGTTGGTTACAATGTTTTTTTTTCGTGGCAACACTGCTCATCATCTCTCATGTTCAACTATCACGTAAAAACGTGGGAGAATTCTGTTTTATACAGATCGTTCCGTTTTGCTAACGAGAGAAGACGTTTCGGTAGTCGTTTACATTGTTCTCCATATGGTAAAAAGAGAACGTTTTCTACGGTACGTTACGTTACGTGTAGGTAACTACAGCATAATGCTGTTTGCATTGTGTTGTGTTCGTTTGTGTATTGCTTTGTGTTCTGTTTCGTTTTTATTTACATTCTTCGTTGACATATGCTTCGTTTTGAACGTGTCTACACAAAGCGAAAACTGCCTAATAAAATCAAGAAGATTTTCTCTACGAAACATTTTTGGAGTGAGGGGTGTTACAGCAGTAAAAAACGAAGATTTTTTCGTAGAGATTTCTTATTATTTTTATGTGATAAATCTTTTTAATTTTTTCAAGACGTAAAACACATACATTTAAGAAAAGAAGTTGTTATTTACCATTTTTTTTACTCAGATTTCGCCATTTTTGCCACAAAAATACAATCTATAGAGCAAAACTTATTGATTCTATTGTGTTTTCATCATGGTAACATCTTTATATCTTTCTCTTTCAAATATAAATATTTCGAGCAAAAGTGCTGTTTGCATTTTTTACTTATATTTTTTACTTACAGAAATTAAAGCTAATTTTAATTTTTATTATTATTGCGTAAATCGCAATAAACGCCATTATTGAGCTCAATATTTCAATTAATTTCAATTAATTATTGCGCAATAAATACGCAAATTGTTATAATATTGAGTAAAACTTAAAATGCAGCACAGTCATAAGTATGTTCAGTGCGCATATTACAATTATATTTGACGACTCAAATGTCAACAACGACAAATAATAAAAAAACAAAAGAAAAAAACAATGTTGTTGAAACAACCAGCTGTTTTGTTTACCAGCTGTCCAATGAATATTGAATAAGCAGCTGAGCTGCGTATATTATTATATCTGAACACTTAAAATATTGTACTCAATAAACTGAATATTCACTCAATAAAAGTGCATATCTGAACATAGTTTAAAGCAGAATAAGAAACAAAGCAATTGTTGTTGTTTACAGTGGCACACAGTATTGTGCGAACAATAAAGAAATTAATTACAACTGAACACAAATTTATTTTTATTGTATGTGCCATCTACGAGCTTATATTTAAACGCTTTTAAAATGTAAAGAATTTTGTGGCATAATTTTGTTTTAAATTGAAATTTCAAAGAGAATAATTTTTTACGTATTTAATTTTTAAGAAAATGATGATTCATTCTCGATGTTTTAGTATATAATTTTTTTCAATCTCATTCCCTTTTTTCCTCATTACAATGCATGTCTGATACAATATAATTTTGTTTTTTGGATAAATTTCCCTTGCCTTCCGTTCTTTTATTATTAAGTTTTCTTTTTGTACAGGCAGTAAAAATTTTCATCCTTTGTAAATTGCCTATGCATATACACTGAATGGAAATATTTTCGGAAAAAAAATTAAACTCGAAATGGAAGAAATCTTTAGCTTTTACGACATGTCATTTGCAAGACATTTTGCTCATAATAAGTAAAAATCATTAAAGCGTACCAAATATGACTGAAAACTCAATTACTGTACTATTTTCTTAAAGGCTGTTGAAAGATCTTTTCAAAAACCACAAGAAGACTGAAAAATAGTTGGAAAAATAAAGTTTCTTGTTTTTAAGTATTAACTTTAAATGGCAAAACACTTATGAGCAAAAAACTAAATAAGCATCCAACAGTGCGTATGAGTAATTTCTGTATTTAAATAGTCTTTATACGCAAAATACTGCTATCATTACAACCCTTCAGACAGCATTACGACCTAGGTTCTCACACCACTTATGTTGTGCATAAAGACATTATGAAGTATGTACTTCATTATTTTCAAAAAATGCAAAATTATGAATAAAACTAATTTATAGTTGAATACGTACGCTCTTTATTTGGGTAATAGGGTATAGAATGAAAATCGAAGCCACAACCCCATTCTAACAGATTATCGTCTACCTTACGAACGCATACATATTTGATTATAAATAAAAATATAACTTCGCATAAAATGTATGCAAATTAATAACCCAGTTATTTGATTGTATTGAATTGTTTGCATTGTTTTCATCAGAATTACAAAAATAAAAACAAAAATTATGTTGATTTAAAGAATTTTATTTATTTTATTTTTGTGTTATATCTAAAACATAAATAAATAAAATAAATTAGTTTTGTGAAATAAAAAAAAAAAATTTTAAATAACAAAATTAAATTTCAATTCTAATTATCTTTGTAATATTTATTAATATTAATTCCAATTCACCAATTCACCAATTCACCATAAAAATGTGTTTGTATTTACATTTTTAAGAGTATATTTAATTAAAATATAAATAAAATTAAATAAACTATGATATGATACATGAGTCGCTGTAGTCTAGCAGGTAGTGTGTTGGCTTATTAGACGAAAAGCCAGGGTTCGACTCCAGGCCAGCCATCAAAACAAAATACAAAAAGTATTTCTATGGCGACTTCCTCTCAGCAGATTTCTAGCAAAAATTCTGAGAAAAGTTTATCAAAAATCTGTCGTTCGGAGTCGACTTTTAACTGTAGGTCCCGCCACTCATGTAATCCTCACTGAAGGGTTGTAATGACCAACTATGTATGTATGAATAATATGATACAATTCCCTTTCGCATCTTAATACCGCTCATCCATTTATACAAATAGGTATGAGTGGAGCATTTGAACAATCCAGTCAAAACTGTTGTGTTTTATCTGACAACCGAACTATTTGCATGTAGATGAGATTCTAGCTTTTACATATGAAAGTTTACTTTGTATACAAGACATAAACATTCTTTTAAATAGAAGATGCTTTTAAAAATGCGAACCCTAATTCATTTAGTCAAAAACTTTTGACAAATACATATGTCTAGTATTTTTATACTCCGGTCTCTAACAGATGAAAATATTTAAAAACTCTGATTTTTTTCCATTAATTTTTCAAAATAAAAATGAATTTTTTCAAATAAAAATAAATTTGTGCTTAGTTTTAGATAAACTTTTCATTGTTCGCACAATTCCATATGCCACTGTTCACAACTTGATGTAAATAATAACATTTTGCTTTGTTTGTTATTCTTCTTTACACTCTTTTGAGATCTTAAAACCACAATTATTCTCTTCAAACACAGCGCGTCTTCACACGAGACTGACTGAATTTTTACTGACCCCGCTTTGTCTTGCCTTTTACATCGCAGGGTAAACAGTCTAATGAATGCTCTTGATGGCGAATGACTCTGCCTTCTCGAAATCTTTATAAATGTAAACATGTTGTTTACATTATTGTTGTTTATGTATTTTATTAACGATTGTTCTTGCAGTGTTGTTGTTGCATTTTTGTTTACTTGTTTATCCCTTTTTTATACTGGTTTTTGTTGGTATAGTTTTGGTTACATATATCATATAAACATGTTCATTATTTTTGCTTTTGTAGATTTTGTTTATATTTTTAATGTTAAACGATGTAAAAGAAAAACACCATTTCCATTTTCGTAATAATACCCAAGTTTGCGGTGTATTTTTGACAAATTGTAGCCTGCTGTGGTCTATGTGTATAATGCATAATAATAGTAAACAACGACTATATGTATGAAAATACCAGTCCGTTTGCTTTATTTATTTATTGGACATTGTATTTGCTAAGTAACTTGTTAGAATTAAACGCACTTTTATAGAAATAACGATTACATTTACATTACTTTACAATGGCACTGTTCATAACCACTCTTACCTGACTATTTTAGGCCGTTAATGATATGGGGGATTAAAATGAAATGAGTAAGGGAAAAAGTAAAGTAAAACGATATCAACAACCCGAAGGTGGTAAAATATTTGGATAAGCTTTTCAATGTGATTAAATTCAAAATAATACCACAATAAATCATGGAGAGATGAGGTGTGAAGGCAGAATTTTTGGTCATGTTTCTTTTTTCAATTCATTATGTATTTTTGTTTTTGTTTACACACCTACGCAGGTAAATGTAAAGGATTGTAAATGAACAGTTTCAAACTTATTTACTTTAAATTCCTTAGTAACTTTGTGCTGTTGTGTATTGTTTTGGGTTTGTTCGTCTTGCTGATTTGATTTTTGTTATGTTTGTGATTTAACTTATTTAGTTTCTATCCTGACTATGCCTTAATTTCGAAAGAAATAGAAGTTTAAGTTTAACTGGTAAGGGCCATTATTACAATTTGCCGTTAACTAAAGGGATGATTTTAATGGGCAGATAAATTGTTTTTCATTATTAAAAATGGACAATAAGGTAGAGGTGAGCGTTAAGCTAAAGGGAGGATCACCCTAACTTTAAATTTTAAAGTTCACTTTATGAACTTGTCATGTTATATATTATTTGCAACATGGCGAGTGCAAATATAAACAAAATGAGCAAATACAACATAAATAAAAGATGCCCGTCGTTGCCACTGAGTTAACTAAACCCAACTTTAACGGCAAGTAATAATTGCCCTAAAAGTTTTAAAATAGATTTAAGTTTGTTTTTATTTTCAATGTGGTTAATTACTATACGAAACTTAGAGCGCCACCTCCACATACAATTTGGTGGCATTCTTTTTAATTAGCACAGCCTAGTCAGATAATATTTAAATTCACATCTTCGGCGACTTCTGGCGAAAGCTCTGAGAGAAAATATAATTGTAATGAAAAGTTGCTCAAAAAAAGTATCATTCCGAGACGAATTTAAACTGTTGGTCCCAACAACAGTAGTAATCCTGACTGAAGTAATGTCTAATTATGTATGTATGTTATGTAAACTTTTGCTCCAGGAATTGTTTGATTTCGCTTAGTTTCAAAATCGCAATTGGGCATGTGTCAACGAAACACCGAATTTTTTTGGGTTTTAAATCACAACATTTTTTCAGCTTAAGGGTCGGTCTTTTTAAATCGTTCATGCCTTCAACAAGCTTTTTGGTGACCATTTCTAAAATAAAAAATTATTTGATCGAAACCAATCAAAGCACTCGCTGCTTTTACAATAAAGGCTCCACAGGCCTTACAAGTTTGTTCACCACCCTGCTATATATTCTTAATTTTTCTTTAATAGAAAAGCACAATATGCCAGTATTGTTAAGAATTTTCATACATTTTTGATACGCGATCACTTTTCACAAAACAATGTGAAGTTTTTTATTGTCTTCTAAAAATGTAGAAAAAAATTGCTTTCAATCATTAATATTCTTGAGTTAGTACTATATTGAGAATAGACCTAAGAATATGCTTTAATTTTTTTAATTTAACTTCACTTATTCACTTATTCAGTCGCTGCATATGAGTGATATTTTGTTCATGTTTCTCATGGCAAATAACTTATACGACTAGTAGACGAAATAAAAAATCCGCTGAAAACTTAGTAGGCGTTGTTTGAGGGTGAACGAGAATTCAAAACAGTCGATTTTGCTCATAAGAGGACACAGTATGACGAATTTGCAACCGTGACTTAGGCAAGCAACTGGTAAAATTTCCGCTGAAGGATACGTCCGTTTTCTGCATGAATAGGCACGTGAACAAACAAAAGTGGCAAATTTCGGACTATAACGATCCACATAAGGCGGAACTGCATCCAATGGCATCTCGAAAAAGTCTTTGTTTGGAATGAATTTTTGACTGGCGACGTCATTGGTCTATATACCTTGTGAGTGACTTTGGACAGGCCATCAATGTCAACGACGAGCATTATATTTAGATCTACGATTACCAACGGCTTATGGTCCGAATTGTATGGAGATCATGTGAACTGGCCACCGAGATGCTGCCTTTTAACTCTCTTAGACTTTTTTGAAGTCGCAGATGTAACGACAAACTGCAGCGTATCTCAACGCCAACATAACCCATGCCATCGGCCAAATTCAGCCTGATTTATGCGCCAGAGTAATGGAAAGACATTTTGAACGCGCTTCATCCAGAGAAGCAATGGTGGAAATTAGAACGATTTTATATTCTACACATAATGACTTCAATAAGTACTTCAAATGAATACAAATGTCAGTGATATCTCACTCATATATAGTTTATTATTTTTTTAAATTTAAAGGTGAGAAGCGCTTAAAGCCGTTGGCCTGGGTAAAGTCGTTCTCAAAGAATTACGCAGAAAATTATTACCAAACACTGATTTTTTATTGGTATTTTCCCAAATTCGACAATTTTAACCAACCGTTAACCAAATTGTGTCCACTACTCGTTTACCTTCAGTTTCTGTTTCACTTGAATTTTGAACGGATGCTGGCTACAATCACGACATAAATTCGCCAAGTTTTGCTGTGCCCTCTGGGTAGAAGCTCGTAAAATGAGATTTAAATCGCCGTAGTATAGTAGGTAGAGTGTTGGCTTATTAGACGTGAGGCGACGGTTCAAATCCCATGTCAGACATCAGGAACAAAACGAAATATGAGAAAATATTTCATCGGCTACTTGCAATGAAAAGTTCCTCAAAAAATCTGTCGTTCGGAGTCGACTTTCCGCCACTCATGATTAAAAATTATGTGGTGTGAGAAGGTTGTTTGTAAACCTGGTGGAAGATTTATCATGACCAATTACGTATGTATGTATGTGTTACATAGTTCGTAGTTATATTGAAATCAATTGTCAATATGTCACATATTCCTCTAGATTTTTAAACAGAATGCTGTAGTTGACCTGAATGGAACATGATAACGATGCGAAATATTACCTTTAATTTCATACATCAACAACAGATTCCACTTTAATTTTACTACACCTTATTCTCGTGCCATAAAAGTTTATTTGAAATGACAACAACAATGTCAATATTATAAAAATTCATTTTCCGTAATAACAATTTCTAATAGAACCAAAAACAGTTAAGAGTGAATGTATTACATTACATAACTCAAAGGACATTGTTGTCTATGGGTCCTTACAGACATATGTAAATAGAACGTGTTCTGAAAAGAACGTGTGTGTGCGTGTGTTAACCTATATATAAAAAAGATGTGAATTGTTATTTAGCGTACCAAGTAATTAGGTAATTATAATGTCTCCTGTACTTACAGTCAACTTAAAATTATTTTTAACAGTCGTGCTTTAATTTACTTCCATATTTTCTCTCTTTTTCCACTCTAAATTGTTTTTTTTTTCTTTTTTTTTACAGCAATTAGATTTCTTGTTATTGTTCATTGTGTCTTTTCTAATATTTTTTTCTAACAGATACTTTGTATCAATGATATCGAAAACTTGTGTTTCTGCGGTCTGTTTTGCTATGATTTTTGGATTCCAATTTTTCGCTTTTGGCCTTAAAACATTCGCTTTTAGAAGCGATTTACACTGAGCATAGGTTCCTTAGAAAAACGTGTAAACTGAAATCGTAGATTTCGCTATGTAAAACCGTCAAAATCGAAAACAAACTAAAAGAGGCATAACTCAGTCATTTATTTCAACGTAAAATAAAAGTAACCAGCACATATGTATGTATGTTTATTTTGAAAGACATAAAAGTAGTTATCTATTCATTAAAATACAAATATGTATATAAAGGTGTACTCCAGTATATAGATATGTTATTCATTTTACATAGAGAAACCAGAAATATAAATATTTAAAAAATGTTACCAATAATTTAATTGTGTACTGTTATCACTATGTATATGTTATGTATAATCTTTTCTTCCTGATTGGTATGATGTCACTTTCTTCACTCGATTATACTTTATGCGATTCTGTTTCGGGGCTAGATGGATTAGGAACGATTTTATAATGGCGAGACTTTGAAATTAAATCCGTAATTAACATTTACTTTCGGTTTTTGTTTAAATCCTTATAGACCTCCTCATATTATCAGCATTTATTAATATCTCGCTGGAATTCGAGAGCTCGTTCTACATTCGGATCATTTTGTAAAAAATGATTTCCCAATTTTCGCCCAAATTCAAGTCCTTCGCGAATGACTTTTGCGGTGAACACAACTGATCCAGACTCCTCCTCCTCCGGATTATTTTGTTTCGTTTACCATGTTAACTAAGTCGTTCTCATCTAGTTGTTCGTCCGTGTAAAAGCGAAGTCGTGTAAAAAAAGTACCGTGTGAGTCGGGGGTTAAGTGTATTTTGTTTTTGGTTTTCCTTTATTTTTTCTACTTTGTTAACAAAATGCCATCAATTTTTTTAAATGTTATTTGCAAGGCACATTCATATTAGGTAGCCTTAAGTTACCAGCTGTTGAATATCGTCGTTTTCAAAAAAAATTTTGTTTTTTGTGTATTTTGTTTCGATAATCAATTTCGTATTTATATTAGTCATAAACCCTCATATGTACCGCATGTATACTTAAAGATACGCACCCTAGAAAATCTTCAGGATTACTATTTAAAGCCAATTATATTAAAATCTTTACAAGATGAAGCCTTTAAAACTAAATACATATATCTTTTAAGCTACGACCTAGATTTACTATATATATGTATATTTATTTAGACGAGAGTAATAAATTACCAAAAAAAAAGAATTCGGTCTCTCCAGCTAGGTGCCTATACTACGGCAAATAAGAAATAACGTTTGCAGCTAATATTTTTCTTGATGGCCATATTAAAACATGTTCTTTACGTAAAGTGGAAATGTTATTAACTGCAGGAATTAATTTTTTTTTAATTTATACATAGGTGCTGCACTATTGTGTAATTTAGCATGACATAAAAATTACAAGAATTTTTAATACATAAAATTTATCTAAATTGTTTTAATTGCTTTAATTAATTTTCTATGAAGGTTTGAGGGTTAATTTTTTGACAATATGATTACTCTTCAACAAAAACAAAATACTTGTTGTTTTTGCATTGTTGGATTTATTGTAGAAATAAGGTCACCTCCTAGAATGAATTCGGCTTGGTAAGTAGGAAAGTGTAATTGATTTTCTTTTCTATTCAACATAATTTATGACAAAAAAATCGAGACGAAAAAAGCTAAACAGTTTATTAAAGTTAAACCATTGTTTGAAATATTATATCAATTGCTTCTTTTAAACAACACTTTTAACAGAATTTAAAAAAGTTAGGTTAGAAGGATTGTATTTCACTACATACCAAGACCAACGTTTTCACCCAGAGACCTATTGGTGCATTTTAAGTTTCATATAAGAAAATGATGAAGACAATATGAAAAACTTCGAAAAGCAATACCAATAGAAATATCTTTTGAAGAAACTTCTTAAAGTCGACGTAGTCTAGTAGGTAGTGTGGTGGATCCTTAGACATTAGGCGAGAGTCAGTGATGCAAACCTCAGCCCTTACATCTCGAACAAAACGAAATTTAAAATTCCTCTCTGAAGTTTTCTGCCAAAAATTCTGAGAGTAAATAAGCATTGTTATTAAAAGTTTCTCAAATATCTCCCGCTCTGAGTCGACTATAAACTGTAGGTTTCGCCAGTTATGAAAATAAGTGGCAATCCTGAATGAAGGTTAGTAATGAGCAATTAAATAGGATTGTAAATGCCTAATATTAAACAAACAAACAATGAACTTGTTAACATAATAAACAAGTAAACAAAAATATACGAACAAAACACCAGTATAAAAAAGGAGATAAACAAGTAAACAAAAATGCAACAACAAACACTGCAAGAATAAATATAAACAAAAATACACACACCACAATAATGAAACAACGATGTTTACATTTATGGCAATGATTACCATTTCATAACACAATTGTGTAGAGATAACTCACATGCATTCTTGTGTTCTTTGATTTATTTGTCGATCAGACTGCGACAAGAACACATGTGCGGCGGATGCTTTATCATTTTATTTCAGAATAACACTCAAAAAATATTTTATGTTGAAAATGGTCTAGTCCATTAGCTGGGCGTATTCCATATTTTTTTATTTTATCGCATAGTATAGTTTTTTTAAATACGTTGGAATGCTCGCTTTTTTCTATTAATAAAAAATGGGTTTTTTATTCCTTTTATTTTTATTTATCTAAAAAACATGGCCTAATTTTTAAGCCAAAGATGGATAGCTTTATGTTCTTTTAATAAAAAATTGATTTTTTATTTTATTTTTATTTATCTAAAATTATTAAGCCAAAGATTGATAGCTTTACATACGTATGTTGATAAAATGAAAATAAAAATAGCGTATATTACTAACACTTGGCTATGTATATGGCTGTAAATAAATAAATTCTCTCAACTTGTTTTCTTTCTCCTACTCACTAATACATAACCAACAATTTTTTGGTAAACCCTGATTTATAGAGACCTCGACAAGGCGAAGACACGAACATTCGACTTCGAACTGTTTATGTTGGCGTATAAAAGGCAAGACAAAGCAGGCAACGGGGTTAGTAAAAATTCGGTCAGTTTTGCTTGAAGACGGTGTGGGTTTGAAGAGAATAATCATGGTTTGAAGATCTCCGTTACAAAGATCTATCGAACAATTGTTATTGTTTACGTAAAAGAGTGTAAAGAAGAATAGCAAACAAGTAATTATTGTTGTTTACATCAAGTTGTCCATAGTGGCACACAGAATTGTGCGAGTAATAAAGAATTTAATTAATTTTATTTTATTTGCAATCTACGAGCTTACATTTCAAAAGTTTTTGAAAAGTTATAAACGTAACAATATTCTTTAACAAACTTATTGCAAAAAATCAGGACATATTGTAAAAATTTAAAGTCCATTTTTTTTGAAAACTTTTTCCAAAGCATTGCGTTTTTGTTCTTTGTTTCTGTTAGCTTTTCAATAATTTTGTTAGGGAGTGATATTTTTGTTTTTTAAGTTATGTTGGGTTTTGTTTTCTTTTTTTTTGTAAATTGTTGCGACGTTGTGATAACAAAATGTTGTTTCATTGTTAATCTAAGTGCATTGGAATTGTTTAAACGCCAACAAAAACTCAAGGCATTTCAGAGAGAATTTAATGGCTTTTATTTTAGCAGCATTTTTATGATTATAAAAGAAATCTTGTATTATATGAAATATAAATAAAATAAGAAGTCGCCGTAGTCTAGTTGGCTTATTAGATGTAAAGCGAGGGTTCGAGCCTCAGGCCAGACATCAAAACAAAATACAAATAATATTTCTGCGGCGACTTCCTCTCAGCAGATCTCTGGAGAAACTCTGAGAGGTAATAAAGTTGCCATGAAGAGCTTCTCAAAAATCTGTCGTTCGGAGTCAACTTTAAACTGTAGGTCCCGCCACACATGTATAAAATTAACACACACAACATAAGTGGTGTGAGAAACTTGGTCGTAGTCCTTACTAAAATGGTTGTACTGACCATTTATGTATGTAATTCAATACACACATGATCATAACTTTTTTAAATTTCTTTTGCATTCCATAAGTCATTATGTCAATTATAAACACTATAATAAATAAAAATTATAAACACTAAAATAAAAAATTGTTTAAAATTATATGTCCTTTTAATACGTTTTTCA